>JAPZDY010000002.1:4809812-4841248 GCA_029783645.1 Ctenochaetus hawaiiensis
CTGACCTCCAGAAGAATACTTCTCACCTTACTACAGTGAAGCGGAGGTGTACTTCAGGGTCATTGGGTTCATCATAACATCGCTGTTGGGTGTAGTGACAGGTGCAACAGAGCACCAGTGTGTAGAGAGAGGGTCATTCATGCTTTTTAGGTTTTCAGAAGCCATTGTAGGCTCTGCTACAAGGGATATTTGGTGGGTTGTAACCTGTGATCTCACAGCCAGATATGTCTAAAACCTGGACCTTTAGCTTAAACTCTAGCCATCAACATGTCAGATCTGAAAACGCTTGTCTTGTTGCCTAGGGAGACCTGGTTTTGACAGATCCAGATTAAAACATGGTTACAGCTCAGCACCATGTTCAGTTTGTTAGATCTAGATGTCAAATTCAGCTTAGCTCAAAGCTAGCCTGTCCACGTCACATCGCAGTTCAAAGGCAATTCAGCATGAACACACCAATATTAATAGTGCAGGATTCACTGCTGGTGCTGAGTCAACTTCAGCCTTTTTTATGTCTTAAATTCATTACTGACCAATTAAAAGGGAAACTACTGGGCAACAGATTTAGAGCTTAGCAGTCATAAATATAAAAGGTGGCATTAACAGTCTTTTAATATTCATAGTTTTATTTATAGGTGTTAAATCAACTAAAAATAAGGCCTTACCTGAGAATGAGCCTTTTATATCTACAGCGTGAATGTGTCCTCTTTCACCACGTTACACTGTCATGTTTCTAGAGAAGCCCAGAGTGGAAGAACCGAACACCAGCTTTAGAGAAGGTTTTTTGTGTTTTTCTTGAGTTGAGGTGTGGTCACTGTAGCCTCTCCAACATGCTTGGACAGATAAGGTGAGCAGATGGATATCTGAATCTGCAACCACACCTCTAGAGGTCGCTAAATTTTACATATTGAACCTTTTTAAGACTTGAATTTAACTGCTGATAGAATCTTCAGATTCAGAGCAGATTCATTTGTGAGTCAAAAAAGGTTATTTTTAGATCGTGCTGGTATTCCTAGAAGTGACAAAAAAGGGCCATGGGAATGAGGGAGAAAAAAGGAAAGATCATGAATCATGAACAGAGGTTATTTCTCAGAAGTTTAAGAAGAAAATAGATAAAAGCTGTCACACTCATGTTAAAAGAGGCTCAGTTTGTCTTTTGAGCTTTTCATTCCTCTGGGCGATCATTGAGTAATCCCCTCTAGAGCTCAAAGCTCACCAGAGGAACGCCGTGAACTTCTTCGGATGGGTTGTAGTTGTGCAGCAAAGGGCACACGCTGGAATCGAACCCAAGCCACTGCAGTGAGGACCGAGTCTAATGACTGAGCCTGAGCACTTCAGCAGAGTTGCAGCTTTTGTCAGTGCTCCTCGTCTTCACCTCCTCAAAATGCCATTAGACAGAAAGGACGTCAGCGCCTGTGGTCAGCTCGTAACGCCAAATGACAACAGCTGTGATGTATTTGAAAAAGCACTTTGTACCATGACACATACCAGAAGAGAGCGTGAGAGCACCTGCTTTGAGAAAAGAGTCTGCTGATGTTCTCCTGCATTTTTAATTAATTTCATCCTTACACTTCACCCCTGCTTCATCCCCCAGTTGCCAAAGCTCTTTAGCAAAGACAGCCACAGGGAGAGATACTCTCCATCATATTGCTCCTGAAAAAGCTGCAAGATGACACTGTTCCTTTTAACTGGAACCATATATAGTCAGTGGCATGTGTGTAGTGTGTGTGTATGTGTGTGTGTGTGTGTGTGTGTGTGTGTTCTTATGTGTTTCTGAACTTGATCTTGTGCTATATAGTTTTCTCTTGAAAGACCAAAACGTCTCCACTGAACATAAAATTAAAAGAAGGATATAAAATATTAGTTACTTTTGTAAAATTAATAAACTTCTCTGTTTACAGCTTGAGATGACTAAAGTTTTGTTTATCATACCATGTCATATGAGGCATAATATTTTGAAGAGAAAGGGTTGTTTTTAAATGCTTCTTAGACTGAATAACTGTCACACAGGTTTTTGTAAATTTCAAAATATTATATTTTTGTGTGTTTTGTTTTAGTAAAATGACAGAATTGCTTAATTTTCCCATGGACACAAAGTAACAGAAAAAAAAATAAAAATGAAAACTTAAAACACAGGATACAAACTTAATAAAATCATTTCAAAAAATTTTAACAAATGCAATAAGTTAAGAAAAAGCCAGAGGATAAAAGCAAGTTTAAAGACTAAGGGTACATTTTCGCTGGGTAAACAGATTGCAGGCATCAATTCTTACAATAAATTCTAAAATTCTCAAAAATAAAACAGCAGGAAGACCCTGAAAGATGTGGTTACTTTTCTTGGAAAGTGTCAAAAGCCTGGCCGCAGTGCTTTGTATAAGTTGCAGTATTTGGTTGCTTCTAAATGTTTAAATAATAAGAGTGTGTATGTTCAGACGATTACGTTTGGGTCATTTGTCCACATTAAGCCTATGAACTGTTTGATCATGACTTCAGTCTTTTTATTGCTCAAGTGCAGAATTTTGACAAAGTTGCTGTGCCTGCTTTTGCCATTAAAAGAGAAATAAGGAACCTAAAAGCATAAAAGAAACGGAGTTAAAAGTCAGGCTCAAGTTTTCTGAAGTCTTAAGACAGTTAAAGGGTAGAAGAAGTGGTGACACTGAGAGAATGACTGCATTTCAGCTGAAGGTCTTCACAGATATCAGAATACAACGTCAACTGCATGTTGTGTAAGTGCGAGTGCAGTGTGTGTGTGTGTGTGTGTGTGTGTGTGTGTGTGTGTATGTGTCTTGAGAGGACAATATCATATCATGTGACAGTGAGAGAGCGCCTTGCTGGTCCTCACACAGCAGTAGATCCTCAAGTGTAGAAGGAATCTCATTTTCTTGCGGCCAAAAGGCTCGGGGTGAATTGATCCACAGAGCTAGTGGCCCATGTAAAATTGACCATGAAAGTCGCTCAATTCAGATCAAAGTCAATACAGCCCCTCTTGCCTGTTCTATAGCTTCAGTGCATTAGAGGTTGCAAGAGGGCTTAGAGGGCTTTCTCCCCTCTCCAGAGTCCTCCCGGAGACCGGCAGTGCTGTGATGAGAGCTCCTGTGCCTCTATGGAAGTAGATGAGGTGATGGATAGAGGACAGATATTAATATACATTCATGAGTTACAGTTCATGAACAGTCCCGCAAATGTTCGGCTGTGAAATCATCACTAAACATGCAGGTAACCCAGTTTCCAGTGTGTTGCTTTTTTGGATGAAAAAGAGCAACACGTGCTCTACCTCGCTTATGAAACAGAGAAGGATTCAGAGGGGATTTTGTTGGCAGAACCATGAATGTCCTTTAGTCCTTTAAAGGTGCTTTGCTTGTTGTCAAAAGAAAATGCCAGTGTTTGTCTTGATCTTTTTCCTGCTCGCCTGGATTGTTGTTGAGCACACGGTGTGTTTTTAGCTGCCATTCAAAGCTAACCACACCGTCCTTTTACTCATTGCATCCTCTTCCATGTGAAGGCGTGTTGGAAGAGGTGAACTGAGCAAAAACAACAGTTTTACTTTGAACTGACTGATATTTGTGTTGATCTGCCAACATGTTCTGTCACCTGAACATCAGAGAGCCCTGTTTAATTTTTAAAATATGTGAAATTAAATCAAATATCAATAAAAGAAAAAGGTCAGTTTTTGATCTTTTTTTATCAAACTGTGGCCACAAAGGCTAAGCATGAACATGTGTGGGCACAACTTCCCTCTGTTGCCTAGCTTTCTCATTTGTTGGTTATATGACATAGATTTTTAACAGATTTACTGAAGAAACAACAAAAATAAGGTAGATCCTCTCGAGTAAGGTGTAGTGTTTTACTCTTATGAGAAATGTAATACATACTAACATTCAACAAACAAAATGCATAAGTAGCATAAGTACAGCCATAGAGATGAGTGATTCAGAAATTATCTCGATGGTTTTTATGATTATTTGGATGTTAAGTCAGGTTAATATTCTCAACCTAAAACATTATTTCATTTTAGGCATATTATTTGCAGTTGGACACATTTGAACTGAAATATCCATAAAACTATTAAATGATATTAGCTAACGTTACATACGAATTGATATCAAACTGTCCAAGATAACAGCCCAACTTTGTGACCATTTATATTTCTAGTGTGTCTTATTGCCCACTGATTCAGGCTTTTAATTGTATAAGAGAGATTTTTTTATCGCAGGCGCTCCTTGCTTTTGTTTAGGAGGCTCACTGAGCCCCCTAATGGCCATAATCAATAATGCATGCACTGATTTTAATATTTTTATAATGCATAACTAATAATTTTGATAAAGCCTTGATTTATGATCATATTTAAAAGAGGATATTCTTTGCAGAGTCCAAACTGATAGTGAAATGCAATAGACTTCTTGTGGCCAGATGTTATGACCTCCACGTTGAGTTGTAGGATTCCTGACGATGGCTCTAGGCTGAATGTTATTCAGGCTCATCAGTCATTTTATGGGACTTAAGCCTCAGTTGATTTGAGTGGGGCCTCACATGGAGGGTAATAACACAGAGCTATAGGAGTCAGACCTAATTGTCCCTCTCTGTCTCTCTCAGAGCACAAAAAAAGCAGCTCACCAATCTCAGATCAAACTGTGACACTGAGCAGTGTTAATTAAACATGAAGCATGATCCTGTTCCTGCATTGCCTGTCCCTCAGCCAGCTGCACTACTGTTTTTCTGCTTCAAAAAGGACGAGTAAAAGCCAGTTGTTGTGACCAACTCGCAATACATCATAGACCAGTGGGTGTGTTTTTGGGTGTATATTCCTGTTGTTAAATGTTTTCTGCATTTCGACTACTGAAAATAGTGGTGAGGAACTGAGAAAAGCCATATGATGACACTGAGTTTAGAGACTTGAAGGCTGAAAGCTTTCACCCATCAACCTTTCTGTATTCTTTAGTCTCATTTTGTCCTTCTGAAATAAGACCTTTTTGCAACTGACCTTGTAAATAACTACAAGATAACACAAGATAATACCTGCTTGAATGTAATTGGTGCTTTCCATTCCAGTAAGATCAATATTCTGCAGCTCCTCCTGAGCTTCAAATTAACTGAAGTCTGCTTTTTCTTCTTGTTCTGTTTCTGTTTACCACATGTTCTTCAGCTGCTGTATCAAGCCAGTCAAAAAAGAACATAATGATACTTTTATTAAATAACTTTGTCTGCTTTTAGTTTTGAAACGGAATGAATTACAAATATTCTGACATGAGAAGTGGAGCTTGTCTGTTAAAAAGATAACAATGTTGTTGAACATCTGGAAAGTCTAATAGAAAAAGACTCTGTAATGCTTATAAAGTGCAATCCAAGCACACTGTGAATGGCAGCAGACACATTCACTCCCTGTAGTTAAATAAAGAGAACACAGTATAAATCAAAATGAATAATTTAAAAATGGAAAATATTTACCTACAAGTCTTCCAAAAAAATCATTTTTTAACTAAAACATATGAGGAGCTGTGGTGCCTTTTTAGCCAGCTGCTTTTTAAAACACAAAATTTTATTACAACAAACTAAACCTCATAAAAAATCCTTCAGGGTAATGGCATCACTTTAGAAAATTACATGAAAGCTGTTAAAATTCATGAATGTCTCAAACGCGGGGGAAGACTGAAGAAGTGTCATTTTGAAAACAGACATGGCATGTTGAGCTCAGTATTCAGCTCTGCACCAGTTGTGAAGTTGTCATAATAAATCTGAAAGCACACAATGGCCCTCTAAGACTTTCTGCTCCACTTATTGAACTGGAACCTTTCCAGGTTCCTGCAGCAAACTGTATTTGTCCTCCTTTGCACATAAGATGAGCTGAGGTTTCTCCTCACTCTCAATTAAAACACAGTGAAATGAATTCTGTTGATTGCCTGAAACATTTATATATATATATATATAAAGAGTTATGGTTTAAATATCAGGAAACACTTAGATTGCTTTCAGCTGGCTAATTAACTTGAATGTATGAAAATCTAATTTATACAAATGCTAATGCACAAACTAAAATATGCCTCACTTCAGTAGACCTTAGAGAACTTTTCCACAGAAGCATCTCTCTGCAATGCTTCACTGATTTCCATACTTATCTCCTGTGCATCCAACAAACTGTCTTTCTGCTTCACTGACTCAATCAGCATTTCGTTTGTTTCCACTGTCCAGAACATTAAACAGGAGGCAAGATTGATTAATGGCATTTCATTTTTCCCAGCATGCAGCGTGAGAAACCCCTGAGTGTTGTGATATATGTCCTCTAATTAGAGCGAGCCAGCTAATGAGCCTCATTTGGGCTTGGAAAACTAATAAAGGAAAACTAACGCAGAGGTGATGCCCTGTGGCAATTAGATAAGTTACCAGACAAGCAGTATTTTTTTTCCGAGCGCTTCTGGGGGCGCTTCAACGTCAGGAAAACATTGTTAAGTGTCTTCATTACTTGAGATGAATTTGTCGGTTACAGTCCTCAATTGATCAAGATTGATTGGTGTGAAGACGGTGGTGCCAGCCGATGAGAGCCAACCACTGCGTCCGACTCATTAAGAGCAGCCTCATAAGCAGTGAAAACAATGACTCAAATTTCTCCCATGATTGTTGAAACAAAATTTTAACAAGTAAAATTTCTGTTGCGGATATTTGCTTATTCAAAGTTCAAGCAAAAAGTAAACAAAATAACAATGTCATTACCCTGCTGTTTGTCTCTTAATTGATTACATAATTAAATATGTCTAGACTGATATGCTGTAGCCTATCGTAGTTGACGCTGAGGAAGGCAAACAGTTTTTTGATTTTTAATTACATTATGTTCTGCCACAAATGTTGGTAACTCTCTTGCACCCACTTGAGATTTTTGTTTTGTTTGCACTCTGTTCACTTTCTCTGTTTTTATTCATCATTAACGTCCATTTAATACTTTTGAATTTCATCCTGATTTTTTTCACTGACCAACATTTTTTGCAGCACACAGACAAAATCAGAGCTGTGACAAAATGACAAAATGCTGTGTGTGAAATGTTCAAAGATGAGACCTGAGAGCTCACCACTGTCTCGTATGAGCATAAAAGACTAAAGCAAGGACATGCAGCTGATTGTGTTTGGAGCAGGTCAGGTAGCCATGCAATGATCTGCAGACACAGCCAGGAGGAGGGGAGGGGTCAAGAAGGAGAAGCACAGCAGCTGCACCAAGAGACCACATGGAAAATGACAAAAATAACTGCAATATCGCTGCAAATCGGTGCACATACACGCAAAAAAGTCTGTAGCGTCATAAAAATGTTATGATGAATGTTCTAAAAATGTACTGTGTGACTTGCAGCATGCCAAGTTAACATTAACCAATTATGGTCCAACTGGTTGTAACATTTAGTGGCTACAACTCAGTCTAAATGGGCTGATTTGACTTGAGATCACAAGAAGCAAATCGGCAACTTTGCCAACAGAGATAACAAGCAGCTACAGTAGGAGGAGTCACAGGTTACTTCAGAAAACTGTAAATCACAGAGTCAAGTCAGAGCAGCCAGAGAACATCAGAGGCAAAACCAGAGAGCATTTTCTCCATGAAACATGATGCTGTTTCATCAACATCTGTGGTTGTTTTTGATGTGTGAGCTGAAGTGCTGTAAAGCGATACACACCACAATGGTGTAACAGGTGATCTGGGCGCAGAGTGACTGACACAGAAACACCACTGGTCCTTTTACAAGTCAGAGTACCATAAAATCAGAGGATTCATGTTCAATTCTTACACTTTGTTACTTTCAGTTTATCCTACTCTCTATTTCTTTTGAGTTTTTTCTTTTTGAGTTCTTTTGAGTCAAAAGATGTAAAAAAAGAAAAAAAAAAAAACTAAAGCAGAACTGTGATACATTAGAAGTGGTCAGTCACACTGTACTGAGCACCTACAAAAACAGAAGACAGGTTTTTTCTACATGATAGATTTTATCAATTTCTTTGGAGCACACCGTGTTTCTTTGTTGTTGTTGTTGCTGTTGTTTTGTTTTTGTTTATTGTTGAAACATTTAAAGTGAGTCAGGGCATTTGAGCGGGGGTTGCCATGCAGGGTGGAGAAAAATTAGAAAGTGCCAGAGACAGAGAGAAGGAAACAAAAGGTGGAGATGTGTGCGCATAATAAGAAGAAAAGCCCTGAAGGAAACTGCTGCTAAATGCTGCAAAATTATGTATTCATGAGCAATTATGAAAATAGGTAGTGTTAAAAAAATCACACCAGCAGCTGGCCACCTTCAGCACCTCATGATATCTACCTACCTGACTGATTTGAAAAACAAATAAATAGCATCAACACTTAAGTATGCTCTGGATGAAAGCAGGTGAAAGCACCTTCAGTTCCTCAGAGCTACCAGAGCTTCATGATGATCACCTTTAATCAAGCTAATGGATTATTGGTCCTGCAGCATTGATTATGGAAAAGCAGTTGAGTAACTCTTAAAACTCTTGTTGTTTTTAAAATTTGTCTGTATGTTTTTAAAGTTGCCTATCTTGAGATATTAGAAATGCACATGCCATCTGTGAAGCAAGTGAACGCTATTGGTCACCTTAATTGTTCTTACATTCTTGTTGGCCAATAAGCAACGACTTCATAGTGGGATTATGCTGTAAAAAAGAGCATTGAAAAATGTTTTTTTGACCATGTAGCTTAAAAGCCACAGAGGCTCACCAGGTAGTCTTGCTACGTCAACAAGCCTTTTTTAACTAAATTTGTTCTAAAAATGTGCTGCTTAGTCAATATTCAGCTGCTTCCACTCTTATAAAAGCCAGTCTGTCAGTCTGATAACGGGAGCTCCATGTCACAAAAATGTAAACACTGGTCATTTTAAGTGCTTGACTAATGACCAGTGCTATCATATTTCCTGTAAAGTGCGTGCCAATCTCAGACACTGTATAAAGCTGCAGGAGATTGGTCTGACTCAGTAAAGCCTTAAAGGATTACCATCACAGCAGAGGCAGGTCTGATATACTCTGTGACACCAGCAGAAAAGTCTGGGATGGCTCAAGTTTGGCTAAAGCATCCTCAACTGATTGCTTCAGGGCTCACTGTAGCTCGACCGATGGCAGCAAGGGACGACATAATCCTCTCACTGTTAGATGACTCAGGACATACCTCAAAATGTGTTTGAGTCATAAAAAATAATGGATACAATGTACAGTCTTCTGTGCTGTTCAATATCATTTGCTCTAGGGCACAATATGTTAGAGAAATGCTGACTTCTCCCAGCACCGTTTTGTTTTGTTCATCCTCAGAGCAATCACAGTAGTTCCATAATTTCTCCACATCTGTTCCTTGTGCTGCGAAACAATCGGAATGAGCTCGGGAGGGGAATCACTGGGGCGTGGAGTTTTAGGGGATATGAGGAGTCTTAGAGGTTCTTTCTGAAACAGGAATGAAGCATAAACTGATGAAAAAAGACAATGAGAATGGGGTCAAATTAACCACTTTTTACATCAAATTTGCACTGAAGAAAAAATATGCATATGCAATATAATATGTGTTTGTCTGACAACTACCATCCATAATCTGATATGTAAACTTTAAAGTATCTGTTAGAGGTAAAATCAGCCACTTCTCTGCATGTATTACTGCATGTATTTAAAATGTCTTATAAAGCAGCAGCTCCACAGGGAACTGCATTAAATTTGATGAGTTGACAGAGTGCTGTCACTCGAATTGGAAGCGTCGTTTTGGGCTGAAAACTTCTGAGAGAAGACGTACGGGTATAAAGTTTACCAGATGTCTGTAGCTTGCTTCTCATCTTTGCAAACTAACTAGCGAAGGCTCAAAGCTATGTTAGCTGCTACTAGCTGCTACATAATTAAAAGTCTACAGTCAAGTGAATCCAATTAAGTTGCATTGTGGTTAATGTCAAGTAATTGTTGCCAGGTTTATAGTAAAATAAAGGATGTGTTGGTGGAGAAAAAACAACTTCTGTTTTTGCTGAATTTCTCCACTGTAAGTTTGACAATGTCTAAGAGTACACTGGTTGTTTATCAGAGTTATCTTTTATTTTAGAAAAATGTTCTCTTCCTAGCTTACTTTTTAAATTGTAGTGCTAAATGTTATTTGTATGATTTCAGAAATCTTTGCTGCATTAATTGATTTGTGGCCACTAGGAGGCAGAAAAACATCAAACATTTTATCAAAAACGTTTCTATTTGACACTTAATTGAGTTGTTTGAATGGAGAATTTGTGAAGCTCTCATGAGACAATGAGACTAAAGCATAAATAATTGAACTGAAGAACACAATAAACTATGAATTAGAAATAATACTGAGCTGCTGAGAAAACGAAAAAGCAAGTCAGTTTAGCTTGTGTTTTCGTTTTCTCAGCACAATCTGAACACAGTCCCACTCTGTATTATCATTAAATACCTCTTGACTTCATATGTTTAAAAGCATATAAATGAAGACAGACTGCGAAAACACTGCAACATCGGCTCACATTTTGTCCCATAAGCACAAATCTGTTTTTATACAGGAACTGCTTTCTTTGGATTTACAGAATAACCATATAAAAGTCTGCTTCTTCCACTTGGGCACCTTATGAAAACACCAAAAAATAAATGATGTGAAGGTTTATGGATTAAGTATCTAATACTTCTAATTATATGTCTAATAATGTACCAAGAAGATAGAAAACATTGATTAGAATGACTACTCAAATTAGGCAATTAAAGCAATCACCAGACATTGGATATGGCTCTAAGCTGGCTTAAGAACACATTAATGAATTAGACAAATAACAATGGAGTATTGTAGAGCAAATCAAATTAATAATAAAATGTAATGTATTCATGTTTAACTAATAAAGACTCTCATCATATTTTAATCATGCTGGTATTAGAGTAATTAAGCCTCATTACCATTAAGAGTAATCACTGAGCGTCTCGTGAATTCCATTGTAATTAATTGTCCATGATGTAGCCACCTCTTCCCGTGACAGTCGCAGTGTAAACAGAGCAGAAGCTCACAGATCAGCTGCTAGGAGACGCAGCCACATGAGCCACCAACTAAAGGTTCAACAGCGCACAATGAGCGGCAAAGTTGAATGAAACACAGTGCTATTTTATACCGGTCAAAGGCACCTAGACATGAAAAAAACCCCGCATCATGCTGTGGCTTTGTTTCACTGTTGCCTGGCGACTGAAGAATAGCTGACGGTCTGCTGTCAGTCACAGGGCCAGCTGCTGTTCATTGTGCTGTGTTGTTGCGATTTGGCTACACAAGTATTATATAAAATATTAGGATGCTTACAAAATAGCTCTTATCTGCTTCCAAGCTGCTGTAGTTCCCCCAGAAGGCCCATCTCTGCATTAATACCGCTGGTGAGCAGAGAAAAGAAAAACAAAAACAATGAGCTGAATTTGTTTCAACTTGGGATGCTCAAGGCTCTCCTCCAAAAATGCAAGGTGCCTAAAGCAGAGAAATGCATCATTGCAGCACAACCAGGGGCAAACACAGTGTTTACAGGGCCAAAGGCAAATCTGTGAGGCTCTCTTCACCCCCCTGTTGTCACCCTTCATACTACCTATCACACCTGCTTTGATTACAGGTTTTCACCGAGCTCTGCTGGGCTGCAAACATTGCCCAAGAAGACATATATTCTGAGAGAAGACAAGATAATAAAGGCATCTTCCTCTGTCATTGACTGAAATTGATGTTTATCGTGTTTACCTTCAGCACTCCTGAATTGAGATGCTGGATGGACTAGAGCGAGTGCATTTTGTCACCATCACAATCATCCAAGGGAAAAGTGGAGTTGTCATCAACATTATCATCACCATCATCATCAGCAACACTAACAACACGTCTTGTTCCTGCGGCAGGTTTCTCTGTGCACCACTTTAACTGTGGAGGGAAAAAAGATGCTTTTACATTTGAGAATTTAATGGTTTGCTTTTTGTATTCCTCCATGTTTGTGCCCTTCTGTTCTGTTAGTTGGTATGTTGTTTGGTCTGTCAACCAACACTCTGGTCCAAAGCAGCTGTATCAACATCTGGCTAGATTGATACAAAATGTGGTATGAATATTTATTGTCCTGCAAATTTAATTGCTGTCTGATTTCGATGACCCTTCCATTTGATCAACATTTCTCTCCACAGTAGATAATCTAGAATAATTATTGTCTTATTTCTGTAAAATCTGGTGACACAGTTGCCTCTCATTATTATATTTACTAAGAGCATTCATGCTCACCAGAGGACAGCCCTTTGCATTTTTGACACTATAAACTGTCCTCTGAGCCAAAATGTCAGTTCTGAACACAAAAGCTCTTATTATCAGGCAGGTGAATTGTACTTAAAGTGAGAGCATTTACGCCTGCAAGGCAGTTAAAAACTTTACAATTTTAAAGTGGTGCTAATAAATAACTTTATATTAACGACGGATCAACAGAGGATAATTACCTGACTTTGCAGTTCCCCACAGATCTGTGGAGCATTTATGCCTCTTTTAGCTTATTGGATTTTTTAGAGCCCCTTTACTGTCTTGGTTCACTCTCAAAAAGCAGCAAGCAGATGTTTTCAGCAAAAATGCTGTTGTGAACCCATTATCAATCACCTGTCAGCAACAGTAGACAGATAAAGCGAATAGCTGGTGAACAGATATTTTTCTCAGGAGTAGGTGGACACCAAAGCAGAGTAAGAGTGAATATGGAGCTTTTTTATTAGATGAATATAAATATGATTTTAAGTGACTGCTAATGTTGCTCTGTGTCTCCTGAATGTAATCGGGTAACTGTTTGCTAGCACTTCACCACATCTACCTAATAGTTTTATAATATGCTAAGTATCCTCCAGCACCATACTCAGTACAATCATACATTCTTCTCCACTAAATCATACTACAGGCTTTGATCTGAAAATTACAAATATCTTACACGTTTAGTCCAATACTCTCAAACTGTGGTTTGAACACAGCAACCTCTAGAGGTCACTAGCGGTGCTTAAGAGGCTTATTCTTTGTCTTTTCTCTGCCCCAGTTATGTAATTATTACAAGACGCTTGGTCAAATACATCCTTTCCTTGAATTGACCTTTACAGATAATTAACTGCTCGTCTGCTTTACATTTTTCACAGAGCCCCCCTCTGTGAGCCCCCCTGCAGATGTCCTTAAGGGGTATTTCACCACTAGAAACATGGTCTTCATAAAGCTGGGCTGTCATTGCAGAGGAAAGACAAAAATAGATTTAAAACTGGTGCAATATGAGAGGGTGAAAAAACCTAAAACAGCCAGAATGCACCACGCCACACCGGACAGTTAGCACTCCTGCTGGTGGGTGTCATACTCCATGTTAGGCAGTGCTTGCTTTCTGTTCTAAAGCAGGGTATCACGGTGGCCGCCTGCTTCCAAACCCTGGTGTTGTGGCTAAAAATATTTGAACAGTGCCTAGTTTGACAGTTTAATCTGAGTTTTGTGAGCTGCCCCTCTCTCAAAATGACTGTCAGTAGAGGCAGTTTCCAAAACCTGGCCAGTAGTCGGCAAAAGTTGTATCAACCAGTGGAATTTTACTGGCTCTTGGGTAATTTTTGTGTGCTGGCAAACAAGTAGGGAGCTCTGGGTGGAGGCAACATGGAGGGAAGTTACACATTGTTCATTTGCATACACTACCCACACTGTAGAGATAAAAAGCTGGATAAAAAATCAGCAAAGTGGAGTTTATCTGCATATCACTCACATAATCTACCAAAGCAGCACTCTTTTCACTTCATAGCAGCACAGAGTTTGCTGTTGCAGTTGCTAAAAATGTGTCTTACATTATCAGCCTTAAGAACAGCAAGCAAACACAAAGAAATTGCTGTGAACTAAAAGGCTCTGGACCATTAGTGGCCAAAGAGGCATGAAAGCATTAATGCACAGCGCTCTGTACATGTAACTCAGCTCAGGGAAACCTTTGACCTCAGTGCCTAAATCCAGCAACAACTCAGCATCCTGTGCACCTTTACGTTAAGCCTGTAAATGTTTATCAAAATGTACAGAAGGCTGCAGGGTGTATCTTCGTCGTGTGTTTACTGTGTCTCATCACGATGAAGAGTGAAGAAAACCAGGCTGTTGGAGTGATGTTACTACCCCGTAGGAGTTGTTTGCTCACTCAAACTGTCCCCCGTTTTACTCTGGTTTAAGCCCAGGTTGGCAGCAGAAAAAGTGCTGGAATATATCTGCTTTAGATTTCGCCTGAATGAATAATTAAACCAGAGCTTGCGCTTCACACGTCAAGAGAGGGTGATGTGTACATCGCTTTGAACAAGCTGCGGAGGAAATGAATAAATACATAAATTTTATGTGTGTGTGTGTGTATGTTTTCAGCTCACAAGCAAGGAGGCAACAGAATTGAAATTACACATGGGGATGAAAGCGAGAGGTAATTTTAACATAAAGCGTGAACTGTCAGAAAAGCTTTCGAACTCTTTTACATTGGCCGCCTGTTTCACAGAGCACTTGTGACGACAGATCAGAAAACCACAAACAGGCTCTTGAGTTTGATGGTTTGCGCCGACAACTTTAAACATGCATTTGATAGTATGTTCACAGCCATTAATAACAGCTTTCAAGATTGTTCACTTCAAAAGCAGCACGTACATCTGATTGACTGACGGACAACAAGGCAATATGGGTTTTTCATGTCATAAAAAACCAACTGTAGAGTTCGAAGTGCAACATTTGGAGGATTTTTAGGGTTTTTTTAATTTTGCTATCAACAACAATTTGTAACTAAAAACAGTCAGTGTCAGTAGTATAAAAGACACCACAGTCTGATGTGTTTTTATTGCATGTATTTAGAGGCAGCATTAATTTTAAGAGATGAAGCAGCTCCAACAAAAATAAAAAAGCAATGAATTTAACACTCTGGGTCGAGTTGTGAACACTGACAAAGATCAAGGTAAGCAGAGCTTCTGTTTCACAGTTTCATCCAGAAACACTTGTGTGAGTTTCTGTGTGTGTGTGTGTGTGTGTGTCAGTGCCTGCGCGTTGATGCGTTTTGTTGCAGTCATTTAGCTCAACAGCAGATATGGCTCCGTTCGCTTGTTCATGGTAACTTTCTCTCACTAATTGGTCGCAGTTCGACTTTGTTGTAGAAGACAGTCTGTTCTCTCTTCCTGGGTCAAAGTTTCCTGCGTAATAACAAACTCAAAGTGAAGATTATTTTTTTGCTTTTCAGAAAAGAAACAAATGGCACAGTGATGACTTTCCCTTTTTCTGTTTCTTTTCAATACATCAACCATGAAAGTCTGAAGATAATCCAAATAAAAAGTAGGAGGTTATTAGTTCTTACAGATGCATTTATTTCAGTTTGATTTATGACAGCGTTTGTAGAAAAGGAAGTTTCAGTGGTAAAAATCTGCTGAGCAATTCAGTATTATTCTGTGTTTCACTTTTGTCTGGTGTAGTTCCTATGGAATGTTTGGCAACAGCTAAAATATTTATAAAAAAATCAAACCCAGACTCTATAAGCAGATGATCACAAGCAAAAGCTGCTGCTGTCCTTTAATTTCAAATGACTTCTGGGACACTATTAAGTTTAGAAACTTGCTAGAAGTGACCAATTACTGCACATCCTCCATGATCTCTGTAAAATGTAAGAGACTTCAAGTTACACTGAACATGCTAACTGTTGGATAAGCTCATTTCACAATAAACCAGAAGTTTTTTTTGAGTTCTGACCTCCACCAGAACCAATTTTCCTCTCTACCTATGACTCTCCAGAAGTGTCACATCTCTGTCTCCATCACTGTCCTCTGCTCTGTTGGTCATGAATGTATGAGGGGCTGCAGGTCTGTGTGTCTGTTTGATGTGCACTTTGTCTGCTTTTACAAAAAGATCTGGTAATGTGGCAGGCTAGCAGGCTTGTGCAACAATCTGAGCTTGTTTATTTGTGTTAAAGAGCATTACAGCCATGAAGGATGTAGAAAATTATGTTTTATTTGTTGGAGTTGCTGTCTTGATGTTGCCAACGTTGCTTCTGTGTTTGAAAGTCACTGTCTAGATCTGTCAAGCACTGTCTCTTTACAGAGTTGGGGAGAAGGGGACGAGCAAACAAATCCTACTCATTCTGTGTGAGTGAAAAATATTGTGTGTGTGTCTGTCCCAAGCCTCAGATCTGCTCCAAAAGTTCCAACAGTACTTTCTTGGCCCATGCTACATCTTTTCACCAAGTTTCATAAAAGTTGGCCAAATAGTTTTTCTGTAATTATGCCGACAGACAAACAGACAAACAAACTATCAAACTAAAATGAAAATAGACTCTAAACTCTATATTATATAATGATATTGATATAAAACTTTAACTTTAACAAGACAAGTCTACAGTTGTGTTACGAGGTGCAGGTGCTTATAAACGTTAACAGAGTGACAAATACTGACACATATGATGTTTGACAGCTTACTTCTACATGTTAGCATGCTAACCTTTGCTAATTAGCAATCAGCTAAACCCACAGTGTTTACAATTCATCTAGATGGGGCACCACCGTCTGTTCCAAACTTCATGAAATCCAATATCTGCTGACATGTTTCACTCAAAGCTACAGATGTTCATCTGAAGGGTGATTCAAGACAAACAGTCAACGTTCACAATTTTGTGCAAATCTCTCTGGTAAGTGCTCCAAAGAATAAATGCAAAGTTTGTCCTGCTGGCAGTGCGAGGAAAAAAGTCAAGGGTTCACAGTCATTAGGACTTGTCTGAACCAAAGAAGTGGACAAACACACTGACGTGGCCACTCATGGTATTGCTGCTTGGCTTGTGGCTTCCTAATTGACGTCTAAAGAATTAAATTATTCAAACTAGAAAATTCCACAAATCTAATGAAGTTAATTCAAAGTCTGATTCAAAGTTAATGAGGAGTAATGTTTCCATCAGCATTGTTGCTGAGTTAAAGAAAAATTCTGATTTATTACAATTTTGTGTCATTTTCATTACTTCCATTTTGATACATTGCTACAATAAAATATGAATCATAACATAAAATTAGATTATGAAATTTTGCTTAAAGCTGCTTTACATTTCTACAGTTTGGAGCTTTATTCTCTTTCAAACTGATACCAGGATTGACGCTACATTTTAAAACATCCCGGCTCACATCTGTAACATCTCCCAGTAGATTTGCTTCATTTAACCTACTCTTTGACCCATTTTCAAAGAGCTTAGTGCTGACAAGGAAAAAGGCTAACATGACACCTCAAATAAAGCAACTCCATCTAACTAAGAAGCTGCTACTTCTGATTCTTTTAAATTCCACCGTGTTCGAACAGGCATCTGGTGTACAACAAAGTCAAGGCCAGGGGACTGTCTCTAACAATGTGGCAGACCTGTCACTCACTCGTATCTGTGTGGTACCCTTTTACCCAAGGGCCCACCTCCTTCCATTAAGCTGAATAAATGAGGTGCCAATCAGGCAGTTGAGGTTTTGACTCCACACGGAGCACAATAAGTGCCTCTGTCTGCTATCTGGTTATGGTGAAATCTTGTTGGAGGCAGGCAGGGGGATTCACTTCACACTTGACGCATTGTGGGAGCAACAAACAGAAGCACTCACAGTTGTTGCAGGCAGGGATTTAGTGGTCTCTGGTTATTTTCAGGGTGAGAGGGCTGCAAAACTGAGAGCGGCAGATAAAAGGAGAGGAGAATAGGGAGGGAAAATGGGAGAAAAAGGGTAAGGCAATAACCATAGTCTCTACATGGGTCTACATGACCCATATAACAGCAAACCACCTCTGGGCTAATAAGTGTTTACTTGAAAAAACTTGACATGTGTCAGTCATCCCCTTAAATGCTGTCTAAACCCAATTAGAGGTGTGTGACGTATTGTGGTTGATGAACATGCTAGTACAGCACACAACAGTCATGTCATGCAGCGTCATTTTATCCATTGAGCGTCAGTTGTTGACCATTACTCACACCGAAGCAGCTGTACAGACAAAGGAAGTACAGGACGGCTGCAGACTCACACAGAAAACAAGTGCAGGGTTTGTTTTGATGCCTGTCACACATCAGAGGTGTGTGTTGTCATTAACCCTTCAGTTTGATGACATCATGTGAAAGGAAAAGCTAATGAGTCCTCCAGCCTGAACAACAAAGCAGGTCGTTTGTCACTGCCTCCCCAAACGACCCATGTGAACTTTTTCTGACATGGTGCCCTGTTAGCAGGATGATACTGATCAGAGCTGACAATGAGACAGCACCGAAAGCCTTCATATCAACATTTTCTGAACTGACGGCTCTTTGGCTAAAGTTTGGTAAAGTTTTGGCAAGTTTTCTAAATTTAGTTCAGGATGTTGGTTAAGCTTTAAAGGAACCCTCATTGACTGTTTATTGGGAGACAGGACATAAACCACAAACTCTGCTGTCAGAGTCAAATTTATTGTAATTTAAAGAGTTTTACTTTATAATCATTATGGTTAAGTGTTTGAAATGGCCAATGATGTCATTTTTCTTGTAAGGACAGCCAATAAATCCAGTGCAAACTTAAACTGGATAGCCAGAAAAACTGGCAGAGGACAGTTTTAGTAAATGATCAGCTACTGTTATGTAGTTCTTGTTGTTTGCAGTTGGTGGCGCTAGTTCTACAGTCAGGTACTGTTTAACCATTTCAGAAGAATAAGAAGAGGACCCAACAAGATAACGTAACAAAGAGAGATCCAGTTAAGCCTAAGTGAAAAAATGTGTAGAAATGTGACTGAAATCTGTCATTTATAGTTTTTCATGTATTCATTTCACAGTTTCCTCATCTGTCCACACTTATCTAGTGTTTTTTGTGCCTCCCCAGAGAAGTGGTGAATAAATGATATGCTTCAGAAACTTCTTGATTTACTAGCTGTTTACATCATTTACTTTGATGCATTGTCTGCCCAGCATTAAATCTTTTGTTAGATATTTTGAGGAGGATTTGAATAAACAGCTTTATAAAACAATTTTAATCAGAAAATGTGCATAGCAAGTTGAAAATAAATACATTTAGTGTCTGATTGCATGCAATATTAAATGAAGGAAACAACAAAACTGCTTAAAATACAGAGCAGTCTTCCGAAAAAAACAAGTCGGGCCACAGACCGAAACATGAGACACTGTCTGCAGCCTGTCCTCCTCTCTCCTGTGATGTCTCTCATATGGAGACACTGATATCTCCGCTGAGTTTCCTTGGCTGCTCTGCTTCCTCCTCAGGAAACATGGCAGACAAGGGATAGATATGTTAAAAATAACATGGCTGACTCCCTGCAGAAATTGCATCTACCTGTGTACCTCAGCTCTGTTCTAAAGGACTAATTCTAGTGAAATTCCACCTCTAGTAAAAAAATAACCTAAATCCTCAGTCGACTAAACATGTGGCATGGTAAGATAATCTCATGTCAGACCTGCAGGAAAAAGCTTTATAGCAGGGTGACGGAGGTAAATCATGCGAGGTAGAGGGATGTGCCGTTGTCTTGCCTCTCGTCTGCTTGAGTCTTAATTCATGAAAAGTCCCGCTGAGCACGTCCCCTCCACAAGTGGCTGAGGGTGCTTGCAGAGCATACCAGAGCAACAATGATTAATGTGGTTATAAAGCCAGTTGGCTGACTTTTAAGTGTTACACTAGATCATCCAGTGAGGGAGCTTCACCGTGTGCACTGGAGCGACACGGAACTGAGCCGTGAAGAGTGCATCGGAAACAAATCTCATCAAACTTTGATGTACTCAAAAAATACAAAACAAAAGAACTTCTCTGTTATTTGACCCAGCTCTGAAAGTCCTTATTGTCCTAATGTTGTTGTACTAGGAAGGTAATGTTTGCTGCCCATCATGCGTGCATTATGCATATATTTGTGGAGGATAGATAGGGCTTGGACTTGCTCACTCACTCACTCCTAGAGTATCAGAGATGGCTTGGCTTGGAATTGAGATGCCACTCTTATTTCAATACAGACTCAACCTCACACTAACAACAGTTTAACAAACTCAAGTGTAACATTTAAGGTGTGGAGGTGAGAATATCAAACAGGAACACCTTTAACAGTGAATGCATCATATGCTTCATAGCATGATCCTGGTCTTATTTCTAGTTTTACCTCTGTTTTTTCTCTTCTGGCTGAACTGCATTCTTACATTTTCATTGGTTGTCAGTCATCCAATGCTCACCATAGACACCATAGGAGACTGATGTTAATACAGTGTTCAGACAGCTGCTTTTAGCTTCATACCTGATGTTCTGGCGAGCCTCTCTGGACGGTGCTCTCTGGCCTCCTCCTGCAGGAGCCTGCAGGGTGGTGTGAGGTGATCAGGGAGACTCAGCTCACCTGGACTGACTGTCTCATCACTCTATATAAAGGTGTGGCAGTCGGCCAGTATTTTACTCTACCGTAGCCAGTATTTGGTGTGTCTCTTTTCTCTTTTAGTAAAATAAAGCTGTTGTAACTCTGGTGCGATCTCCTGTCCTTTATCCAGCCAGCCAGGTGGGGACAATGGCTGCACATCCTGGGTTGTTAATGCTTTAAGCCTCAAAATATGAATATGCCCAAGAACAGTGGAGGCTTTGAGTAATACAATAAAAAAAAGCCTGTCCATTAGTACCTGCATTTATATGATATACATCTGCTTGATTAAATTGACTATAATCATTATTTACACAGTTGCAATGTATGAAATTGAACATGAAAAAAATGTAACAATATGAAAGGGGTTGCTTTTAGTAATGCATACAGACAATTCTCATCCAAATCTGACGCCCCTGTAAACTCATGTGTAACCATCCAGCTGCAACTTTGCTGTTTTGGTTCATTCACAAAATGCTATTAGCCTGTTAGTGTCTAGCTGGTAAAGATTTGGGAAGCAGTATAGCAGCATAAAGCAAAGCATTTCTCTAAACAGTTGTGAGAGACTGAAAAGTTAGCTTAAAGACAGTAAATATTCGACTACACTCATCAGAGTCACACAAAACGCAACTAAGGAACTGGTAATGATTTTGTGATATAATTTCAAAGGTGATGACATGTCAGTGTTGTGCTCTCAGCTTGTTCCTGCTGCCCCAAAGTTGCAAAAAAATAAAAGGTATTGAGTCAGTTGTTGCAGGTTTAATTATTTAACATACTCAAGTGTTACCATGTTTAGTTATTTGTAGTTCTAAAGAAAGACACAACAGCATCGGCCCAGATTTGGCACAGATTTGTTCCCCAGTGGATATATGAATAATACTGCCTATAGCCATTTTGTGTGCATGCATATGTTATTCAGATTAGTTATTCCCCTGTCTAAAAGTTTCAACTCAGGGGACTACACTTCCCCATCCTTTTCTCTGAAAACTTAGACAGACCCAACACTTGTGTCCCACCCTTCCAGGTTGTGTGCCTATGAGCGCCTCCATCATATATATAAAGGTCTTCATAGACTTCTTAGCAGATATATGTGCATCGCTAAAAATTTGAGACCTCATCAACTTTAAAAGTGACACCTATAGTATGAGCTCTCATTCCACACTCCAGTTGTTTGTGTATGCAGTACGAAGAGGAAAAGACAGAATAGATGCTTGTCTTAAAGAGACTTATCATTTATATATAAACACATTAAGACGTTGTGTTCTTGATTTTCTCAGTGGTTTATTGTGGTTGGGAAACAACGTTGTGCTCCACTACAGCCACTAACTGGAACAAAGTGTCGATGAGGTTTCACATGCATTCATGCATTCGCATGCACTAGGAAGCTCAGCTGTAGTATGAATGGAACCATGAGCATGTATGCAGGACATAAACAATCCACAGCTATTCGAGGACGCACATCACAAATAGTAGGGTCAAATCCTAAGAGCAAAGGTCTAGAAAGGATAGAACAGGCAGCAGATGGGTACCAGCTAGCCCCACCTTTTAAGTAAAATACATACATTATTTAAGCTTAAGCACTACATGCATGTAGTACCTCTCTCAAGGCCATGTGCACACTAGTTTGGATACTTTAAATTTAAAACTACAGTGTGGAATGCTTTGATCTCCTATTCACAGAGAAACTGCAGGACAATTGAAAAGAAATATCCTGTTGTGTCGTTTGGACAGCACTGGGCAAACAGGGAAAACAAAACAACAGGAAACTGCTGCACATGGTCATGTAATTACCAGCAGGGGTGCAGGTTCCAGTTAGCACAGAGCACATGACAGCAAGCAAGATATCAAAGAGCAAAGAGAAAACACCATCAAGGCATTTATCGCACCGCAGAACACAATATGAAAAAATGCATTTTAAGTCAAAGGCAGTCAGGTGGTATGGTCTGAGTCTAATGATCAAACCCGCAGCTCATGATAAATATCAGGGCTCGGGCTGTGTTCTAACTCAGAGTCTGGATCATCCAAAGGCTGCAGATCATGAAGGAGGTTTCTACAGAATACCTGAAAGTCAGACTAAGCCTGTGCCTCCTCTCTAACTGAGACATAAAGCTTTAAACAGAATAAAGCTGTGGTGCATTTAGATGCTCCTTATCACCATCTGAGTCAATGATTTTACACATTTATCACAGGAATCTTAAAATGTTAAGTTTTAAATGATGAAAGTTTCATGATGTACAAGTGTAAGTGATTAGTTGTGCTTGAACACATCTTGGACACATGGCAGCAGAATGATGGGAATATTGTTAAATAATAATGCAAACTTATAAGGGATTTATACCTGAAAAAGCGTCTGCACTGAGCTGGTCAATAACGTGAGTTTTCACAGGCTTTAAGGGTTCATATCACCATCTTCTGCTTTGTTTTATAGATACTTTGAGTGTAGTCTTGAAGTGTTAGGAAACTTTTGTCTTAGTTGTGTACTCAAATTCACAGCGTTTAAATTGAAACAATGACCATGAAGATAATGTACTGACCTTCAGCTTTAATTTGAAGGTGTTTATATCCACATCTAATGAACTGTGTAAATGCTGTAGCCACTTTTATAAGAGTCCTAAACTGTTAACTCATCGTGGAAGGGAACTCGCTTAAAGCTGAAGGTCAGTACTTGAACTCGTCGTCAGTTTCTTTTGATTCCAGCATGCAGAGCCAAATCTATAAAAAAAATACTGTATCACTGTCCTGATACTCACAGATTGCACTGTAGAAATTAAATTTAGTTTAGAGTCCAGTTTTATGTAACTTGAGGTTCAGTGGGGTTTCTGATTAAAGTGAGACTCAATTAATGAAAATGTGAAAATGAGCTAATCCCTGCTCATTACTTTTGTCTGTCTATCCTTATGTGACTGCTGCTGGTTCAAAATCTGCCAGGAACAAAACTATCAACGCTGATGATTTTGCTGTCTCCTTTTATAGTCCCAATTACATTGATGTGGCTCCCCACCTTCTCCATCTTTCTTTTTCCTGCCCTCCCTAAGGCATTAGGTAGGCGAATACAATTATTTGTTCAAAAACAAAGGATCAGCAAAAAGGCTTCTGCTCTGGATTAAGCGATCTTTTAGTTAGCTGTAGTGCAAATATTACAGCATGTTCTATGAGGAATCACTTTGTAAGGAAAGCTTAGATGCTGCTTTTGTTCATGCAGGTTATGCATTCCTCTGAACACGTTAGGCTGTGCAGGTTTATTCCCTGTATATGAGAGCAGTGACACACCAGTGTAAACATGCAGTCTGAGCCTCTTTGCTTGTTATCCAATGCCAAATAATCTGTTTGAACAAAGTCTCTCATTGCTGCATATATTGGATTCATAGTGGCCAGTATTGACATTGACATATGAGGCCTGGTTGTTCTTCGTCGACAGCAGGGATAGATGGGAGATGAGGCACATTACTGAGTCTGTACAGAAGCTGCCACTCCCTTCCTCTGTGTCTCTTCTCTCTGTTCCTGGCAAGCACACTAGGGGGATGTTGAAGAACCTGCCTTCAAAGGATTTTTTTTTTGTTAGCATGTACAAACTCCCCACTACATCAAAGTGAGTCTATCAATTATAATTTAAGTAACAGATATTTATGTGCATTAACTAGAACACTACATCTCTACCCAACTGGTTAGCTGTGGGATTTGTGTACAGCTGCATGTGATGTCATGTTAGAGAAATCTGGGCGTAGATTCGTGTCCCTCAAATCCATTAGCTTGTCAATTTGTTTTTGACTAGCTTTGATTTTGCTTTTATCCTTGTCTGTCGCTCTTAGGAGTGAGGCGAGACTGTTATCATGCAATGGAAATGGAAATAAGGTACTAGCCCACACTACAATTGTGAGGGAGGCTCTTTGAGTGTGGCATAAAAAAGAATATGCTTTATCAATTCTCAGGAAGTGGGTTTCAAGGACAAGTCCAATAATACTCAAGCGGCACATTAAGAACGCTGTGAGTAAATTAATGCAGACAGATTATTTGAGTTTTACACCACAAGGACTTCTCAAGATGATTTTAATGTAATTTTTTTTTTTTGACTCGTACAAAAGGAGTTGTACTGAGTGAAAGGAGAAAGCTCAACATTTTGCAAAATACAGTTTTCATGAAAAGCATTTGCTTTTTGTCCAAAGAAAGATAAGATCTTATTAGTTTGTAATAAGCACAGATTTGAATGGGTTTCATCTGCCTTAACACAAAGACTGGACACAGGGGGGAATAGTTACCCTGTTACCAAACCCTGTCATGGTTTGATTGCATCACTGTTTATATAATTTAGAATAAATTGCATTCATATTTGCTAGAAATAAAAGATTTTAAATTACATTTTAGCTTTACATGTGCCAGTTAGCTTTTATTTCACACTGGACTGAGCCAAGAGGGCAGTGTTTAAGCTATGCTAAGCTAATCATGTTCATCCTCTAGATATCAAACTTTCCCCAGTTTGTAAAAAGAGAACTTGCTCTTCATTTCTAAATATTGTTTGATTGAATCAAAGTTTTGAAGTTAGTGTCAAAGAAATAACATTGTAAACCAGAAAATCATTACATCACTGCATGCCTGCTAAACTGCACTCCATATGAGTCTGAGGCTGATCATGACATTTACATTATAGCAGTAAACATAGAGTGTACCCAGTGTAATACTCTTATGGGGATGAGATGGTCTTGATATGGTTTATCTCACTATCTACAGACTCAGGGACACCAGGGGCTTCATGGTGCAATAACAAATATCCTAATTTGTAAAATATGTGTTTATTCTCTGAATCAAGCCTCTTCCCCTCACCACTAACCCACTTCCTGAAATAGATCGGCTCCATTCACTCTCTGAAGTGTTCCAAAGAGAAAAAGCGCTTCTGGCTGCCCATGTCCTACATAATGTAATTATGTAAACCAAACCAAGAGAAAGAACCTGCGCACCACACAATCTACCACGCAATCAATGGCAGATAATCATTGAGAGAGCTGCAAATGCACAAACATGTATTGAAGCATACCACAGCCACAGTTGGTTTAATGGTTTAAAATGGTTCTTCTGTCCTTGTTCTGAGTATAAAGGAATATTCTCTGAAATATGGACAGCAAGAGTGTTTTGTTATCATTTAACATGTGATTTTATGGATAGAGGGGATTTAAAGTCCTTAAAGCACCAAGGGGAGCATGGAAGAGCGCCTTCCACCACTACTCCTCTGACAGCAGATTGCTTTTTCAAGACCAAGATGACGACAGCTATTCTCTGTCCGTTCAACAAAACCATTTGGTGCTTCAATCTTCATGAAATGCCCCTTGAAAGCCTCGCTCATCACTCTGTGGTAGGCAATGGACTGCTGCCATGATATTCTCACTGATACACACGCACACGCTCACACACTCACACACACACACCCACAACTCAAAGCCTTTGCATGATGTTCGGCATATTGCAGGCTGAGCAGTGCAATTGTCACCAACATGTTTCATAGAATACTCATTTTGAAATCTGTTTTAAAGTGGGAGTCTAAAGGTGGTAAAAGGATGAGAGGAGCTGAAGAGATCAGAGCTTAGATAGAGACAGAGAAGACACAGCAGTGGTTTAGGGTGGAGGAACAGCTTTGCATGTCTTATCTGTATTGCAGCATGTCTGTAACACAGCTCATTGGTCTGGCCATTAAAGGGAACAGTCTCTTCTCTCTCACATCTGATGCTTCCATTGATTGTGCCGGCTCACTTGGGGACAACTTGTGCCATTACTGCGTGGTTCAATCTGCACTCATTTGCTTTCTCTTTTTGCTAGGTTGCTACACAAAAAAACATGCACGCACACACAAATATGTACACGCACCTAACCCTAACATCATAGCCTATTGGTGCCAATAAAGCCAGGGGTGTTTTCCTCAGCCAAGCCTGTCAGGTCAATGAAGACACACATAAAGTGAAGTGAAAGCGTTTTGTCACTGTTGCACCCTCTGTTCGACACACTACATGTTCACATAACAGATCATGTCAGAGCTTCTTCTCCTTTAGAGACACACCACTCGACTCTTTTTTGATTATATTTCACAAGATGTCTATGTTTTTAATGTTTGAGTGAGGACGGGATTCAAACGTCTACTGTATGTACGCTGTACTGTGTGTGTGTTTTACCCAGGAGCTTTCACAACGGTTCCCTTAATGCCCACTCAACGCTGTTTCAAAGAGATCCGCCTGAGTTGAAGTGACAGAGAAAGCTCTCTGCTTCTTTTAGGTTTGGATTCTCAGTAGTTAAATGTCAAATCTAAAGTCTAATCTTATTTTTTTGTCATTTGGAGGATGTGAAAGCCTCAATGTACAGTAAACAAAATTTTCTGACTTTGACTAATGAATGGCGGTTTAAAGAATGACAGCTAAACAGGATCGTTCATGAATTGAAATCTCATGAAGCGTTCTGTTTTTTCTGCAGTTAGAGAAGCGATCAGTCAGTGGTTTGTAGACAGGATTTAAAAGATGGGGATGTTATCTTTGAGCTAGCAAGCTGCTACCCAGCTTCATTCATGAAACCATGGAGGATGGAAACAGAGAAATGGTGACAGGCATGCATGTGTCCAAGGCAGCTGTACAACTTACAAAATATAACAACTCTGAAAACAGCACCTTTCTTTGCCTCCACATCACCCGAAAAAGTGTCTTGGCAGAGCAGAAACTAACTCTTGATTGGCTAAATCAATCTTCAACCAGATATTGGAAAAACATCAAAAGAAACCATAGAAAACAAAACAGAAACTGAGTCTGATAATCAGGCTGATTATCATTCATGATGGGAATCTTTTGGAATCCTGTGATGTGATTCTGATTCTTGGTTTCTTGTTTTGATTCAAAATTCAGTCTGGAGATCCTGTTTTCAGGCTCTCCACTCATTTTAGTTCAATAAAAATACCGTAATATATGAATGAAAAATCATAAACATATATTTATATAACTTACAGTCAAAGGCCTATGAAGTGCACCCACACAGGTGCTTTCACCTATTCTGGCAGATTATCTCCTCGGGGCTGTGTGGGTGCATTCAGACGGTGTGACTGACATCCCCTGACTCTCCTGTCAGACAGATTACATTTTTATTCTCCTAATCAATTCAGGGAAGTCAATGACCTCATGTAACACTCCAGCATCGTTTTGTCCAACCTGACAGAGGTCTTGTCAGCAAGAATAACTGTAAAACACCTGTTGGATGTGCAGGAGCTCTTTTATTAGGAGTTTATTTTATTTACCTGATCAAAGTATTGATTCATGTAACTTCCTCCCACAGGGCTGAGTGCTTGTTAATGAAGCCAAAAAGGACCTTTACTGTCTTTTTTTGAAGAAGGTAACTGCACTGTGGTCTCGCTGGGCTCCACTTCTGTGTTGCTTCAATTTTGAATACTGTATTTACACAAAATGGCAGAAACAGCAGATCAGAATACATTCATATACATTTCCCATTTCTATTATTTACATTTTAGTTCAGCTCGGAACCACTGCTTTGCATTATGCACTTTGCATTTGGCACCCACAATAAATTTTTTATGAAGGTGCCACTTAAACCAACAAGAACTTCTGTGATGCATCACAGTGCAAAGGAGTGTGAAGTGGCCGATCCCCTTTTATAGAAGACTGAATTAGGACATCAGCATCACACTGCGGGGATATCACAAGCCGTGCGGCTCAAACAACACTTGAGATGAGTTCAAAAATGTGTTTATTCATCGAGTGCGGTCAACTGTCCTAATTATGTCGCCCGGTCAGACGGTCGACTGCATTTCCCTATTAGACCTGGTGTCCCAACGTGGCCTTGGCCTCCATGACCAGAGGCCATGTTGTGGATTGGAAATGGGGGAAAGTGGCAGCTCTCCCAGCTCAGAGGAACTGGGGAATGGCAAAGGAGGCGGCCAATTAATATTTCAACAATACATCCTCTGTGGCCTGAGATTGACTGACTAAACTGCGAGCTGTCAGAGCACTTATCTCCAAAACTGCCATGTGGGTAGAATTCAGAACGCTCTGTTTAGAAAAGGGTTTCGCATTCATTGTTCACTTTTGCATTCTGCATAAAAATGGCTACAGATGCAATTAACACTGGGGAAAAATGAAATGAATATAAATAAGGGTGAGAGACAACAAGTCAAAGTTATCAGACACCTGAGGAGCTAATGGTGTTTTCCAGCTTTGGTTTCTCTTCATTAATGAATTAATTAAATTTTAATTAATTAATTAATTAAAGCATGATGTCATGTAATATTACTGATCAGTTTTAAATAATCACTCAATTTAAAGTATGTTGCCCATAAGTTGAGAATGCAATTCATCCTTGATCTTGAAGTAGTTTGACCCCCTGAGAAAAGCTAAAGGAGGAGGCTGAGGATGACGGTTGGATCTACAAAGTGTGTGACAACCAACCAATTTTCAATGTTTGTGTGTTCCTGACATTAAACTAATAGAGGTAGTTGTCTAAACTTTGCCAAATATTAACCATAGAAATGGCAGATTGGAAAGCAGCCACATGAACAAAATGGTCATTCATAACAGTGTAACTTTACTGCAGACAGGAGGATCAGACAATAACACAAATAACATATTACCTATTTTTATTTTTTAGTTGGATGGATTTGCTGGATCTACAACACCAGCTCAGGCTTTTTTCCTCCCATACAGGTGTTGTTATAGTCTGAGAACCAATTTCCATTCTTGAGATACCTAGAACTTCTGTTCAGATCTTCACTTGGCAGGTGTTGACTTGACCTCCTCCTTCATGAGATCTAGAAGTTACTTTGTTAGATAATATCAAAGTAGTTCAACAGTGCTCCTCCATGCAAGACTATAGGGTAGTACATCAGGTTGCAAGCCATGGTGGGTAAAGTATACTCAGGTAAAGAATGCAGTTAATCCACTAAAAAATGACTCAAATAAAAAACCCAAATTTAAGAGATCCACTCAAATAAAGGTTAAAAAAATAGCTGGTTAATAAATTACCAAGGCACAAGTTGCTTTCCATTTTGATATTAATTTATGAATAATCAAATAATTAGCAGAGCTCAGTAGCTACAATATAAGTTTATGTATTTATCATAACATCATAGAGCAACATGAAACATATAAAATTTACATAACTAAAGTTACTTAGCTAGCTACATTTTCAACTATGGAGAAATTTAAGCGTTTTTGAGAATACCTCGAGTACTTTACAAGGTTATATATTTTAGAGTTTGGTGTAAAAGTCTAGTAGTGCTGTGGAAGGGGATTTACCACACACTTCTAGTTGCAAGATATTATTTTTCTATTTCTGTGAATCCTGAAGATCTTTGATCTATGTACTGGAGCAATCGGAGCGTGAAGAAATTGGAATTAAGTCAGACTTCCGTCCAAAAGGTTGGTTACAGTAACCAGATGTTTATCTAACAGCTTCTTTGAATCAATAATACCTCAACTCTGCTGTTGCTACTCAGGAGATCCCATTTATTATCTTCTGGGAAGCAAGTTCACTGTATTGACTTCTTGTTGCAGGACATGTGAACTAAGAATTAGGAGTTTAGTGATACTTGAGGAGCAGAGCTGTTCCTGATTATGATAATCTAGTCCCGGTGGTTTTAGGTGCCACTGAGTGAGAGAAGACCACACTGCAGAAAGAGGAATGACAATATGTTGTGTTATGACAAATGTGTGATTCTGAAAAATGCAATCTGCCATAAATTAGGCTTTAATGGCACCACTTTATCACACTGTTGACTATCTCCAAGCCTTTAGTATTTGAGAACAAGACAGGCATATAGCATCCTTGATGCACAAGCAGTGAAGTGAAGCTCGTTATTTTGCCATCCATGGTGCTGCATGAGTCGGATCCTCCATCGCCTGTCAGAAAGTTGTGGAGTTCAATTGAAGTTTGCCTTTGTTTTCACTCCTCCTCTCCTGCTGTAACATTTCAGTGGCATGTTGACGGGTTTATCTGTAGGACTGGAGGCTGATGAGGCGCACCTCGGTGTGTTTGGACTTCCTGATTAGTTGACACAAAATAGGGAAATTGTGGCATGCGGTGCAAACGCTCCATGCTGTCATGGGGAAATGCACCTGCACAGGTTTAGTGAAATTCTCTCTGACTCTCTCTTTCTCTCCTTGTGTCATTAGAATTTCTTCAGTCCCTGCATCTGCATGACTTGAGAACATTATAAATTGATGAATATTTTTAATTTATGGCAAGTCATAAATTTCTAAAAAAAAATTTAGGATAGCTTGAAGTATTGCTGACTACTTAATATTGTCTTTTCGTATATAAAGTCTTAGTTATTTGATATTACACAGTTGACTTGGAGGCAATTGTGATTCTTCTTTAAGAGCCGACTTCCAAGTAAATGTTTTGTGAAGACTTGGCTCATTTGCTCATTCTCAGTGATTATTAATTTATCAATTACATGCTTGATTCCCTTCATTCATTCTCCATTCTGCAAAGTTGTCTATGCCGTTTTTTTAAAATAAGAAAGCAGCCTCCCCACACAGCAGGCAACTGCTCACAGACCCTCAGGAACCCCAAAGAAACCCAGTGGCCTGTGTGACCATTATGTTTGTTGTAATTTGATTATGTGTTTATCTCAGCAGGAACACTTACTTCTCACCCCGGAAAAATTATCTAGACAAAATATACTAACTCAGGTCAACTCAATACCTTTATCCAGAGCTTTAAATCACATCTAGTGCTCTTCCTCACCAGACAGTTTTACTTAGTTGTCATGGAAATAGCTCATTACATTTTATTGTTGGTATTTTTCTAAAATTGCAAATTACGAGATATAACAAAAATGTTGTCATAAAAAACAAAATTGAGTTTTTAATCTAGTTTTAATACCTGCATTTCTCAGCTTAATCACTAAATATTATGCCTAAATTCTGCCAACATTTAAAATTAATTTGATTTTGGTTATGATGGGAAGCATCAATAGAGAACCACACCACAGTTTCATGATTTTATCCATAAAACACAACCACAAAAAGTAAATGTTAGAGTTTTTTGAATTTTATTGGACTTCCAAAGAAACCACAGTTGAATGAAATTTAACTTGAATGAAGTTAAATTTGTGGTTCCCTTTACCATGGCACGGTGTGGCGCATAAGTC
>JAPZDY010000002.1:4858071-4878439 GCA_029783645.1 Ctenochaetus hawaiiensis
AGCACATCAGTTTCCTCCTGGGAGAAGTTTGGCCGCCTGGAGCTGCTGCTGCTGCTGTCTTCGTCCATGGTGGTGGCTAGGGGAAACTGGCACCGCCTCGCCCGCAGCGCATTTAAAGGCATGGAGAGGCGATCATTTGATTGGTAAAAATTAGACTCGGCTGTATTAAACCTGTGTTAAACCCACTCACGCCTTCTCTCCTCCCCCTTTGCCACTTGCACCGGTGGGAGGGACGGAGGCGTGGGTGCGCCGCACTGCGCCGTTCACGAAAATTGCAAAGTGCGCTGGCCACACCCAGTTGGCGCGGCGTAGGCGCGACGCAGGGCAGGTGTGCCACGCCTGCGCCTGGTCTACGAAATTAGAGCCCAAGATCTCTCATTATCTCATTGCCAGACTGCCATTCAAACCAAAAATATCAAATGTATGAAATCATTCCTATTTGCTCCTTCTTCTGGTGCCAACACCAGGATGAACTTTGCATTCGTAGTCTCACTATTCTATCAGCTCTAAGAAGAGCAAAATTGCCAATATGGTTATTATTTAATTATATTACTCTTTAGACTTGTAATGTTTCAGAAGTTCAATACCTGCACCGAGCTGCACCGTCTTTACACAGTAAAACACGACCTCCATGATTTGACCTTTTTCAGATGAATGCAAATCAAAAAATTGTATTTGAAAAGTTAAAACAGACCTCGTCACACTAATACAAACCTAAGGTAACACGAGCAGGAACTGCTGATTGACTGATCCAAAAGGACACCCAGGACATGGCAACCAGTAATATGGAGGGCATGTATGACTGAATGATGTAGACGCCTCGATTACGTCTCAGCTGGAAGCGAAGACTGAGCCTTGGAAATCGTCCCGCTAGGAAACAGAAAAAAGCCAATCCTCAGTATAAATACTTTGTTCAATCAGAAAATTATCTATTTAAAAATATCCAATTGTTCATTATTGACACTAAAAACTTTGATCATTAGTCTGCATATTTGTGCCCCTGGTGGCAGATCTTCAAGATGTAAGACATGAAATAGTATTGCAGGCTATATTTACCCAGCAGCACTTCCTAACATCTCCTAAACCTCCTGCCAGGCTCAGCAGCAAGCCTGATTTGATCCATTCCTTCTATGCATAGGATATGACCTCAGAAATGCCCAAAGTTTGAAAGAATCCTTGCTTCAAAAAGATTCCACAGAGTTTTCCAACACAAGAGGCAAGCCAAGTCCAAAACTCAAAATAGTATATAAAACACTCAAGAAACATGCAAGGGTCTTTCAGCCCGTGAAAGAGAAATGAATGCTCACCAGACTTAAAATTCATCATCTCAGTGACAAACCGATAGTCCGTGATGGTGAACTGGGAGAGCTCCAGTTTGTCCAGGCCGTGGATATGTCGCTGGCTCTCCGACCAGTGATAAACAATGTCCTCTGAGGAGTAACCATCTAAAATGGAAAAAAGGCACTTTATCATACAAACATATAAACATGAAATGATGTGCACAGCACATAGATTTTAATACTGGAGCTGAGGAATGGAGGGCAGCTTTAGCATTGTAAGCTTTCCTGTATGTTCCAGTACTTTGGTGGGAGCATATCAAAAGAAATCGAGATAATCAAATATTGTGTGAAATTCAACTTACAGCTTTCCAGGTCCAGCATACACTCCTGTTCATCCATGGGATATTTGGTCAGGTCCATATCACACGCCACCGTCGAAGTGATTCTACAAAAAAACAACAGTCCAGCTACTAAAAAATGCACGGACACCATTATAGTTGGTTTTTAGCCATTATGTTTCAATGGAAACTCAGCTCAATTGGAAAAAAAATATTTTTTACTAAAATTTTCTTGTTCACATTCACATGCTTCCCTCTCTTTCAAGCATTGACATCAAATTTATGACAATACTTATTTATAACCACATCCATGGAACAATGAACATGAGAGCAGCAAGACTGAAAATAACATTGGTGACCTCTTAAAAACAAGGTTGGGGTTGGATAGAGGTGTGTACACTGCTACCAGAGTCAGCTGTTTTCACTGTACCCAACTGTCTGCACTGGTCTCTTATACCTATAAATATGATCTTTGTCAAACCTTAAATAGACCTAACCTTCCCTTTGCTTAACTTTACCCAACCACATTCACTTAACTAGTTGATATAAATCTTTCAAGTCAATTGTAGAATTTTGGGAAAGCAGTGACAGCCAGTGTTGTCCTGTCAAACTGGGCGGCAGATAAGTAAACCTATATGGGTTGTTCACGGCAGCAGTGAGAAAGGACCTTTCTGTCATCTAGGTTAAAGAGGAATGTTGGTTTTATTTTTTTAAAAATTGTATCAAGCCTGCTGGGAGTATTCTTGCCCCTTGATGATTCACTTCAGTCCACGTCAACTTTTCTGTCTACTTTCCATCTCCCCCTACATGCCCCCTTTGCAACAGCCATGTGCAAGCAAATCAGATAATATCTTTTTCAGGCCTGTGGAGTTACCACAGAAAAACAGATTACTCTCAGATTACAGTATGGATCGTGAGGGATTTTCATCCCCAAGACAACAAATGAGACATGTCTGTGCTCTCAAATGTCTGAGGATTCTAAAGGCATTTAAAAAAAAGTCATGGCAAATCTGGAACAAGCAAGGCTTTGTTTTCATAGAAGAAAAAGGTCAACACCAGAGCACAAAGACACAGGCTGTGGAAATATCTCACTGATCGTCTGCCTGTGTGATTCTTAGTGAAGACAATAATCGGTTTGCTCCTACCGGCTGCTGTATAAAATGACTCCGTTGGGCTGCAGGCGAATCAACTTGTTCTCCACGGTGACATCGTGGAACCAAGCAGATTTGGCGTTGACAATGAAAGTGTCGGGCAGCCACAGCTTGTCCACAAAGCGACTGTCCAACCCCAGTGTCTTGTTGGTGTGGTTGTAGGACAGGCGGTCATCGTGCCAGCTCTGCCGCAGGAACACGGTCATGGTGTATTCCTGCCAAGAACAATACACACACACACACACACACACACACACAAAGGCTGAGTCACAGGCATGTTGCTGAGAGAAAATGTACATCTACAGTACCTCAAAAACACTTTTTTAAACAAGCCAAATCTAATGTACATTTGTGTAGTTTTGTATCAGCTCGACTAAAGGCTCACTCAGTACCTGGGGGAGCATGTGAAGACATTGTACTAATGTCTTTTGTGGCTCTAGGAGATTTTTGTTGACTTTGAGAATAATGTTTTTGTTACAGTCAGGGTGTCTCAGCCTCTATTGAGTCAGGTTTGTTCATTCTTCATTTAAATGTCAAATATTTTAAATATATATATATTTGTATATAATATATCTTATTTATTCTTTGTAATAAACTGTTTTATTTTCTCTTTTATTCATGTCTGTATGTTGTGCTTTTTTATGCTTTACGTAAAGCAGTTTGAATTGACTTTGTGTATGAAATGTACTGTATTAACAAACTTGCCTTTGTTAATCCTTGTCACAAGTCCACCAATAAATTGCCGAAGTAGTTCTGTAATTAGTTCAACATGGTAGAAATTTTACCTATTGGAGCACAAATTTGATTCAGCTTTTTTTTTTTTTTTAGTCAGTCATCACAACCCCTGATTTTAAGTAGATTAACTGAAATGTGTAAAATGTTAAAATGTAGACCTTAACTTTTATCCAATTTATGTTTTACCACAGCTATTTATTATATAATAGCTACTTTGATTGCTTTTGGACACCTTAAATCATACAGTACATCAACAAGTAATCAAGAAAAGCAACTGCAATACTTCTGTTCCCATTTAAAATATTTTTTCTTTTTGAAAGGGCAAAAAACACCCTGTAATGTGCCTCTGCTTCAGCTATCCATCAAGGAAAGTATATAATACTTACCATATGACAGTAAACTGATATTAAAGCTGATTTACTTCACAACATTTATTATCAGTATCAACATTTTTTATAACTATTGTGACACCTGATTCTTCTGTCATTGCTATACATACAATTCCAATCTGCTGGTCTCCTGCTTATAACAAAAACGAATGAATCCCTGGTTTTCATCTTCAGGCAGGCCTTTATTTGTGTGTTTATTTGTAGGTGTTGCAAGCATAGAAAAGATTAATTTGTTTGAAAAAGAATTGAGGCTACATAGATTATGTGAATCTTCCCACTAGATTTGGTTCCTACCTTACAAAATCCATAAAAGTATCACATTATCTAACAACTCAGCCTGTGTGTCACACATGTTCACATTGAGTACTTTCAAACCCTCAAGTGGGATATATCAGGATTATGCAAATAGCAAATCTTTGATCTTTGCCGCAATAGTGAAGTTGAGGGATGATAGAGACTCTCACTCTCGGAGGAAGGAAAAACTGTTTACCATGTTGGCTTCAGAGATGTGGTCGATGCTGGCCACTTCAATAGCCATGGCCACGTTCACTGGAGGACCTGTGGGTGGAAAAGGGAGAAGAGAAAGCAAACCTGCACTGTCCTCTGCTCTGTATCCATCAGTCCCTCCCATTCTCACTCCTTCACCCGTCTGTTTCCCTCCCACCTACCATCCTCCCACGTCTCAAACACTCCTACAGTGCATAGAGATTAAGAATTATGCAGCTTAACCATCCTAAGTGGCACATCACACTGTGGGCATTCATAAACAGCAATGGGCTTTCACTGGCTCGCACACAGTGAGCTTCTGCCTACATTCACACACACACACACACACACACACACACACACACACACACACACATAGGCTCTAGCATTTTCACTCAACAGTTTGCTGAATGATTAGCATGGAGTGTGCTTCTGTGATCGGATGCTAGAGGGCAGAAACTGCAGGGGAGCTCAATGATGCAGAACAGAAAGGCTATTTATACTGAACATTAAGGAATCATACATTACCATTCCCCACCATTCAACACCTCCCCCTATCAGTTTCTGGCAAATCATATCTTACATGCAATGTGTAGTGTGAGGTGATTTACAATGGCATGTTTATTGTGCGCCAAGGTCAGCAGGAGAGAGTTCAGAGGGTGTCACCTCATGCAGTAGAAGGCTATGTATTACTATGGTTTACAAATTAATATGTTAGCAATAGATGCACTATTTATAAGTGCATATGTAATAGTAATAAAATGGAAAATTCTGCATCAGATAGTCATACTATGACCGTACTGTAATTTTAATTATGTTGTTCCACAGATTTTTACACAAACAATAAGATTCTCAAATGAGCTAAGCGCAATGCATTTGTAAAATGGTTGCATATGCGAATAAACATGTTTTGCACTCTAAAATCATGCTAGCACTTACTGATAAACGATTGAAGGTGGTTTTGTTTTGTCTGTTAGAAACTGTTTTCTAAATTTGATGTCAATTTCATTCTCATGGGGCCTAAAAATATAAACTTTAAATTACTGTATCACTAAACATGCACGATCTTGCAGTTTGAGAATGTAGTAACTTGCTGTAGACAAAAAGCATCTGCAAAACCAATTTCATGTAATTGTTACATTGCAAATTAATGCAATACAAAAATGTTCTTCAAATTAAAATGGACTTTAGATATCTTTTTGGTACATTACAAGCACATGAATTGTTTCTGATGAAACATGGTTTCCAACTCACATAAATCGTGCATTTTCAGATTTTAGTTCCCCACAACAAGACTGTTTGAAAAGATTCTTAGGATATTCTTCTTTGATCTGTGTCAAGAAAAACATACTAGAGTAACTAATATTGTCTCCATTTCCTAAACCAAAATAATAAGATTCAAACTATGCTTTGGTATTTTTTGCATCAGTTTTTTTAAAATTGCACAGTTGTGTTTTTAAAAAATTGTCATCTTATTTTCAAAAGATAAAACATTTTACAAATTAATTTTGCATTTGTTTGTTTATTTAGTGTTTAATGACACAAACATAACACCATACAAAAGGGCTTTAGGATGTGAGTTGAGCGGAGGGAATTACTCTGAATACCGAAATGATTCCTTAGTGGTCATTATAATGTTACATCCACAGGAATGCAGGCACACATGAAGATGTGTGTGTGGTGACGGCGGTGCTCCTGCTTTACATTTTCACCTTTGCTCAGCTGAGTTAAGCTGTGAGATTGAGAAATCTATCGCTGTGGTCATTGGATGTTTCACATTTTGCAGCCATTCTTAGCAACGTCTCCAGAGCGGTGCTTGTTGTTTGCACCGCTCTTACTGCTGTTGTCCTTGAAGGGCCTCTTTCTTAATAATCCTCTCAGCAAAGTTACTCTTCCCCTAATGTTTAATTTTAAGCATGTGTGTCCATAAAAATGATTCAAATACAGTGCTCTTCTATTGTTGTTCACCTCTCAAGATGATGGAACAGGTGAATGAATTGTATACATCCAAGTGTGGGTGATGCTAAGGATGGCTGTAAATGTGAGGTGGTGAAATGCAACCCAACGCCACAAGCAGTAGATCTCATACTCACCTCCTATCCCAGGGCGAAAATTTCTGGCATAGCCCTTCATTAAATCATCCAGATTAGGTAACCACGATATTTCAATGTCTGTACCTACATAGTCCCCAATGTCACTCAGCATGGCCCTAAAGGAGACAAACAGCAAACACAGCAGCCTTCAGCAGTCATCCAGCCAGGTCATGTGTTCACAGTAAAGTCTGGCGAGGCATCAGATACAGTCACATTACAAAGGTTAAAACCAACATCCGAAAATCAGACATTTGTGATATGAAGGGATTCTTAAACATTTTTGTTACCTGCATGACTTTATCTAAAGGCCAGGAGCATTTCATGAACACAGCATCATCAGCTCTTCCTTTAAAGCTGCATAATGTTTTGTTTTTGTTTTGTTTTTTGGCCACTTGGGGGCAGCAAAACCAGCTACAAACATGACAATGACATAGTCACTTTTTAGCAACACAATGTTTGTTTTAATATTGTTAATTCAAGATACACATGATTTTTTAACAAACTACAAGATAGTTGTAATCACCACAGGATGTACAATACAAAGTTAGGAGCTGAATAAGGTTTTCATACTGCAGAAGAAGGAACAAGAAACACATAAGCAGTTTAAAAATCTCCTATCTTTTGAATTATTTATCATTAAATTTGGAAAATTGCATTTAGTCTCTTAAACTCACAACATCAATGAGAAGAATATTTAATCAGCTTTATGAAATATCTACAGAGATTTAAGTGAGATAAAGCAAGCACTGTTGTTTTCTATTTGTATTCTGTTTCACTGATGCTTTATGTTTTAATTTAATTGGTACTAAGCACAGGTTTTTATATCTATAATTCATAGTAAGTATAATGGATGTGCTCTTAAATAATTCAAAGAAATTAATTATGAATGATTATGGGTTATCATTAGCAGCATGTCATGAAAAGAATTTGTCATTTTTTGGAGATTTTCGGATGAATAGGAACAAATTCTAAGGCTCTGCATCACCATCTGCATACTTTTAAACATCTATACTTGTAGTAGCATATGAAGGACACATTGGTTAAAGCCCTGTTGGCATATTTTTTTCCAGTCGTGTCTCCTCAGTGTGCATTAGTCCACGAAGAGGCTGAAAGCAGATCCAAATCGAGCAGCGTGGCTTCAGATGTCACACAGCTGAGCCTGAGCATCATGCTGTGCCTCAGTCTTCGAGCCTCCAGAGCTTTTTACTTCAGCAAAGATTGGTCCTCTTTAGACCACATATCCCAATTTAATAAGATTTTTAATTTGAACAAGTTGGCACCTTGTTCGTATTATGTCACTGTCTCTAGTTTAGGAAAGTGACATCTTAATTTAAGCAGTCCTCATGGTTTTTTCCATTCTCAGAGTCAGGAGGGGAATGACAGTGAAATTAAAACTATTTGCTGGTATAAAAGGGCTTCCCTAAGGATCCTGCAGCTGCCAGGGACTGCCACAGGGCCTAGAGCCCACACTGACAGCCAATGCTTTGGTGCAGGACTTAACAAGGAGCAGCACAGCTCAAATACCACCAGGTGGCAGTTTTGCACTCTAAAACAGCGAGTGTCAACAGATACCATGCAGATAAAGTGGGAACCTTAATGCATTTTAGTTTAAGTCACGTCAGTGACACCATATCAAAGGTTTACATCATATACTGTCATTTAATACAAGCAGAACTTTGTCCATGCATATTCTCAGATGTATGCTGTGGTACAGAGTGGAATATTTAATGCAACCCTTATTGTGAGTAAAAAAATGATTAATAATAAATAAATGTGATCAAATTAAAAAGTTTAACCAACATTCAAAGACATAAAGGTGGGTGGGGCACTGACAGAGAAATGGACCATATGATCGAAGGCGTTATTACTGACAAACAATGAAGAGTCACTCAGTGACATTTCAAATTAGGCTGACATTTAAAGAAAGTTGACTTCCTCGAGAGCAAAGCATTAAGCATTACACTCACAGCCACATGCAAAAACTGACCTCCGGCGCAAAACAATATGCAACAAAGTTATGTCATGCAAATAGTGAAAGGGGAAAAAAAAAGGTAATTCTGCCATGTCATTAACATTTCTTGGTGAATCCATTTAGTCGTGACAGATGTATTTTTAGTCTGGTAATCACTGTCATGTCTGAAATAAATGGGAGCACTGAGTGAATCAATTAATCACTGTGTGACTACTGGATTCTTCCACTAATTGGCAGTTTCTAAATGTGGAAATAAAGAGCTTTTCTTTCAAGAAATCCGTTAACACACCAAGGTCAAACAGCGTCAGGGGACGAAACATTGTGTGTCGGCTGGAGACAAATCCTGCTATAATAGTCTAAATATTGTTACTTCATACTTATGTTCAGGAACTTTCAAATACGGTGATCAGATTAATCGGTTTATTATGATTGTGCAGTATTTTTTTTATACCCAGAATTGAAACCCTTGTCTTTCCCTTTAACCAGCCTGAATTCTCTGCAGCTTCCCACAGCCGTCATGAATTATTCTGGTACAAACCGTATTTACAGAGACAGAAAAATAACCTTTTTTTTTTCTTTGATGTCCTGTTAATGAATTTTGACTCTCTGCAGAGGCGATCTTCTGTTTATCTGATAGTGATTGATGCTGCTCACTCGCAGAAGCACTGTAATTCGAAACACATCAGAAATGTGTCACTGCCTGCGCACCGGATGATTTTTAACGCAAAAGATCGCACAGACTCTAAAAATGTGAAAAAATTTAACTGACTGACTAAATCTTGCATCCCCATTTGGCAATAATTACAACAAGCTACCAAACCGCACAGTTTTTCCAAATGTCTCAGTTTATTGCTTTATTTGGACCCTTTTCTCGAAGGAGCAGATCAGATTTGCTCTGACTGACTCTGACACTGTAAATTGATTTTGTTTCATTTTTTGATTTCCTGACCCAGATTAGCATTTAAACGACCACAGAGATCCAAAGAGAACACATTCAGCTCTCAAGTCAACTCTCAGTCATATTACTGTGTGCTGTTAAAAGACATGCGCAGGGTTGAACATTTGCTCTCTGCAGAGTTTTTCATCAAACATTTGCACCTCTCTATTTTCTCACTCCTCCATCCATAACAAACAGTCGAGAGCGTGTGTGTGTGTGTGTGTAATTCCAGACGCTGCTCTTCCTTTTGCGTTTCACTTCACAGAACGTCTCTCTCAAGGCCCCGGATCTGCACCCGTCTGTTTATGAGCTAACATTAAACAGATGGGCAGAGCAAAGACAGAGAGCAGCAGTCTCTCTCAAATTTATGACGTCTTTATTCAAATGCAATGTGCGGCACACTTTAACAAGCCCAATTAGTTTTATATAGTGACACTGACAGCTACCTGAACACCAGCGGAGTGCCAGTCACCTGATCCTCGCACCGTGACTCACTGTATGATTTCTTTTATTGGCACTGATGTGAAATTAGCATCAAAATCCAGCAGTAATTAACAACAGGGCAGCTGTTCAATAACTGACAGTGATAAGTAATAAACAGTAAAGAATAATACCTTTTCGTCCAGCTAGACATCTTTTTATCGAGTACATCTGCTAATGTTTGACACTTTAGACACTAAAATACTTGTAAGGAGTTTCAGAAGTGGGATACACTAAATCTTTTTATAATGTGTTAAAAGTTTAAATGATCGAATGAAAACTGTGCAAAATATACTTTATGTTTCCAGTCAATTGACCAAACTAATAAAACGTCATTTATAATCTATTGTCATTTTCATCTTCAACTTACGTTTTTTTCTTAATTCTTGTGTTTTTTGTCTCCTCATCGGGGATTTTACTGCCAGATCTGCTATATCTGACTCCTTGCTGAAGCCCCCTGTGTCTGCCATGAAACCCCCTGCTGTTAATACAGAATTTTGCAGCTCACTTAGAATTCAACTTTCCCAATTTTTTCCTCATAACTCTTTTTCTCCTTTGCTGACTCTATGTTGCTGTTAGCATAGCAATTAAAACTCTGACCTACAGGACAATGAAGAGAACTGCTCCGTCAGTCAAACCTGCACCCCGACCCAAACAAACGCCTCGGATCATTTAGCTGTTCCATCACTCTGAAGATCCCGTGGCCGCTCAGTTCTCCACAGTGGTGGTTGAGCTTCCCACTGAAGTCAGCACAGAGCACAGCAGAGTTACTGACCAAATTTCACAGCAGGTTTCATCTCTACAAGCCTTTCTGGTGAATAATTATAACTCATTTCCAAAGCGCTCGAGCTGCAGCACTCATCGTGCTTTTAGTTATTTGTTCATAACAGAAACTCTCAGAGTTTTGGATGATTTCTTGCTCTCCCTCCCACATGATTTGAATGCACTTTTTATAAGTTTCTTTGGAGAAAAGCAATGTTATGTAATGTGGCGCACATTTAATCATTTATTTATTTCCCATTTTCCTTGCGTCCTTCCCAGTATCTTAGAAGCAACAAGGAAAGTGGGAAATGTCGTGAGAAGATGAGAGGAAATAAAAAAAAATGATAAATGATTAAAATGTCCAATAGGGAAAAAATGATTAGGAAAAACAAGTTTTAAAAAAAATAGTATCTGACCAAACTTCTTTCCATAAAAAGCGAGTGAAATAAAAATAATGCTAAGTAAACTAACTGTACAGTAATGAATTAAGACTGAGGGTGACTTATTTTGCTAAGTGTGTTTTAAATGAGATTATAAAGCTAAGATTATTTTAAGTAACTTTTTTTTAAGTCAAGGAAATGCTAAATTTTGTGCTTCACAGAGCTCATAAGGAAGTGATTGTGTTACAAAGCACAAGACTTTGACATTGAGGCCAAAGTGAACATCCCACTACAACATCTTTGGTAAAAGTTAGGGAGAGAATAGTTTTGGTTATATCTCATCCTGTTAACTTAATTTTTTGACATGAAACCAGTGTGAGGGTGTTTCTCTAACATGTATACCTATACGGTGTATTCCGTGGCTCTGGAGTTTCCCAAAGTCTAAGGAAAAGATGTTTTTGCTTTGGAGGAAGGAAGACTAAAATTATACAGAACAGAGAAGCCGAGAGATGTGGGCATTTACATGACAGGGAGGTTGTATTGACAATATCCTATTGGATGCATAATGGAAAGTTATTATTATTACTATGTTGCATTTGAGGAGTTTGAATCACAAGAGGGACTAGAAGTCAAAGTATTTTGGACACATTTTATTCACAAAGAATAAATTAGTGATATATGTATTAACTTCTACTTTATCTTTTTTCTTCAGCATTAAAATAAATTTTAGTTGAAATGTGCCATTATATACAATATTGTGATGCAGCAAATGCAATAATAAACTAGAATAAGCAAAAAGACAACTCACAGTGGTTTCTTGCACAGGTAAATGCAGTTATTCTTTCAAAACTCAATCAGTTGATGTTCAAAATTAAAACCAAACACTTATAAAGAGGTTCCAACCTGTCCTTACATTATCCATTATTCCTTTTTCCTCAGCTAAATTAGTATTCAAAACATTTTGAAAACAGAGTCATTACTTTATATTTTCTCGGAAACAGGTCAAAACAGACAAAGAATAACACTTGAAAAACTCTTGGGAGAACATTTTTTGTTTTGTTTTGTTTATTATTTGGTAATTGATTCGACTCAGGCTCCAAAATAATGACTTTGTAGACCTGCGTTTGAATGACTGGCTCGTGTGAAGTGCTGCTAATCTTTTTCTTTAGCTTGTTTAGTCCTTTTTAGCTTTGAGAACCACTGACTTTAGCCCAGAGAGAAAATGTGATTTTAACACTGTATGACCATTTTGTCTCTTTACCTCGTCTTTCTGCAGGGAGGTAATGGATCAGCTACAGGTCTGTCTTCCTGACCAGCTCTGTCTTGCTGATTCTTGCTAAAGACTCTAGAGCGACACTACAGCAGTTTAAAGTCCCTGATGCTCCAGTTTTAGTGAAGTCTCTCTACAAATGAGGCCTCTATCCTGATAAATACAGTGACATCTACAGTGGAATCTGCTGGATAAACACTCTGTGCACTACAGGACGGAGCTGCTTGTGGAGAAGAGGTACAGTAGAGCAGGTTTCGCCTTATCAGAGCGGAAAATGCTGCAGGGCTGACGTCCAGGTCAGTGAGTGTCCTCTGCTGCTCCAAATTTGAATAAGGTGACATTTATGAGTGTTGCGCTGCTCCTTCATTCGACAAACAAAGCAAATACATTTGAACCTAGTGTTAATGTGATAAACAGCAGAGTGCTCACAGCACTTGAAAAGAACAACATGTCTAAATAACAGAAATTAAAAAATAATATTTTTACTCAGTTTTTGCGCTGTACGAGGTACATGATTTGAGACTTTTATCTTAATCAGTACCAGAGAAGATGACAAGTTCTGTAGCTGTTATGTCAGTTGCATTTGATCATTTATGAGGGTCCACTCTAAAAGGAATAACAAGTATAGTCATATAATATGTAAAACAAATACATATTTTGTTAAATTAGTTTATTCCTTTTAATATGCTTCATATTTCACAATGATATATTTTTTGTTTTATGACTGTTTTATGGTTAATGCTGTCATTGTGACTGAATACTTCTTTTTCACATTGCACTTGAATATACTTGAAATATATCTACCGCATGACATGCAGATCCACTTAAACCTCCTGCGCACTGTTTGTTTATATAAGGGACTATGACATTCAGCTCTTTTTTGATTGCCGGTTCAGTTATTCAATCGATAGAAGATTTATCAGTCATGATCTTTATTAAATTAAATTTGAATTACTGAATCTTTAATTGATTGATTAATGGACTAAAATTAGTTCCTTTTTATGCATTAAATAGACATTAAATAGTGAAATTAGCAAATCAAAAATCTAGCAAGTTCAAGTTTTTTTTTTTATTTAAAATTAATACTCCATGAAGTAAATGGAGCCCCTCAATGTTTTAAGTAAAAAGACAATTACTTGGTACATTAAATAATGTGTATTTAGTGATCAGAATGTAAATGCTTGTGAGAGCATTCAGTATTACCAGAATAAACCTACTGCTGTTTGTGTATCACCTTAGATTGAGTAGGAGGCTTTTAGTGGAGGCACTGAAGTGTCCCTGCACCACCTCACCCTGCTGCATGAGCAGAGTCGGGCTTTAGAGCCAGTTCACACGGCCAGAGGAACATGATCAAATCACTGTGTTATCAGGAAATGTGCTCTCTGGACAGTGGGAGGGATTTATCAGCTGAGTCAGCCTCTTATACAGATTAGTTAGAAGCACTGTGTCACTTCACTGCACGTTTAAGGACAAGCGTGACAGGCCAGAAAGATCAGGAAATGCTGGGATTAAGTCCTCCAGCATCACATCTTGTTAAACTGTAATATGTCCATGTTTGGATGTATCTAACAGAATGTCTTCATCCATACCTCCTCTGCCTGACTCCCTGAAAAGGTGAGACATACTCAGATTTTCTGAACATATTGTAGGTGGAATTAGTACCTATTGTTTGACATGATAGCTTTATTTCTTGTGTTTTATTTTATTGAATTTGGCAGAGAGCCCCAGAAACCAAAGAGTATTCCTGTGGTGGAAAATGACCCTGCCTCACCTTTTGTGTCAGCCAGTTGGTGGTAATTAAATTAAATATAACTGTATTTAGAAAAATGCCGCTTGTGAGGATGATGTCACTTGAAACAATAAAAAGATGAAAGTTATATTTTGAAAAAATGTCCCTTTAGCTGACAAATTTTCTAAGTTTATGGGCTTTTTCATTGTTGGCTACGCATCATGGGAGCTGTATTTATAATTATCCAAAAACTACTGAGAAGATTTGGTTTTTTGTAATCCTTTGCATGTTATATAAGTATATATGATCTGGGTCTTATTAAAGTTGCTTTGGACATGATTCTTATCATTTTCTTAGTTTAATAAGATTTAATCCATAATTTCTCATATTTCCACATTTAGACTGAACTGTGACTTCTGAGATGCTGCTAGTTGTCTTCAAACATGAACTTTAACATCTTGTCTCCACCTCCTCTCTGCTGATGCCAACCGCTCTGACAAGTGATACAAAGGGTCTGTTTAAAGGGGTCAAACCCTGATGCTGCCATCATCAACAAAGCTGTCACTGTCATGGTGAAGGGATGTTTAACTCAGTCACGTAGTCCATGGGAGTCTCTGCCACTTTGAATTAATCCAATGTCCCTTTTCTTACAGATGATAACTTCGCTGTGGACTGATCTGCTGCAACCAGGGCTCAATAGGTTGTAATTTTATTTAGGGCACAGTAATATAAGACACAGTTATATACAGATTTTATATCATGGTAACATAGATTTTGACTACCGTGACATTAGATAAGTGTTGTCTTTTTCTGCTTTAAAGGCTGCAGGACAGCAGAGTGATGTCATTTTTACCAGAGTTTTCAGCTGTTTGAATATTTTTCTTGACCCATTTAGTCAATATTTCAAAATTACTGATATTAAATCCTCAAGAAGACTTCTATTGTTATTCAACTGCAGGAAGTTTACTTGCAGTTAACAAGATTCCCAATGTTAATTTTAAAGATTTCCATCCCATGTAAAAATTGATATACTCTTAAATTCAGTTTTTTAAATGTCTTGCTCTCAGCAAAAAGCTTTATAAATATTGCAGTGGAGTGGAGGAATGGTAAGAGCTGTAACCACCAGTGAGCAGGTTAGAGGAAAAAGTACAGATGACAGGTTTTACTTGCTCACTTACTTCATTAAAATGTTATTTATGTCCAATTAGATAGAAATCCACCAAAAGACTAATTTCCCAGCAGATATTTTGTTATTTAATAGCAGAAGAGACACAGGTGTGATGAATAACTGCATTTAGAACAACACAACATGAGTAAACAGAGCAGTGGTTTATATAATATGCAACTTTCCTTTGAAAGTCTATTTGTTCCTACTGAAGACTGAGACTTTTAAAAACAGATCAATACCTTCATTTCTAAAAGAGGATAAGCTTTATGTAAGACTGCCGTAGTTTTAAGCAAATGGGAACTATTTTTAGTGGTGGTTAGGAATAGTTCTAAAGCAACAATGAATGCACATCGTAAAAAAGTATACTGTATCTGCATTTGGCCACACAGACAAAACAAGATTATAATGGCGCTTTGGTCTCCAGTCAGTAAGACACTCTGCTTTTGGAAAAAATTATAACCAGGAGCAATTCCAATGACTGTACAGTTGTTTGTTTGTTCTTTATTTGTATCACTTATTATTCTGTCCTTTTCTTGACTACAGTATTTCACAGCCTGGTTCTTGTTGTCAGTGTTACACTATAACACTGTCAAACAGAGGCCAAACACAACTAATATTAACATCCGTCCTGGGTCATCTGATCGCAAGTGGACAGCTATAAGCACCTGGCATTACGATGTTTTCAACGTGATCGGATCTCACTTCCTCGCTCTACATGCAAATAAACACCCACATTTTTCTGTTTACAAAGACCAACTGCATTGCTGTTTTTAACCCACAGACCAACAATAGCAGCTCGCAGCCTGGAGCAAACTGACACGTGTTTTAAACATAAGTTTTTTTTTCATAAGTTTTGTAAAGTTTCCCCTGACCTAACAACTCTCAAAATTGACAGATTTTTAAAAGAGTTTGGAAGCAATAAAGAGGAAGTCTAAACTGAATACTGTTTACAGTATTTTTAAAATTTGACAAGTTTATTGTCAATAAGACGTCCTCTTTAATACAATTTGCTTAAATTGGGAAATCAGTTAAAACTGAGTTCAAAAAGCTATGAAAATGCTGGCAGGTTTTGACACTGAGCAGTCTCTCATAGCCAGAACTCTCTTTTGCCATGTAACATAGCTGACATGTGGGTGCAGCAGTAAATTTAGGTTTATGTACACTGAGAGAAACAACCTGATGAATTGCATTTAATGCCAAATTTACAAAAAGGCAGAAATGATTAATAATTTGTAAAAAGTATTTTCCAAAGTCTATTTAGGTTCCCTTTACTCAACAATTCTCAAAAATGCACAATGTTTGAGGGGAGTCTGGGGATGTTTGTCTGCTGAAACATATAATGGGCTTGCAAACATCATACATCATGCACTCACAGAAGGTTTCTGTTGAGTAGGTGGTCTTTCAGTGTGGTCCAGGACACATTCACGTACACGCTGCAAACAGACTGTGGCCACATGTATCCGAGATCACCTGACTACCTCAAGACGCGGTGAGGATGCTCATGGTGCATTAACGCCTGTGCTCGTGATCAGATCACCCAAGATGGATTATAATATGAGGTGCACAGCGCCGCTCAGATTCAATGTGTTTTGTGAAATAGAGGAGACATGAGACTTCAGCAAGAAAGAAAAGCTGTGAAATTGACGCCACATTAAAGTTGGCGAGGCATAACTTAGCAAAGCAACTGGATAAATGGATAAACGAGGAGCTAAAAAGAGAATTGGAGTAATTCTGTTTGGGGGGGAGCGAGAAAAGACAGCAGTTTGCAACTTGCCACCAAAGACAGAACAGTGTGTATGAGGGTGTGTGTGTGTGTGTGTGTGCGTGCGCATCATTGTGTATGTATGTGTGTCTGTGAGAGATGACACATAATGAGGTGCAAGAAAAAGCCTACACTCTGCATTGTACTGAGAACAAAATAATAATAACAGCAGTGACTGGAGGCAGGAAAATCCAATTACAATAGTTATTACTCCCTCTACTGGTGAACAGCCAAGAGGGACAATAGAAGCGATTTGCCCAAATTTCCCCCAAAGCTTGAACAGCTTCACCCTTTGCCCTTTTCAGTGGAGGCGCATGCGAGCATACAGTTTGGAGATAAATGGGGCCCAGCTGATGCTTGTGGAAAGCTTATGAACAACAGCATGAGGGCTTTTTGACTGACTTGCATGCAGAATGAACTGTATGAATATACTGTAATGTGTTGAAAGCATAAATACAGAGTGAAGCACCACAATTCATCATCTGGTTTAGACATATCTGGTTTACAGGTACAAGAGTATACATTTTTATATTCAAGAAATCTGTGTTAGAGGGTAATTTAAAAAAAAATATTGGCTATCAATTGTCAGGGTTGGAGTTTTAACTCACTTTAGAAGGTATTAGGTTTCAGGTATTCATAGCTCAAGTAGATCAGTTTTTTTGTTCTTAGTCTCATCTCAGTTTAGGTTCATACGATTAATTAATTTAAAGACTGATTTTACAAAATATACACTGACAGGAAGTACTATGAGATGAATTGTGTGACATACTGGTGATGGCAGCTGTCCATCTCTAAATTCCCTCCATTTGCTTAAACTCTCCAAACTGGACATATTGGTTCTAGACTGTAGCAGAGGAGTTTCTGTGTTTGGACTGATTGTATTCCTATTCCTGTATTCCTGTAGTCCTGTAAAGAGGCCCCCGGTCTAATCCGTGGGCATCATGGCACGGTGTGATAGGCCTACTTGACCTCGATCGACAGGCCCGGAGGTGGGTGACATTGTGCGCTGCACAAAAATACACCCACTCACCTCACCCTGTAGTCATTTCCATAAGAAAAAAAAATCACACAATCATCTCTTTCGATGCATATGCATTATGCAAATAGTGTCAGCAGGTCTGTGTGCCCGGAGGCAAAGCGGAGGAGGCTCTGACTTGTGGCTGTGAAGAAGTACCTTTATATAGGCCGGATGTAAAGGCCAAAGCCACATAAATTTAATTTGAGTAGCCTGTAGCTTTACCCGTGCTATGCATTGACATTAATTAATAAGGTAAAGTCACGCTGGACGAGGGGGATCAAACTGACTGGCGACATTTTGCTTCCATTGTTTATTTATAGGCATGTTTAATAGCCTGTAATTAAAAAGTATAATTGGTAGTCATTTGATGAAACGGTTTGTTGATTGCCTGCTGATACCGTCCATTGAGAGGCTGCCTGTGGTTATTACGCCTGTAGGAATGCTGCCCTTATAATTTAGGCTAATCCTTATTTCCAGTCGTTGCTAGGCTTTTCTGACCAGATTTTAAATTCATGGTTTATCCAACTTTTTATTCACTCACTTGATTTTCCGGAGCGCCTCGCTCTGAAAACGAGCGACAGGAGCCTCATGAGACACCTGCTAGAGGTAAAAAAGCAAAGCAGATCTCACCTGGTGAAAATATCCCCTCCAACGAAGAGCAGGGCAACACTCGACAGCAGGAAAGTTGGGACCTCCATTCCTCACGCTTTGTGATAAATAGGCTAATGGATGCGGGGAGGAAAGAAAAGTTTCCCGGAATGGAAAGCAAAGACAAAGCCACGGAGTTTTATTTTAGTGCGCTCTCGTCGTGATCCGGCGCTGCCGATAAGAAAGTAAAGTGCGGCGCTGATGCTGCTGAAGATGATGGTGATGGTGACCCCATGATCAGTCCCCCAAATCCTCCGCGTCCGGGAGCGCACAGGAAGGGAGCGCACCGAGGAGAAGCAGAGAAAAACTCCTCGTCCGACCGCAACAACCAGCCGATCCACCGCTGCCGCCGCCGCCTATCCTCCAGCAACGCAGAGAGAGGGATGGAGAGAGAAAGAGAGAGAGAGGTGGGGAGAGAGAGAGAGAGGCAGAGATGTTCACTAATCTGTCGATCCCTCCTTTGCTTGGCCGCTAAACGTCAGATTCAATCTGGCCACGGAAGGCGGGGGGCGGCAGGAAGCATGTCACGAACATAGGATTTCAGCGTATTATGTAATGTTTGACACATTTGAATCATCTCCATTAGGTAATTACTGTCCTCGGATAAAGTTATAGGCCTATTTCACTTTAGTGGGGAAAAAAGACTAACAGCAAAGGCAAACATAGTGAGGGACCCGGCGGGGCCCAAAATAATCCTGGGCAACCAAAAGTTTTGAATTGATCTGAGGGACCCTCCCCTAATAATAAAAAAGTGGGTAAAGGGTAATAAATAAATATATAAATAAATCCTAATGGGTCTCTGGTACAGCTGATTGCCCCAAGTTAACACGGGCTTTTGATCAGCAAAATAAACAAGAAACTACTCTGATTAGAGATGTCACAGTTAGCTTAACACATCGATTCAAGTCTGTTGTATAAATGTACTTATGTTTGAATGCACATGATCAAACCGTTTCACATATTAGGATCCTATAGCACAGAGGTTACAACACTCTTTATATCAGGGTGATTTAGCCTCTACAGGAACCCAATCAAGATCAAATAAAATATGAAGTAGGCTACTTGATTATATCAAATAATAATGATTAATATTGAGATCTGCATTGCATGTTGCATTCTGCATCTCTCTCCCCTCTTTTCCTGTGATCTGTCTTCTTGAGGACATACAAAACAATGCTAAAGCAGGAGGCTACTGTGGCCGCTTCCATAGTTCCGCACCATACAGATGGAAAATAAGCCATCCCATACATGTAATCTAAACCTTAAACACATTTACAGTTTAATTTAAACACCACAGACATGTGTGTAGGGTAAAATACCTTTCAGAATGTGAGGGGGGAGGCAATTTTGAAAAGACATGTCAAAATGAATCCCCACAGTCAACAAAACACATATCATAAAAATATATTTAAAGGGATATAGCCTACATGAGGTAAAAAATAAAACTCAGTTACTGAGTAAATAATTTGCTATTAACTTAATTCCAAGAAACTTCAGTCATTTTAAACTCGTGATAACCTCTCCTTGCTCTTGGGCACAAATGATTCTGTTGGTTGTCTGGTATGATTTTCAGATGATTAATGAGATTCTTTACACTCCTATGGTTGGGTCCCTTTGAGTGTTTTCTGTAATTTATTTGTCGACTGTACAGCCACATGAAGTTACTAAGGTCGCAAGAAGCCTTGACAACATGTAAATTTTTGGTCGATGAATGAATAAATTACCGGATCATCATGCATTAATAACTTTTTATTTATCACTTTTGGCAGT
>JAPZDY010000002.1:4878539-4893434 GCA_029783645.1 Ctenochaetus hawaiiensis
TGCCAAATTTTTTCATAAAGTAAAGTTATAAATACATATCCCTCCCCACATAAATTATTAGACTATATTATATTATAGAAATATTTTATGGGTCCCAGAGGCTACTTAATCTTCTCTTTGTTTGATTTCCTACTCACGTATAAAGTGTGTGAATTACAACAAAAATGATCCCCCACTCTGCCAACATTTGCAGGTCTTCTGTTTTCTCCGTATTAGCTTCTTTGCTGTATGTGCTGTAGGAGGAGTCGTTCTGTACATAGGTGCAGCAGTGGGCCAGCCTTACTCTCTGCTGCTTCACCCTGGAGACAGGGCAGGCCTGGAGTCAGTGGCTTTGGATTCAAACCACTGTCTCTCCATCCCACTACACCTTCCACTTGGATTTGCACAGCAAAATCTTTTGATATGAAGATAGCAGGCTACAGTACACGCTGCCATGCACTTCACTGGATTTCATTCCCTGTGTCTCTCAAACACCAACTATTTTGTATTCCTTTTATTCTGCTCACCCTCATGTTTTCTCTCTCTCCATCTCTTTCTGCTCACACTATTTTCCTTCCTGTTGATCCATTCTGTGTGTCAGCTGGAGTTTTTGTTTCCTTCATAGTTATTTTGCTGTGCCTTTTTCACTGGCAAAACCTGCCCCATATCCTACATCACACACATGCACACTCATACTGTTTACTCATTCAGTCTCTGATGGTTATACAAAATATATTTCTATATACTGTAAGATTTCAGTATGTTATACAGTAGGACACACACTTCTCTTCTGGATTCCACATGTTTACAGTGAGTTGAAAGAGAACTTTACTATGTCAAACACAAGGGAGTCTCTTCAATAAAAACTTAACTGTGCCAGTGCAAGACTGATTAACTGTAAATTAAGGTCTTTCCTCAGTGTAAATCAGATAGGGTACCTTGCATGCTTAACGAAAGATTTTGCATAACTTACATACTTATCATTCTTTCTAAACCAACCGACACCAGTTTTAAGAAAGAAGAGAGAAACCAGTGTTCGGAAATCAGTCTGTTAGCTTTAACCAGTTAGAAAGGCAAAGGTGATTACGCTCATGCAGAAGAAGAGTCAGCGTCATTCATTCAAAATTGGAGAATGCTTACATTGATTTCCTATTTTAGCATGGAATTTAAATTTAAATGAAGAGTGACAATGATGTGATCATGTGAAATGACTGGGGGCTCAGAAGTCATTACTTGTCTACCGGCAGCAGGTGTTTCAGTTGGAGGTTCAGTTGATTGACGTTTCTAAGGAAACAGTCGGTCTCGCCCTTTGCGTCCCGTCTCCTTGGAAACACTAACAAATATGGCGGAGTAAGTTCTGTTCTGGGAAGACGAAAGTTGGAGAAGATATAAAACTAAGCTGAGCGAGGTAATGGTTTACTGTTTGCTAAATCAGGTTTTCAATTTAAAATGTGATACAACATGTATTCACCTTAATTCAGCACCGGCTGCTCAGCTTTCTAGCTTCCCAGGCTAAAACGACACGCCAAATTCAATTCAGGAATCTGATCAACATTACTCTAGCTACATTCTGGCGTTTTCACACTCTTTAAAAACACAACGTAGCACCTTCTGCGATACATTAAGAGCTGTCCTTAGAAACGGAATACATGTTATTCACCAAACAACATCTCAAAGAGATGTTTCTCCTTTTAAAATGTTGTCAACGGCTGTTACCGTAATTGTGACATGTAAGCTAACGTTGAAAATAAATTCAAAGGCAAGCTACGTCTGCCAGATAAAAGTAGTGGCTTCACAAGAGCCAGTTTACAGTTTTAATGTATTTTTCTTTTTTTTATGTGCTCTTGTTATTTAGAAATAACTTGAGATGGACGTCGAAGACAGGGAAAGTCCATTTGATGTGGCGTCAGACAGATGTGGACAGCTGATTATCCACAGCAGCAGTGATGAGAACAGTGAGGGTGAGTGAAAGCTCTATTGATGCTAACAGAATGCAGCCTGTAGGCTCTACTTTTAGTCCCCAAGATGCCTTTTTCTTTTTAATATCTTATATACATAACTAACTATTTTACATTGCTTGGAAGAGACTGGAATGTCCTCATTTAATTGTGAAATCAATTGCACCAGATGGTCAAGGCCAAGGGACCTTTAATGATGATGATGATGAGCCAGCCCTTCCTCCTGATTTGGAGTGGTTGGAAGAGTTGTATGAGTAGGTGTTTCTTTCTTTTCTGTGAATCATATCAACACTAAAATACAAATGTTTTCTTACTTAGTCCTCCTGTTAGCACCCTGGTAGTACTTTGAACATCAAGTCACTGTGACGCAACATGATTCTCAAAATTATATTTTGGTACAAAGTACAAAACTCCTTTTAAATCTTTTTTTTTTTTCAAATTGACCTAATTTTATTTTATACACCATAAAAGTACAAACACCCTAGTTAAAATAGCTACAATGTTCATGTATGTACATAATAATCCGATTTTGCAAAAACATGCAACCTTTTTTAAGTGTCATTTTACATCTGCCCAAAGAGAGGATGGTGTCGATGGTGTTGGTGATAGTGACCTTGCCAGTGATGGTAAAAAGAGGAGTTATGCTGCAACAGCACGGATGTTCAAGCTGAGACGAAACCTGGACCAGCTGGACTGCTTTCACCAACAGAAGGAGCATGACGTGCTGAAAGCCAGGTCTGGATCTGGCAACCCACAGACCTCTTGAGCCACAGTAACTCCTTAATCCAGATAGGGATTCCTGTGCCTTTGTATACTCTACTAAAATCTATATGCATATTGTATTTTTTTTTTTTGTAATAATACCAGACAAACATAAGTGTCTTTTTGTCAGAGGTCATTTCATTGGGAAGAAAACATTTCCCACTGCCTTTTAAGTTTCGGTGTTATTCCGCATTCACAAGTCTCCCCCCTCTTGCCCTCTTCTCACAGGGCCAATCATGTCTCTACCAATTGATGCAGCAATTTGCAGGAAACGATTTCAGCTGAAGAGAGAACATTTCCCATAATGTCCCACTTCCCACTTTTCTTCCCTCTTTTTTATTTGTCTGCACTGCAAACCATTAAGCACCTGATGAACTGTGATGCAATCTCCAGCAAAAGTGGCTGCCATTTTCCTTTAGCACAAACACTGAAGGTCACAGTGGAACTGCACTGTGCTCTGACCAAACATGAGTTTAATGACACCAAAGCCCACCTGGCTTTTAACAAATCTGCAGGTTTTACTGTACCATGTACTGTGATTTTCCTTTTATGATGGTGTTTCCCCAGTCACAGATTGCTGTGTTGCGCACCATTAGACCACAAAAAGAACATTGTGCAATTATACTGTTGAGATGTGTACGTGTTTTCACATGCAGGTTTTTAATATCTCCAATAGATTACCTTGTTAACCAGCTTAATTGCATTATTAGCCTTCTTTTGTTGCAATGCTCACAAAGAAATCTATTGCCCTGATACTCACAGCCCTGAAAATGTTTCTTTGTATTGGCTGTCTTTTGGGATGTCAGCACTTGAATTTGACTGTTGTCTTGTGTTCCTTTTTCCAGAGAAGAGCTCAAACTCTGTCGTCAGAACATTGAGAGTTTGGTGGAGCAGAGGAATGACTTGGAGAAAGAGATAGAGCGACAGAAAGCAGAAGACAACAGGTGATTACAAAAATACAAAATGGTGACTGCTCTTTGATTTTTATTCATTGTGAGCTGTTTCTGTTTTGTGAAACCTTTGTGTATTACTCTGTTTGTTTCCCTTTGCAGTGTGGCAGTGTTTCGTTTGCGAGCCCAGCATAAGCATCTGTGTCAGAGGCTGCTGAATGAGGAGGAGCTGGAGGGCCACATAAACACTGAGCTGAAGCAAAAAGAGTAAGTTGCTTAGCTTCAACAGTAAGGTCTTACCCTAACAGGCGGTGGGACAATCAGATAAGTTCTGTTTATTTGTAACATAAGGTGCTTTGTGTAGTGTTAAGGCATCAGATAAACCCATGAATTTATTTCTCAAACTGAACTTTGTGAATTGCATTTTAACAACATACCACACCAGTGCAGCCCTGGGTGTTTTTTTTCCTAACACAGTGCTCTTTTTAGTCATGCATCATTGTAATAAATGCTATTAACAATCGACTTTGCTGGAAGGCTTTTACTGCCAAGAAAGCAATTATGGCATGCTGATATTCTTAGAGTTTAATATGTAAGAAAAACATTGTCATTGTAATATTGGACTTAAAATGATATAAATCATTCCAGTGAGGTCTGGGCTCTGGTTTGCAGAGTTCAAACCTGGTTTTTAAGGTCTGAATTCTGTTTCTTTTCACCACAATCAGCTATTTAATCTTTTTTTAGACCAAATGATACAGTTTTTCAGGATGATTTTAATATAAACTGGAAAGTAATATTTAATCTGTATTGTACTTCAAAGCCTTATACGGGTCTAGCTTTTAACCTCTGCAACAGTAAATGACTGTATCAGTAGATAATACACACCACCAGTCAGCATCCTGTAACCTTATGTTCTGTTTGTGTCCATCTTATTCTGCATTCCTGCTCCTTAGACTGGAGCTGAGTGAGGTGGAGGTGGAGCTTGGCAGGATCTCCCCCCTCCGGCAGGAGCTGCAGGAGGAGGAGCGGGTCTTCCAGGTCCTTAAGGCCCAGAAGGCAGCAACAAGGCTGCAGCAGGAGAGGAAAGCCAGCCAGAACCTGCAGCTCAAGATGCATCATCTCAGAGAGTAGGGAAAACAAGCATCTATTCCAATCACAAAGCATTTGGTGTAAACTGCTCTGTTATGCTGTTAAATAAACAAGTACATGGAAGATATGACATCACATTTAAGAATTACCACTTATATGCGCATGGTAATCAAAAATTAAAATCTCTTTCCTTTAATTTATTAATGTGTTAATGCAACGACTTGTTGTATTTATTTTTATTGAGTCCTTAAGTTAAAAGCCTGTTTTGAAAACCAGTTGAATGAATCTCAAAAAGCTATATATAGGCTGATATGTATCTGTAAGTGTCTGTTATTATGTTCTGATAGTAAACAGGCAGCCATGCTGAAGAAAGAGGAGACTGAATGTCAGAAGAAAATTGAGGCAGCCAAGGCAAGTCGCAAGATAGCTGCCAAACACTTGAAAGAATCCATAAAAAGGTAATCAGCTGTTAAGCCAATAAACAGGGCTTAGACTGTGATGAGCATAAGATGTATCTCAGAGGACACGCTGTAGATTGACACATTTGATTTATCATTTGCTCACACTGTTGTTTTTATGTTAAGCACTTTTATCTACTTTGGTATGAAAAAGTTGAATTGAACTGAAGTTGTATACCAGCAAAATATATAATGGGCAGGCAAGACAGAGTACTTAAAAGAGCTCAAATGCATACAGAAAACTTTGGGCTGAAGGATGTGTAGCAGATCAGATTTGTGCATAAAAGGAGTCATTCATAATGGTCATGAGATTTCCCAAACATTAGGTTTTGATCTGGTCAGTGCCCCCAGCATACTCTTCTAATCTGCTTTAGTCAACTTTGAAAACAACTCTTCAACACTGTGCATTGCTCTAGACTAATCATCATCATCTGTGGTTTTGGCACAGTGCAATAATGTAACAGCTGTGTGGTACTAAACTGTATCTATAGTTCAGACAAGCTTGCTGGGTGCTTAGTCCAATCAGTTGCAGCTCATTTGTAAACAGCCTCTCAGAGCCAATTAAGAACTGTTTCACCTGCCACTAGGTTGGTCCCACAAACATCTTGGAGAATGAGGGTGGCAATATTTGTTGATTTTGTAGGGTTATACATTTTATTATTGTCCAACAGTTTTTCGAAGCCTGAAATACTGCGGTTCAGTCCTCTGTGCCTTGAAGTGCTGTTGCTGTCCAAAAGCTATAAAGACCACGTCAGCAAGCCTAACTGTTTCTTTAGTATAGTCAACACAGGCACGGTGGTAAACTGTATTTACAAACAGGTATATACAGTCTTTGGTTTACTCCTGTTTACTTCATTGGAAAAAGTGATTGTAGGGTTAGTGTTATTTTTTCAATACACAATAAATTTCCAATAAATACTTCTTTGAACGAATTATCCTTCTCTTACCTAAAAATTGTCAACATGCAGTAATTAAATCATTGCTTCTGTTTATAGCAGGGCACCTGCCTTTGATCAATGTTTTTTTCTGCTCCAAGTAGTCAAAGAAGTTTCATATCAAAAGCCAAAACTATCAACCAAGAACAGATCAGTAGTCTTTCCTTTAGCCTGAAAAAAATCTACAGGTTTTAGCCACCTAGGCTGTTAATTTATTTTCTTTACTTTATCTTTTGTTTAGTTCTGCCTCTGTCTAATTACTTAATCTGCTATAGTGATAACTTAACAATGGATAATGTGTTATTATCATTTTCGAGTAAGACTTACCATCTGACAGCTCCGGGGATTACAGTTTATAGAGAATAAAGCATTTCTCTGAGTTATGAAAATTAACCATCATGGTACTCAGCTCTTGGAAGTTTCAATCCAAAGCAGTAATTGCATTTTTGCTTTTCTCTCTGTACTGTACCATGTGAGAGCATTTGCATGCTTTGTGATTGTCCCCATTTCATTCAGGATGCATCAGCAAGAGGCTGAGAAGGAGCAGCAGAACAGGGAGTTATTGGAAAAGAGGATCCAGGCTGTCAAGTCACTGAAATCAAACATAGCAGCCACCCAAGTAAGCAAGAGGGCCCTCCCATACAGATAATGCAGCATTATGGTTGTTGTTTTAGCAGTAATGCTTTAGTCCTATTTATTATTAACTTTTTCTGTAGCTGTCATAACTACTGTGCATGAGAAGATCATTGCTAAGTTCCCAAGTGAGCAACCTTTTAAGTACAAACCATATTTACTCATAAAGCTTTAATGACAAAATGAAACAACTTTGCCTAATTTGATCTTTGCTAAAATGACAACACAAGCAAATGTGAGTGCATAAGAATCACACATAAAATTATGCAAAAATATAGTTAAACGCACATGTGAAACTGAATATAGATTTTAGCTATTTGTCTTTTCATAATATTTATACCCACTCATAGTCTAGTTGGTTTTTAATATCTTCAATATTAAAAAGATAAAGATATTTCTCATTATTTGGTTGTGATTTGTTTCAAAGAAAGGACAATCAGTGCTAGCAGGAACAAAACAACCATTTGAATCTCAGCTGGACAAAACCCGTCACATGCATTATGTGTGCTGATACTTTACCAGAATAAGAATTGTCTTCAGTTGTTTGTATAGATGTGCATTTTCATTTACTGTTTGTTTTAAGCTAATAAGATTTTTCACAGCCCGGCAAGTGTCAAAAATTAAGTTTCAAACAGATTAAAAGATTTGTGTCTCAAATTACTTAATTAGTTTGCTCTAATTAACAAATCATAATGCTAAACAAATTTGTTAGCATATTAATATCTGTGGGAGATGTCAAAGACAGTGTTGTTTGCCAAGGGAATCTGAGGAGCATCCACACACCTCATCTAAAATTCCAACAAAACTACACGTAAGCTGTAGTTATCATGTAAATGTCATTGTCAATGACCTGACAATTTAACCATTTATTTTGTCACTGTTTACTGCATTTATGACAAAAAAACAGCCAAAGCTGGACACTTCTGCAGTAACATTAAACAACTATATAAACTATTGTCTTATATATCTAAATATTCTCGAATAGGCATTTCCTGTGTGCAGATACATAAATAAATCCAAAAAAATAAGCTGAAATTAAAATAAGGGTAAAAAAAGAGTAAGTTACATGGGATATCTTCTAAAATCTGTTATGTGGTAAATACAGTATTAAGGATTACTTTCACATACATCAGCAATGTGTACTATTTTCAATATAGACAGATAGGCTTACTTCCTTGCAACATAGAGTCTATAGTCTAATGTGATTATGTGGCAGCTTAATAATATCAGTATAAAGAAAGTTATGTATTAATTGTAGTGCTGTTAAGAGTGTGATTTCTTCTGTTGTCACAGTAAAGTAACATTTATTTTTAAAGCACAAAAAACTGATGTATGGGAGTGAATTACCACTGTATGTGCAGTAAATTTGAAGGCATAAAATGCTGATTTGTATTCATAATTACTTTTTTTATTAAGTTTTATTTGCCATGTGTTTTTCTGGTAGATATGGTAGTGTCATATGCATAAGAATGCAGCAAGTAGTAGCTTGACTTGTTGAATTTTCAATATTTGTGATCATGCAAACCATATATTGTAAATGACTGAACAGAAAATGCAATTTTGCATAATCAAGACTGTGAAGTTTGGTCAGCTAGAAAGCCAAAGGAAATCAAAATAAAACATGCTCTGAATGGGGTAATTATACCAACTCTGAACAAATTTTCTTCTTAGCTGTGAAGGAGAAACCACATTTTCATTGTATTGTCATTACTGTTCATTACTTCTACTAGTATTTATATGCTCAAAATTGTGATTCTGTAATATTGTCATCATTATGTCTTGTGCTGTATTTTGCAATTCAACACTCAACAGGTAGATTTAAAGAGAGAAAATGTCTTTTAAAATTCTTTTCTCCCCTCTTCTCTCAACTCCTCACGTGGTCAAATATAGCTTCATTAATCTTGTGTGATTTCTTCAGGAGAGCTTGCAGACTCGACAAAGAAGAGCCAAAGCAAATGCTCAGAAGAAAGAGCAGCAACAGAGACAATTGAGAGAATCCCTGCAGGCCCAAGGCATCAACAGTATCAAGCATATGTACCAGCAGAAACAACTAGAGGAGATAAAAGGAAAACAAGAGTACGTCCTCTCCTCTCTTCCTCTCCCACATGCATGTCCTCTACTCCCACTCTATGCAGCAGTGTGTGGGTGTTTTTTCTAGCTGTGTGGTGAGGAATACATGACCGCATTTTGGTATAATGCGAGTTGTTGATTTGCCCTTCTCAGGGAATTTGCAGAGAGGCAGAAGTCAAAGAGAGTCGAGATTGTGGCAAAAATCCTTCAGGAGGAACAGCTGGTGAAGAACAGAAAGAAGCAGCAGGCACTGCTGCATAAACCCTCATCCACTGACAAGATCCCATCTCTGGGGAGGACAAGAAAGATGCTCCTGCATTATCTTAATTCTAGTCCTCCATCATCCACTGAGGAGAGACCCACAACGGTAAGTGGTCCATTACATTTACACTGCTTTTGAAAATTGACTTTGTAAAGAAATCAGTGCATTTTGAATCATTGTGACTTAATTTGTGTGTCCCTTTGTCCAGCAGTTAAGAGAGTTTAGTGACATTAGTAGCTCATCATCAGACTCCTCTGATGCTGAGGACCCAGAGGAAGCCAGGTACCTGGAAGTGGACCACCAGAGCCTTGCGGAGAGCCTGGCTGAGCCTGAGTTCTCTGGGCTGTGGGACCAGAACTGCAAGGTGCACTAAAACAACAGCCACTCCTCACCAAAAGCAAATCCCTGCAAGCTGCTAAAATTAAACAGTCATAAATCATGTCCCATCTGTAGCAGGCACATTTTTCTGGGATTGTTTTTTGCATATTTTTCAACCAATGAACTCCCCACCTGCAAGCCCAAACATGTTATATAAATAATTGCACTAAAAATAATATTTAATTGATTTGAAATAGTTGCATAACAGGTTTAATGTAAACAACAAAGCTGATTCAACTAATTGCTTGATCACTGATTCAGTCAGGTTGAAAATTGCCCTTTGGGAGTGCATGGGTAGGAACAGGCACAAAACACAAGTTCAGTTCCCTGTATCTGTACTTCCAGCTTGTTAGAGTGTTCTACTAAAAACTACTGTCAGATTTTGCCCATGAAAAATCAGTGAGGGATCATACTTTTGTTGCTGAACTACAGACTTCTTCTAGTTGGTCGCGGCGCACAGGTTAGAGGGTTTGCATCTAGAAGGAAGACCTTAACATTCTCTCTGTGAAATTTAAAAATAAAACCTGTTCTTATCAATCTTTAACCTTTATATATTATGCCAGAAAAGTTTGAGACCGCTTTACTAAACATGGATTTTTAAATTTTTTGCTGTTTTAGACATGTTTTTAACTGAACAGTAGATACATTGTTTAAAAAACAATAGATAATCTATGATGAACATGATGATTTAGTATTGATTAATTAAATGGCCATTTAAAAACATTTTATCTGACAGTTCTTCAAAATGCAGCATTATTTGGGGTACATTATCTTTATGTCATCTAGCTACCTAAGAGTTAGGATAACTGCATTGTGAAACTACAGACATCTGTGTTCAGGGTCTGACGGATAGCACACGTGGCTTTAAGAAATAAATACAATAACCTGTCATAGGTTTGAATTCACCTGTTGCCTGCAGCTCTATATTGAGCCAGCTTACAGTGGCTGCTGCCTCTTTTACGGTTTTAAAATGATCCCTGGCTAAGCCTACCCGTTAATTAAAATGCCTTGATAATAATTACAATAATACTGCTGTAATTGCAAATGTAATTGCTAGTGATGAAATAACATATTATCAACAGCATCGGCTCAAACCAGATCTAAACGTGTGGTTACGAAGAGGTATTGGTTAACTTTATTTCTTGTAAAAGTATAAGAATCACTGATATCTGTCCTTAACAAAACTAACACATTATTATACAGCACCCTGAGTGCCTGTGGGCAACCAGCACTGACTGTGTAATACAGTCTGAACGCTGTAGACTTTTTAAAAAGCCAAAGTGGTAGAGTTTTTTTCTTCTTTTTTGCATTTCTCTTAGCATATACAGCATATCTCCATCATATTAAGATATTAAGTTGCATCACAATGTCAGCATCAATTCTGACTTTTCTTGGATCTGAATCTGCAGTGTCTCTAGCTCGCTGCCATGGGGGCGAGTTGGCTCTCTGGCTCATCCAGCCCCCCCACACACTTAAAATGTGGGGCGACAGGCATCACTTCTCATTGTGCTGGTGCCTTTGAGGTTTCAGAGCAAGCGTGGTGCTACAGCTCAGAGCTCTGAGCAAGTACCCAGTCGAGTGGAAAGGATCTCTCCTCCAAACATCCAGATCAGACTCATGCCCTCATCAAAGGCCACTCTCAACACAGTAATGGCTAGTGCGGCAGATGAGTACAGTAATGTAATAAAGCTAATAAGATGATTCATGAGGGGGAGAATGGTGATGAAAAGTGCTTTACGATGCAGAAAGAGTAGAGCAGTGATAAAATTACAAAACTAAAAACAAAGCCACACAGTTTAATTTGTAAACCTCTTAACACACAGTTTACCTCTTCGTTTCTACTCAAGTGGCTTTACTGTTATTCCACACCATCTGACAGCGTCAGTTATTCTGCATCAGCTGTTGTCAAACTTATAAACTTGAGTACTTATTGATTAGTGTCTAAAATGTGTTGCTGTGTCTAGCATTACATTAATCATGCACTAGCTGTTATTGGATGCTGATTAGATTTTACTTTCTGAAAAAAACATAATTTTGTCCATTTTAAAATCTATTTGATTTAAAAATTCTTGTTATTCTGCTTATGTTTAGACAGTATTTAATACAGGAGAACTTTGTTTCCTTATGTTGAATGAAAAAAATGGTTTTAATGAAAAATGTATGGTAGAGAGAAGTGCTATTTTATATCAGCAATATAGACTGGGTTCTTGTGTCTAAAAGCAATGGTGATACTTGGGGATTTTCAAAATACAGCAGTGATGAATTGGCAAGTTTTCTATATTTAAAACAGAGACATAAACACTGTTTGATAGAGATCACCCTAAACAGAAATGCCACAAAATTTATGAACTCCTTGTATGTAATGGGAGCTGTATAACTTCTTCCTGCACAGACCATAAACTTATAAGTTACTGCTCATATTCTTTGAGCTAATATCCACCATTATATATACTGATCTCATACAGACCATAGGATAAAAAAAAGATAGATATTAGTTTTGAACAGTAGACAGTGACTTAGACTTTTTGACATTGTAAAAGCAAGTCTGAAACCATTTTATCTAAAGGTAAAACTACATGTTCATACATTGATGAATTAGTACAGACGTTGACCACTTTACATTAAAGCAGACTAAGCCTCAACGTCTTAATCTATGTCTATATCGATATATGTTATATATATTACGATATATGTTTATATCGTAATCATTCATTAAATGATGTTTAATCTATTGTGCACTTAAAGACATATGGTGCATGTTTATGTCTCCATTCAGTCAGAAAGAGAATAATGCACACAGTTGTTGCCAAGGCTCTAGTATTCACAGGAGAAAATCTGTCAAAAAAGTAGAGAAACGGCAACTGAAAAAACATTTGAAACTTTTCCCCCACATACATTTTATTTAATGAGGCATTTTTATGTCAGCAAATTTTGAGTTTGTTATATTACAATTCTACATTTTTATACAAATTATCTACAATGTCTTTATCAGCTGTTATTTGTGTGTACTTTTACAGGAGCTCCTGAATGAGGAAAGCACGTTTGAGCAGAAAAAACTAAAGCAGGAAGAACCTGTGATGGCCAATGTGAATCTCAAAATACATACGAAAAAAGTTCATGGTAAAGAGCTAAGAAGTCCTCCATTCATCAGTAAACCAGACATCATCCTTTTCAAGGTATCACAAAAATGTAAAAGAATTACTCCTGAAGAGAATTTATCATAGTGTTTGTCTCTAAGCAGTCCTAAGCTCTTTCCTGTGTAAAATCAATGTTGAATTTAAAGTTTATTTTTTGAAGTTCAACTTTTCTTCATGGATTGAAGCAATGGACTGATGTTACACTTAATGGTCTGTTTTAGGACTTTGAAGTTGGGAAAGTGTATAAGAAGAAAATTGTCTTGACCAACATTAGCTACACCACCAGCCACTGCAAACTTCTTGGGGTCTCCGCCCACCTCAAGGATTTTATCTGTATCAAGTAAGATTTCTACACTGTCAGAGCCCATTAACAAGTAATGTTAGTGGCCATAGTGTATTGCAAATGGGACAAAGAGTGTTTAACAAAAAAAACAATGCAGAACCACAGATTTTGTTCCAGAATTTTTAGTTGTTTTGAATATCTAAAAATTGGGTTTAAGCCCAGACACAGTTCTGGTAATACAACAACAACAAAACTGGAGCTTGTGCTGTTTACAAATGTCAGAGCTTCCATGAACTCACTACATGCTGAACAGCTTCTATTATCACACGGAAACATCTGCTCATGTATCACCACTTTGGAATTTAATACAACCACTCCTTGTCATTTAAAAAGACGATGGAGTGGACGTGAAAGCAAAGCCTGTCCTCCCACATATGGATAACCACGCTCACAGCTCCTCTTATGAGACCCAGTGCAGTGAGTCAGTCTACGTCTCTGCTATCTCCTCTCTCAGCCTGCCAGCAGCCCACAGGCCAAGCAGAGATGCATTGTTCTCCAGGTCACTCACTGTGTATCACTTTCCCATCAGCTCCCCCATGACTTGATGTGGTTTCTTCATCTCTCTTCTGCCTGATTGAGTGAAGAGTCTCCCAGGCTACAGCAGGGTCAGCCGGAAACTTCCGATGCTGTTCTTGAGCCTTCGTGCTGGACCACTTGTCTGAATATATCATCTTCTGGTTCTCTGGTCTTAACTCTCATGTGGCAGACATGCACTTTCGTACCAAATGAGTGAATGTGTGCATACTGTGAAGGGGATGATATACTTTCTGCAACTTCTCTTCTCATGTTGCTGAAACAAAACAATTCAATTAACCTACAGATGTCTTATGAGTATAACTACTGTATTTTGAGGCTATGTATATTTTAAAGAAAATTCAGAGGCAAACTAAATTATTTTTACATTTAATTCAATAGTTCTTATTACTATATATAAAATTTTCCTAAAAAATTTCCTTGGCATTTCTGTTTGTCACTCTACTCATTATTCGCTAACATGAATTAAAATATTTACACCATGGCTATTTTGGAAAAGATAGTACAAAAAAAACTATTTTCCTTAAATTAAAAGTAGCATTTATAAGCTAGTAAGCACACTTTTACTCAATGCAATATGTATAATTAGAGGATTTTTTGATACTGCCTTTATTGGTCTGCAATGACCAGAGCCTTTTGATGACTATCCCTCATCATTAATCATGACACTTTAACTAAATAAATGACAAACATGGCAGACACGGGGAGCTGAGACACCACAGGACCAGGGAGCAACAACAGAATCAGAGGATCACAACAGACAATCCAACAAAGACAAAGGGGAAACACATAGACTATATACACACACTAGGATTAATGAGACACAGGTGGTGTAGTCAGTACAGCTGAAACACATCAGGGCCGGGCAGGTAATCACAAGAGGAAGGAAACTTTACAGGACAAAAGACACAAGACAAGGGTTACCAAAATAAAAACAGGAAACACAAGGGAACATGGACAGCATATAATAAAACATAAACTTTGCAACCAAAATCAACTAAAACAGAAACTAACAGACCTAAAAGCACAAACATGAGAGCAATATCTAAATTTGGACATACTGCTTTGTCATATTGTGTTTTAAAGTTTGACCGTCTTTTTCATACATTGATCTTAGTCTGCACCTCTAATTTTAATGTTACACTTATACAACAAATCACAAAAAAACTATATATATTACTTGCACATTAATGCACTGTTATTATGGCTTTTTCTGTTAGTTGACATCTGTCTGTTTTCTCTCCACGGTCCAGGATTGTAGGTCAAAATAGACACAGGAGCATGCTGACCTGTATTCAGTGAAATGCAAACAGATGCCATACAACATCCCAGTTTTTTGGCACACTGTCTTGACATAATTTGTATTAAGACTAGTGCTGGGCAAGTTAACGCATTATTTTCGCGTTAACCCATCAATCTATTAACGCCGTTGAATATTTTATCGCACATTAGTGCATGTTGCTCACA
>JAPZDY010000002.1:4902126-4920780 GCA_029783645.1 Ctenochaetus hawaiiensis
ATTCACTTTTATACAAGATTAAACAGACAAACAAATGACTTGTGTTAAAAGCATTTATTTAACAAATACCATACAAAACACACAATATCTAAACTACAAGTATATGGATGTGCTTCCAGTCCTATACGTGTGTGAAATGTGCAACTAACTTAACAATAACCAAGCCTAGACATGAAGCTCAAGAATACATCCAATAAAATCATTACAACAATGACAACAGTTGAATAATACTCTGCTTAGCTGTACTATCTTATGCTAGGTTATGCCCAGTTACATTACCCAGTCTTTTGAAGGAAAAGATGTGCTTTTCGGTACGTTGCTTTGTTAAGTTCATGAAGCTGCAGGCTTGTGCCGACGTTGAGTCCAATAAGCTGCAGGTTTGTGAGGCTTCCTGATGGGTTACAGGCTGGTCTGGCCCTCTGAACCCTGGGTCTGTGAAGACCACTGGTTGCTCCTTTGTTCCATAGGTTAGCGGCTCGTGGCTAACTTTGGTTTGTGACTCCCGTTGCTCCTAAGTCTCAGCTGGCAGACCTTGTGTCCTAGACACTGGTGCTGACTTAACTTGCTGACTCCTGGTTGATCCTTCGGCAGGCTCTTGCGTCGCTGCTCTCAATGAGGAGCGTGGTGTAGCAACCTGCATTGAGCAGGACTGCTGGAGAAGTTGTCTGACTGTGTCCTCTACCCTGTAGGGCTTCTCAGGAGGAGAAAGGAGCGGAGCAGAGCTCCTCTGGAGAAGAGGCAAGAAGAGAAAGATGTGGGGGCAGAGATGGTTTTTATTGTCTGTGTTCACACCTAGGTGTGGGGGTTTCATCTGAAACTCAGATTTAGGCCAGATTACCCACTAAGGTGTCGTCTGCAAGGCCTGTCTTTGTCCTACTCACATGGTGAGGTCCCAACAAAATGCTTTCATATAGAGCCCCCATGGTGTTGAGGTTCACGGTTACGTCTCCACTATTGAAATAAATGGAATATAAATGAGTGTACCGTTAAATTTGAAACTATAAACATTAAACCTGGTTAAAAACGACAGTTAGCATGTTGACATTAGCTTTTTAAAGGTCAAAGCTGACTGTAAGTGTGAAGTAGGATGTTGTGGCTTTTCATTGTGGAAACACACTGTACAGTTTTTTCCTGATCGTGACAAAGTGCTTTAAGTTACCCAAACAGAGCTCTCATCATATTTACAAGAGGAGAAATAAATTGACAGTGTATTTGTTAGATCCAGCCAGTTTAAACTATTTATTTTGAACACAATTTCGAGGAGACAGTTCTGCCTTATAAACTCCTCAGAAATCCAGCAATTGAGGACTGACAAAATCTCATTGTGGAACAATTTCTCTCATCTTCCTTGTCTTGTTAGGACGTTTGGTCCTTGTTAGACTAAAAATGAAAGAACACACATGTGGAAAGCGTAGGGTTCACCTTGCTCTCACAGCTAGGGACAAGGAGACATCTTCTCTTTAATGTCCTCTCAGATCTGAAGTCCTCATCGCTGTACTCAGCACTTTTCTCTGCTGATTTTTTGATAAGCTGCTCAGTCTCTTGCCTCTGCTCTGCTGGCTTTGTATAAGACTGTGTCTATTTTTTTTTTAATTTTCCATTGTTGGGAAAGGCTGCCTGATCCAGATTTTTAGGCTGCTGACAGTAGTTGATATTCTTTGCCCATATTTGTTTTTTAAAGTAATTGTAATTGAACTACTGACCTGATAGCAGATTGGCATCAAATGTTGCATCAAAGAGAATGAAGTGTTACTCTTTTCCAGGCCAAACTGTCAAAATTCTGATGAGTAGCTATATCTGCTTACTTCTAACTTATATTTACCCACCGTTCCAAGAACACATTTATACTGCCAATAGGATAAAAGATTACTGATTACTACTGATAATGGTGACCCTCACAGGCTTTCCCTTACTGCCACTGTGAGGCCAAATTTCGACTTTAAAAACTCTGCTTTCATCTGATAGGTTCACAGTGTTTTTGTGCTGCATTGAATGGTCTGGCAGCTCATTGAGGCCAGTTGACCACTCATCACAGAAAAAAATGACCTAACATTAGGTTTTATTTGGTGTGTGTGTGTGTGTGTGTGTGTAACAGAAGCTTCAGCTACAGGTTCAGAAGCTGTTCCTGAAGCTTGTTTATCCACAGATGTGGAAATCCAGATGGAGCAAAGCCACTCAGACTCCAGTGACATAAGTTTTGGAAATGTAAGTATTTGAACACTCAGTTATGTCTTAAAGTAACACAAATACTGGTGATCCCATGGCTTCACATCTACTCCTCTCACTTCTTTTATTATTATATTGTCCAGTGTTATTCCGTGCAAAACTAGTGACAGTCTCAGCAAATACTAAGTAACATGCAAAAATAGGACAATGATCACTGTGAACACTGTGCCTGTTTATTATTATTATTATTATTAAGTGTTGCCACTGTTGCCACTGTGTGCATTTTAGTGTGCTGACACGAGCATTCAGCCAATAATACCTCACAAAGCAGTTAGCATAACTGTAGGACTATTTAGTCCTAATATATACATATACTTCATTATTCTAACCCTGGCATGAGACAAAATGTCAAAATAACAAAAACTATTTAAAACTAATGTCCCCTCTTCTGCTGCTAGCTGTTGGTATGAAAGCCATCACATTTAAAGTTATTTACACAATGACATTCTTATGATAAATTGATCCGTGATTATCCTTCCACTCCTGCATAGCTGGACTTGCAGAGAAACACTGTCCTGATCTGTTTTGGAAGGCAGACAATTAATAGATGTGTCTGTAGAAGTCTCTCTGCCTTTAGGTCTTATTTTTTGCACTAATGTCTGTGTGTGCCTATAGCCCATGTGAAGTTCTGAGGTTGTTCAGGCCTCATTACGTCTTTCTAGTGGGAAGCTAATGTTGCATTGCCTCTCCCTCTGCACTTGTTATAGCCTTGTGTATTGCATGTGCGTGCATGCTCATGGCTCGATCATTGTCATTTTGAATGATACTTTCACATTGTGTAGTCGAAGGCTGGTGTCTCAAATGGCAGATTATCCATCAAGCTATCATGTTCCTACAGTTTTGAGTCAGTTGCTGCATGAATGGCTTACTTCTCGCTGTTGTTTTGTATTATTGCTTTCACCACCTGGGTGCTCTGTAGCGAAGCAGACAATCCACACCGCTTTTCACTCTCATTTGATTGCATGCCATTTGAAGTTGCACATCTGAGAGATTTCAGGTTCCTCTACATAGATGAAAATGGTTTTGTGTGATGAAGTAAAAAGATTAAACTCATGAAGCTCAGTGACAATTTGAATAAATAAAATAGTCTGATTTGCATGGAAGTGGCAATGTCCGACTTTCATGTTTAAAATTAGGTCATTTTTTATTTGTTTTGTAGAATTATTCATCCTTAAGGTCGAGAATTAAAAGTTTAGAATTACAAGTTTATAATCAACAGTTTGCTTGTCCTGTTGGATGTTCTCTCCCTCAGGTCAGAGAGGGGGAGATTGGACCTTTTGAAAGCATCAAACTTGAGGTTTTATTCACTCCAACCATTCCAGGAGAGTCTAAACTGGACTTCCACATCAGATTCTCCGACTTAACCAGCAAACCAGTAAGACACAGCATGTTTAGCATCTTGTGAATGTCATAGGTAGAAAAGACAAAAAGTAATACTGAGTCATAGATATTGGTTGCTTCCCTTCAGTATTATTTATGTTGATGATTTGTGATTGATTGCATGTTGGTACAAACAGATACCCATCCATGTGAGGGCTGTGGCAGTCATTGTCCCTGTATCTGTGGTCCAGCCCAGCATTGACTTGAAGATCTGCATGTTTGACCACCTCTATCAAGACAATATCATGATCCAAAGCAGGTGGGTCCTCCCAACCTGACATGCCAGATGGTTTGTTACACAGAACCATCTGGGAAGTTGTCCTTGGAAACTGTCTTGAAAGGGCAAGCACTTTCAAAAAATACTTTGATGCAAATATGCTTTCCTCTATAGGAGCCGACATTGTTGTTTTCAAATGGCCGAAACCACATCCGTAACAGATAGGTTAGCTAGATTTGATCAAGATCAAGTGACTGCAAATCCAGCTGCCTTGAAGGGTAAAGTCCACCTGGTCCAGCTGACACCTTTGTCATATTTGTGAATGTGCTCTTGAAACAGAAAAATACTTGTACAGATGCATTGTGGCACTCAAATGAATGAATGTGTCTTGCTTGGCTCGCAGTCAAGAGTAACCAAAAGAGCTTCTTGAATCTCCACGACACACTGATTGTGTTGCTAATTTGAGTCTGTACTAACAGTACTTACAAACCTAAATGTGTCATTATTGTTTGTGTACTTCTCCTGTTCATAATTGAAGGAACTCAAGAAATCCCCTCAGTAAACACTTTTAGTCAAATAAAACCCAAATTGTTTAGTTGTTCAAGGCTTAAAGATTATTAGTATTTTTAAAAAAAAGAATGCAACTGTTTAACTGCCTACCTTATCAGGCCATTTCTCTCAGAAAAAAAACCAAGAATAACTCAGTGAAGTAAAACACCAGAGATATTTGAGCAGTCACTGTGCCAATTTAATTGAATCAAACTTTTTTTTCCCTCCCTTGCTGATGTCTAGTCTGTTTGCATTTTAGAGTAAGATGTTTCCGTGTTGTGTCCAACTACCTTGTTTGAAGAGGCAACATATCTAATTAAGCAGTATTAGATGCCATTCAGTACCACATTAGCATTACTATAAGTAGTCATCTTTAACAGTTAAAGAAAACAGTGGATCTAAGAAACTGTGCCACATTAGTGCATGGTGATGCAATGTTGCAGACATGGAAGCAAACTGCATCATGTCTGGTTTGCAGGTGGCAAACAGTCATTCTAGTCTTATCATCACATGTTTCTGTTATTTTGTCCCTTTTAACTCTGACTCCCCCCCTATTTTTAATGTCAGAAACTTTACAGACCAATAAGTCAGAGTCTTTGGTCAAACTAAAACCATGTCTGTATGAGCCAAATCTGCGGCAGCCAACACAATTAACACCATGTCAGTCTGTTTAACATGCAGAATGAACTAGTCAACCAGTCAATCAACCAGTATGTATTTACAACAGAACACACATTCAAACTTGTCTGTTATGAATTTATTATAAATATTGTTCAATGCACATTTGACAGAGAGGTGTGTAGATAATGAGACCCGACACACTGTCAGCACTTTTTTAGAGTTTTAATGAAAAAGTGGTGTTTCAGTCTTAGAGCACTTCATCTTTATACCCAAGCAATAACAACCAATCAAAAATCTATATATATTAAAAAGGTTGGTATTACAAACTACATATTTTAATACTGAAAAGGCTCTTTGAATACCCTTAGCCCAAGTAAGTGGTGCAAGTCATATTTCCATTTTATTTGGTGTCATGCTCAGAAACATCCTCGGAATAGAGTTGGGAAAGTGGCATGGACTGCTGATGTAGCATGCTGGCTTATCTGCTAAATGCAATACTGAAACTCCCTCTCATACTCAGTCTCTGGCAAAACAGGCATTTTCACAGAAAAACAGCTCATGGAAATCCCTTAAAATTGACAGGACCAGCTTACTTTTCAGCTGGCCCAACATAAAACTGTCCCCAAACTATGCTTAGAGCCAAGCATGTGCAGACATAATAAAATAAAGATGTATTAGCTGATAAATTTTACTAAACAGTGCATGATGTAACTGACCGAGAGGTAAGCTCACATCCCCACAATCCTCTTTGGTCCATACAATAGGGCAGAAAAAAATAAATCCTTTATGATTATGGATGTGATACATTATGATGCACACACAAGGTTAAGAATACACCAGGGGCAGTGCAGGCGTGTGGTCCCCCACCCAGCCAGTCACTGTGTCACATCATAAGGGGGGAGGGAGTGCATGTGTGTGGGTGGGGGATTTGTGACAACTGCCATCTGGTGCGCTGGCACACCAGCACATGTGACAACATGACGATGACAGCATCAGTGTGAACGGCAGTAAAAAAAGGAAATGTTAATGCTTGCACCAGCAAACCATGCAATATGTCACTCTGCCTCCAAGACAGGAATGTGTACAAAAAATAGCTTGGCAGGCTTTTTGGGGAAACAATAAGAGAGCTTCTGCTTTTATCACGCTATTTTGTCATTTTTCCTTTTGAGTAGATGAGTAGATATCCCACAAGGCCCTAGTTTATGACAGTTTTTTTTTTTTTTAAGAGCACAGAGTATAACTGAATAAGTCTCTGTTGTCTGTGAGCCAGTGATTTATATTCTATGTCTACTAATTGAAAGAAATCTTTAGAGGCTTTAAAATGTAGAGTGTTTGACTTTTGCTTGAGAGCCAGTGATTGAAATATTGTGCAGACAGTTGGCAGAATTTTTCTTTTTGGGAGCAGTTTCTTTCTTTTAAATCAAACCCTCCTCCACTGGCACCTGCAGCGAGGTTGAGCATTCCTGCCCAAACTCTGGGCATAAAAAACCACAACCTACCTGCCTTTATTTTCCTTCACAAAGCCTCTTGTCCTCAATTCCTCTCTGTTTACTGTATTTCTAATATGCCATCCGTACCTTGTCTTAGTCCAAGTTGCATCCTGTGCTGTTTGGCCTGAGGAATGTGAATGTGTTGTTGATGTTTGAGTTGATTTTATTTGGGCCAAAATAGAAATACAGTTGCCAATAAAAAAAAAGGTTTTCCAGCTGGTTATTTTTTAAATACGTCATATGGTATAAAGCAGACAATGCTGCATTATAGGGCAGGTTGCCATGAACTCTTGCAATGAAGGCTTGCTATCCCATGAGGCTTTATGGTGAATGTTGAGTAGGTAAGTGCAACCACCTGGCCCTTTAAAGAAAGGGTGGAGGCACTGCTGTAGCTGTGGGCAGTCACAGTCCAGGCACTCAGATATTCAGCTCTGCATGTAGACGCAGCATGAGCCATTTCTCTGCTGAATTGCCTGACACAATTGCCACTAAAACGCAATTGTTATTATGTGTGTCGTTATCAGTGTTGCTCAATAGATAATTTGTCTAATTTTAGAGGAAGCTGTTTGCTGTATATTTATCCCTACATTTTGAAAAATTAGAGCCTGTGGGCTTTTCCTTGTTTTTCAAGATTTTTTTCTTAAAGGCATCTGCCTTCATTTGGAAGGCAACAGAGTAGAGAGAGACAGAAAACATGAGGAGAGAGAAGGAATCTGAACAGCAAGTGCTAGATGAATGTCTGTCATAGGAAACTGCCTCAAAGTAGTTCAGAAGGGAATTACATTAAGCTCAAGTTGTACCGAGAGTTGTGTCTTTCAATGAACAACTAAAACATATTGGGTATGTCATCATTAGTATTAGCTTTTGCAATGTAATCTGTTACAGATTTCAAATTATCCTGTTAGAAATGTGTTAAATAGTGTACCGATTTTAATGACTTCATCAAAGTAATGGAAAATATTACATTTGATAATTTTTTGCTCAATTTTTTTGCTTTGTTTTTAAGAATTGTCTTGTCCTGTCTTACCATGGTTTTACACACAGGGCTAACAGACAAACTAAGTAAAACTATACAAGTAGAAGGCAGAATGAATGTTCTAATATATTTTGTATTCTAAATGTATATTTTTTACAACAGAAAAACACATATTTGGATGTAATCCCTTTGTAATCACAAACATTTTAATTAGTAATTTAATTTTTTTTTTTTCCGCTTTTTTCGCTAACTGTAACCAAGTACAATGACATTTATTTTGTAATTTAATTTTCTTTACACTGCTGCATTTGACTGGTTGATTCCCAGCACCATTAATCATGGTGTGAAGGTCAGTGAAGCAGCACACGGGTTAGTGAGAAACGTATGAATGCTGTATTTTGTAGTCTGTGTCTTTTTTGTTCTGGACTATGTAAATAAAACAGTGTTAACATCCAAAGATTTCTTAATATATAATTGTTGTATACAATTTGAAGAGCAGTTTTGTTTTATTTGTAAATTTAATGCTGCGACAATGCTGTAGTTAAGGCTTGGTTAGATTCAGACACAAAACATGCGCTTAATGAGGTTCAGGGAAACATCATAATTAAAATGACTACTTTGTTGAGATTAGGGAAACTTTGTTGTCATGGTAACACTAACAAACATGCTGTCAGGTTATGAAACTGTCGTGGCCATGTCTGAAGAAGAGATGATTGCAGGTTTAGACAAGGAGCAAAAAGCAGTCTAATGTTGCTAAAATATTGCTTTTATGTACTGTTTTATGGCTTTGTTGTAAAGCACTTTGGGTACCTTTTTGGTTATTGTAAAGGGCTATACAAATAAAATTTGATTTGATTTGATTAATGTGTTTAAATATGCCGACTCCCTAAAAAAAATCTTTAAAGGGATCTATTTTTCAAATCTTATTAATGGCTGCAAGAAATTGTTTTACCAAATTTCAAAAATCTTTTTCTTTAAATAACCAAATGTAACAAAAATAGCAGTATGAAAGTTTATGAAGTGAAGGTTACATTATCAGTAATGCAATGTTCTTTCCCCCAAGTGTAATGTGAACCACTGTAAACTAACCTTTAAATCATTAAACATCAGTTCTAAAATAAACTAGTCACAGGCAGTCGGTGAAACAGATAGGATCAGCTAAATGCCCCTGTTAATTAAAATGCCTAATTACCCTAAATGATTATGTTCCATGAATATTCCTCCGAGAGTGATTTGAAGGTTATCGCTTGGCCGGAATAAAGATAGCGACTTAATATCCCCAAAGTGTCCTTGGGGAGAGAGAGTCCTTGCTTTGGGGAAACAGCCATCTGGTTGACCTCGCTGTTCAAAGTGGGTTGCTTCATTCGAAAAGGGAATTGAAAATTGAAGCATCCCTCAGCCCATTTGGCCTCAGCTCGCTCGCCACTCACCTTTTGTATCTTTGAGGATGAAAGCAGCAGACATAACAAAATAATATCACTGTATCACCCATATCACCTCTAGCGAACAGAGCTTTTTTAGCATGTTTGTACCGTTGTCGTTTTATGAAGGTGTGTGGGTGTGGGCTGTGGTTGCATGTGTTGAAGAATTCCCAAAGTGAAGAGCCATTTATATCACAAGCCTCAGCTATGACTGCGTCAGCAGTAACCGAGGCTTGTAGCCACAGGCACAACCAACTGTTGGAGCTCATGAAAACTGGGTCACCTAAAAGATATGGACTCAGGGTCCATCACTCCGTACATGGCAATTTCTGTAGGTATCACTCAAACAAATGTCTTTTCTCTGTCCTCTCTGAGTCCCTGGAGACTGAGAGGTTTGTCCTGTAATGTCAGGACAAACTTGTCCTCTGGCCATACCACACAGCACCTGGAATAAATAGTGTTTGCTGATCTTGTGATAAGAAACGAATATCATTACCAAATTGCTACTGTTGTGTTATTTTCTGTCTTTTATGACAGCTCGTAAACTTCATCTAAATGTTACCTTCAATAGCTATGTGGAAACAAAAGACTAAAGGTCATTAAATTTTCCTTGAACTTACTTGCTTTACAAAATGTCTGCTCTAAAGAATTTCATCATTTGCATTGGTTGTAGCATCTTTAGTATCAGGATACAATTCACGTTAAACCTCAGTGAAATATGCACAGAGGATCAATCAATACGGGGAGAAGTAAGTGTGAGTGTGTGGAGGTTGTGGTAGTAGATGGGTCAATGACAGTACATATCTTGCCAGACTGCCCCATGCTCTGATGAATGCACTTGGTGTGTCAGCATTATGTTAATGAAACAATGTCTTTGTTATGACAGGGCCAGCACAGCCTTGAAACTTACCTTTGAGGTGTGCCCGGAAATGAGAAAACACATGGAGATCCTACCAAAGACAGGCTTCATCCAGGCTCAGTCAAGCTTCAGTGCCCAACTCAAGTTCCTGCCGAGGTAAGAAAGGACAAACACAGATTGCAATGATAATGGAGTCACTGGAGCATCCATAATCTTATTTTAGAGACAAAGCTTGTTAAGATTCTACCAACCTTCTATCAAAGTATAAATTGTTTTACTCCAAAGGATACTTGTCATATGCATTGTGCCTGAAATGTAATATCCCTGCCTCTATCTCTTCAACAGTAATAAACCAGTTCCTCTCCAGCATTAAATGCTGTAAATTGTATAAACTGCAGTACAGGTGTTACAAAACACTAACACTATACTTGATATGGAAAAAAGTGAATATTGTTAATGTGTTAAGAATACACAGTGAATGAAAGTAGTAGAATATACCTCTATAAAGAGTACAGACGTTACTTTAGAAAAGTAACACAAAAAAGTACTTGTTCCTTTAAAAACTCTTTTTATACCCACCTGTGTTACTTGTACTAGGTTACAACCCACCTCTTCATTCCGGTTGATTTTAGTTGGATTTTTGCTTTAGAGATTTTGGTCATTGTCTCTGTCAGTGATTACAAAACAATGTATTCAGCTTGACTATTGCTAAAAAAAAAAGGTCAGACAGGACAAAGATAAGTAGTAGTAGGATCAGACTGATCATTCAAAGATAAAAACAAAAGCTGACAACACATCTACTTCAAAAATGTGAGCTCTTGGTCCACTGACTTTGGTTTTGACCCTAACATATAGCAGTTTGGATAATGCGACTGTTGTCTGCCACCCTGCATTTGATTACGTTTTGACTTTGTTGATACCATGTTTATGTCTTTCCAGGGCTCAGCAACTACTGTGGTAGATATAATGTTATTTGAGCAAAAAAAGATGGCCACAGATATTAAACTAAGGCCAAAACTTTGATTTGCTATAGAGAATATTTGCTAGCCAGCCACGAAGTGTATGAAACTGCATGCACCTCTCCAACTAATTATCCAGTTTTTTACAGTGTGAGCTGGATAGATCTGTTACAAAATATGTTACAAGTGTACTAAAATAATACTAACTTCCCTTTTTACTAGAGGCAAGCATTATTTTAGTACAGAGGTACACATGGCAACAATCTATAGGCAATCAACACCTGCTCCAACATACCTGCACTCTGAGCGCGATGCTAATGGTTTCTAATGACTCTGAAGGATGCGCTAATTCTTTCTACAACAATAAAGGATCTATATTTAGATGGAGAGGCAGAAGTTGAACTGCAGTTTGAATGCCAGGAGAGCGGACAGGGGACCCCCAGGGCAAATATGAGAGGCGTGAAGTATGTAAAAACTGAGCGTGGGCGCTCGTATTCTCCTGCCTACCCTCCTTTTTTCCCTCCACAGTCCAGCACTTTGTATTTTGATAGCTGAGAGTATATTGACAGAATAAATAATAACAAGAGGATACATGACAAAGTTTGGGGCATGCACCGATCATCGTTCAGCCAGGGACAGGACGGGAAAGTGGGAAAATGTTAGTAATCTGACTTAGTGAATCAGCAGAGGTTTTAATGCGAGGATTAGAGTACAGCATTACTCGTGCTGCAGCTGAGATTGTGCAGCGTTCACAAGCGCTGAAGCAGCTACAGCCACCACCCCCTCCCTCCTCCCTCTGTATCACACTTTTTCTCTCTGTCTCTATCTTTTGCTTCTGTGCAGTCTTCACCCACTCTCTCACACGTACTTCTCTTTTTCTTGGCCTCTCACCTCTGTGCTTAACTTTACTTTTCTCTCTTTGGTTCTCTCAATCTCTGCAGTGCTCCATCTCTGCACTCCTTCACTTCCCCTCCAACTCTACATCCACTCTGCCTCTCTCTGTTACTCTCAAACTCCTCTCATGCATCCACCATCCACCACTGCTTATATACTGACCCTGATTCTGCTTACATAACCTTAGACACCAGACCCATTTCTCATTGATGACACTGTTGTTCTTAAAGGATATTTCCAGTTTATTACAACTTTGAGCTGTAAAATTTTGAGATTAGCTTCATTGATTACAATAACAATAAAGTCCAGATGAAAAAGTTTTTGAGAGATTTTACCTTCCAGACTTATTTCTGATTGAAACAAAGAAAGCCTGTGGGACAAATTGTTTGAAGGAATTTGATTTGAATGTTGAAAAATGGCCATGTCATAACAAACATAGAGATAGAGAGACACAGTAAAATGCCTTTCCAGTTATCTGGAATAGTTACAACTTTCTTCAGAGTGAATAAATTTAGCCAGCAGGCCCTTAAGCACAACAACATTTTGGGGAAACAGAACAGGGTTTGAACCCAAAGACACACTAATGCATCACCAAATCAAATAATTTTTTTGCTAGTTAACTAATGAATCTAAGCTCTGTGCTGCTGAAATTTAGAGACTGTTTGATAGATAGATGTCATTGCATCATTGTTTGAAATTGGTTGGTTCAAGCCAACATAAGAAATGATTGAATTGCAATATAAGAATACAAGAAATTGATTTTTGTATGCATATTTTCTAATACGTGCATAATATGACAGGGGAGCTTATCTAAAAAGAATAAAAAAGACATTTTATTTTAATGCAACCTTTATCCCACCATGTTATATAGGAACAGATTGACACTGCTAAAAATATATAAATGTGAGAAAATCCAATGAACTGAATTGCATTTCCAATTCTCTTCATCATTGTGTTTGTAGTAGCCAAATTTTGTTTAAAAGGGGCTTTTTTTAACCATAACCTAACACTAAACATAATGTATTCGTACTGGCTTAAAACAGTTGCTTCAAGCAGCACATTTGTCAATTGAACAGTAGTTGTATCAGTAAGACAGCTTACAAAAAAACCCTATCGCTGCAATCACATATGTGCTTGTGCTTTGTGTTGTCATGTTTGTGGCAATTTTTTAGATGCAGTTTTTTGGTTCAGACAGAACAATGACTTGAAGGGAATACCCCTGTGCCTTTAAATGGCTTTTTTCAACAACCTTAACATTGTAACTAGAAGCTTTTGTGGATTTGTGAAGTTTTGTGAATAGCATACGGTATGCTGGACATTTCTTTTTTAACCACCCAGATCTGGAGGAGTGACATTTGGCCTTTGGGGCATTTTGTAAAAAAAATTAATCAGAACAGTAAAAGTAATGGATATAGATGACTGATGATAAAAAATAAATTGTCATTCTGGTGCAAAGAAATACTAGCCATTCTGTGGTAGCATCTTTGTTTGGATTAGGGAATGGAGTTGCAACTTGAGAGAGGGCTTAAGAATGGCTTTCATTGTGAAGGAAATGAAATATTTCATTATCCAGATGGTTAGAAAAGTCTTTGAGGATTCTGGAAATACTGTCAAAACAGCAAAATGTGTTGGTAAGCAATTCTCTGATTTTTTAGTATCATTAGGGGTCCGTTTTTTGGGAACAATGAATGCTTTGACTGCTGTGACTCGAATGTAATGATAATACTCAGAGGCACCAGCAGATGAGTACAGTGTTATGGTGGCCGATACAAAATTGGCCAAAGCTAGAAAAATGAGACTGGAATTTATCCTTAAAGATGTTCCACGACCCCTGATACTGTCCTCAGCAGCACAGGAGCATACTAGGCCTGGGAAATGTTTGCAGCGTGTCATGTCTCATCTCTAGTCATGCTTGAATCGTGCCTTCACATCTGCTGATTTCTGGTAGGTTTGCCTTTGTTTTAATGCAGTGGTGGTGTGTCATTTAAAATGACGCTGCCAAGTCTTCCTAGCCAGGGTCTGTGATTGGATTTCCAAATCCTCATTAGCAGCACTGCTTTCACTCACTGTCTCATCCACACACACTCATACACTGTTAAATCTGGATCCTGAAATGACTCATAGCTTTCATTCTTTACACAGGTGTTTGCTTCTGCCCTTTCCTCCTCAGGCTTTTAGGAGAGGGTGAGCACATTCTTGCTTCCTGTTCTGAAGGATTGCGCTCATACTGCCCACATCCTTCACCGTCTTTCCTTTGCTTCATCCCTCTCTTCCTGTCTTCCTCCACTCTTATTTGTCACCAACCAACCCACATGTTTCTCTCACATATCCAGAGAATTGTTCTCTACACCACATAATCCCCTCTTTAAAATATCAAGGCCAATGGTTCACATGTTTGTGATCCTGTTCCTGCTGCTCATTTGCATCAGATGAACTCTGACACTGACAGTAAAGTGACTAGACTCTGGTTTAACCTCATTCATTTTGCCTGTCATTATGTCCATTTTTGTCCATTTTTGGTCTGGGAGAGGGGGTTTTTATGTTACTCTGTCACTTTCAGTCAACACAGAAGCTGTGGCGGGAACATTTTTGACAGTAATTAAAGATACAAGCTGAGTTAACTTAAAAACAAGCTTTAGACACACTTGCTTTTTTTGCAACCTACTTTGGCCGTTTTGCTCTCATTATTGCTTATGGCTATAGCCAGGTAGCCAGCTATGTAAAAAGATGATGCCTTCATTTTAAATCCCAGCCACAGAGACTATGATCAATTATTTCTCTAATCAGGAGTAGCAGCCATCAAACCATACTTACTTCAGTCACTTAAAGGTGTGTCATGTTACTTCTATAGAAACTACTATTGGTATATATATAATCTAGATGGGTAAGGTTTAAACATAGGTTTAAACATTAAGTGTCATAGCATTTGGGCTGAAACATGGTATAGAAATCAGCAAGTGAGCTACAGTACTTAGCCATGAGACCTGGCTCACTTTGGACCCAAGACTTTGATTTAAAAGTGATTAACTCTCCTGTGAAAAGGAGAAAGACATGTTTTAGTGTTGGGAAACAATAACTTAGCTTTCAGGGAAAATGAAAATATTCTGCATTAAGAAAATTTGAATCTTGAGCATTTTAAACTGACCAGAAGAATTTTAAACCTGATAACAAGATCATGAGAATAGAATGGTTTGAATGAACGGTTTAAAGTGTAATCTCCGAAGAGCGAGGCAGCATGTCCCACCTCGTCAGTTCCGGCTGATAAAAGGGAGATTACAAGGATGATTTACTACAGATTACACCAAACAGCTCTACTAGTACTTTCACTGTTAGCTCACCGCTCATACCAGTGACAGAAGCTTTAATGATGCAATGATTTCAAGAGAACATACAACAAAATAACCTGTTTGGTTAACATGGTTTTAATAATTCTTTCATGATTATTCACCCATATTTTTTTGTCCATTCATTTGCCTATAGTGAGAAATCCCTAAGCCTCTTAATCCGTTTTGTAATCCTTTTCATAATCACTTTTTTTAATGGAGAAGTGAAATCCAAGCAGGAGTCCATATTAAAGAGGATATACATTTCAAAGATATCATAATTGCTTCCATCAGGTAAAAGAAGTCCCTTGCCTAAAATTACAAGCTCCCATATTTTCCTGATATGTATGTCTTTTTAGTATTTCAGCCTTACTCTCATGGATTATAGGTGATCCTCATGATAATCACTTCCTTGACTTTCCAGGATTTTTGGGGATGAACATGCAGATAAAGTTAAATGATGTTTTGCCCAGTTATTTCAGTACTTCTGGGTGAAATCCTTTGGCAATACACTCTGCAGCTCTCTTAGCAGTACCACAAAGTCAGAGCGACTATTTCAGTTTTAATGTGTCCTCTACTAATCTCAGAAGTATCATTAAAGACTATAGAGGAGAATTACTTTTGGACAAGGCTGTTGATAATCTGGCTACAGAGAAGAAAAGCACACAAGTAAATCTGCGCAGGACACTGACAAATCTGAACCTCATCCATCCTCAAAACTCTCCCGAGCATATGGGCCTGGCGACGTCCCACCATGCTTTTCCACTCTGCCCTGCCAAGCTAATTCAAGAGTGACTCTCCAGCAGCGAATCTATTTGCAGGCAGAACAAGAGTGCTTCCTTAAATACACCCTCTGCGCTCATTGGTCAAGCTATGGAGAGAAGAAAATTACTTTTTTTCATTACTTCCCCTTTGTAAATGCAGAGATTTAATTTTGATGGGTGAGGAAGTGACCTTTCAGGCTTTGAGTCACCAAGAGTGCGGTAGTAGAGCAGCATGTTTGCAGCAGTTGCGTGCAACATGCCCAGAAAATATGAAACACAAACCTGTCCTTAAACCTGGAGCTGACAGATTTGTTGAAGGCAAGGCTTGGTTTTAGAGCTTTGAAAAAAAAAAAGAAAAAACACGCTGACATCTGGAGCGCCTAAAACCAGTGACATTTACAGCATTAGCTTTCAAGCCTTCAACCAGCATTAAGAGCGCAAAGAGGGAAAGACACAGGAGACAGTGGGATGTGAGAGAAACTGAGGAGGGAAAAGCAAGGAATGGAAGGGAAAAAAAGCAGGGATGTTGGGAGAAACAGAGTGAATGAGAACTGGGGGCTGGAATTGGAACACAAACTGCATTTGACTACTGTTAACATGATAACGAACTACACACACACACACACACATGTGCAGTGTATATACTGTTATATCGAAGGACTGGAGTTTTACATAAGCCTGTGCATGACTACTGGGTCTCTTTGAATCATACTTACGTCTCCCATCACCATGGCTACAACCTACAGTAGTGTGGAGGCGCGCTCTACATCTCTCCTGCTTTCTCTGGCAAGCAGAGCCTACAGTCGTGGGTTAAAGTAAAGTAATGGGTCTTCAGGGTCTGAATCTTTATCTTTTTTTGAAAATCTTGACACTGGCTTGTGGCTTTTGACAGTTGGAATGTGATGTACTGAAAAAAATAGCATTTTTCAAAATTGCTGTTCGTGAGGTGTTTAATATCACCCTCTAATTGGTGCTCATCCTTGTCTCTTGAACATGATGTAAAAATAAAAAAAAGCTGTTATAGTGTCTGTTCTCACACTGTTTCTGCTCCTTTTGCTCTCTCATAGATGCTCCCTATCCAAAGATGCCCAGAAGTTTTTTGACAAAGATACAGGAGTGCTGGAAGTCCCAGTGACAGTGCAAATAGCGGGCCAGGTTAGCATTATATTTTTGCCCTGCGTACATCCATTCTGTTCTGCAGTAAACCTCCCTGCAATCCTGAAAACAGTGCACTTATCGTGCAACACAGGGCTTGTGTCCTACTTTGTCCCAAACAGAAGCAGAGCTGTTGAAGGTTGTAACCTATTTTACTGATAACAAGCTAAAATTATCTTCCACCCCCAAGGCCCAGTTACTCCATGGGCGGTAATAAGCCAAGCATAAAGGTTATCCCAGATTGTTTAAATGAAAAACTCCTCAAGAACCTTAGAATAGGAAAACAGAAATCCATGTGTTCTCTTCTGATTGCATGGAGGATATATGATGTGCTAAAATACACTGTATTCATGTATTTACTTATTGTTGTTGTTTATATAATGTTATCCTCATGCATCTTATGGGTAACTTGTAACATTGTCTTTATATAAAACATGTAGTAAAATATGTAACACATAAAACATAAATGTAAATGTATATGAATTAATACAAGTACAAGGAATACAAGGAATACAAGTCAGATTCATTTTCAGCACAAATGATTTTAAATAACTGACAGTTGGAGCACTTGCACAGCTTTGATGGGCTTGTGGCTGTCCAGGGTGACTCATCAGTACAAATGATGAGCCTTGTGATTTGAACTATCTGGTTCTTTGAAAAATCACCGAAGGTACAAGCTCATGTCAGTAAAATTATAAATTGAAAAGTTAACTATAGCTCCCATGGTGCATTTTTGATGAGGAGCAGTTCTGTTATCTGCACCATTAAGGGCACGTGCAAGCTGAGGATGACATTTTTGGTGATAGTGGGTAAATTTGCCACCATGTTTCATCCCAAGCTGCAATAATAGTGGCAACTGAGGCTCATGGAAGCTTTGACGATATCTCAAATGTTGCTTGAGCTCACAGAGGGCTCCACAAGATGATGTAACATTGCTGATGTTTCTGTAATGGCCATGAGGTTTCAGTTTTTTTACCTGAGCTGTCATTGCTACAGAGAAGAAGCAACTTCATTGTTGCTGTTGGTATTAGAAAATTGAAATTGATTTAGAATCTGAAAGTGGAATAAATTTTGCAGATTCTTGTGTTATCAGCTTTTTATAAAGCTTCATGGCTTCAAACTGTCTATACCATATTTTTTCCCTTTTTGGGATTTCTTCAGGATTTGTCTTTATAAGTCTCAATAATACTTCACCAAAGTTTTCCATGTCTGTTAAGTACAGGTTTCTGTAGATGTAAGCATATGAGTGTTTTTTTCCAGTCTTTTGAACAAGTTTAATATAACAAATAACAAAAACTGCCACCAAACCTGATATCATATATTTTCAGCAATCTGAAATTAGTATTTCTGCTGCTCAGGTGAAATTACGAATTGGAGATATCCATTCTGGAATCAAACTATCTGATTTTATCTGTATGAGTACCAAAAATAACTCTTTTTAGGTTATTGTTATGGTACAATATTAAGAATTATTTATCTACTAATAAAACAAAGTGAAAGGTGTTTTGATGTGATATTGATGTTACAAATAAGTTTAGTACATGTCAACAGATTTACCAAAATATTATATTTTAACATTAATAGTGCACACTGCTATTACATATATTTTATTTATTATATTTATTTGACTTCAGACGTGTCCACATCAAGGATTTGTTGTTGTACCGAGTGCAACAAACGCTCATAAGGAGACGATTCAGTCTTAGACAAAAACTCATTCCTCTCGAGAGGCACAAATCCAAATATCCTCCTCTCAAGCACCAACTTTTTCAGAGGCTCTCGAGGAGGGATATAAAATGCTTACAGGGACTGAATTCCTT
>JAPZDY010000002.1:4932074-4942301 GCA_029783645.1 Ctenochaetus hawaiiensis
ATTTTCAAGGCTGAATGCTGACGCTCCTAGTTACATTGCAGGAAAGTGTAGGAAGGGCAGGGACCCAAAAAAGGGGCTAGAGGTTAGTACATGTCAGCCTGTGGTCTTGATTTTGGCCATTGCTCCTTCAATGTGTCAGAAAGCCACAATGAATGGGCATTTGCTGGAGTGTCCCTTTATTACGACTTGTGAGAAATGGCTGAAGCCATGCATGTTATTAGCACTGTTTCTTATTTTACGCATGGCCAAAATCTCACCCAAACACTACTACTTGCGCAAGTGTAAGGGTCTGTGCTGCCATAGTTAAAGTTTTAGGCTATGCTGATTGCAATCTTATTTCATGTAGTACATCTGAGCTTGATGAAAATTGTTTGTGTTGAGCTGATGAACACAACATTCATTTTTACCATGCAAGAAAACAAAATACAACACATTTACATACAATCACATTTTTACTTATTACAATAACGTGCAAAGAAAGACAGAAATGATTACAGAACTAACAGGGCAGAGGAAAAATACCCAGCCTCAGTTCAACTCAGTACAATAATAGAATTGCAGTGAGATAAACGGCTGTCAAAGCTGTTGCTGGCAAACAGCCGATGCCTTCATGGTGTAGTAATGCACTCTACTGGACACCTGATGGAAGTGAAGCGAGTGATTTTTATTCTGCAATGTCAATGTTGCAATATCAGAGAGTACAGAACATAATATCAGACTTTTATTCTCAATGTTAATGTTTTGTTTACTGAATCCAGCATCATTTCAAAGTGTATTTAAGTTGAAAGTATTTGCACTTTGTTGTAATGGGTTTGAGAATTGAATTTGAAGTTGACAGTGGAAGACTTTCCTCCAGGCTCTTTTTATAGAGGCTGTTAATCCGTTGCATTATTTTTGCCTGCTGCGTAACAAAGATCCAGTGGGAGAAATCCAGTAAATAGTTTCCAATTGGAAAACAGAGGGATTATCGTCTGCAGTCCACTTGAAATGTTCCTCGCTAGAGAAACCTCATAACAGAGGCTGGCCAAAACTAATTAAAACCACCACTTCACAATATGAAGTGAAAGTTTCAATTAAAAATCACCAGCGAAGAAGAGCAACAAAAATGTGTTCTGTAAATGTGTTCATCACTTACACACCATACTGTCATTACTAGTGTTAGTGATGCATCCTGTAAAACTGATTAATTCCTGGCATCTCTCCTCTGACTTAGAGATGTCTGGTCCAGGTGACATTTAGACCAAGACTGTTGGAGCAGGAGATCAGAGAAGAGGCGCTGCGTCTCCATGAGAGGGACATGGAGAGAAAGAGACATGAGAAGGAGCTGGAGAGGAAGAGACATGCTGAACAGGAGGTACAGCTATGAGCACACCTACACCAGTCACCTGCTGTTAGTGTGAGGGTCTGTGCTGCCAAATGGGTTTTAAATCTGAGCACATCTCTACCAGCAAACTGTCTTGCTTTCATAGACATACTGGTGTTTATACAGAATGTCAAGGCTACATTTTTCTAATCTTAGTATGAGCTCATCAGTCATGTTTTCAGTCATGTTTGTGTGTACGTTATAAGACTAAAAAGGAACTGGCAGGGGAAACCAATAAAGGAAAGAAGGCTTCTGTGATTCCAAACAGCAGCAAGGTGTCTGATGAACCAGTGACAGACCAAATCATTGAACCACCAAATCCTGCCGAATTACAGCCAGGGTAAGAGGTCTACATTTCTGCAACAAAGACTTTGTCCCATGATGTCATCAGTCTTACTGTTGCTTTGTATCTTAAATTACTTCGGAAAAACATGTACAAATTGCTTGATTGTAACGCCAGTGGGGCAAATATTCATGAATAAATAATATATGACCAAATATCAAAGAGTGATACTGCAAGAAGGGAATGAATTATTCTTTGGGAACCATCTTTCATATTCTCCCTGAAAGCCTCGCTCTGTCTCTAAAGCTTCTTAATAACTTGGACAAAAGTCCAAGATCCAACAACACTGAAAAAACAAACACTCCGCTTCCAGTGCTTCAGTGATTTCATCAGGATTCTCATTTCTTTCCATTTTTTAGCTCAACACAGTGGAAGCTTAGATAAAAAGGGTTTGATTGTGTGAGTAAGTGAGAAGGGGTGTGCTGATTTGTTTAATATTTTTTTTAGGTCAGAGCGGTATGAGGAGGCCAGGGCCTCTCTGCTGTTCTCCTTCACCCAACGCTACAGTGAGTACACTGTTCCCTGCTTTGTGTCTGACGGGAACCCAGAGGAAGACCAACAGGAGCAGCCAACATGGAGGTAACACCAAGTTTACACTTCTTTACAGCTTTGTATGACACAGTGTGGGCCCTGTTCATGTCAGATTCCTTTAATGTTGTGTCTGTACTCTGGGACTTCACTGTACTCAGTACAGAATTCTCAGTTCTCAGTTTCTCAGCCCCCTTAAAGCAGCTGTGATGTGCAGGGTCTGTGGTGACACACCCACTCCTTATTTCATCCCTTGTCATGTCAAATATCTCCACAGTTCCTTCAATATTCTTTACATGAAGCTTCTGTGCCCTGCTGTACAGCCCCCTCTAGTGGTAATATCCAATAATGGACATAATACCATAGACTTTCATCAGGTAGCTGTGGGTAAGTGATACTGAAAACTTGTGTTGCTTGATGATTCTCCGTGGGAACAAAAAAACAATAAAAAATTGTTGCTTATCTCTAGTTTTGTATTTATGTTTTCTATCTTCAGGAGAAAGAGTGATCAAGAGGTTTACAGTTCAGAACATTTCAAGAGAGTCATTGGATGTATCCTTTCTCAAGCAATTGCTGATCGGTTTGTCAAAGTCAAAACACTTACAACAAGTAGTATATGCAGTTTTGTGCAATTTATATCCATAAATATCATCCCTTTGTACAAGTTACCTTAATGTCTAAAGGTCAAGTAATTCCATTAAGTTAAATTGCAGCTGCTGCAATCATGAATACTGCTATTACTAAAAATATTAGCAACTGTTTACTGCTGCTTTTCTTTAAATGTTTCTAAGCTGAGGTCATCGGTGCTGGATGTACACGGTACTTTTTCCCTTCTGAATGCTCTTAGATGTATCAGACCTGGAGAAAAACACACTGTGGTACTGGCCTTCAGTCCATCTCTGGAGAAAAAGGTATGTTACAGTGTAGATTTTTCCTTGGGGCACTGGCTTTTTGCTAGAATTTAATAACATATGAGCATGTGACAAGTGTGTCATACCAATGAATGACCTCTAAGTCTCAGAGTGAAATTAAATTTTGAAAAATAGTTGTTATACCATATTAATCAATTCCCTCGTCTTCATCAGAATTAGCCATTTTACGTGTCTAATAACAGAAACCATAGTCATATGGTAAATTTGAGTGATACCTTACCTGCTCACACTCTCTGTAGTACTGTGAGACCTTGGAGGTGCATAGCCAGAAGATGACCTTGGAGATGACTCTGCGTGGGGAGGGTGTTGTCCCTGCTGTCACATCCTCCCACCCTGGAGGTCTCCTTGACTTTGACTATGTGTTGGAGAAGGAGAGCACCTCACAGGTCCTGAAGGTCAGTCTACAGTGTGCTGATTACCTTGGTATTTTTAGAGGAGGTGGCAGTCTTGGAACTGACATTAAGTCCTGTTTTGCCTGCAGCTGGAGAACAGCTCAGCAATGGCAGTGGGTTTCAGGGTGCAGCTAGCAAGCCTTTCTCCCCCCAAGCCTCAGGATGAAGCTGACAGGGTGGCACTCCTGCTGGGAAGTTACACAGACTCTGGAGTCCAGCCTACTGTGGGTACGATGTAATTAACACTGCAGAGACTCACCAGGGAACCTGACAACTTTGACTGTTTGAGCTCCAAATGTATATAAAAAAAGACACGGCATTATATTTCCTTTCAACAACAAACATCTCATGTGTTACTACATACAGTTGTGTGGGACAAACCTAATTAAATGAGCGGGGGAAAATAAATGCAGACGCTTTGAGGACACAAGGGCTCAATAAATAGTTTGATGAGTACGAAAAGCATTAGAATGATATGCTGCAGCCTTCATAGTCATAGTTGTGAAAGGAAACGGTCATGAATGGTTTTCAGCCAAGGAGCTTCCATAGCAGTAAAGAATCTATGACAAGGAGCATTGTCCTGATGTTGACTACTCAACCTTTTTATAAAACCATAAACATTTTTAAAGCATCTTAAAATAGCCATTGGCCAAAATAAACATTAGTAAATCTGTTTGTATTTTGAAAAATTGGTTAATTCTTTCTTATTTACTAATAATTAATCATTTACTTCTCCACATGCTTTTATACGCCTTACCTTTTTTTTGTCTGAACTCAGACAACTTATAGTCTGGTACCATACAATGGCAGATATAAGTCTGTCTATACATCTGTTGGTTATTGAACAGAAAATGCATAGGGAAGTTTAAGATAAACAGGGACCTAATTACATAGTTTGTTTACCAGAAAGCACTGAAAAAAAGGATTTTGTCAACTGCAGACATGGTAGTCACATTAAAAAAAGAGACGAGATCAGAAATCAGAATCAAAATATATCATCATTGGATTACCCATTGTTAGCATCCACCATTAGTTGGGTTATACCTATAATTATAATCTATAATTCTACTCCATGTGGAGCTCCTTACATTTCTCCACTAAGTTGTATTTTTGTTATACACACGTTAAAATAATGACAAATATTGATATTAACAGTGTTATTATTATTTTTATTATTAGCAGTAACAAAAGTAATCATAGTCTAATCTCCTGTAGGAATCCAGAACTACAGTGGACTGAGTGTGTTCAGTGTGGTGCCAGCAGAGGGCAGCATTGCTCCAGGACAAAGCCAAGACATCACTGTCACCTTTCAGCCCGACCACTCGTCTGTTAACTATTCTGACAGACTAACCATAGAGCTCATGAATAAGGTCAGCAGAGCAACACACACACACACACTCACACTTTGAAAACATTTATCCACTCAACCTGACCTTGGCCTTAATCACTGCTTCAACAGGCATCACATGGTCTAGACAAAATACTCTCCTCCCGTTGTGCTCTTACTATCCAAATGTACTTAAGTATGTCCTCTATTCGCTCAGGTCTTCATGATATAACAACCTTAACCCTGTGCCATTTCTGTCTCTCAGAGTAAAGTGTGTGTGATAGATCTGAAGGGTGCAGCCTCTTCACATAACATGTATCTTAACGGTGGAGACTTGCTGACAGTGCCCATTGAGTCCCTCCTCCCTCCGATGATGCCCAGTCAACCTCAGCTCACAGGTATCAAAGCCACTGTCTTCATCTGTTCATCAGGGTCATCAGCTTCACGATGGATATGATGTTGGTTCAATGGAATAAATCGATGTTGCACTGATAATCTGTGAAAATTATCCATGGAAACTGATTCAAATTCAATTTCATGATGTCTAAGAAACTGAAGGCTCCAATAATACAGAGAACTCAGGCAGAGAAAATAAAGAGATTGACACTATAAAAATGACTAATAACTCCCAATTTATGTGAGCAAGAGCAGGGTACGTGATGATAGCCTAGGTGCTTGTTGCAGCATTCAGATCATATTTCACCACTAAATCCTCATGTGAAAACAGGCATACATCCAAGATAAAGTTACTGTAAATTTAGCTAAATCAAAGAGTTGCTGGCGCATTAAAAATAACATCCTAAGTTGGATGAAAGCCTGAGCGTTGCTATAACTGTGTCAAAGAAACAGGACTCCTGTGGGAAAAGAGATGTGAGCTTTATTCTAAGAGAACTTGTGAAGTCTGCATTTAGATTGTTCTGGAGAGGGAATGATGGATCATAACAGTGTGTTTGCAAATTTTAGCCTCCTAACAGTACATCTTCTATTTTCAAAAGCATGCCACACATTTTAAGATTTTTTATGTATTTTTTCATCTTTTTTAGGTATTTGGTCATTCTTGTACAGTGCAAGCATATTTTTTTAAACATTCTTGAGTTGTGTAGCAAACAGAACTTAAGTCAGCATGACCTCTTGTGACCGCAGTATTGTTGTTGTATGGTATCCCAGTGTGTCTGACTCATAGTTCCTACATAGGCATGGCTGCAGGGGTTTTGGTAATGCAAATTTTGTTTTCTGCCTGTGCAACCCAAAATTTATAAACACATGTGCCCTCAAACTTGTAAACACGACTGTGCGCACAGACACCCAATGTGATATGAATAGAACTATGTGTGCATTAAGTATTTGCACCCATTTTTGACTACAGCTGCTCAATTCATGTGCAGATTCATTTGAAAAGAATAAAAATCTAGAAATGTGTCATGCATTTGGAAACAGTCAGCAAAATGCAGCCGTAGTTGGAAATGCAGGAACTATTTAATGAAATCAACAAATGGAAAGCCAAGGAATGGTAAGGATAATAGCAGGAGTCAGCAGCTATGCTAGTGGCTCTGTGAGGCTGTAAGAAAGCTCAGCAGTGCTTTTAATTAAATGCTAACGCTATCATGATTACATGCAAATGTTCACCTCAGTTCATTTGTTTATTTATTTATTTATTTATTATCACTAAATACAAAGTAGAGTAAAGACTGTGAGGAATGTAAGGTTTCTTTAAGTATTAGAAAGAAAGTGTCGGACAAAATTAAAATTTTGACTTGATGATAATAATGATAACGGTGACAAGACTTTTTACTAAAAACACAACATATGTAAACCTCAGGGTGGCTATAGAGGACATGTCATGGAATCACTACAGTCTGGGAACCATCAATATCTGAGCAGAAAAACTATTTGAGATTGTCGGTCTGGACCAGCCAATCAACTGACAGACAAAACAAGTCAAGTGAGACAAGGGGGGTGCTGTAGGATTGTTGGTAAATTGTTTAAAAATCTGGAAAACTGCTCCTGCCGTTTTTTCTATCAGCGGAGTCAAAGGTGATGGAGAGACCCACCATCCCTGTGCTGGTGACCCTGCGGGCGAGCTACAGAGATGGAGCCATGACACCTGCAGTGAGGGAGCTGCAGGTGGGCTGCATCCGCTCCACACAGCCCTGTAAGAAGGTACGGTGATGCCATCAGATACTGACAGCCTAAATGTCCTGCAAGAGGTTTACTCAGATATGCAACTGAGTGCTGCCACATGTTTTATAAAGCACACCATGATGCATCATGGGAGTAAATGACTTGTCTGTCATTGTCTGAGGCAAAAATTAGCTTTGAATCATACAAAAAAATTACAAAATGAAATATCATTATTATACTGTATTTTATACATTCAAGGATTTAAAACATCTGTATTAAGTTGTCAATATGACACGCCATCTTGCCATCCCATAGGTACCTTTTTTATTTAAGTTAAAAATTATTTAGTTAAAAAAATATTTTAAAAAGTTGTTGAACATCACTTTTTAATGTTTAAATTTTATTTTAAAATTTGGCTATGGTTTACTCCCTTTTGCCAGCTTAAGAAATTTGAAAAGCATGAATATACAAACTATTCTTCAGGGTAAAAGATCTGATCTAAAAGGATCTGGTTTAAAAATAGCAGTTATTATGATTTTGACTTGTTTGTCTGTTTTTTCCCCAGAGTGGTGAGTTTCTGTGGGATAACGTGGCATCTCTGCAGCAGCAGGGCTTCACTGTGGAGCCGAGCAAAGGCACCATGGAGGCAGGCCACAAACGTACTATCACTGTCACATGGACTCCGCACAGTGGATACAAGGTAGAAGGAGATGACTTTTGTCACTGTTATTGAATTTTGAAAAAAAAAAAAGTACAAAAGAGCATGCATAAATCAGTATCAACTTCAAGGTGTCCGTGGGGTTTTGTTGTCAAAATCAAAATTTTATATTATTATTATTATTGCTGTGATCTCATAACTTTTAACATTCATGATGTAAAAAATAATGAAATCAAAGTTCAAGGGGCTTGAAAATTCATTGAAGTGGATATCTAAAAATTGAAGTATCTCTTGGTAAAAAGTAAATTACCGATTGTCAAAAAGATGGCTGCTTCACCTGTCAAGACATTTTGTGTTTTTTGGGGTTTTTTTGTCTGCATTTGTTCTCATAGTTTGAGGCCACAGTGGGTATCAACTTTTTATGAGATTGATGCACTTTTGGTCTTGCAGCCAAAATTTTTATTCTTTTAGTGCATGCTCGTGACCATCACCTGCCCTCCTTGGATACTGGCCAATCGGACTTTATTACATGGAGTTTACTGTTGTCGGCCAGAGAGGGCAGTGTTACACCACAGTGAATCGGGGGGAAACTAGAGAGAGGTAGGACATAGCTGATTGAGGAGAAAGGGGAAGAAGAAAAAATAAACAAATGAATTCATAGATAGGTGAATGACTGATAGAAATAGGAAAAAAGGAAAATTGAAAGTAACAGGGAGGAGTAAGACAGGCAGTGCTGCGAGCATGAGGTGAAGTGGAGATAGCTGTGTTGTTCTTAATACTCACAACCAGATAGCGACAGTGTAAGAACTGTATTGGTCACCAGAAATGTGGGAGTCATGTTTGAAAGAAATGGCTCAGTGGAGGGCAAGAGTCGAAGTAGAGCAAACAGAGCATATTAGTGATAGGTTTAAAGAGTAAGTCAGCATATTCTGACGGGTACCATTGGTTTCTTTATGATGTGTCCCGGCAGGAGCTGATAGATCAATGACAAAGTCCAAACCACTGCAGCCACCAGGAGAGCACAGTAGGCCCAAAACCAGAGCACTCCGGGGGCTGGAGAGGACGCTGGCGTTGAATGTTCGCCGCTTCTCCTTGCCCACAGACTCCAAAATCTCCCCAACTCAGTCTACATCTTTCCCCTGGACTCTGTTTTCCTTATTATTGCACAAACCACGGGAATTTTCTCTGTCTGGGCGATCAACAAGCCAGGTGCCCCGCTTCAGCTAGGACCGTGGTGCTAACACGGTGCTAGCCCCCTATCATACCTCGGTGCCGGCTTGTGAACTGTCCTCTCTCCGTCTCGCTGGTCTCCCCGGCTCCTGCATGTCACCTGGGCACTTGCGGATGCACGCAAGCGGACTGCTGTGTTGTTGGAAGCTCTGGGTCATCCTGGGCTGTGCGACTGTTATCCATCGTCGCTCGTCGAGTCCCTGGCTAATGGCTAACTCCAACGATCCAGGCTACTCCACCGGCATCTCCGCGCCGCTTCAGAGCTCCCATCACATCAGTGTTCCATCTGGTCGACTCCAACTACCCTGCAGACGTGGATACATCCACAGAGGCTCTGGTCGCCGGTTTGTTTTGTCCAAACACGGTGATCATGAAAACTCTCATCGACCCATAACATCCCTCTGGTCTGCACGGCGCTGCGTCGCGCAACGATGGCGTCATCAGAGCACCGCCGCTCTGATCACTAAAGAGAGGGGCGGTCTGCTGGTCAGAAAACCTGGAGTGGATCACAGCGTCCTTCGCCCCCTAAATGGACTCAACTCCGCTTCCCATTCCACACTGGAACTGTTAAACGTTCAATCACTATCTAACAAAGCTGGATTTATCAACAATCACATCACAGAAAAGGAAATAGACATTCTCTGTCTTACAGAGACCTGGCAACAACCAGATGTTTTCTCTGTTCTAAATGAGGCCTGCCCCCCTGGATACAACTACCTCAGCAAGGCCCGGACCATCGGCCGGGGGGGTGGCCTCGCTGTTTTCCATCGCAGCAACATTCAAACTTCCTTATTGTCCATCCCACCTGTCAACAGTTTTGAACACCTGGTTTTTAGCTGCAAACACATCACATCACATCACACCACCTCTGCTACCATAGCACTTATTTATCGCCCCCCAAAACCACATCCATCATTCCTCTCTGAAATTCATGATTTTCTTATTTCACTTTGCACCTCACATTCCAACATTCTGGTATTAGGGGATTTCAATATCCACATGGACTCACCCTCCTGCCGTCTGGCGGCTAACTTCAATCAGGTCCTGGACTCTCTCAATCTCCACCAATCTGTTGTCGGCTCCACCCACTCCAAAGGCCTCACGTTGGACTTGGTCATCACTGATTCCATCCATATCTCAGACCTTCAGATCCAGGACATTGGCATTTCAGACCACCACGCAGTCACCTTCAGGACCCCTTCCCCCTCCCCCCTCGCCAAACCACAACGCCTTATCTCTTTCAGGAACCTCAGGATCATTGACCCCACCTCCCTCAGTCAACATCTCCAGCTCCTTTCCCCTCCTCCGAACACGTCAGTCACCGATCTCATGG
>JAPZDY010000002.1:4942401-4956074 GCA_029783645.1 Ctenochaetus hawaiiensis
TCACCAGAGTGTACATAGTTGTTGCTCAGGCTCAGTGGGTCGAGAAGGGTCAAGCCTCCACCCCAGGCCACGGGAGCTACCAAGACACCACGCCCAAGCAGCCACTAAAGCCACCAGGCACACCGCAGGCCCAGGTGCCCGGGAGGGAGACAACAAGCACCCCAAAACCCCAGGGGCAGGAAGCAGAGGGACGGGACACGAGGGCCCCACCCGCCACACCACCACCCCCCAATCCACCCGTTTTAACGCCACCCTGAAAATAAAGAACCCTGGTGGAAACACTAATTCCCGGTCATTTAAGTACAGAGATGGTTTAATACAAAATTTACCTACAAATATCAACAGCTGTACAGTTACAGTAACACCGCCATCAACCCAAGACACTTTAGTTTACTGTACTTGGTATGACTTTATGAGATCCTATCTGACAGATTTTGTTTGTGTGTGTGTGTGTGTGTGTGTGTGCATGTGCGTGTTTGTGTTTGTGTTTCAGCCCTATGAGGTGGTGCAGACATGTGTGCAGGTTACCTTGAAGGGGGATGAGACGAATGTTTACAGAGTCACCCTGATGGCTTTGGTCTCCTCGACTGCTAACTGACCTCTGCAGTTCCTGGATCCTGGCCAGTGGGAAATCTACTCACACATATGCTGACACAATGCACAATGACACCTGATATACTGTACATATGTGGACAACATTAATAAATGAGTTCCTTATTTATGCTATGAATGTAATTATTAAAAGTGGAACTAAGTACGGTTCAAGACTGGCTGGATTCTATTGCAGCTTTAAAGAGCACTACAAGTTATGATGGTCTTATACCCAACAGAACCAAAGTGATATTGAATATCTGGTTGTCAGTCAACCCAAGAGATAATAGTATCATACTATTATTTTTTATTAGTAACGATTCACAGTCCTATTTGTTTGTTATTTTTTACCTGATGAAGCACATGTTCTCAGCCCTCTCCTTCCCAGAAAGGCCTCGGGCTCAAGGATTTTGGTGTAACATGAAATTTAGAAAGTGAGTCACATTTATGGCTGTACACGTTACTCTAAAATAAGGCATTTGTTTTAAAACATCGGGTATAACAGCATTTTACATTTGCTAGGTCTCACCTCCAACAATAAATAACTACAAAACATAAATGTAAAAAAATAAAATGTCATTCTAATTTCTGACTCATAGCATAATTTCATATAGAAAGCACATATGAAACAAGTCCAACAAACAAATTAAGTAATGTGTAAAGCATCCTATCCTTGGGTTTGTATTGTCTGTTCATTTTTGACTTTTAACCATCAGTGTGATGAATATTTTCATCAGCTGCTCTGTTTGTGGTTTTATATGAGGACACCTAACCTTAGATATTTCAATCACAGTTTGCATCGAAAAGCCAAAATGCTAACATGGCGTTGCTGGACACTGCAATTGAAACTGGTGCAACAGAAACTCATCACAGTGAAACATTTTGACAGGAAGCAACATGAAAACAAGCCACCACAGTAGGGGTCAGCTGAGTAATATGTAAGAAATATATATAGAATATGAACATTTTGGTGAGGATATGTTGCATTTAAACTTGTACTAACAGGAGGTGGCAGAATACTGAGGACTAAGCATGATGTTTAGACACTGCATTTTTGAGAATTTATTGAGTCTTTTGGAGATTTGCATGGTGAAAATTGAGTAAAAGTAAATGTAAAATGCTGTACTATTGTACCTCTATGATAGTGCTAACTATGTTGCTTCCAAAGCTAAGAGACAGCTGTTATAAAAATGTTATTTTAAAGTAGCTCAAATAATTCTTCGTGGTAAACATTATCTTTATAACACTCGGAACAGCCTGTCGTCCCTGTGTAGCCCATTTATTGATGCACCTAACTGTAGCACGTAACTCCACCACTAGGGGGTGGATGTGTGCCATGTAAGTCTTGTGTTATATCATAGCTAAGGGTGTGTCAGCTGATGGAAACCAGCAGATGTATACAGTACATACTGTAGCACTGCTGGTACTGTACTTATGAGGTGAAAGGAGTTCACACCGAGGCCAAAGAGTGTGCAGTCTGAGATCAGTTTGAGACAGTTTTGTATAAAATCTACTTGTATTCACCTATAGCCTATTGATCAGACATAAATTGACATATTTTGGCTAGTATATTAGTATTACTAGTAGTTGATGGAGCTGTAGGTTTAATTGCTCAAACAGTAAGTGTCATAATATCAATAATGGGGGTAGAGGTCATAGTAGAAGGCTGATGATTATTAGTATTTCCTATATGCTACATATGGCAGCCATGGCAGCTTTAATCCAAGAGTATTTTCACTGGTGTCATCTTTCAAAAATCCGGAGCTGGTTGGTTTAACTCTGGTACTTTGGATATCAAGCAAATAATGAGGTACTCAGGCTATGAAGCAGTGTTAAATATAGCTTGTCTTATTTTCAGTTCACATATTTTTACAAAGGCAGTGAAAGAGCATTTTGAGCATCATAGAGCACTAAAAGGTCAACAGAAATCATCAGGGATTTTACTAATGCTGCTGAATAAAAGCCCTCTTGTCTTTCATCCTGTGGACAAAATTAATGTCTGATATCTGATTGTTAATGAAGATCAAAGTACCTTATTTTAAAAATCATGGACATTCACTCCGTTTGTCCTCAGGTTACAACTCCCATCCTGGAGGCCTTTGGACTGGGCCCAGTCCTGCACTAGATTGTTGCACTTACATGCACGTGCCACAAGGAGCCTCTTATGTCCCCACTGGTCCTTCAGTGGTTATGGAATTCATAAAATTCTATGGAAATAAAGTGCTGTGGTGAGTTTAAGTTGGTAAAAATTAGTGTGAAGCTGAGAATTATCAGAGTGTGTTATGAACAGGTCACAAAAAATAACTAAAGAATAACTTATTTTCTAGTTAGCTAGATTTATTTGTTTCCAACAGGTAAATATCTGTAAAATCTCTTCAGGTGCAAATTAACATCTGCTATAAGGAGGAAAAAATACCTGCACACTGATATCTCATTCTAATTTCTTCTTTTATTAAAAATGGACCCGAATTTTTTTGATTATTAAATACAATATTTAAACCATTTTTGATAGTTACCAAAAATTACAAAAAATAGAATATGATACACTTTTCTAAAAAATATACTTAAAAAATTACATTCATCTTTTTCAATGTAAAATCAATTTTCCTTTTTAAACTAATTTTTTAAAGGTCAGTATATACAAATCTCTCCTTTTTTTTAAAAGAACTTGTCTTTATGCCATTTATGTATACCTCACTTGAAAACCTTATTTCTTAAAAATTTGAATTATGTCAACTTGAAAGGAGGTATGTGTTAAATATTTAACACGATATTTAAAAAAGGCACTTTGTACTACCTAAATTTGCAGATTTTCTTAGTTTCTTTAAGTTTTAAATTCTTAGGGAAAACATTAGACATCTTTTATTTTCTTTGGTGTCTTCTATGGATGTGAAAAAAGATCAAGTCTGACTTTGTGGTGCAAAGAAAAAAATGTATATGAAGACTACATTTTGTTAATTGATATAAAAAGTATTTTTAATACATTTAGATGTTTTTAAGGATCAAATATGAAGAAGGAACTTCACAGACATCAAAATACACCAGACTGACGCACAACTTTGTGGTATGTATTTAAGCATTGGATTTAAATCATGATCCCGAAATTTAACTGTGTGCTCCACTGTGTGCGTGGTCTTAATGTCATTGATGGAGAGGGACATGTAGGACAATTTTCAGTCTTTAATGGAGTGATATTAAGTTTCTTCTAGTGACAACAGAACCAACTGATTATCTTTCTCATCCAAATTATTCACAGCATGACACAGACACATTTAGGTAATTTAGTTCTTCCAAAGATGAGGGTTTGCTTGATAAATTCATAACAGGGTCCAACTCTGTGAGCTCAGTCCATGTGCATGTGAACAGCAGATGTCAGTAATGCCTTTGAGCGGACCAATAGGATCTGACCTCTCTCAGAGATACATGCTGTAAGCATTTATCAGAGATTGTAGGAGATTATGCTAAATCAGATTACTGTACACCAACCTGACTATAAAAAGCAAGGTCATTATGAGCTTAGCCTCATGTAATGTCACTCGTTTTATGAAATGTATGAGATCATATTAGGCAATATTTGTGTTGCCATTTTGCCACTTTTTCTAATCTGATTTCTCCTCTGATCTCTTGCTAATACTGTGAGATAGTGCTACTTACAGTCCATGCACTGCTGGCGGGAGTGTAGGTGTGTGTGTTTGTTTGCCTCTGTCTGCCTGTCTGTCTGCATGCAAATACAACCAATCAAGATAGTAAATATTTTACTATCTCTTTGTACTTTATAACATTGTAAAAGCTACATGCTAGATATTAATAAAGGCCATGCCAGTGTAGAGTATTTATTTTGCAGTTACTGCCTCAAAGTCAGGCCTGCATCATCACATGGTATGTGGTGTATAAATGAAAATTAGAAAAGAAAGATTCCTTCAAAAAACAAGAGAAATTGTTGAGTTCTCCTCTGTTGGTTTTGCTCATGATGATAATTATACTTATTAAAGTTTGTCATACTTTGACAACTTTTTATTGATCACAAGTAAATCCGAGTTTACACATAGAGCTTGATAAGGTGTGGGTTGTTCTCTTTGCTTTCTACTCATCAAAAGACTAAATGCAGACAATAAGCTCTCTCCCCTGGGTGGCCTGAAGCTCTTCTAAAGAAGCTTCACAACACATGTATGCAGACAGGTAGGGGTGTATCCAGGGGCAACTAAATCTCACCATCATTAACCTGGGCAGATGAGTCCCGGTGGAAACCCACACCCAGAACACTGCCTGATAGACAAACACACACACAGGAGTTGTGCTTTCGACTTGTTCTATGTCTGTATGCTTGTACCACTCATTTGCTTCTGTAATCCACCATCAATATTAACATTTTACTTTGCAAACATATTAAAATATAAGAGAACAAGTTTGGGTGGGTTTTCACTCATGTTCATGGACATGTGCGCACTTACTATGGGGAAGTCACATTTAGCACGTGCACCTATTTGTTTTTACAGGGCCCACAGTAGAGGATTGTTAATTCAGGATGACAGGCCTTTTCCTACAGGTCTGAAGTTTACAGAACTGGCAGGAGCACACAGTTGGGTGGGCATTCAAATTAGAGAGATAGTGGATACACTGATGGATCATTTTCATTTACATGTCCTTTTTCCTTGTTATTTTGACTTTGCACTTCCATCTTTTTTTGTCAAGTCATTCATGCAAATAATTATTTGTGTATGTAAAAAACTTACATCCATGTTCCAAGTTCAATATAACACATAGCATTTAGCTATTTCACTTTTTATTTAGACTAAGCCCCAGCAGTGAATGTCGATGTAAAATATGTTTGCAAAGAGGCAAAAGCAAAACAGATCTTGCACAAACAGTACATCCAAAAAATGCTGGGCTACAGTTGACAGAACAGAACAATCTCTCAGGAGCGTTCCTCATCCAAACCAGAGCTGATGATGCTTTTGTCTTCCCCCATCGGACCAAGCCCATACACACTTTGTTGTCCCAGAGGACAATAAAGTGTTCCACGTCTCCAAGAAACATCTTAACCCACTGAGCATTAACCCCTCCACTGAGCACTCTACCTAGACTACTGGTGATAATCATCAAGTTAACTCTGTGCTGAAGTGATGGTCCTCCCACAAACCCTAAGCACAGGAAGTGGGTCCCCACTGATTTCTTTGCTTGAGCTAGAGCCCTGTAACATCAGCTCATAAACCCTGAACATGGCAACATCAGTAAACAGGAAAATATTACTTGTAAGTTAAAATCTTCTATGCATATGCTAACAACTTTTCTGGACACAGTGACTGAAATTGTTTATGTATCACTAATGGGCTGTGCGTAAATGTGCAAATATACATATGCAGTACAAATACTAATTTAATATAAATCATCAAACTAGTGTAGGAATAACTGATCACAAATGTTCAATGGATGTAATTTAGTTAGTTTGCTTTTTTTCTTTATCTGTAAGATTCAGTTCTGCCATTTAAAAAATTTATTTTTGCTTTGAGAGATAATCACAAAGAAATTTAGATTCTAAAAAAAAAATTATCTTAACTATACATGTAGGCCTTGGAAAGTTGTGTGTTGTTGGTCAGGAAGAACATGCACTTCTGTAGGTAAATTTATAGTGCAGTCTGTTTTGGTTTGCAAATGAGACTGTTGTTTGCTTGACGTAGCAGCTGTTGTCCTGACATAAAATACAAATTTTTCTTGGAATTCACAAACATGTTTACACACAAACTTACAGAAGACCACTTTTGTCAATCTATCTCCCTCAGTCAGAATAATGGGTTTTATACAAATACATTTATTTAAGAATACAATGTGGAAAGATTATATCAAGAAAGCACGAGAGCAGACCATACGAATGTTATTTTAAATACTTAAAATTATTATTTCTTGTAACTTATGGTTAAATTATCCTCAATCATTTGCAAAGATCTGTTGTTCACAGTTTCAGAATCACCGATACAAGGAGGCTGATGTGAAGAACGGCTGTTGTTTGAACACACTGCGGCGCTGAAAATTCTCACTCTCGGCTAACATTTGATTTTCACTCTTAAATAAACAAAGTTGTGGAGCTTAAAGCATTGTTTTTGCTAGGTAAATCTTATCTAGGTGTGTTGGTGTTACCAAAAATGGCAGTATTTCCTGATCGGTCGAAGTGGTCGCCGACCCTTCGCCGTGCGTTGTGACGCTGCCGTAACGTGGGGTTTCCCAGACCTGAGTGCAGGGTTACCGCGCCCATCTCTGCTGTTTGATGGCCGGAGGAAGAAGCAACTGAGATTCTGGCGTGAAGGAAGAAAAAAGAGGGACGACGACGGTGGGAAAGTCAAACGGGATTTTTTGCTTTGAGTTGGAATTTGCGTTGAAACGGAAGAACGCCTAAACGGGACTCTGACACGTCTATCTGGGTGAACACCGCCTTGTCTCTGCGCCTCTGTGCCGGTGTGTCTACCCCCTCGGCGGGTCAAAAACTGGGTTCGGGGAGTGCCGCTCCTCGGAAGCTAAACTAGCTAGATCTGAGCGTCTGGGTGGAGAGAGAAGAGACAAGATTTTGCTGTTTCCAGTCAATGTGATATAAACAACGGATACCCTCGACTGAAAGCGGGTAAGGTTGTGCATTGTTATTTGAAATTGCGCTTCAGGAAATGCAATAACTGTCTGTACAGTTGGCTAGCCTGTCGAGCAGGCAAAATGAACGAAAGGGGTTAAACTGGGTTGAGCGGCTTCTCCGTTAGAGTTAGCTGCCGTTAGCCTGCTGCTAGCCAGTCGTTGCTGCCAGTAGGGTGGGTGGGGGTCACTATAAGAGAAACTTAACGCACTGCATTTGCCCAGGTGCCAATTGATCATAACAATATTGAACTGCTTATAGGTATTATGATTAAATCTAGTCAGCTGTTATTTAATATCTAGTGCTGGTGTAATTAGAAGGTTAGTTAGTGACAGCTCGGTAGGGTAACGTTAGCCAGCACTCCTCTCCAACGTCCGGATATCTCTCTTCTTCCCTCAAGAAATTAGCCGTTTACGTTTAACTGTACCAGCTTTATTAACAGTTTTACCCAAAACAGTGTTTAGAGTTAGGGTGTAATCAACACATGAAATTAATCCTAGCAGACTTCAACATTTTGGGCATGTATGTCGGCCCACATTTTTTCACATTTTTGCACTAGTGTTTTAGATAGCTAATGATTATCTGGGAAGCTAATTGGTCGCATATTTGTCACTCAGTTTATTGTTGACTAACTCTAGGCGAGCTGTTTATGCTGATGATTACATAGTTGCAACTTCTCACATTTGCATAACCAAAAACCAATGCGACCAGAGTTTGGATTTACTTCTACTCCGGTTGAAAATTTTTAGCATCATGCATTTGTCAACGAAGTGAGTCTAAAAATGGCTACTTCACCAACAGAATCACCACCACCCCCACTATTTCGTAGCCAGTCCATACAAGCCAGCAGTGGCCACAGCCTACGTTTACAGCCTGGTATGGCTGATCTGGGTGTGTATACACCGAACATGGCAGCCAGAACATTTTGCCTGTATCCTTAGTAAATATAAACGGTAGCGTTGTTTAGTGCTGCTTTTATGTAGAAGTAGTGCATTGAAGCGGTATTATCCTTGATAAAATTATTTATGTAATGCTGAATTTCTCAGATGTGGGTACTTATTTGACGGTCTACGTTCATAATGACTCGTTGAACTAATGGCGTTTAATTCAGTGAATCGAAAGAAAATCATTATGGATTATGGCTGCTGTATGTCACGGCTAACGTTATATGTTAACAGTCCCTCGTTAAGTCTGCAGAGTCAGCCGTCCAGGCTACTGGTAACCTACTGATAATGAAACAAACATGATATTGCCAGTACGTTAGCGTGATTAGAATACAGTACAGCACAATACCCTAGAATACAGTAAAATCGAAGAGAATTGCATTTAATGCCAAGTGGCAACAAAGCTGTAAGATCGCATGGAAAAAATGACAATCACCGCCGCTGTGGATATGGTAGTGGCAATAGCCATTTTAGTTTAATGGGTGTTTAAGCCAGCGTCAGTTGGGGAATACACGGTTTGGCCTTAATTCGAACCTATTCTTTTAATGATGTGAAAACAAGATCGTCTAATTGGATTTTGACAATCTGTTTATCTCGATCACGGGTCTGTGGCAGAGCAAGTTGTGAGCAGCTACAGTAACCATGCTCCACCGGGCCGCGCTGCTCCATAGTATTTCAAGCTCTAGCCCGGAAACCGGACACACTTAATCCACGGCGAAAAATCAAATCATAGTCAGTACTCAGGCATAGGGTGTTAGAATTGAAGATATGAGATCTGAGATGTTTATTTACTGGTAAATATTTCGAAAGATGGTTTAGCAACGAGTCAGACGTGCTGTCGCAGGAAGCCGAGCTGAGCGCCTCCTCCAACACCAGGAGACATGCAGCCTGCCGCTTTGACAAAGTTATCGACCAGCAGTTTTAAGATTTTATATCTTATGAATCCAGTATTGAATTCAGCCGATTTCTAATCGTTTCGGAAAATTTCGATATTTCCTAAAAGAGCTGTTTGTATTTACTAGTTCACAAAGATGAATTCATTTTGCCAGTGTGCCCCCTCCCTCCGCCTCCTCGAATGAATGGGTTCCTGTATTCAGGGCCCAAGCAGCTGCAATGAACAAGATGGCGTTCAAAGCCTTTTTCATCACCGCTTTTTCTCCGACTGTGAGAGACAGCTGCCGAGCATCGGATGGGTCTAGCTTTGGCTAACTAGATTTCTTTGATTTCCCGATCGAGAAAATATACCGAATGTATTTGTGTATTAAAACCGTTTCAAAAGAGCTGTGAATCCTGATGAGATGAATCATATATAAGCGCCTCAGATACAGGACAACATGGTGGGGAAGGGGTGTTGTACATCTTGACAGTGAACCTGAATACCAGGGAACATGGCAACAATTATATATTTTTTGTCTGATTTATAAGGAATACACATTTGATATAAAGATTATGATATTAAACTTAATGTCAGATTTCAAATATCTGTCACCGCACCTCAGGGAAACAGGACCTCTTTTTCTCAATCCTGAACTGTGTTCACAGTTAAATGCAATTGAATAGCACCAAAATTAAATCTCTAAATTAATGTTGAAAAAAGAGGGGAAAAAAAGAAAGTCAAGTGCAGTGATTTTTTTAACATATTTTTTTGTCAACCACTTAATTTGAATTAATGTGACATGTTAGCTTTATATTTACTTAACAACAAAAACTTCACATATTCTGTGTGTGTTTAAGTGCCTCACAGACATCCATATTTGTTTTGCCAGAATTAATGTTAACCCTGGTACAAGTGCATTTATTTTTAATTCTTATAGATGTTTACTGGCTAAGCTGCTCATCAGTTCAAATTGCAGTTAAAATTGTGCAGATTTACACTGATGCTAACTGTCATTACTGCTTGTCATTCATTGATTCAAAATTACTGATCTATTTTTTGGTTGCTGTTGATTTTTATTTTATTATTTTTGTTGTTGTATTTTGTTCCCTTGTTGTTTTTTTCTTTATAATCATTATTTTTTCTGTTAACCTCTGGATGGTAACACCACCACCACACCTAAGACAACTCTGGAACTGCAGTGATTTCTCTCAGCTTTACTAGAACTTTAGTATATACTTTGTCTTATCATGGTATTCTTTGTGACTTAACTGGCACAGCACTTAAGACTTTTATTCAGTTTATTCAGCTTAAAACAAAATATGAAATACATGCTCAGCACTGAGAAGAACATTTTAAAGTTCTTATCAATGATGGTTTTTGTTTCAAAAATGTTTTCTATGCACATCCAAAAAGATCCAGTTTTTCAAAAAAGCAGAAAGCGTTGTTCCATTTAGTGTTTATAGTGTTTATAGGTTTTTGTGGCCCACATTTTACTGACGTAAAGACTGTGTCTGACAATGTGTCCAGTGACCCTGAGGTTGATGGCATAATTGGTAGGAGTTTCTGAAAAAAGGTGTTGATGTCTGTGAGATGATACAAATATAGTATGATAAGCCTGTTTAAAAGCCTTCATGTCAGTAGTGTGCAGAAATAATGTGTCCAAAGAAAGGACATTTGTCCCTTTGTTTGTACACAGCAGAACTTGAGTGATGAACATAGCAGGATGAGTGATGCCACAAAATAAGGAGCCTGTCTTAAAAACCTGAAGCATTTACCATTTGCACTGTAAGGATTTTCATTGCAGTGATTATTTATTTATTTGTTTAATCATGCATCCCATTCATGTCATGTACTTGCATGACATGAATGGGATTAAATTCTTAGTCTGTGGATTTTACTCTTTGGGATTATCTGGATTTGAACAGTGATAGTGCTGATTTTTCTTCACCTCTGTTATGATCCTACTTTTGACAATATGTTCACTAGGAATCTTTAAAAGACATAAAAGTGCTGAGAGACTTGTGAACGAGCACCTTAAATTTTTTTTATAGGCACTGGGTAAAATGGCCCCAGGTTTCCCATTGTGTAACAAGTTCTGTGCTACTGTAGAGGAAATTGTAGATAAAAAACCTTTCACATATAATACAAGTCCTAAAGAATGTATACCAAATTTTTAAATACTGACTGTGCCCATTTAGTTGTATTTTGGGACCATTTTTAGAGACCGTGTGACTAGAATTCTAACTAGAAGCACTAGTGCAACTTGCAAATATGTCCCCTGTTTGTTTGTTTTTTAAATCATCATTTATATCATGTGAAACACCAGGAGCAGCGTTTTCACTGTTATCTTTTGCCATTGCGTGCCACCACAGCAGATAAAAAAAAAAAATCACAGAAGAAAAAAAACTGCAATCAATCGCCTGATCCAGTTACTTAATACATAAGCTGTTGTTGTCGCAGTGCATTGTGTTTGACAGCAAGACCTGATCTGCCCCAAAGGAGCGAAAAGATGACTAAGGCAGCACCAGGACACAGGCAGAAGAGATGACCCCCAGCATAACAAAATGTAGTGTAGTAAGGAGTCAACAAAATCATAAGTAAATCACAAGACATACATAACATTGACCTATCTATGTGCATATACCTGGATTTATTGGTCCCTTCTGGGCTTGGAACTTTTCTGTATCATGTACTCTTGCATCATTGTACAGCAGCAGTAATAGGAATGACCTTATAAATTCTCTTCAGGGGACAGTCTGACCCTCTTGTCCGCTACTTGAATTCAGTGGGACACTTGAAAAACTTAATCTAGAGCACCTCAAGAGTTTGTCAGCATCACAAGGAATCTGATAATTAAATAATACATTAGACATAAAACAGATTCTTTTTTAAAAAAGAACCAAATCCTCTTTTCCCACCACAAACACTTAACAAAACCACACATCGCCTGTATCACAGTAAGAAAAGGGAAACTATAATTCTAACAATAAGTGTAACATTCTTTGTTAAAAATGGGTGTTTTTGTAATGTCTTGTTTTCGGAGGGGCTGTAACTTTCCTTTTAAATAACCTTGGAAAATGACATTCTCTTAAAATATTACTTAATTACTTTTTCCTTTAAATCAAAACAAAACACATTGTTATTTCCTTCAGTTGTCTATCTGACATCGAAGCCTTTATCAATGCTACATCAAGATCAAAAAGTTATCATTGTCTTGTGTTGCATGCCAATTTAAGTCGTGCTAGTCATGATGTGAGTGATGGATGAGATTGGAGAAGTTGTTTAAGAAAATAGTGAGGTGATGTAGGCTACTACATTTGTTGTCAGTGTTGAGTTGTCCTACTGTGGAAGCTGACATTAAAGTGAACCCAGTGACCCAGCTAACATGGTGCACTTGTATTATATATAACTAGAAAGTAGTTTTAATTCAGTAGCAATAACAATTTTTGGTTAACACTAAGAATAATCATTGTTATACTGAAGGCAATGGGTTTGCGGACTGCAGATTTTGCAAAATTCTGAGTTTTACCTGCAATTAAGATACTGTCTGCTTGTGCTATGACACTACTCTTTATGGATGATGTTATGGATGCTTCATTGTAACGTTACTTGTGACCTTGTATGGTTAAGTTGTTTGTATGTTGCAATGGATACTGCAAACTCAAAGTCAACTTTCCCTAGTCACCAAGCTAATACTATAAAGTTGCTTATACCATTTTCAAACTTTCTATACACTCCTGGGGCTATTTCAGAACAAATCAGGTGTTGTGACAATCACTGCAGGTTTGTACAGCAGTGTGGGAGTGCTAGCCTATTTGTCAATACGGTGCATAAGCTTAATTGCTTTTGAAGTATCCAAACCACTTCCATTTAATTGATGTTGTAACTTTGTCTTCTTTTTTGTCAACAGTTGCCTGAGCTTTGGAAGGCAACATGAGTCATTTTCAGCATTGTACAAGCTCAAATGAGTTCTGTTGGTCTGTGTACAGCAAACCAGGTGTGGATTAAGCAGGGACAGCAAATTACTGTGGCCATAGTGGGCCGAAGATGTTTTTGTGTCCTTGTTCAGGTGTTTGATGAATTGATCATACAGATAATGAACATTAACTTGCTATTTTGGAAAAATATCCCAAAGTCTGTTTCATACCCTTTGCTGTGGGCTCAGCTCTGAAATTACACCACCGTCGACTGCATGTGTGCAAGGAACTGAGCTCCGCCTTTCGAAGAGTTGTGAAGCAGTGTCATAGACATGATAGAAAGCAGAAGCAGAGAGGCAAAAGTTGCTTTTGCACCACTTGGTTCCACTCATTTTTTTGTTGTATATCCCAGAGAACTTCCACTGTCGCATCCACTCTCTTCATGTATTACTTTACTATTGCACTTATTTTTCCAGTGTGTTGGACTATTAAAATTAGGGCTGAACGATTTTGGAAAATAATCTAATTGCGATTTTTTCTCTTAATATTGCGATTGCGATTTAATGTGCAATTATTTTTCAAGGTCCTCTTCTCATGTATTTTACAACAAACACAACCAATAAATCAGTCTGAACTTCGTAGTGTTACCTTGTGAGGTAGCAACAGCAGCAAGGCAGGTTCTGCAAAATACTTGACGTTGCGCAGCATCTTCGTTTTTAAAGCCAAAA
>JAPZDY010000002.1:4974047-4989652 GCA_029783645.1 Ctenochaetus hawaiiensis
CATCGCAACTTACATCGCAATTTTTTAGAAAAGCTGCCGCGAATTCAGGCATTTTAGGCTGCAACAATCATGAAAAATGCCCGCGAAATCCTGGAGGGACTGGTTACTTCTCCAGAGGGTCTTTGTTGAATCGGTGTATTCCACAATAGCTCACTTTTGCATCAAATAGAATGTCTTGTTTTTACACCTGTCAAAAGCAATCTATCAGATTAACATATATGTAGTGTTCTGACAATTCAAAAGTATAAAAAGTAATTCACAAAATGTAATGCATTTTCTATTGTTGAACATGCACTGTGACTACTGTGTTGAGCATCTAAGTATGCCATAACTTTATGTATTGGGGGTGGGGTATGTGGGTAGGGAAAATACTCAACATGAAGTCATCTTTTGTCAAAGCTGTGTCAAGGTTGATAGCTGAGGTAGATGGAGTTACACTCTGCATTTCACGTAAAGCCTTTTCCCAAGAGTTGTACACACCTCTCACCTCAGCAACCAACAAGTAAATCACTGTGGTGCTAGTGTGCGTCAGTCCACTGAGAGACCATTGCAAACAGCTATGTCACCTCATCCTTTCAGTCATATATCCAAGACAGTCTGCCACTGTGTTTATCCACTCTTATCTCTTCCTGTTTGTTTCTTTCATCTGTTAATGTTTCATCTCCCATAAGAGCTGGGGTACTTATTAGACTACCTGCTGAGATTCATTCACCCAGAAAAAAGGTCACATGAAGATGTTTTGACCTGAAGTTGAGACTAAGTCTTGTATTTTTAGCCCCTTGAGGACCTGACTGGAATTCACTCAGGGGGCATTTAAGAATGAAACACATTATTTAACTTGGGTTAGTTTTGCTTATTAGACAGTGATATACAGTGATATATAATTGTGACAAATTTATTAAATTTTTCTTAAATTAAATGTTTTATTTTTTATTATTTTATTATTCATTTATTACATTTATTAACCCAACAGCCTCAAAAGTGCTAATCTTAAATGTAAGGTTCCTTAAAAACTTTAAATTTTGCAGTTGTTGTGTGGTACTTGAATGTGATTAATTTAACATTTAGTCTACAGTAAATATTGTTTTCCAGTAGAAAAAAGTATGTTTTTTTCCCCAAAGGTTTTGTATGAAAGTACTTTTTCTTGGTGTCAATGGAGAGCACTTGAATGTAGAACTAGATAAAAAAGAAAGTTTTCATAACTTGCCCCAAAAATGGTTTGTTCTTTTTATTGTTTATAAAGCTCTACTAATAGAACATGTCTTTCTTTACAGTTGCCTTGTATTCCAAAGCTTTGGAATGAAGATTAAATGGCAAATTAATTATGATTAATATTGCTTTTAAAATTAGCTATTGGTGCATTTTGTTGAACAACTATTGTATTTAATAAACAGAAATGTTGCAAAAGGGTACCAATGAAAAAAACTTAATTCAATAATTCCACTTATCTTAGGGCATTTGTAGTCTAGAGTCTGGCTTTCAAAAATGTTCTCTATAAAACCTGAGTCACTACAGGAATGTATGTAAATGAATCTTCAGTAACAGACTTTGCTTAGGTATGGATGCTGTTTGCATAAGTTGATACTGATACACAGAATGACAGAAATCAAAAGAAATGAAAAGTATGGCAACATCAAATGTTTTCTGTCTCCTGTTGCTGCTATTTACTTTAGTGAAACAAAACTACAGCCAAGCACACACACACAGCTTCTTGTGTTGAACTGTATCACAGTTATTCAAACAGACCTAATGAATGATGAACACACTATGATTAAGTGTTTGCTAAAAATCTGTTTTTTGTTCAGTTTAAATGAAATATGGAGAAAAAAGAGAGCAATAAATAAATGAAAATGGTCTGATCAGTTCATCTCACAAAATTTAAGATCTCTGTCCCAAACTCCGTTGATGCAAGAGCTCTGTTCTGACTTGAAAGTGAGCACATCAAAACATTGCATCATCATCCTCCAGCTGACACACACACTTACTCTCACTCCGTTGTACAGAGTCACCTGGAATTTAAAATGGGGCTTAATCTGATAGCGGTAAATTTCTCTGCTTTTGATATCTTCCAAAATTTGAGTTTAATGTATTCATTTCAAGGGTGGGAAGCTGATCCTTCATTTTCTTGTGGGCTTAAATTCCCAGAATAGATCATTCGGTCCCTGGCTTATTATCTGCTGAAGTGTGCACATGAGCGCGCTCTCATCAGCTCGGTAGTTAAGATTTGCATATTCTCAGCAGGCCTTGGTGTGTTCACTCTTTTTCCTGTCCCTGTGTGCATTGGGGCCATCACTGTGGTTACTCTTGTTGGATTCACTCAGATAGCAGCACACAGCTACAGTGATACTCGAGCTGTCTAATGAATGAAGATGCTTGGTGTGTAACCGTTCCTATCAGAGTTGCTATGCTTACCTGGCAGACTCTGCAGGGTTATTTGTTCTATTTATTTATTTTTTTCTGGAGCACAAAAAGAATTTTTAAGTTAATAAATGCCCCTGAAAGTACTTAATAAACTTTTTATTTTTACTAGAATATCACAGAAAAAAAATCTTTTTGCCTCAGCTCCATTTTAGGATTAGCATTGTCCATTTGGTTGAATACTGGGATATTGATATAGCAGCGTCTTGAAATAATGCTATCAATTATTTCTTTGGTATACAGGTACTGAATTAAAAGCTTTTTAATTTCAAAGGTAATTTGACAAAGTGAAATGATGATGGATACTTAAGTCATTAGGTCATAATAAGCCTCAGCAGAAAGTTTATCCATTGTAATTCCACAGTGGAGTCAGTCTGATATTAGGAAAATGCTTAAAAAATACACTTGTTATCTGAGTGAGGTTTTCTGTGGTGGTTTACCTCATTGCTAGTTATTTTAGCCCTTTCTTTAATTTTTCATAGATCCAAAAGAAAACCACTGAGTTAATAGGCTAGCTGCCAGTTATATGAGCATCTGACTTTGTGCTACTTTGCAAAGTGTGGTGCTGATGTTTAGTTATGTTCTAACATTATAGGCTTCTAACTACCGAAACAGATTTCCTGCAAGCTAAGAAAACACTTTTCACTCATCTTTTTCATCATGTAACTAACAGGTCAAGGAACAAGTGATTGTTCAGTGTGGCATTGTGTCCCTCTAGTGTTAAAGTGCAACACCAGGGCTGGCTTTGTAGTCTTTTCATAGATGAAAGCAACATATATTGTTTGAACTTCAGTGTGCAGTTTATATTGAGTGAAAATTGTTTAAATATGCTGAAATCTTGTTCCATTTATTTTTGAAATTTCACTGCAAGTCATTTAAAATCTGGCATTGGGTCTCAGTTGGCCCTTGAACCATATTTTTAACCACCCCCTACATACATATTACATATATATTACATACCTGTAATTGTTGTTCATTATCAAAAAAAATTATGAAGGGCTACAGTTCCTACTGTTTACTCACAATAAGCCTATAAAAACCCTTAAATCTGGTGAGTGAATGATTGAGTGCACGAAAAAAATGCATGACTGTTCAAACACACACAAGGTTGTAATAGTTCTTTAAAATTGTTTTTTGAAATCGTTCTGCCTTTTATTTCTCTTTTTATCAGGCTTTTGGTCAGCGCCTCCCAGGATGGCAAACTCATTATTTGGGACAGCTACACCACAAACAAGGTAAAAACACCACATTGCAAAAAAGCACATCAGTCTCAATGGCCTAAAAAGTCTTGATTTGTTAAATGGTTGTCAGCTGAACAACTGTCTTTTCCTCTTCCTCCAAGCTTAGGCCCATAAACATTAATTACTCCTTCTATACATCATAGCTTGTTTAATTGAAACTGAAAAAATGTTAAGTTCAATGTAATACAATTAAATGGTTTAAGGTGCCAAGTAATGCTTTTTATTTTGGGTGTCACACCTTTGAAAGCTAACTTATTAATGGAGACAGACTCTCCATTCAGTCTCTACATGCTATCTAATACTATGTCTTTCCCCTCTGTCTCAGGTCCACGCCATCCCCTTGCGCTCCTCCTGGGTGATGACATGCGCCTATGCCCCCTCTGGGAACTATGTTGCCTGTGGAGGCCTGGACAACATCTGCTCCATCTACAACCTGAAGACCCGTGAGGGAAACGTGCGCGTCAGTCGTGAACTCGCTGGACACACAGGTACGCTGGAGGCATTCATTAACCTATAGCCATTTTCCCATTAAACGCAGGATATTTTGTATCATATTATGGCATACTATCTACTATTAAGTCTAGACATTAGTCTGCAGTAGGAAAAAAATCTGGAGGCAATGTTGCAGTAAAATTTGTCTTTGGAACCCAGATTGATTGCTTTGTGCAATTAATGTGTCTGTGCTGACCACTGTCATTGATCTGTTTGAATGACAAGAAATGAACATAAAATTGGTTCCCTTACCGCTGCTTCTCTCTACCGGCAAGGCATTGTACAAAGACACTGGTAGAACAACTATAAGAAATCTTTTAAGGGTCTTGCATGATAATCTAACTTGAGTTGCAGCTAACTACAAAAAAGAACATAGTCAGGCTTCTGGTATCACAGGCTAGAGACGAGGATCCTGTGGCTTGGACCCATTTTGTTTTCAAGAAAGCTGAATTCTCTAGATTGCTGCCTTATTAGCATTCAACAGTCCTTGCTGATATTTACTAATTATAATATGCTTTGTAGTAATGCCTCATAGACTGGTGTTATTATTTAATTGACTCTTAGATCATCACACATTAGCTTGCTATAGTGGCAGTAAGAAGTAACTGGAATATGTAAAATATCTATAGAAAACACTTGGCCTGTTCACCTACCCAGTGTGCATTGCTCTCTAGGAAGGACATCAAGAGGACAGGATGCCCAAAATGTCATGTTGTCATAATATTTTCATGTCAGAGCACTTAGTCACAGTTTTTTTAAGACAGTTTGACACATTTCACACTTTGGTTTCAGTTTATCTCCTTTGAGTGGAGAAGACAATGTACCTATTTCCAATCATTTGAAAATTGGGTGGTATAAGTTGGGAGGAAAGGACACTTTGTCTCATAAGTGTATTGCACATTTTTCTACCTTCAGTACCATCCCAGTAAAATGTAAACCATTTCATTACTTGCTGTATGTTTTACTGTTACTTGTTATTTTTTTGTATTTTTTCTCCCCCTTTATTCTGTTATCAGCTGAATTTTCATGCTTTAAAGATGCCAGTCACATAGGTTAGGCTTAGATTAAAGGGTGTCTTTCACGATAAAAGCAGGAGCTGGTTGAGCCATATCCCAGTTCAGACTAATGAATGTGTTTAGCTTTTAGGCAAGGAGCATTCATCTGATCAGTGTCACATGATGCAGGAAGTGTGTCAGCATTTTAGTTCTAGTTCCCTCGCTATAGGGAGGGGTATGTACACTCTGCCAGCTAGTGAAGGGTCATTATGAAAGCAATTCATGAACCAGGAGACAACCTACAGCTTTTTTTTTGTTTGTCCTGTGTCTTGTAGTCAGTCAATGTGGTTCCCTCACATCAAGCACACATAGTTTTTTCTGACAATTTTGGAGAGATGTTCTTCCTCCATGCAGACTGTAAGGGAAAGTAGATTCCATCTCCTGTTAGAAAAGAAAGTCTATCATAAATAAGTTATTCAATCAGTGTGTTTGATTCCTGTCAGGTTACCTTTCCTGCTGTCGCTTCCTGGATGACAACCAGATTGTCACCAGCTCTGGAGACACCACCTGGTAAGTTATGGTACTGCACCTAGTGCAGTTCAGTACAACACCTTGGCACAAGCTGCAACCTCAGAAATAACTGAAATGTTATCTCAACCTCTATCAAGTACAATGTAAGCAAAACTGAAGCATTATAAACTTCATATATATTATCAATTGTACAGCTATCATATATGTTTGCATTATTTTGTTATATACTTCAATGTACTCCCACATCTAGTCCAATCTGTTTGGATTTTCCTGTCAATAATTTTAATGGAAGTATTTTCCTCATGTCAGTTTTCAAGATCAGTATTGAGATTCTTAATTGGCACTGTCTACCATAACCAATGAGCTATAATTAGAAAGCCAAGAAACCTTAAGACCAAAGTTTCGGGTCAGCCTGGGCTAGACAGACTTCATACAACCATCAGCATCATGTCAAAGTTCACTCAGTTTCCTTTTCTAATGGCACTTAAAAAAATGCTCTAGATGTTGTTTTGAATATAGCAGCAATAATTTTATTTACTTCTGTTCTCTTGCAGTGCTCTGTGGGACATTGAGACTGGTCAGCAGACAACTACATTTGCTGGTCACACTGGTGATGTCATGAGTCTCTCTCTGGCACCCGACACCAGGCTGTTTGTCTCTGGAGCCTGCGATGCCTCAGCCAAGCTCTGGGACATCAGAGAAGGAATGTGCCGACAGACCTTCACTGGCCATGAGTCAGACATCAATGCTATCTGCGTAAGGCAACAAACACACTCACACGATTAAATGTTATTTAAAAATCCGATTAGGGTCATTAAAGTAATTTAAGGCATGTTCAAATTAAGTCTGTCAGAGCATGAAACAAGCAAGAAACACAAGGATTTCTTACTTGAGCATGCAAAGTAGTAAAAGAAAAAAAGAAATCAAAAGATTTTGTGACACAAACACTTGTCACAATAAAAAGATGAGACTAGTTAAAAGCATCAACAGTTTAAAAATAAAAATCCATCTTGGCCTTATGTTGTAGTTTTTCCCCAATGGCAATGCCTTTGCCACGGGCTCAGATGATGCTACCTGCCGGCTGTTTGACCTGCGTGCTGACCAGGAGCTGATGGTTTACTCACATGACAACATCATCTGTGGCATCACCTCCGTGGCATTCTCCAAGAGTGGCCGCCTACTGCTGGCTGGCTACGATGATTTTAACTGCAATGTCTGGGACACTTTGAAGGCTGACCGTGCAGGTAAGCCACCATGTAGGGCTAAAGAGTGGTGCTAAATATGCACTTGTCTATTATAAAATATGTCCGATAGACACTTGTGTTAGCTCCTCTTGCAAATATCCACCTTAAAATACTTTTTTGTTATGAGAAATTAATGTTTGTTAATTCCACCAATTTTTTGATTCATGTTGTTCATTGTAACTATTCTGGCCAATTATGTAATGAGGTCAATACAGCTCTTGTCCATCACATTGGTAGTATTTCAGCATCAGATGTCAAATTTCATTGTCAGACTCATTGAGAAATGTGAGGTAGAGGTGTGAGTAGAAACTGAGCATAATGTCTTGACCACCAGTCAGAACTTGATTTAGGTTTTACTCGCCTTCAACCACAGTCTCTAAAATTAAAGCGGATTGTTAGTTCAGCATTTAATGCAAACAGTAGTGAAGGACATAGAAGCATAAGGAACATGGAAAACATGTTCTACAGAACACTAGGAGCTTTTAGTTTTCGCACATACATGCACTTGGTCAGTTGCTGCAGAAAACGGGCGTGGCTTTCACGTTGTTAGTTTTGAGAAGTCCACCAGCAATGCCTTTTGGACAGGAGCTTTTTTCTTTTTTTTATTTGTGGACTTTCCGTACAGCACAGCATGATGTACTAGAGTATATACTGTGTTGTTGCTACTTGCCGAATAAAAGAAGTCAGGAATGCTCTGTGATGTTCAATGTTAAACAAATAGAAATTCATTAACTGGAGGAGAGAGTAAATAAAAAAATATAAAAATTAATTTGACACAAAGCCATCATGATCATCTTAGCAAAATGCTATATCAAAAATATGTAGATTAAATAGTTAAAATAAAGTAATGATGCATTGTTATGAGCTTTTTTTTTTCAGGGAAAAAACCTCTGTCACATCTGAGGTGAATCACAAGTTAGGCCACTTCATCTTTGATCAAACATGTTAATCTACTGCAAGAGATTCAAAATCCTAAGTCATTCAGCACAGGTGGACTGAAGATGTGGTATTTGAAATACGACTAGTCATATTTAGACTGCTGATTGAAAATGTTAAACAGACCTTATAAGTCTGTTGGACCTTTCAGAATGAGACATATGACAAAATTGACACATGGTTATAAGCATTAGATTTTAATTGTGAAGAAAGTCTTTTACTAGTTCCCTGTAATACCACTGTGTCAACCTGACATCCGCACAGTTGATTGTGTTTTGTCAAACTGTAATATTGTAATGTGTTTTGGTAAGTTAGCTTTTCTAATTGTACACATCTTGCGTTGAGTAGCGCCTTTTCCTAGAATGTGTGATGTGTATGTAGCATTTAGATTTCTTTATTGGCATCTTGAACGTTAAACAGCTTATTAGTCAATTTCCTGTTAGGAACTACAGCATAAGGCAATTGAACATTACCAAACAAAGTTGTGAAAAAAACATTCACTCAGTAGTACCATTTAGAGAAAGAATACAAGAAATCTTATAGCTGGCCCCCAAGAGATGTGTGGGCTGTCTGAATGAGCTGCAGGGCTCCATGGCTGCAATAGAAGACACTGTCATACTGAACTCCTGCCTGGTGCACAAGTTGCAGCTTTATGCTTCTTAAAAAAAAAATCTCACATGATATCTGGACTAATGGTTGCCAGAAGGGAACTCTGCAACACTGGGAAATAAAATGGAGGAAAATGTAGTGGTAAGATAAAACAAAAGTAACCCTTTTGGAAATCACACTAAATTATTTATTTGCTGAACATCATGCATTGGTAGAATCAAATTGGCCCTATAGTGTACCATGAATGTAGCAAATTACAAAAGAATCTTTAGAGAATAACAACAGCAGACAACCTAAAACATTATGCCAGTACTTCCCAGGAAAGGCTTCAGAACAACTCAAATGTCCCGGGGTGTACAATTTCTTTAGGGTAGTTGGGCAAAATCTCAAGGTTTCACCAGTATGGCTAGGCCAGAGACATGAGACCAATACAGAATATGCAGCTGGATTTTTGAATTCTTGCTCATTGATGCTCTCTGTGAAACCACACTGAGTTTCAGCAGTTTTTAAAAGAAGAATGAGGATAAGAATGTTTTGGCCAGTCATACAAATCTGATGCAAATCTGTCCACCTACAATCAAGATCATTATTGTTGCCAGAGGTCGTCTATATTCAGTATTGACTTGAATGGCCAAAAAGTGTGAAGTGATCAGCTCTGCTTTTTGCTGGCAACGCAATGCTAATGCTGCATGTACACTGAAATCATGACAGAAAAAAAATGATTTTTTACCAATTAAAACAGTCCTCTCAAAACCTTACAAGAAACTGCTTATAGCAAGTCATCAGGATGCAGCAGCAAAACTTATGATTCCACGGGCTGCCTTGTGTACTTGTCTGCCCAAACAAAGAAATAGCAGAGTTTCTGTCTCATTACTATCTTAGTGCAGTGAGCATAAAGTTGTTAATTAGATGATAGTCTGGTTTAGAAATAAAGACAAAAGTGGTTGCAATAATAATTTGCTTAATATGATCAGTTTGGCCCAGAAAGATGTGATCATTATGAGCAGTTTCCATTGAACTTATGCATGTGATGTGTTCATATGTTAATTTTTTAAACTTTTAATTCATTTAGGGAGTTTGTAAAGGTTTGTTGTCTCTTTGAGCTCAGAGTGGTCCTTTTGGCAATCAGTGTTGGCAAATCCTTTTATAGACAAGTTTTTTTTTTTTTTGTTTGGATTGTATTTTTAGAAAGAGGCATTTATCATTGGGGATACAGAAAAAGGTTTGGAGGAGTTGGTGCATTTATAGACTGAAAATTTATACAGATATCTTTTTAAAATTATCACAAGTGCAAAAAAACAAGATTGTCTGTCAATGTGACAGTGACTTTATTCACACAGAAAGTAACTTCTTCATTGCTGTTTTATTATCAGTACTATCATTTAATACCCCTACTTGAAATGTGACATGGCAGTGGACTTTTGGCTTAACATTATGCTACACAAGTACAAATTTACAGCCCTTAACCAAAGAACAGCACATCATATAATACTGCTATGCAAGTGTCTCTAGTACTATATATGCTTGTCTGATGTATGTTTTTGTAGGTATAATATTATAAGAGGATTTTTGGTTGTATGAAAATCCTTTGTGAAGTGGTACTTAAAAAGTATGAAGTAGCTGTCCTGTTTTTACAATAAACTATTCAGCAGGAAGCAAATTCTCAGGTCCAGTTTTGATCCTAGTAATATGATATTGGTAATAGGGTCAGAACAAGCAAATATACATATATTAGAATTGTCATCTGGAAAAGCAGCAAGCATTGCCTGCTCCAGCACTGAAGAGCCTCTATGAAGGCATAAATACTTTACAGTTATTGACTGCATAGTGGGGTAGGGATCAGAGGAGGTCCACATCTGAGTAGGCCATTTTAAGTACATACACACACGTGATCTGTTGGTGGGTGGAATATTGATTATCAGCATATTGGCTCAGTATTACCCTTTTTATAATCAGCTAAAAGCTCAGAGGGTGGCATCTAGACATTATGCTGCTTCTTATGTATTGAACCAAGCAAGCAAAAAACGTCAGTCAGGCAGAAATATGGCCCCAAAATGGCCTAAAATCTGCCTCACCTTGTACGCCTTTCATCCTCATTCCCCTTTTAGGAATTAGTATACACTTCTGCTCAAGAAAATATGGATTTACTGTTTTGCCACTTATAGTACATTATTAAAATCTGCTTTTATATCCAGTTTAACTTAGCAGGTGGTATCTATTAGATGCAGTTTTTTTTGTTGCTATGTCTTAGCGTCTGGTATCTTTTCAGGTGTCCTTGCTGGTCATGATAACCGGGTGAGCTGCTTGGGTGTGACCGATGACGGCATGGCTGTGGCAACAGGGTCCTGGGACAGCTTCCTCAAGATCTGGAACTAGAGTCTGAAGGTAAATGAGAAACTAAAAAGAATATTCTCTGATGAATATTTTATAGCTCTGTTTAGTAACAGCATCAGACAATTGGGACCCCAAAACAATTTGTATTTACTGCCATCTGGTGGATGGGAAGGGCAAACTATGAAAAACAGTGCAATCAAAAAATATCCCATTAAATACACATTGTGGAATTTTCATATCTGAGAACCCCAGTGTTATATAATGTGATGTTATGTATTAAACACAAAGATGAGTGAATTAAATGTATTTTTGTCTGCATTTTGTGTACATTTGTAGGTTCTAATCTAACTGTGAGAAAGTGATGTGGGCACATGATTAACCCTTGATTTGATAATTTTACTGTTACCTCACCAACAAGTGATTTTGCTAAGTAACTATTTTTTGCTTGGTTGTTTCCTTTTTAGATGGCACCTGGACTCCAAATTTGAGTGGAAGACCATTCCAACATCACAATGTTCAATTTTATTGCATATCCAATCTTTTCAAAAAACACCATGATACTGACTCCAAACACCCCCAAAAACTATCAAGGGCAAAAATTCTCTCTATCTTTCTCTCTCCTTCTCATTTAAAAGAGCACAATTGTCTGTCACTCTTCAGCTACTTAAAGAAAAGAGGAAAAAAAAGCTTGAGGAATTAAGTGGTTCTAAAATGGAACGGAGGGGAAAATTGTGCATTCCTCCCATGACCATGGTCTGGTATTGTAGTAAGTGAAAATACAAACCCACCGCTGCCGCCACCGACAGGCAAACCTGTCCTGCATCGTCATGATACACAGTTCTGAGTGAAGGTTATTACATGACAGTGATCTAACTCTTAATAGCTTTTTGGACATGTTTGTTTTTGTTTCTTTGTTGTTTTCACTATTATTTTTGTTAAAGAGAAGTAGATCATTGAACTGTCAGTTAATGTTTAAATGAGGATCAAAGCTTTGTTTTATTTCCAAGTCTTTACACATTTTAGAGAATGTTTTTAAGTTGTGAACTAAAAGAACCTCCAGATCATGTCATTTTAAAATCCAGCTTTATCCCACCGGAGAACAAAGCGAGAGAATTGAGCTTCAACAAGGAGTCCTCAAGCCACTTCTGGCCCTTCTGTATATTTAGTCCCATGATACTTTTACTGTTTCCTTTTTTTCCAGTGTAGTCCACAAATCTTTGTTTGCACAAAAATTAAACTTTGCATATATAGAATAATGTCTAAAGAAAAAAAAGTTAACTAACCAAGCACATGCTGTTTATGATAATGAATGCTCGTTTTTAAAACGAAAAACAACAAAAAAAAACCCATACCATTTTAACCATTCTTACACCTTTTTGTCTGGCAACAGTGTAGAATAATTAAATGAAGATTAACCCATTGGATCATAATCCACCCCTCCCCTCTTTTTTATTCTTTTTTTTGTTTTGTTTTGTTCATTTGTTTGTTTTTTTTTTCCTCCTTAACTTTAGCCCCCTCCTCCCCAAATTTCTGTTGCCCGTGGTTGGGACCGGTGATGTGATTTGGACGGGTAGGAAGTACCTCCACTTTAGCCCGGTTACAATCCGGATGTTTCTTTTAACAGAGGTGCCCATTCCGTGCTTGGAAATGCAGTTACTACTCTGTGAATGACATGTTGTATAAATCAATGTTTGAAAATAATGATATTGAAACTTTTTAAGTTAAAAACAAAAAAAAAAAAGATTTTGGTTGTCTGCCATGGGTGGGTTATCTCTTAGAATCGCATGCTGTAGAATTGCTTAAAAAGGTGCATATGGAATTAAGTCCTTTGATGTTTTTCTTTAAGAAAATAACCTGTTGAATATATCAATACAGTGGTATTTATATTTTTCTTTTTCATTCTTTTTTTTTCTTCTTTTTGTTTTTGGCTACTCCGTGCATACATGATTCAACCTAAATGTCAAAGCTATGCACTTGAGAAGCAAACCCTGCAACATAAACGGTTACTTGGTCCATACTTGGGAGGGATTCCACAAATTAAGAAATATCGTAAATGTTTAAATTGTACACACATGCATACGTACATTCATTCACCTAAACACAAATCTCAAATGGAACAAATAAATTTTCATTCCTTCTGTAGCAAACAAAATTCCACTCACAACGAAAAACATTTTATAACAGGTTTTTTTCTGTCCTTTAATAAAAAAAAAAAAAAAATCTTGCAGCATCTGAATGGCAGAATTTTCTGTTGTTCCCTTCTCCTTGTAAACAGACGCTCTTTCTTTAGCAGTAGTGACATTTTTTCCATTCTGTTTTTTCTCTGCGACATTCTGTACAAAAAATGTGCTGTAATTGTGCGTTAGGCCTGGAGTTGGCATAAAATAAAATGAAATAAAAAATATTAAAAATTAATTAAATTCCCTTTCCTTTTCTCTCTTTCTCCATCAAATAACTGTAGAGCTCTGCACCCCCACTGTTCCCTTTTCACCTTTTGTATTTAATTTTAAAGTCAGTCAGTGTACAACCGAAAGCTGGATGCAAGATAGAAACTATATTAAAATGTACTGTTATTTAAGATGTAATAAAAAGCAGTTTGAGATGACCTACTGTGTTGAGTGTGATTCACTTAGAGCGGTTACCACTGAAGCTAGAATGTTGCAGACTGTTTGGTTTCCTTGTAATTATGTTCAAGTCAAATAAACAATTTCTTATCCACTGTTGAATCAGCCTGGCTCCTCTTTACAGTCAATACCACATAATTACTTTTCTTTTTGCAGGACAGTAGCCATGCTGTTTGTTCTTTTTTAAGTATAAAGGGGACACCTCAGTCCTGTTTTCAGAATTATTGTCAAGACTCTTAGCATGTCTGCTATTATCAGTGCTTTCTCAGTTTTTAAATACCTTGCTAATGGTCATTAGACAGGTGTTGGTCCCTGTGCAACTTAAGGTTTTTAGATAAGTGTTTTTCTTTGCTCTGCAAGGTTGGATATGTTCCCTGACCTTTTTTACCCCCTAGTGGATAGAAGTTGAAATGCCATGTTTACACAGCAAGATTGGACTCAAACAGTATTTCCCAGTTAATATAAATAGAAAAATAGATAAAAATAGATTTCTCATTATAATAATTTCTCTAAGAAAAATGAAAATACTGTTCTTACATTGGAATGTCAGGCTAGTGTCATCGTAAAGTTACTCAAATAGCACTGAATGTAAAGAGGATACATCAAAAACTTATTTATTTTTCATACGAGATGTGTCCCTGATCAGACACTGGTTAGCTGATATTGAGCCAGTACCTAACTTGTTCTTTTTGGGATCCTCAAGCAAGTTTTTCCTGTCATGCAGAGCAGTCAGACCGCTTTTACTCCTCACTATTCACACAATCTTGTTGCTAACCAAAGTTTCCGCTTTGTTATGAGTTGTCATGTAGAACCATTTTAAAATAAAACTAAGAAATGTACAGAAGGGATACAGTGTTCTCTCCTGAAATTTGTATCACCAGTATCAAAACTGAGTAATGAGTATCAATTAATAAAGCAAAAGAGAGATATAGAGCCTTTGTTACAAGAATGATTAACTAAAAACTGATATATTGTCAGTTATAATGATAATTATGTATAATGCTATTCTACTAAACAGTAACAAATAAAAAATTAACAATGGACTCATGTAAATCCATGAAAAGTTTACTTGATATTCTGAAAAGTGTGTATGTTAAAGTGATATGTTTACGTGATTACTGTAAAACCAGAAGAGTAATCACACAGCGGCACCACTTTAGTTTGATAATATGTCTGCTTAGCTTACGATAAAAGCATCTTAATCAAACTTATTTTTAAAAAGCATTCTTAGTGATTCGTCTCCGTGGTATAGCGAATGATAAGTTACACATGTTGGCACTAGTTTTTTTTTTTCCAACACTTTATTGAACAATATTTTCACATACAATCAACAAATTTCGGCATCTTAACTCACATAAATAAACAGATAAGAGACAAATAATAGAGAAAAAGAAAGGTAGGTATATCAAAACATTGGAAAAGACTATAAGTGTAAAAAATGTAACTTTAAAAAAAACAGGCAGTGAAGATCACATTTCTCTAAGTAATTCTTGGATTATAGTCATACTATAACGACATTTCTTATTGTCAATCATTTTTATACATTCAACATAATTCTTAAAGTCAAGTTGGAAAACTGGAAAGGAAGGTCAACTTTTAGAGAACCTAGCCTTGTGGATGTGAAATTTTGCCACAAGAATCATCAAATTAACGATATGTTGAATTTTTTGATTTTTGTCATCAAAGTACAATAACACATCCTTCGCTTCCAATTTAACTGAACGGTTGGTCTGTAGGGTGATATAATTCTCAAATTCTTTCCAAAACTTTACAGCAAACTGACATTCAAAAAAAAGGTGTTTAATAGATTCTTCTTCAACCTTACAGAATTCACATTCAATATCAATACTGACAAATTTTGACAGATATATGTTAGTGGAATAAATGTTATGTATAATTTTATATTGAACTTCTCTAAGTTTATTGGAAATTGCAAATTTGTATGGAAGGAGCCATGTTTTTTTCCAGTTAATATCAGAGAGATGGGAGGTCCATACAAACTTTTCTCTGGGCGTTATTTTCCTTTTTCTGTAAAAATAATTTCTAATATTTTTATTGTTACAATGGTGACTAGTAATGTTTATACCATAAATAAAAAGAGTGGAATCAATTCCTTCTATCTCATGTCTCTCAAAGTGACCTTTTATCAATTGGATCATTCCACTGGGAATAGCATTTATC
>JAPZDY010000002.1:4996685-5009813 GCA_029783645.1 Ctenochaetus hawaiiensis
AAAGGTAAGTGACAGTGGAAAGTCACTTACAGATTGTTTTTGTTAGATTTTATTTATGTTGCCCTCATTTATGTACAAGCAACACTTATCATTTGAGAACATTAGTTTTTTTTTGTAAAATGAATTAAAATAGTTTTGTAGAGTTAATACCCATATGTGTCTCAAGGTAAGATATTGACAGTAGGAGACATCTAAAACAGTAGGAAAAACAGTTTTTTCCAGAGCTTTCAATTTCATATTTAGTTCACATCACATTGGACAGTTAAAGAAAAGTAATCGTCACATTTTAGACACTGGAACAAAAGGAAGCTGATTAATTTTCTATTGATTGACTAATTCATTATCCAATTAATCTTTTTAGCTTTACTAGACAGTTATCCAACATTGTGATAGACACTTTTTACTAATTTCCAAACACACTTTTTGCTTAAATTTTATAACACAAGCTTTAATTAAAGTAATACATTCATAAGCTTGTTGTTTCAATACTTCACCTACAGCACCTACACCTATTATCACTATAAATCTTGCTTCAGTATACATATTGCAATACATTAAGTTAACACAAATCAATACAGGGATATGTCAGCACGATTATGACACATAGTAGGTGCTGAACACTAAATTTTTTTCTACCTGCTGAAACTGTTGGTTAGATCTACTTAGTGGGACATAGACAGAGTTATAAAAGGCTCTTAATGTTGTCTCATCAAAGGCTCGTCAGACTGACCTCTTGCCTGCCTTGGTCACATAAGTGACTCCCTGTGCTGTTTGTTTTAGCAGTAGTCGAAGGATTAGCGTTCTCAAAGCTGCTAGACGGGTTAAAAGTAGCAAAACCGGACTATCTTTACTTCAAAACACAGGTTAGGTTATATTAGGATGATGCTAATTCAACAAAGGAATGTGAACACGTACATGAAAATATGAAACAACAGAAAACGTTACCAAAGGTTACAGCAAGTAGCTAGAGTTCTGACTATCCAAGTGGAAAGTAACCACTTCATTTAATCAGTGTGAAGGGTGTGGTTGTGATGCTGTTCAAGGTAGATGGGCACACCCAGCTTGTCTTTTTTGTTTTGTTTTATTTTTTTGTTGTGTCTTGCTTTGGAAATTTATTGCTGGTAAGGACATTTGTCTGTTGACTACAGAGAGAATTTCCACCTGTTACAATGGTTTCTGATTACCCAAAGACACCCTGAAAGGGAACAGAACAAACAGCCAGAGGAGTGCCAGCCTTGTCTGTACACTAATGCCTTATATTTTCTGTCTTTAATTGTAGCATTTTCATAGACAGCACACTATGTACAACAACACTAACACCATGTCATGCCACTGTTCATGCCTATTTGTCATCAAATTAATCAGAATTAAGTCTTACAACTAATTACATGGTCTTTGCTCAGTCATGCAAAGCTCTTACTGCCGTTTTACCATTGACGCCCCCATTGACGGATAAATTTAAATTTCTTCCAATCAAAGGCCTAAAAAAGTGTTGTTTAGTCCCCATAATCTGACTCTGTCTACAGTCTGAAAGTCTACATATCATAACTGATCAACTGATCATTAAAAAAATGCTTGGATGCTGGACACTTGCATATTTTTATTTTATTGTACATGATCTTAGACACGTAGATTCCTTATTTTTATAACTACACACTAGTAATAACTTATATCTAAAGCAATTTACCTCTCAGAATCTTGTTAAACCTTTCTAAATATATAAACAGAATTGGTTACTAAGTTTCACGGTGAGTAATCATATTGACTGTATTAGGGCAGCATGAAGCTCATGTACATCTCATTGTATTTCTGTAACTCATGATTACATAATTTACCCATGTAGTCCTGTGGATGTATTTACCTGTGAACTTCCCCTTCTTGCATGCCACCTGGTGACATTGTCTTTTTTAAAAGTGGTCATAAAATTTACCACTTCTTGACTTCCCATAAAAATACATATTCTGGTTATTCATACATAAAAGGTTACATTTTGACATTGTCTCTTTGGTTACAGGCAAAAAGGGTCAACAATTTAACTAATTAAAATCAACCTAAAACTTCCCCAGTTTATAGCTTAAAACAAAACATTTATTTCCTGTATTGCAAATTCTCTGAAATTTTATCTTAAAGAATAAAAATGATGCAAACTAAATGTGTGCTACAGGTTTGCACAACAGACATCTGAACATTACATAAAGACAGGGTCTAAAGTCTTTTATTTTGTTGGCACATTAGAGTCAAAGGCTTATGAGAAGAGATTTTGTGTCTTTTAAATTAGAAAATACAGCTGACAACCATAATCAAATCAATGTTTGCCACATTTTAGGAATTAGTTGTTATATAAACCAGGCTGTAATATGAACAAACCTCTCTTCAAATCCTTCAGAATGTAAAAATGAATAACATTTGAAATTTTTTAAAAAAGAAAAAGGAAAATAGAGTAAAAATTTGAATAAGTTGAAATGACCATGAAATCCCCCCCAGTTGTTTACTTACATTGCATATTTAAACTCTGGTTTTTGTAATACAAGTTTTCTCCTGTTGTGTTTGAATATTCAAATGATTCTTTCTAGTTAAATATTCACACTTTTGCACACATTTGGAGTAGAGACACCTGAGGTAAAATAAACACAAACTGTGTTTTAAATGTTTTCCTTTCATTACTCTTAAAGAAGACATGCTTTGGAAGCTAAACAACACAAAATCTTAAAAGACTTTTAAATACTATTTTCATCTTTAGTGTCTGCCCTAGATTAACTGTAGTATATCAACCTTTTTAAAACAGGTAAAGTTGTAACACCAAAGTAATTAGTCTTACTGCTGAACTGTATGTCCTGTGTAATATCTATTATCGTTTGATTGATTGTGGAACAGCAATCGGTAAATTGTTGTGTTATAATACATATCCTTACAGTGGATATACTTGTTTTAAGGACAGCCATGTGTTGCCATGTTTCTCTAAGCACACCTGGCCAATGAGGAAAGCCCTCCCCTGATATGGGCTGGTTTATTGCACAGCAGAGTGGGCGGGGAACAAGATGAAGTCAACCTTTAAGATGGGTGAGAGCTCTAATTCTGCAGCAGAATGCACCAGGAAGGTTTTACTGTTAAGTCCTCTGTGGGACAAATATAGCCTCGGTGAATCCAGCTTGAGGGGTTGTTAACTCATCCTGGAGCCCCACCACAGCGCATGGAGAGAGACTCAGCCTCTCAGATAACCGGGAGCTGACTCACAGCTCGACCGCAAGAAGTGAACCGGCTCAGAGGCTCCAGCTGCTCTACAATGTGCAGCATTCGAGGAAGTTGCTAAAGGCAGAATGATTTGTTTTGTCAGCGTGGGCCGACGGGACAGAGCCTCGCTCTCCAGCTGAGTCTACCTGAAGCAGAGTCCTTGTTACATGTGTACAGCCATGAAGTTCAACCCGTGCATTCTGCAGGACACTCCTGGAAACTACAATGAGAACAAAGTGTGGAAATGGTGAGAGGAGTCTTTCCTGTCTGGTTCTTAACAGAGTGAACATGTTAATAAGTGAAATATTTACTGGCAGCACCAGACTGTGTGTGGATTACTGCCAAACAGATGCTCAGGCCCCTGTACTGCAATGAGCTAAGTGTAATATTGTACTGATCTCACGTCAGAGACTTACTTTAAAAGTTTAGACATAGTGAAAAATTATCTTGGACTTTGAGGTCTTTTTTAATTAAAAAAAAAAAGTATGCTTGTGCAGGGTTGGGCGTACATGGATTCTGGAGGCTGAGGTGATATCAAGGTTTAGTAATGATATAAAAGTATTAGTTTTAGCACCTTTCAAGTGGCAGCGTTTGCGTGTTGTCACAGGCTGACTGTTGAAACAGTGCGGCCTTGTGGTTTGGACAAAGCCGGGTCGCTTAATGAAAAGGGAAGGTCAGGGTGTGGACGCTTTCAGGTGTTCACAGGAGAAACTGTCCTTAAATAGATCACAGCTTGTCCCTTATTGAAATGTTAATGAAGAGTTGCTTCGTGTCCTGTATTTGTATTTGAAGCTGGGCTTTTGGTTTTCTATTTGCTATTGTTCACATGTGGATCAATCATGCTTCTGAAATTAAGGAAGTGTTTTACTAAATGTGGGGGTTTGCCTCCAGCTGTGGTCCTTTTTTAAACAATAACTTGTACAGTTTGAAGCACACTCTTATAAACAGTTACTGCCTGTGGAAATAACCCGTGACAATTTCACAGCTTGAGTTTGCGGGGGATTTTTGATTTAATTTATCGTATTGTTCCATGTGTTTTTGTTGTTCTTCTTTGCTGGTAGGTGCTCTTTTGGCATTTAACCGCAGATCAGAACACTTGTAGAGGTGCATGCTGTCTTTGTCAGGTAGATGAATTACATTCCTAGTAACTCAGTTTCAAATTAACAAGGGAAAAGAGCAAAAATTCCTCAAGAAATCTCAGAATGCCTCTGAATTCATGACCACAGGGTAAAAAAATGTCCATACGACTCTGACAAAATGAAAGTTTGGGCAAATATACCTGTCTTGTGCTAAAGAATGTTTTTTTTTCATTATTCTACTGGTGTCTCTAACACACATATTGTCTCCATTGTTTGTAACTTCTTACTGCACATACAATACCTGGCAGTTGAGGAAAGGCAATCGTGCACCTGCAGTGAAGATGCATACTGCGATGTCTAGTTACCATTGCTGGATGGTTAAGTCTCTCACTTTATTTCATTCATGTTACAAACATCAGCTGGTTGTAATTTTCAAGGGAAATACAGCATGTTTGTTTTTTCAACTGTAGTTATTTCCATAACTGCAACAATACGGAGGGAATGTGGCATTGATTTGGGCTCTTTTGACAGTACTTAATGCAACAAGTCTGTTATTGTGGGAAAACACCTGAGGCAGTAGCATAATGTGTTTCTGATCGAGTCCAACGGGTTTAGCCTTGAAGGGGATGTAAAAATGACAGACCGTCCCCCCCAGACAGAACTTTTGGTAAATCTAATCAGGTCAAACTCATTCAATCAATCACTCATGATCCAATGATCTTTATCTGATACTGTCATGAAGTGATTTATGCTTCTTTTTTTTAATGATCTGCATTATTTTGCCTTTTATTTTTTATGATCATGGTAAGAAAATGTATCAATCAGTGAGACTTAACGTCTAAAGTTGTTTTTCAAAAAAATCTAATACAATTTTTAAGTATTTTACTAGAGACTGACAAAGCTTAGGATGTCAAAGAATGAATCAGCTGTTCTTTTAAAAGTGCCCTAAAATCTTTTTGATTGCCCCAGCTCTTCAGACAATATGTAAAATGCCTATTCCTAGTATTTTTGTTTGTTTTTTTTTTGTTTGTTTTTTAAATTAATTACATTGGTCACATTTTCAGAATTATGGTAGCTGTGGTACCAAAGCATAGATTGTAATAACATCACTCTAAGAAACAGAAACTGGATATTTTGAAGATGCAGCTTTGTTATATTGTTAGGACAAACTATGTTGTGTATTATAAAGGGAGTTTTTTATGCCAGCAGCTCATGTCAGTGGATGTATTATGTTGTAGTGCCAGGATCCCAGGATAGGGCCAGGTTGGAGAGAGAACCTGCACGGTGCGGTGGCATGCCACGGGTCACATCAGGGTCGGTTGTATAACTGAGATTGGGTCTGATAATTTTAACATTTATTTTGGACTGAAAACAGTAGCAGGTAATAGGTCACATGTAATGGCAGGAAAATCTCTGCCTTCAAGTAAACATATCACAGCCCAAAAAAAATATTTGTACAGCATTTCAGCCCCTGTTTAAAAAGTGTTGATACACTGTGTACAACGTAAAAATACTGAATGTCATTATTTGGCATTATTTGGTATTTGGTATATATATGCTTATTCTGAACTTTTAATGCCAGTAACGAGTTTTAAACAAGCTGGGAAATAAGCAATAAAAGACTGTGAAAGTTGTGAAATGCTCAAAAAAATTGGTTCATTGGTCAAAGATGAAAATAACATGTTTGGGTATGAAAGGGCTTTCTCGACCGGCTCAGTCCTTCACAATTTAGGACAAGGAGAGGGTCCACACTTTGTGAAACACATTATTATATAAGGGGTATTACTGTATGGGCTCAGTAAACACAGTTAATTTGCAAAATATTGCATCGTGTTTATATTTACATTGCACAGCAGCCCAGCTTCTTGGAGGAGTGTTGTAAGAATTAGCCAGTCATAGTTGCAAGGCTCCTGGAAGATTAACAGCTCAAATTCACAATAAATACAGGAAGAGATTAATGCAGTGTTGACAGCATATTGTTCTCAAACAAATGACCTGAGGGAAAAAATGTGGGATTGAACTAATGTTCTGATATAGATTAAATGAATCATATTATTATTTCATATTTGCAGTTGTGTGTTAGGACTCATCTCCTTGTTCTCTCACTTAGTTTCTTGTCCTCCACTGATTGGTACAACCAGTTTTTATACGGCTTGGCACTCTCATTCTCCACATATGATACGCGTAAATGTCATCGTGTGATACCAGTGCTGGGTATGAAGGCTGCCTGTGTCAAACCCGCATGGAAGAAATTTTGCAAAGGGAGACAGGGAGATGTGGAAATTTGGAGGTTTTTAACATGGTCGAAACTGCTAGGATACAAGTGTTTAATCCACAACTTATATGTAAGTTGCAAAAAAAAAAGCTAAATGTATATTTACAATTCCGTGTCATCATCTTGGAATTGTGAGTGTTGACATTAAGACAATATAAAACTTGCATGAGAAAGTTTTTGTTGCAGAGCTGTTTTGATATTACATAAACAGATTCTTATGACCACAGAAACTAGACTGAGCCTGTTGTACAATCAGTAACTACCTAATATGTATGACAAAACTGAAACTAATAAACACACACAGACATTGATATTGTTAAAAGACCCTAGACTTTGCCTCTTTGGCTATTTCCATCACTTTCCATATGATTTCAATTTGTTTCAGCCCTGGGGGGGTCACATTTCCATGCCTCCTGTTAGTTAAGGTATAATTATGTCTTGTTTTTCTTCTGAGAACATCCTCACAACTCAAGGTTCGGTTCTCTGACTGCTATCCCAGAATGCAAGTTGTTTTAAGAGTTTTTGTGAGATCTTTTGCCCTCCCTTTGCAAACCCTGCATTTTTATTATGTATCTGTCTTTTTCTTAACATTTTACATTGTTCTAATAATAACCCTGTGTAAGGTCAAGTGAAGGTAAGGACCCTGCAGACAATAAGTGAGGGTCAGCAGTATGTGGCAACACAGCTGTAAACCAGGGACTCTAATTGGCTCTAATAGCTAATAGCTCCTAAGCAGCGCTGGTTGTGATGAACAGTAGGATGTTTCAGTGAGTTAAAAGATCTTACATCAGCCAGGATATCGAGTGACTGTCCAGTTTATTTGCCCTCCTGAGGTGAAAGTTGTATTTGTGTTTCAGGCACATTCAGGACCCTGCCAGCCAGAGACTGACGTGGAACAAACCACCAAAAAGTGTCCTTGTAATCAAGAAGATACGAGATGCCACTCTGCTGGAGCCCTTCAAAGAGCTCTGCATATTCCTCACTGAGGTTTGTTTGTTTGTATGTACTCAGTGTTGACCATAGACTGTGAATTTGTTTTTGGGTGGACTTAAACAGTAAACATAACTGGCAGGTTTTGCATGTGGGAATGTTGTTGAGCATGTGAATGTGACACCACTGTGTGTGTAACCTTCTTTAAATTTAAGTCCCTGTTTTCAAATTAGAGAAAAAAGCATGAAACTTGTGAGGGTTTGAGGTGCCCCTTAATCTATTTCACTTACTTGGCTACCACCATCAGGCTACACTCTGTATGTTCTGTTATTACTGTCATCTACCAGAACAGCATCATTTCTAAAAACAAAGGTTAACTTGTTAGCATAGATAATGACCTCTGTAATAATGCACAGTTGCTGTTGCTAAGCTTGTTGTTTTTTTGTGTGTTGTAGGTAAAAAACTTGATTGTTTATGTGGAAAAGAAAGTTCTGGAGGACCCAGCCATTTTAGGCGATGAAAACTTTGCAGCCATTACCAAGAAGTTCTGCACTTTCAGAGAAGGTATGAAAACCAGGAAGCCATCGTAGCTATGATTGTAAAGATAGCATGCCTTAAAAATATCTCTCAGGATATAAGGTAATATATTTATCACCTTTTTCAATCTTTTTATCATCCAGATCTTGACGACATCTCCAATTGCGTGGACTTCATCATCTGTCTTGGTGGAGATGGAACTCTGCTGTATGCTTCTTCGCTCTTTCAGGTATTCAGCCATTTGTTTTAAAAACAACCTTTGCAGGTTTTTAAACATTTGTCTGTCTGGTTTAACAATCCTGTCCTCCCTTTGTTTACTTGCAGGAGAGCGTTCCACCAGTTATGGCCTTCCATCTGGGCTCCCTGGGCTTCCTGACGCCTTTCAAATTTGACACATACCAGTCTCAGGTCACCCAAATTATTGAAGGTATTGAATGCTTTCTAACCTGTTTGTCAGCACCTGGCTTTCTACTCAATAAGCACTGGTGTTCTTCTCTTGTAAAGCATCTATTTTGCGTCAGTCTTCATTTACAAAACTCCCCATGCATTTGTTTATGTTTTGTGTGAAGGTAATGCCGCCATTGTCCTGCGAAGTCGCTTGAAAGTCCGTGTACTTAAAGAGAACTGGGAGAAGAAGGCCAGAGTGGACGAAAATGGCATCATCCTCACCAATGGAGACATTGAAAGTAGCCGGAAAGCCATTCCATATCAGGTATTATTGGCAGCGAGAAAGACACTTAAACTTTTACCCACTCAATATTCTCACTCTCCTTGCCAAGATATGAATGTCATGTCAAGTGACATATGTAAAATCTCTCAAAGATGATCATTGACTCTGGATCTCAAACTGTGGCAAAGTACAAAAAGTTATAAATGTAAATAAAAATAAACTGATGCCATTTTTTAATTGATAAACAGCAGAATTCAGTTCTGCCACAGCCTTCGTCCACACTGCAAAAAAAAGAAAACAGTTCACCCATGTGGTGTCATAATGACTCAGCTGTCCTCAGGCTGTGAGCTTTGAACATGTTGTTAAAAAAAGCACCTGAGCAAATACTGTCATCAGATCTTCAGGTATGACGACACGTACGTTTCCCAGAACAAATACTGTGATAGCGGGCGTGTCTTTTTTTTGTAGGCCAGGTGTCACTGAGTTTATTTACATATATTTTTCCTGGTTTTGATCTTATTTAGGATGTGATGCCTACATGGAACATGAGAAACAAGGTGATTAAATCTCTGTGTACATGATTCAGACAGTATGAGAGTTTATTTAGGTACTTCTGTCCCTTGAATTCTCATTGTCTCAGTCATTTTCTGCACCAACAATTTCCAGAAACCTGGAAAAGATGGGTCATGCCACAGCATGCTAGTTTCTGTGAAAGTAGTCAAGTACTCAAGGTGACGCAATCCAGGCTTCTGCAGGAAATCATGTTTATATCCACAACACAGAGCTGGGAAACTCCAAAAACCACACCACAACCAGGATATATATGTAAACACTCAGTGGCATCATGCTGTATAGTTTAGTTACAGGAGTTTAAGGCAGACTGGAAATCTCAAAAGTTCACATTGTTTATTCTGTGTGTGTGTTTCAGGTACTGAACGAGGTGGTGGTGGACAGAGGACCCTCCTCCTATCTTTCAAATGTGGACCTCTTCCTGGATGGACACCTCATTACCACAGTGCAGGGGGATGGTGAGTGGGCAGATAGTCTGTCGTCATGCTCAGCACTCTGGGAAAATGTCAATTCAGTCCGTCTAGTTTGCACTGTACTACCACCAGAGCAAAGTTCAGTCTCTGCACCTCTGACTGACTTTTTACCTCCCAAAGAGCAGTAGGACTTTCCACAAGTTTCTAGATGTCACCAGTATGTGAGAGAGAGGGCATTCATTTAACAAACATATCAAAACCAAAAGAAGAACAGAAATAGATCAATGGATGAATAAAATACAGTATAATAACAGATTGCAGCAAAAATATTAAAGCAAAATAATCAAAGAAAATAGAAGATTTCAATCACAAGTCATCAACATCAACTTTTTAATTTGAGTCATACATTCTGTGTTTTGTCCTTGACTTTCAAAGCTGTATGTAGCACATTAACTCACTTGCTGGGTTCATTTGTTGACCTTCCCACAAGTAAATACACTTATTCAATGGCACACCCAAATCAATTTTTTGATAAAAATAAAAAAGCTGTAAGCTCGACACCAGAGAAGTTATGTTACATCGAACCAGTAGTTCCCTAACCTTTCCCCTTTCCCCTTCTGAACCTTTGACCTGATGTCATGCTTTAGTTCATTGTGTGTGTCTCTGTGCCCCCTCAGGTGTGATAGTATCTACACCTACAGGAAGTACAGCGTACGCAGTGGCAGCTGGAGCTTCCATGATCCATCCCAACGTCCCAGCCATCATGATCACCCCCATCTGCCCACACTCGCTCTCCTTCAGACCCATCGTGGTCCCTGCTGGAGTGGAGCTCAAGGTATTTACACTGACTGACTGACTGACTGACTGACTGATTGCATGTTGTCCCCATTCACAGCCTGTTTATCACACGCAAGAGCTTCTACAACAGCTAAACTTCCAAATTAATACTAGAGTTACATTTTGGACTTTAATTACAAAGAAATACTTGAATGTGTTTGTCCAGAATTTTACAGACTGAAACCCCAAATAACTAAAACGACACCATTAAGATAGAGGTAAACTAAACTGACTGGTTGATTTTGAACTCCAGTAAAAGTTGGTAATACAAGAACGAGTAATTTCCATTTTAGTTGAACATTGAGGGCTAAAAAACATTTTTTCTTAACAGTAAAAACAAACTTGATTTTTTTGTGACTTTTCTTCATTCTTTTGCTTATTGTTTTTTCAGATAATGCTGTCACGCGATGCCAGAAACACAGCTTGGGTGTCACTTGATGGAAGAAAAAGACAAGAAATCTGCCATGGTGACAGGTTAGTCCACATACCGAGCCAGTCATCACACCTCAGCCACACAAGCAGCGAGTGAGATTAGTAAATGAAGCAAAACAAAGCTCACATATGGTAATGGATAATAAGTTTAAGTCCACTAGCAGCTGCCTCAACACTTACAGGCTTGGTTACATAACCGTATTCACCTGCTTAATGAGCAGGAGTGTCTCATGTGCCAGATTCAGCTTCTTCCTTTATGTAACTCACCCAGAGATAATCACCTTCCTGGTTCTTGAAAATGAGCTACCAGTCACTTTGAGTTATTGAAGCATATTCAAACAGATACCCATTGTTGCTTCAGGAGGAAGTCAAGTTACCACATCTGATGTCAAAATCTCCGCTTTTGTTTTTTCTGGTTGCACATAGCTGGACTTTTTTTTCCTCATTCAACCATCAGCCTTTGTGACGTAAAACTTTTCTCTCTGTTTCCTTATTTCCATCCCTGTTCCAGTATTACAATCACCACTTCCTGCTTCCCCGTTCCCTCCATCTGTTTTCGGGATCCAGTAAACGACTGGTTTGAGAGCCTGGCCCAGTGTTTACACTGGAATGTGAGGAAGAAGCAGAACTACCTCAGCTCAGAAGACGAGGAGTTCTAAGGCCGTTTCCACCATGTTTGAGGTCTTCTCCAAGTCTCCGGGACTCCAAGTCTTGTTTTTAGCTTGACCGTGCCCTGTGCCATTTTGTCTTTTAGGGATGAAATGGTCTCACCAAACACCATTCAAAAAAAAAAAAGTCTGTCGAAATACTGTCGCCTTTCAGTACAATTGACAAATGAAATGAAAACATAAAGACCTGCGGTGAACTGGCAAATACTGGGCCAGACTGCTGCTGTGGCTCTCCATGTTTTATGTTCATGGATAAAATGTGTGGGAATAAGAGGCAAAATACAAAAGCCCCATGTGTTCAATGCGATAAAACAAAAATATTATTGAATAAATCAGGCATTTAAAAATTAATAAAAAAATATTAATTCATTCATTAATTCAAAATACATTGACAAAAGTTCTCTCTGAAATAAACAAATTCTCTAAAATGATTTAAACTCAAACTATTGTTCTAAATTCAGGGTTTCTTTTTGTTTTTTGTGACAATTGATTTGTCACACTGTTGACTTGAGAATTGACATTTTAAAACAAAAAGTTTTATATTTTAAACAAAAAAAAGAGAAACTTCTGACTCCAAAAAAATGACAACAAAGTAGTTGAGTATTAATAATTTATCAAACTATTTTTACAATATTTTGGACACTTTTAGCCTCCAAATCTTAATGAGCCTAATGAAACTCACTAATGCTAATCAGATATCCGGTGTTATTCAGTAACCCACCTAATAAGAAGTGTGCGACATTATTGAGTTTTATGTTCATTAACATGTCAGCATGTTAAAACAGTGGACTTTTTGAATGGAGTTTGGCCCTACTAGTGTTCCAGGTTGGTCCCTATGTGTTTTCTCTCTGTACACTGTGAAAATTGGCCTTTTAAAGTCAAAATGCAGTTTGTATAGAAGTTTTTGACCCATTTTAACAGGAAATGCAAGGCTTGATGTTGTAGGACTAAAATGCACAAGGTCATTTTGGGATGGCAGTCATTGCAATACTCTTGATGGGTGTTATCAGGTCTGTTCAAGCACTTTTTTATCTTTAGGACTGATGGCAGGGACATCCACTTTATACACAACGAAAGCTATTTTCTCCTAGCAGGTGAAGGTTTATGCTGCCAGTTCTCTAGAAAAATATAAAAAGAAAAATCAGATGAATCAAACCTTGAGTTTGTAAAAATGGATGTAATTTCTTTAAAGGCTATAACATGTTTGCCACAATCTTCCGGTGCTCCTTGTGTGAGAGCAGATTAACAGTACATGTACTTGGCAATAGTGGCCCAACTGTACAGACTGTGCCTTAAACACTGGTATCATTAATGTATAGTAATGTAAATTTAAAGGTTTACATCATTGTATTTTTAATCAAACACTTGCACAGATCTGTGATTTGTGCATTTTTCTTTGTAACCACATATTGATCGTGACACTTGATTGGCTAACTGAATTATGTATTAGGTTCCATAGTAGTGAGTAGTTAGTTTGTTGAATGAC
>JAPZDY010000002.1:5009913-5024559 GCA_029783645.1 Ctenochaetus hawaiiensis
CTCTGTGTAGGTTTTAAGAGACCAATATTTTTGGGCTGTGGGTGATTAAATGGTTTTTGTGTGTGTGTGTGTGTGTGTGTGTGTGAGTGTGTGTGTATGTATGTGTGCGCGCTAAGGAATTATTTCAGACTTTTGTGCATTAATCCTTATCAGTTTGCTAAAAGTCTGCCTCTGCAGTCTTTGCTGAATACTTTAAGATGGACTACCTTACATATCCATTCACATTTAATGTGCACGTTAATTATGTACATTGTGAATTGGCTCAACAATTCGTGTCAGGGTGAAATGACAAAAAGTGATGTCATCTCTCAAGTGGACCAACTGAGCTCTGAAGGCAATCATTCCTTTAACTATGTGTGTATATAGATAGTATCTATGTAAAGCTTGAATAGGATGTATTTTGTAAAGTCTATATGTTTATCAACCAGTTTACAATGTATCATTGCTGAAAAATAAATCTATTTGGTACTTTTTTACACAAGTTGTTAAATCCTTTATGTTGATGAAGAAAAGTATGATTCTCTAACTCAATTTCATGTGTATTCAGCAAGGGTGCAGTGAAGTTCATCAAATGGAGCCAAAGCTTATTCAAAATGCATTCCAGACCATTTGAATACTCAATATTCAGATAAAATTCAATCCATGTGTTCAAAGTGAAACTGGCAACCGATCTAGTTTGTTCCAAATGTCAGTTTTGAACTTCTGAGTCCAAATTAAGTTCTCCAAAAAGCTTTGACTCCTCTTTTTTATGAAGCATTGTGAACTCTTAAAGTGCTTTTCACTTTTGTAACTCTGAGAGCTTCTAACTATTACTTTTGTATCAGCAAGTTTGTTAATGTTTCTAACATGAATCCTGCTATTCTTTTTCCAGAGCACTTTAATAAACAGAGAGCAAATGTAACCAGGAAATGTGTATCCTCCTGTTTGATTGATAAGCTTCACACCTGGAACCAGCACATGGGTTCATGTTTGCTGTGAATCATGGGAATTTTGTTAGTCATGCAGTTGAAGTTAATGAGATAAGTTGAGAAAACAATTCAAAAATATAAACTAGAAGTTACCAGGATGTAGTTTCAGCTATGGGACTGGAGTTACACCACAAAAAATCCTTTTTACTCTTGTTTTTATTCAGTAACAACACCACTCTGGGTTTGATATTTTATTAAGAACTCTGAATGAAAAAAACTCTTCATTTAGATGCATTAAGGTGCAGAAGTAAGTTAAGTTAAAAATATTTCCAGTGTTGCAAAAAAAAAAAAAAAGCAGTAGTCATGACAATACAGATTCAAGATTTCAGTCAGACAATTAACTTAAGTCAGCCAACACTGGATGTAGTTTACAGAAAGGAAACCCTCTCCCCCCAAAAAAACCTTTCAAGATAAAAGCTCCTTTTAAACAGAGGATGTTAAAAATATCTTTGGCGGTGTCTACACAGAGACTACAAACACCAATGGATATAGTTATTACAGTGCAAATAAAAGTTAAACTACAAACTGTTAAAAATCCAATCTAAAAAACACATCAGAAGTAGTTTTATACAGAAATGTTTGAATACAGATGATAGTGTTTTACATCCTGCATTTAGGCACAAAAGAAGAAGTGATAGAGTAAGTGTTAAATAAAATTTATTCAGTAAACTGCACAGTAAGGTAAAACAAAAAAACTTAGCTGACTGATCATTTTGGTGAAAATGTTGAATCTCGATGTTGGGCTCTCTTGCAGCTGTGTCCTTGGTCACTTGCTGGAAGCAAACACTGCAGAAAAAAACATAAGGTTAACAGTTTTCGAGCCAACATAAACTTGCTTAAGGTCGGTACAGTTCGGGAAACTCTCAGAATCAGGGTCGTGATCGTGACAAGGTGAAGAGGGAAGTAGTTCAGGATATTTAGAAATTCTCAAAGACGTACTGATTAGTTAACATTCCCCTAATGTGGCGTCTGTTTTGTCTTCTGCTCAGAGAAAACATGTGAATGACTGGAATAGAGAAAATAGAAGCAGCACACTCACTCCTCTCCCTCAGGCCTTGACCGAAGCTGTGCACCAGTCTGATGAGCCCCCAGAATAAAACCACTTTAATCACCAGGGAGATCAGAGCCCCAGTGATGGCTGCTGCCTCCAGCGTGTACACGCTGTCCTGGAGCCATTTCTTCACCACCTGCAGTCAGAGCAAACCATTGTTTTCCTGCAGGAATCCACTTTTGAACAGCTCATCAAAATGAGTGTGTGTGGTGTTTTACAATGGTGAGAGGAAACTAAACAATTTACTTAAGTACTGTACTTCAGTTTTCAATTTTATGATATAACTTTGTTTTTATTGAGAATTCAAATGTCACTCTGTCTTACTACTCTTGTTTTTCTTCAAGGAATTTGTTGTTTACTGCACTACATTTATGTGACACATTACCATAAAAGTACTTGTTACTTCCTGATTGCACTACGCTGAAAATACTTGACGTAACTGTCATGTCTGCACAGTAAATATGAAGCCGCAGATAAGATCAACTTAGTTGTTCTCTTTGGAAAACTTTTCTCTGCTATTTTCACATTTACCATCCTGTCGCTGAAAATACTCAGTGACACATCACATGAGTGTTAATCCTTTGCTGGAAGATACAGAGGTGATGTATGTTTTTCATTGCAGATACATTATAGGAAGCAAATGGTAAGTTTACATTATCAGCTATTAATCTTTAATGGTTATAAAAGAGCTGATGATTTGAAACCAAATGGCTTCAATTGAACTTTAATTCTCCCAATGAGCGAAAAAAGAGAAGAAGGAGACAAATAAGCACAACATGCTGTTGTCACGCTCATGACATCAAGCTGTTGCAGCTGGGCAATGTTGTGCAGTGAAGACGAGACAGTCAAACATGCTGACGCCAGTGAGGATGTTTCTTATAGTTTTACAGGGAGACAAGAACTGCAACTTGCATTAAATGTTCTGCAATGTCCCAGCAGGAGGGAAACGTAGTGATGTCAGATTTGATTTGTTGAGACCTTAATCATCTGTCTTTGCTCTCTGTATCAGAGCCTTTCAGGCTGTGTGCCTGGGCAATAATGTCAAGTTATGGACTTTTTTATATATAAAAATGTACAATTATCAGTTATCTTAGCCATTAGCCATTAACCATCAGAAGCAGGTAATTATCAGTTATCGATACTGGCTGGAAAATCCTTATTATGCATTACTAGAAGAAGTCCCCACTAGATGCCCTGTTGACTCCTGTCTGCTAAAAGCTACAGAACCCCACATTGGAAATTACTGATAAAGATCTACATCTTTAGTAGGAACTCATTTAACTGTTAGCTTTTTGGTAAAAGTTACTGCTGCATGACTGAGTCATGCATGGATCAGTGTTTGTAAAGCCACAACATAAAGCACATTGCATTTAGAAACACATTCAGAAGTGTCTGAACTGATCTGCTCACCGTGTACATCAGGTAAACAAAGAAGGCCACTTGAGGAAGGTTCTGAACCATGAAGACCCAAACTAAAACCTTGGCTTCCTTTAAAACCTACAAAAGAACAAACAGTTGCATCTACTGAGTGCTTTTAAATTTGATTGTGTGTGCTCTGCTCATTGGTTCACACCCTCTTTGTGAGAACAGCAGTTTTACTAACTAAGACCATGGGTGAAGAGCACTCACTGCAACAGCCCCAACAGCAGCGGTCAGGCAGGCCCACACCACCCCGACCCCCAGGATGATGCTGTTGGTAGTAGACATGGCCGCATCTGACGTGGTGATCAGGATACACAGACACAACTGAAACATACCAACATCATTAATGACGTCAGAGGCGCACATGAAAGGACAACAGTTTTTTGTTTTTCAGGGGCTTTTTGTGGGATCTCCATTTTATACCAACAAACAAAGGAGGGGAAACATGTTGCAGAAGTGGCAGAGGGTGGAGTTCCAACAACAGCAGCATCTATTGACCTAAAACAGCACATCTGACTCAACCAGAAAAACTTGCCCTCTTGCTGTTCTAATTGCTGCTATTGCTGTTCAGAAAAAATTAAATTACAGCAATTTAAAGAATGAGGTGTCTTGCAACACACTCGTGTCAACAGCATGTTATGCACCTCTTGTCTAGCCACAAACCTTTCACACACTGCTCAAAGTCAATTTAACACCTTAGTTACTGTTGAAAAAGCACCTCATAAATGTAAAAAATGTCACTTGTTAAAGATTCAAACCAAAATAATACCTGGTCATTAACATTTGTGTGCGGAGGAATGCACATGTACCTGAGCCTGGAGGTCAAAGGTCACCATGGAGAAACAGAGGTTTAGCAGGAAGTATTGTTCCTGGAGGCTCTCCAAAGCTCCGCCCACACGGAATGCCATCATGTTGGGCCTCTGGATGAGCAGAGTGGTGCAGAACACGTGAACCACACCCAGACACATGATGCACACGAAACGAACCTTCAACCAGAAACAGATCAGTCAGGTTCAGCTGTCCAACCCCTCAAGTTTACAACACTTCAATGGTCATGACACGTGTTGTGATGCCTTAAGATTCATTTGTTTATTCTGTTACCAAAGAAGACGCTTGCTGTTTACCATCCAAAGTCCAGCATCTTGATTTACACTGAACTTAGACAACATGACCTTTGACAGTTTGATAACAAAGTTAAAGTTACTCTGAATAACCACTGTCAGAACTTAGAGCTGAACAATCTTCATGGCAAGACCAAGAAGTTTTCAGCTAATATTAGCACGACAGTGCTACCATGTTAATGCCAAGCTGGTATAATTTGTATTAATGTCACCATCTTAGATTACCAAATTGTTATTCTAACCGATGGCAACTAGCACAAAGCATAAAGTGCAGCTGAGACTGATGGGTATGGGTGTGGTTTTGCAGGCACTTGGTCATAAACCAGAGTGTTTGAGAAATTTCAATTTTGACATTGTAATGGTGCTAAATGAAAAAACTCAATCGGCAAAGTTTTTGAAAATCATTCTGAGAGGGACGTGAATGTGTCAGCAATTCAATAGCTGTGAGGATGTTTCACTAAAAATCACAAACATGAACCTCATGGAGGCACTGGGGGAAAAGTAACAGGACGTCTTTGGGATTAATCATCTGGGAACCATGAGTGTTTCCATCCTGAAGAGGCTGACATATTGGTTAGATAAGAAAAAACTTTTAACCTGCTTGTTGCGCTGCATGAAAGTCAGGAACACTGTGCAGCCCCCTGAGCTGAAAAATAAAGCCAACAAAATGCCAAAAACTGCAATTCTTTAAACAGCTCCCAAAAAAAAAAACTTACCAGCAAAAATAAAGATTACAGCCTTGAACAAAAAAACGTTTGTGGTCCTAGTAACATATTTCCCCACTGATGCCAACTGTATATTATTACATTACTGACTTGTTTAAATTTAAATTATATTGCAGCTTATAAGACTTAAGTAGGACATGGCTGTTTTGGGTGACAGCTCCCTCTAGCTGTCTGCTCAGCTTCACCAAGTCATTTGTAGCATGTGTATCCTCACCGGCCCCACCTTCCACCAGTGTATGGTCACTTCCAGCACCACAAAAAAAAAGGTGGTTAAAACCAAAATACCAACTAAAGAAAACTGTAAATTACAAATGACAAGTTGACATCAAGTTGTGTTTGTGCACTATTTACATAACTTGAACAATGGCATGAAAGCCAGCACAGGCCAGTGCAACATATACAGGTCAGAGGTCAGAGGTCAGTAACTATGTGTCAAAGAGAGTCACCAGGTCACCAGAAGTGCAGCAGCTACATGTTTGGCTTTATGTTTGTCTAGCAAGAAGAAACACACAGTGATGTTTGTTTCCTTTAGTAAAAGCCAAAGGTGGTTTCAGTTTACCTCAGGTGACCTTCAGCATATCAAGAAAACCAATAAGACCTTCAGGCTTCAGCTATCAGTCAAGATATGCAGTCAGACATAAAAAGATTTAAGTGTTTGTTTGCTTTTATATTAACCGCAACCAAACACACATTCATGAACTCAGTATCTGTGACCATATACAACTATAGTGACATCTAGTGGTGGAACTCCTTTCAGCAGGATAAAAGCTATGAGGATCTACCTTTTTTCTCTCCTGTCAGTAATAAAATTGAATTATTGGCAGCAGCCAGTCCGTCAGTGTGGTTGATGTGGTCTGGTTCTAAAACTTACAATCTAATCTTCTCATTGTGTGGCAATCTCATTTTTTTTTTACTTTTTGATTCAGTTGGATTTAATCTTTAAAACTAAACAGCTATGGCTTGATCAACACGCTGATAACATTCAGAAGAAGTTGCAAGGAATTATTTACACTTCTGCCCTGGTTTTGCCTCTCAGGCATACCCAACCTGTCTTATCTTCTGTGAAGTTGTTGGGCCGATCCTCATGTCAACCCTCGCAGACATTTGGATTTTAAGATGCATCCTCGGTACGTTCATGAAAGCTTGAGATCGTTCCAGTGTCAAATATTCAAGTGCACTGAGGCTCTCTATGCTCTCTACATTCTAAATCCCTTTAAGCACAAAACTCTTGGAGACTTCATCTGGAGAATTACCAATCGTTAATAGATTTGTGACATTAAACACCACCTCAAAAAAAAAATACAATGATAATCCAAATGATTGAGTATCTGTTAAGGCACTAACCTTGTACACTTCCTCCTAAAATTGAATTCTCCACTAAAAATCACTTAATTTATATCAATAAAAAAGTATTAAGCTTCTGAAACATTATAAAACCTTCTTCCTTCAAACTCTAAATGGATAAAAGTCAGTATGTTTATATTTGTGTATTTGTGCTCCTGTTGCTTGTTTTTATGTTACTATCTTTTGACTGTACGTAAATTTTATGTTCTTTAGAAGTACTGTTGTCAAAACATGATGTATAGGGTGACCTACCAGCAGCTCCTGCTTGCTCTTTGACCCCAGCACGGAGAAGTTGACCACCGATCGGATCATCACCACCAACACGTTGAGCACAAACACCACCAGCTCCTGTCTGTTCTCCTGCAGCACGCCGCGGCTGATGTAGTAGATGCAGAACACTGCAGGCGACAGACCAACACAATGATGCAGAGTCACAACATGACAGTCATGTATCATTATTATTTCCACTTTAACATATACATTTTTAAATTATCTTCGATACTAATTACTGTAGGCTCTAGTTTTTATTTTTTGCTTTTTTTACACTCACTCCTCAGTATCTGTATGTCTGACTCTAAAGCCTTTATGATGCAGAATTCATTAACAGCCTTTATTCATATGGTCCTGATACTGTGAGTGACAATGTTAATGATTTTTTCTGTTAACCATCAAGTGTATACATTAAAAACAAGTCAATAATAATGACAGATGCTCATTACATGCAACCAAAGCCCAAAGTTTCTCTTGAAGTTTTTTAAACTTAGTCTGATCATCAACACAAAATACAGTCATTTCAAATTAAATGTTCAGCTTTCTCTCCCAGTGCATGCTGGGATAGTCTTCAACCCTTCATAACCTTACACTGCACACAGGATGACTAAATAACCAAAAGTTTCGTGGTTAAACAATTGCATTTATTTCTTCATCAGCTTCATCATGTGATTACATCTAAAACTTCTGCTTTTGCAAGTGGCTGTTAAACTGGTGTGGCATGAAGTCGACTTCCTGAGGACACTAACGGTAAATGACTTTCTTTCTGCTGGTGAAATGACTGTACTCACATATTTCAACCAACTGGATGAGAGATACAGTGAAGTTGTCCTCATCAGAAACCTCCGTGCCCATGCGCTGTTTGTAGATGCTTGACAGGGTGAGGCCGAGCAGCGCCACCAGAGACGCTATGGTGAAGCAGAAGTAGAGCTTGAGCAAACATGACAACTCCGACCAGGGCTTTATCTGGAAGATGGTGGAGAAGAAGAGGACAAAGGACAAGTTAAAACGAGTTTAAGATTGAACTCCTGAGTGAAGACAGTAGATCAGTTACGAAAATATAAACATAGTAGAGCAGAGGGACTGGGATTTCTGGGACTTTCTGATCTGCTGTTTTTAATTAATCTCACATGTAGTTTGAAACTAAAACTTACTGATAGTGTAAATGATATGCAAGTATAAAGTTCATAATCACAACCAGAGAATTTTTTTCACTTTTGCTTTATCTCTTTGCACTTTGCAAATTTAGCTAAACTTGACTTCTTCTTTAAGAATCACTGAGGAATCAGCATCAGAATGGCTGCAGCAGCTTACCGGTCCACATGGTGTTGGAATCAGTTCCTGGTGTCTTGGCCTCAGGTTTGGAGACAGGAGGTCTTGGCCCTCTGGGGTTTGGCCAGAGATCTGATTGCCTAACAAAGGACTACAGCAGAAAAAATGAACAGATGCAGGTTCCCTAAATTCCTTACATGTGAAACTAAAAGATACAGCACTTAGTACATAAACAATGGTTTACAGATCATGTCCTGTAGCCCTGAGTTACAGGTATGAACACAATATTACAAACACAAAACTACATTAAGAACATGGGTAATTTAATTAAAATGCCTTATACAGAAATTTTGCATTGACTTATCTGGGATCCTTTTTGTTTTTGGTCATTGATCAACAGAAAATATGTAAATGAAGGTATCAAAATGCAAAATGAAAATGTGCAAAAGGAGCAAACACAAGCAGGAAATACAAAAGGTGTTCATCACAGCAGGCATCAGGAGGAGCACAGGTGTTATTAGTAACTGCTCTGTTGCATTTAAGTGTGTCAGTAAGATCAGACAGTGTGACAGCGGTCATTCATTCATCTTTTACAACTGTGCTTTTCCTAGTGTGGCATGTCAACAGGTCTGCTGAAAATGAGGAAAAATTATAAATAAATTCTTAAGATTTTATGTTGTGATGTTAGGATTTTATATACTGCTCTCCTTCGTCTATTTGTTCAGTGTGGAAATTAGTTCTGAGCTAAATCTGGTTTCCCATCTTTTTATGTTTGCATAATTAATGTTTGTGCACACTATCCATTCTAAACCAAACAAAACTAAATTAAACTAATAAGAAGAAATTACAATATTTTTAAACCCATATGTAATCAAAGGCCAGATGTTTACTGACATCTTAAACCACAATCAAAAGGACTTTATAAAGTTGGTAAGTAAGCTTTTATAGCACATTTATAAAGCAAGCACCAGGAGTGTGCGTGTCAAGTCAATAAAATGAGAAAAGGAGACTCTTAACATACTAATATAACACACAACACCCCCATAATATTTATGTCTGTACAATACAAGAGTGTCCGGCACAAATCTATCCAGCACCAGGCAGCTAAAACCTCTTCAGGTCAAGAACCATAAAAAAAAAAAACTGCTGAAAAAGAACACAACTGACCTTTATTTTAAATCTGAATCACGATTTGTAAATGTATATTCATAATGAATTTGATTATAAAGGCACATCTCAGTGAGAATATGATGTGTTGAGTGTAATGTTTAGTTTCTTACCACCTCATCTATATATGGTCTGAAGAGTGAAGACATAGAAGTATGGCAACACGCTTACAATGACAGCTAGAATAGAGAGTGTGATCAAGTACATAAAGCAATAATAAAATTTGCTGAATGTGATGGGTGTAATGTTATGTTCTTACCAGCTCAGAAGTTATGTACATACAACTTTTTGTGTTTAAATAACAGCCTAACAAGAAAGAGAAAAGCTCTGTTTCCATTTTCCATTTGGAAAATTTACGTATCAACATTTTTATGCTTTTTAACCACTTGGCAACCCATCAAAACGTCTCAAAGTCTTAAGTATGAATCTACTTGCTATGTGTAGGCTACTTTTCATGTTTTGTGTATTTAGCTGAACTTAACCTTTACTGACGCTTTTAATAGTTGGTGTCAGATTTAGTCTTCCGTCGCCACAAATGGTACTTTCATAGAAGACAATCAACAGATGCCTTATATATATTCGATATTAACACAAACTTTACATACAGAGTAAGAGATGAACACAATCACAGTAAACGTTTCGTCCAAATATGCTGTTTGATATGATGTTGTTATGTCGTAACAAGTTAAAATGAGCAGTCATAAGCAGAGGTACATCTACCAGGTTTCATTTTCTCAAGACGAAAACGAGCCAATAACAGAAAACGTAATCTGTACCAAATACGTCTACTTCTACAAACTTTTCTACCGACCTTATCTCGTCCATTTCCTGCGGACAAGACTGGGGCACCTGAGGTTTACATTCCTGCGACCTTTTGCTGTGCGTCCACCTCTGGCTGACAGAACTTTAATTTCACAGTTGACAGTGCGAACAGGAACAAGAGCCTGTTGTGAGACCACTTCTTCTTCTGCGGCTGTTGCTTTTGTTCTTCCTCTTTGGTTTGACCGCTCGAAAGTGCTGCTGCCCCCCGGTGGACAGCACAAAGCCATCCTGAGCCAGTCGGGTAACTGTCACTCAAGTGTCCTAAACAATTTCGATGTTGGTTTTGGATTATTGGATTGGATTACGATTATGTCGCAAAATCGATCATTAATTAGCATACTGTAGTTTGTCCGAGCGTTGATCTGTATGTGGCAGTGCCGGGAACGACGGTTGATGAATTTACTTAGCTGTCTTAGCTGTTTACTGACATCCAGTGGTCACAGTGAGTAACTACAAAAAGAAGCATAGTCTAATGAAGGGACAGTACCGCGAAGCGAATGAAGTGAGTACCGTGGTGAACGCGTCGTGTATCCGCGTAATTAAAGAGAAAAAGGTCTTTGCACATCTAGAGGGACGCGGAAAAAATCGCACGAAATTGCGAATAATTTGCCGGCGAATTTTGACGCGCCTGATTGTTCACATTGAAAGCGACGCGATTTTGCAAACAAACAGGGTTCTATATTTTAAAAAAAACTCCTCGAAAAAGAGAAGTAATCAGAGAGCTGATTGATCAGGAGCAGCGTCTGATTGTATGTCTGAAGTACAATGTATTAATTAGGCTGTTTTTGAGGAAAGTCCCGTTTGTTTGCAAACTGTTCCAGCTGTGCGCATTGCAGTGCGCATTTGTTTCATCCATAATCTCCCACTGGAGTTTGATCGCCTGTGGCTTCGTCATGAAGTCTGATTTCTCTTGATAACATACCCACCAGCCAAACTTACTGCTTAGTTAAGAAGGAGGCTGCCATCTGCATTGATCATCGGCTTTTCCATGCGCTGAAAGGACAGCCATGATTAGCTAATTTTTTTGCGTGCGTCATGATGCATACCATCTGCCTTTGATTCACATTAAAGTCAGTCAATCGAGCTTATTTTTTAATATTAAATGATTCAGAATTTTGCATGAAGTAACTCTTGTTTTCATTTTTATGTGAAAGGGGTGACATACTTAAAACATCCGCCAAGCCTGTCTGGGGGATTTTGGAGAGGTCTGTGTACTCGCACTGAAATAGCTCTGGATATGCTGCGTTTGTTATTTAGACGTTGTCTGAGCCGGCAGAGTGGCAAACCTAGTGTCATATCTCGCCGTGACCGAGTTTACTGTATGTTGGGCAACGAGAATTTCGAGTTGGTGTATAACTGGTGCTTAACCGCACGGAACTATGAAAATATGTACTCTCAAACTGTAGAACAACAACGCATCTGTTCCGCTGCATTCAGATGGCTACAGAAATGTGTCCAAACATGAGAGATGGTTGTCGGTGCCATATGTCATCAACAGCACCGACGCCGCTGGTTGTAGAAATACTATAAACATATTAGAGAAACTCTGCTGCTGGCAGATAGCCATTGACGGATTATCATGAACATCGACTTCCAAACTAGTCAAGGGCCCGTGCCCATGCACACAAGAAGTACACGATATTGATTGATTGGTGCGGGAAGTCAAAGCACGAGAGCGCACAGTCTCTAAAAAGCTGGAAATTACGCACGGGTTCCTCAAAATGGGTACATTGCTGTGTGGACACGTCTCTCTCGGGTGTCATTGCGTTTGGCTGCAATGATCAGAACAACACACGGAGTGAATCTGACCATGCTGCCAGAGAACGCAGATATTTGTTCATTTTGACAGGTTAAATTGCTGCCACTTGACATCCGTTTTGTTTGTATGCTTGAAATCAAGTATTTGGCCTCTACACTTGTGGTCAAAGCATTTATGATGGATGCAGGCACCAAAACATCACTAAATACATAATTATAGTCATTTTCATGGCATGTATTGAACATAAATGTGATGTAAGTGTAGGCAACCCTCTTAAGTACCATTAAGCAATTACGAAAATATATTACGTCGTCAGCAACACATATTTTCATTGGTCAGATGTGCGGCTGTCAGAAGCGAAACTTCTTTTACTCGTTCGGTGTGAACACACGGGCGACATAATGTCAGGCCACTCCAATATAGTCTACAACGAGTCTGCCAAACCCAGTGTTTTTAGTATGACTGTCCAGAATAAAGTCTCCAAAGTTTCTGCAGAAAAATAAAATCTATTATGTGTTTTTGATATTATTTTATTTTATTAACAATAGTAAACTATTTATAATAGGTGCAAGCTTTTTTAATATTCTCAAATGGTAGGCATTTGAATATTCTACACTTGTATTAATAAATATCATTAAAAATATAATTATTGTGTTATTATAAAAAGTTATTGTGTGAACTTTTTTTTTAAAAAAAAGCCCTTCATACAAATGGACAAACAGATGGCACTTGTGAAAATGTTTCCTTACTTAATGATCTTTTTTTTATTATCCCCATTTGTTACTGACAAACTTCACTGAAAGTGTTTGGTATAGCAACCAGAGGATCGTTATGGAAACTCCATTCTAGAAAGCATACAGTTACTGCATAAATCCAGGAGCACAGAATCCAAACACCACTTTGACTTGGACCTTCGAAGAGGCCAGTCAGACCTAATGTTGCGTAAAGAAGTTTAGCCAATCTCTTGTTTTAAGGCATTTTTTGATCGGGACCTCTTTGGTCCCTGGGAGGAAGGGAGGGACTTTTTCAAAGGGCACTGAGAATTAAATAGTAAAAATAAATAAGGAACTGGCTGTTATGTAACAAAGAAAACTAAATGTGTTTTATAAAATACTGTACATCGAAAGTAGTTCAAAACACCTATTAGGTAAAATATCAAGAGCTGCTGGTAATGCTATGGTGTTATGGCTTGAAATCAGTTTCCTTGAGTCCCATAGTCCTGCTGATTTTTAACTGATGAGTCATCACTTCAGGTTCAGGGGGAACAGAACTTAGCACCACTGTGAAAAACTAAAAAGATGACCTGTGCATGCTGATGAAAGGGACGCCCTGGCTGATGCCCTTACCACCAAAATCCCTAAAGGTGTTAATTTGGAAAAAATGGCTGAGCGAGATGACAGTGTTGTGGCATCTGGATGCGAGGATCAGGTTCCTGCAGCTGGCATTGTGAAGACACTCTCATGGAGCAACAGAAAAAAAAACCCAGAAAATTATTTTGCACCCTAAAAATGTCATGCTGCGGTCTGAAAAAATTCCTTACCTTACAATGATGACATAGTATATTTAAATGCAACAGGTGGCATTGTCCAAGAAGCAAAAGGACGGACATCACCGTACTATGAGTTTGTTGTTAGACAGGAAAAGATCTTCCCCTCTCCCTGCAGCAACATATCTCACAAGAGACCACACAATCTCACAACCAAGAGTCCTCCTGATCTTTCAGTCACTGTCAGAAAAATCAAGTAAGGTGTTTTTTACAGTACCTCAAACATCAGGTGTTAGAGCTTTTCAAGGTGAAAATATTGGAATTTTACACTGAAATTGCTCCAAATTTTTACAGTGAAAATGTTTGATGTTGAGTCTGTGTGTGCCAATGTTTTGTTATGATAGCACTCACATTAATTAATAAAATATACATATATTTTCAGCATACTGAAGGCAACTCTGAAAATTTGTTTTTGAAATTATCACAGTTTTCAATATGTCACTTATTGGCGACAACACTGATTTTTGTGCATTATCACCTTTTGTGCAATGTCATATTTAGAAAAAAAAAGTTCCTCCTCCCTCTCTCCTTGGACCAAAAAGATCCACTATTAAAAGCTGCAATAAAATATCATAGATTAAAGATATATGCTTGTGCGTGCAGGCAGCCTCATCAAGCAACACTTGACCAGGCGTTCAGATGCAAACTGAGTAAGTGTACCTGTGACCTTTTAACTCACTCTCTTGCAAAATGGATTGCAGTGGACCGCAGGCCAAGCTTAGTGGTAGATAACAAGGGGTTTAACAGTGAACTTAAACACTTAAGCACTTTAACAATGAATAAAATGTTTTGAAATAATTGATTTTAAAGTTTATTATTAATTGATTCCATCACCCCGTTGAATTTAAATATTTTAATGCTATTCACAGTAAATTTGATGCATGCAATTAATTTAGACTCATTAATTACACAGTATATAATTAATTTGATCATTTTTTCTTTGAATCACTTGACAGCCCTGATTATTTTAACTTTCACTGAATTCATTTTAATGCTAGTGTTTTTACCACTCATTTTTATACATAAAACAAAAAAGAGATGTTTTCAATATACTGAAGGCTAATCTGAGATATATATATATATCATCAGCTAGACTACTCCAATGATTAGCAACAACATTGATGTTTATCCATTACCATTTTTTGTGCAATGTCATGTTTAATAAAAGAAAAAAAAAAT
>JAPZDY010000002.1:5024659-5042799 GCA_029783645.1 Ctenochaetus hawaiiensis
GTAATAATAAGTTATGCTTAAAACAATGATAAAGAGAACCTGCACTCACACAGCCTCAACCTAAAACTTAAACATTAATTAAGGGTAGCAGTCATCAAGCTTACTTCCTAGTCTCCCCTGGCATCTTGGCAACAGGCACAGGCAGTTAGATGTTTAACAGTCACATTAACACTCATTTACACACATTACATGAAAACTGATGCACTGATGTTTATTTTTTGTATGACGTATGCACCATTTTTATTGCGTATTATGTATTCTGTTTAATGTGATCTTTATGTGTAAGTAAAATTGTTATTCTTATTTTCTTTACTGTAAATACTTTTGTTTCATTTTTGTTTTGTAGTGGCAGTTAAGAGTTTCTTTGAAAAACAATGTGATTGTATGTGTTTGTTCATAATTGAACTGCCTGTTGTCCTCCTCTGGCCCTCCACAGACTGGACACCATTGCAGATCCCCCTGGCTATGTATGAGGCACCAAAGAAAGGCAGTATACTGGATTACAGAATCACTGTCTTTTAATTCCAAGACTCCTCATGCAACTGCACAATCCAACCCGATTTAAAGTCTAATTTGAGGACCAGGTTGGGGGCCATTTGAGAACATGAATATTGTTTTAAAGAATGGGCTGGCTCCTTCATTGGACAGGATGTAACTGGAATGCAATTTCCCTAATGTGGGATCAGTAAAGTTTTATCTTATCTCCTCTCTTATCATATACCAATCTATGCGATAGGGTCTGTTGTAATTGCTTTGAATGCAATGCAAATGTAAGTGGATGCTTTGAATAATGATTGTTCACTTCCCTCTAGTGGTCACAACTACAAAAAACTAGTTGGTTTTAGAATTGCGTTTGACATTAAGATCTACCCGATATTTGCACTTTTTAAATTGCCACAAACGAATTACCCTCAAGTTACACTGACGGCATTGTTTTGACCACAATTTATTGTCTCGTGCCAGCTATGTTAAGTCAAAATTAGTCTCACCGGAAATTCAGTGATTGTGTCGTTCAAAATAAAAGCTTTTTCTCCTCTGGCTTAATTCACTTATTTAGCACCACTGTTCATTCGAGGTTAGAGACACACATATAAAAAATCTTTAAAAATTACATTTTTGAGATGAAATGGTCTAAACTCCTTTCAGAATTTTGTGAAGTAGATTAGCAGTTAATTCTCTTGAGATCTTAATTTGAAAGTTTGTACTTGATTACGTTGTTGTGTCATCTCAGCTTGATATTGAAATAGTTTTTTGTTAGCAGCCACGTCTGTCAGGTGCACAGACATGGACACCCCAGACTGTTACGTGCCTCTTTGTGGACCGTGGAGGTAGTCTCGTTTATCACCACCTTGTGTTGTATAATATGGCTAACAGTACGGCTGGCTTTTTAGCTTCCGCTACTTTGCAGCCCACGTTAATTCAACAACAGCGGCTAGCTAACATCATTGTTCAACTTCCTGTTTTGTTTACACCCCTTGCTGTCGCGTAAAGGTGCTACGTTTTCCAGTGGTAACTGAAGCACAAAATTTCAAAGAGAGGTAAATGTTTTTCTTTTTTATTCTGCATGTAACCCCGACACTTAGTGTTGTCTCGAGAAGAAGCTGGCCACACAAAACTGAACATCTTGTCTGTATGAAGGTAACATTAAACCACGTTTTTGATGGCGCTTGAGAGCAAAGTTCAGGACAAAACAGCAGGCATTTGCCCTGTAATTAAAGTAATTGCCGTACAATTTAGATTGATGAATGATACATTATTTGATTGTCACTGTACGTAAAATTTCAGACCAGAATGACTAAAGACACTTCATGCAATATTGAAAACGCTGGAAGTGTATTGACAATTGATACATTAATGATACAGCAGTGTGAATTTCTATCATGTGATGCTCTATTAAAGATAACCTTGTTCCTCCCTTTACCTTGTGTCTTCCACCTGAAGGATGATCATTTTTGTTCTTTTCGGCCTCTGCTGGACAGGAGACTCTAAGACCTAAAGCATCCCCAGCATCTCTTGTTGAACTGAGAGACTAATCACTTGTTGGACCAATCAGAAGATGCACTGACATTCAGAGTTCTTATAGACCCCCTCACCTACCCCATAACACCCACCTGTTTGGCCCTTGGGGGACCCCAGCAGACGCGATGGCAGGTGGCAGGCAGACTGCCAGGCACTCGCTGTGGCGCTTCCTGTCGCCATTCCGCACCCGCCAGGAGCGGGTGGTGCTGGCCCGCAGTGAGAGCCTGCCAGGGGAGCAGGTTTTAAAGATAACAGTGACAGAAACCACGGTGATCGAAGCAGAGTCAGGGGTGTGGAACTGGCGATCAATGACCTACATGAGCCTCTGGTACTTCTTCAGCTTCTGCACTCTGTTTCTTAACAAATACATCCTGTCACTGCTTGAGGGGGAGCCCAGCATGTTAGGTAATAAGAAAACTAATACACATCTCCAACCATTAATTTTAAAATGTTCATCCATTAACAAGGTGCTGAACTTATACATTACTGTTTTTTGTTTGTTTGTTTGTTTGTTTTAATTAGTAAAATCTTATTAGACCATAGAGGTGATTTAGGTATTAACCATTTATTGCTTAGGTGTTTTGTGTTACTCCTGAGCCCTTCTAAAACAAATTGAGTGTATTTGGAGGAACTTTTTCTCTTCCAGACTAAATGGATATTCCAACATAATTGAGTTCATCACATTTTTCACCATGGAAGATTTCTAAACCCAAGCATTTTTATGTCACTGCAAGTTGACTTTCGTTGTTTACTTAAGTTCAGTGAAAGCAATGGCTTTTCCTGAAACTTGCAGAACAGGTCCTGCTGTAGATTTTAATGGTTACACTTTTTAGGATTTTGCCTTCTTTGGTCTAGCTATAAAAAAACATGGCAAAAAACATGGTACAGCTGCAGCTTGAGGAATTGAAGATGTTTACACGTTCACGCTGCAAGTACGTGTGTCTCTAGCTCTATTATGTTGTCTTCATCCCCCTCTCCCAGGTGCCGTTCAGATGCTCTCCACTACAGTCATAGGCTGCCTGAAGATGTTTGTGCCCTGTTGCCTGTACCAGCACAAGTCAAGAACCGAGTACCCCCCCAACTTCGTCATGATCATGTTGTTTGTTGGACTCATGAGGTAGCTCTCCTCTCTGTCTCTTCACTGCATAATTTCTCGCTAACAGTAACAAATATGTTTATTATATGTTGTACATGTGTACTAACAGCAAAAATTTAGGGATTTGTTAGCTAAGACTGCTCAGTTGTCATTGTGGTGCAACACACTTAAGTAAATCATTAGTTAGGCACTAATTTGTTGCTTCAAAGAGAGAAGTCCAGCTTTAATCTTTGGTTTGCAAATACTGATGCAGTCTCAGTACTGATCCCTTGTTTTCTAAAAGTCCAGTGCCAACATCATAGTTTTTGCTATTTGTCAGGTTCACCACAGTGGTTCTGGGCTTGGTAAGCCTGAAAAATGTAGCGGTGTCTTTTGCGGAAACAGTGAAGAGCTCAGCACCCATCTTCACTGTCATCATGTCCAGACTAATCCTCGGGGAGTACACAGGTATGGCACACATCGATGTACATATTTGTTAGGGTTTAGAGTGATAAGAGTCTTTATGGATCACTGAAGACATCCAAACACCTGTGACTTAAGGGGCAGTTAGATACAAAGGCTAATGTTTTGTACTTGTAACAGGGTATGTAAACTTATGAGCACAACTGTATGTATTCTGTTCTGCAACCAACAGGGCTTTGGGTGAACCTGTCCCTGTTCCCTGTCATGGGAGGCCTGGCCCTCTGCACAGCCTCAGAGCTTAGCTTCAACATGCTCGGCTTCTCTGCCGCTCTCTCCACCAACATCATGGACTGGTACTTCAGCACTCAACCAAGCTATCCAAACAGCAGTATGATGCTTTGTTTAACTCTTTGTCTTTTATCTCAGTTTGCAGAATGTATTCTCCAAAAAACTGCTAAGTGGAGACACATACAAGTTCAGGTAAAAAGACAATGAAGCCTTTGGATTAGAACTGTAAAGCATCATTTCAAATTCTTAATCTCAAACTCCATGTATTTTAGCCCTCCTGAATTGCAGTTTTATACCAGCGCAGCAGCAGTCATCATGCTTATTCCTGCCTGGGTGTTCCTCTTGGTAGGTCAACATACAGTTGCTACAGTTGTTATTGTAATGAATATTTGTCACAGTTGAGCAAGTTATGTAGGTTAAGTTAGCAATTTTGGAATAAATTGACTCAAATAAGAAGCTGTATGATGCTGCTAGTTTCTCTCTGGCAACAAAGTTGTAACATTATCAGCAGATTTTTTTGAGAGTTTGTTCATTCACATTACAGTTTGTGGGTGGAAGTTGTTGATGTTGACAGTTGACTTGCTCTGTCTCCATGTCTAGGACATCCCTGTGATTGGTAAGAGCGGGCAGAGCTTCAGCATGAGTCAAGACATTATCCTGTTGTTGCTTTTTGACGGCGGCCTGTTCCACCTGCAGAGTGTCACTGCCTATGCTCTCATGGGACGGATTTCCCCTGTTACCTTCAGGTAAGAGACAGATACAAAACCCATTTGTAAAATGACTCTTAATCTGCAGTGAAACCACTGACAACATCTTATAATGTTTGTTTTTTGTGTAACCAGCTGCTGGTTTTGGTTGTCCTGTAAAGCTGATGTTGAGATTGATTCTGCACACTGTTGGCCACTTCACATTTATCTAGCATAACAAGATCTTGTTGAGGTACACAAATTCATAAAAAAGACCCAATACACCTTTTTTGGTTTCATAGGGAGCTGAGGGAAGTTTGGGGCTGATGACTGCAAGCTTAAAAATGAAATTAGAAAGAAGCTGTCCTCCCTAAACTGCTTGAGGCTTGCAGCTCGAGGCTACATTAAACTCTTCTTGAATAACACACCAGATTTTTAAACTTCCAATGTCATTGAGTTTTATTGTAGATAACATAGACATCAGGTTTTGACAAGTAATAAGAATGTATGGAGAAAAAAAGATTTTCTTTTGAGGCAGCTGGTCAACAGCAGCACATACGTACATTATGACATTTCAAAAATGCTGGATTATTGTTAGCCTAATGTTGGAACTGTGCTAATTACCACATCTGGTACCAGCAGTCATTCTGTGTTCAGTCACTCGCAACACACATCTGGTTCATTCTAATGCAGAGGTTTTCAGACTGTGAGGCCTCCCCAGGAGGCTTGAAGAAGCTGAGGCATGAGTCATAACTCAGTTAAATCTGGACACACAGACATGAGAAATATTTTTAGATTCAGAGTGACATGTGCTTCCTGACAATATTACTCAGTAAATTGGACTAGAGATTTTACAAAACAGATGTGTGCTGCTTTAACTGCAGAACTTTCCTGAAAATTGTCATTTTTTAAATGTTTTAAATGTTCTTTATGTTTTGTTTTGTTTTTTTTCCTTAGTATCAAAGTAATTCCGTGCTGGTTGTCTGTATGTCCATTGGCACACTGCAAACAGGAACTTTTAAAAGCAAATTCAGCATACTTTTAGTGCTTTGAAATTGCTGTTGAAACATATTCGCTTCCTAATTTGGATTCCCCAAAGTCCTCAAATTATGAGAACTGTAGTTCCAGTTTTTTGAGTAAAATATGTCCCAGATAAAGACAGGAAGTAAAGATCAGGTGCACTCAATAAAGTGGCCACAGGATGCATGTAAATTAACTTTATAAAGTAAGAATCATGATGGAAAATCTGGTCAAAGATCAGCTGGAGGAATGAGGAGGTCAGGAGACAACAGATGTCTCACATGGAGGCATTTATTGTAGAACTTGATGCCAAGAGATCAGTACTCGCAATGTGAGTAGGTGATCATGAGTGTTGCCACCACCGATCTGAGGCTGTCCTATGTGTGATGTGTATTTAGGTCTTTGTGCCCTCACATGTCACCAGTCCTAAACTACGTGTCAAAATAAGGTCAAGCTGTACACTTTCAGGATCTTTCTTGGTATCAGAACATCAAGATTCCTACCCTCAGCTTTAGTTGCTATGGCAGATGGAAAGAATCTGCACAAATACCTGTAAGACACAACATTGATTATAACAAAGAGACCGTGTTACCCAGGCATCAACTTTGCTCTACTTAAGAGCAAAGACGTGTAGTGGCAGACGGAGAGGTGACAAGGCCTAAGGGGTTAGAGAAATTCCTTCACAATAATAATAAAATGGGCCTTATTGCACCTGTACATGAAGGCAGAGTAGCCAGTGTAAATTAGAAGTGAATCCATGTTTCTCATAGAAAATGTTTTCATCCAGGACATAAACTTTGTAAATTTGATGCTGATGCAAACAGTAACAACCCTCATCTCATCCTCAGTGTTGCCAGCACTGTCAAACACGCCCTGTCGGTTTGGCTCAGCATCATCGTCTTTAGCAATCAGATCACCATCCTCAGTGCCACCGGCACCGTCCTTGTGTTCATCGGGGTCTTCTTATACAACAAGGCCAGGCAGATCCAAAGGAAAACCTTACAGGCTATGGCTGCTGAGCAGAACCACAAACCACTTTTGCAGGACCAGGACTTCCAAGAAATCCCTCAGTCTCACAGAGGAGTCAGCACGTGAGACAAAACTGCTGACTGAAATGGGATCAAGGTATTAACGAAATTCTCTTTGCTTACTTACCTGTGACTGTCAGGACATGATGACTGAATGTTAGTGTTTTCTTCCTCAAGCATCATTTTAATTTAGGCCCTTTCACTCGTGCACTGCTAACCTAAAACTTGCAAATACCTACAGGTATATATGCGTAAACACAAATGTCTGAATAATGTTGGTTTGACCTTAAGTCGTTGTAACAAACGAATGAGCCCAAATGAATGAGTCTGAGTCATGTAAATAGAGCAGGTCATTGAAGAATTTACAACAAATGACAGTTCTCATGCTACCGCTGGATCCCAAACGCTTCAGCTTCCTTGCATGCAGCTTCTCCATACTGTTTACCACTCGCTTTTATATTGCTTTCCACTCTTTTGTTGATATTGCAGATACATTCAGAAACATATACCAATTAAAACACAGGAACAGTCATTCTTGTTGACTTGTCTACCATCATCGAGGTGCTGTAAATAACCCACGTTATGCCTTCTGTACACTCTACCTTGTCATTACCCTTGCCCAACTTCCCTAATCCAGCAGAGTGTTTCCTGTGTGTGAGAACACGTCTGACATGGATAACCTGTTGTTGTTGTTGTGTGCTTTATGTGTAAAAAGGTGACGCCAGTTCTGCAAACACTTGAATGAAGTTCATATGTGAACCTGGCTCTAGTGTGACTGTCATGTTAAAGCTTGAAGTAAACTGTGGTGACTGTCTGGTTAAGGTCAGCATCTGTTTGACTAAGCCCTCAGAAGTCCTGTGGAACAGTATATACAGTGTCTTTTGTTCCTTAACCTGATTACTATCATCCTTGAGTCTTCGCTTTGTCTTAATAATGGTCAGTGAAAATAGAAGCTCAGGGTGTCCTTCAGCCTTTTAAAGGAAGTGACTTTTGTAAGCTGTTGGTCTTATATTTGCATTCCAGTGTCCTTGTTTATGTCTCATCATAGCAGCTGCTAAATGTAGGCTATTGTGAAATAAAAGCATTTAAGGTGTAAATGTAAATTAATGATGATGGTGTACAATGTAAAAGTTATCTGAGTCTGATAATAAGATGTGAAGAGAGCTTTAATGCCAGAGATGAGAGACGCTTGACTGACCATTTGACACATTTTTAAACAATGTGTGGAACCTTTGAACACCACATTCTGCATTCTAGGAATGCTCATTGTCTTTCATGAACTCTTGGGTGTGTGTATATCACGGTAATGTATATGCTTTTTTTCCCTTTTTTCTTTGTAAATCAAGTGAATTCTCGGATGGCAGCCCTGAACAGGAGAAGGGCCTGAGAGAATGAATGATGAGCTGCTGTATGTTACACATTCATAATCTGTACCATTTTTTTTACAACTAGAGTTTTTATTTTTTGTAACTTGGCCCATTGGCTCTGCCGGTTATATACAACAGTCAGACAATCACACAGGTTTTTAAAGAGACCTCTGAATTAGTAAAATTAGATGGCAACCTATAAAATCAATACACAAAGTGTCTGTTTTTAACATCAGTCAAAGTTTGCAATCCAGCTCCATTTTCAACTTTGACCCACTGTACTTTCTGTAGTTGTTCACACTTGGTTTCCTCACCTGATGAGGATTTATCATTCCCTTCTTGTTTTACTTTCTAATAAAAGGACAAATAATGTTTGTGACAAAGCTGCCTTTTAACAAGCTTTTTGATTGTCTGGCTGTTTGTGTTACTCACTTCTTTGGGTCTGTTTTCAACAATGTTCAGATTTTATTAAGGTCACAGATAAAAGCATTGTTATCATAAACAACAGAACCACTGGCCTGAACAACAAAAATAAAACTCAGCTTGTGATAAAACAGCTTTCTTTAAACAAATAAGCTTAATGCCACAAGCATTGAACCACTGTCAATTTATGCTACCTTGGACTAAATGTAAAACCTAAGCCACTGGTGAAACTGTCATCTCTCTGGGTTATGTTGTGGCTGTTGCTGCTTTAAAACATGCGTTAGCTGTTCTTGAATAAGTTCATGATAGGAGCTGCAATGTCAAATTAAAATTTTGCATGCACTAATTTCCCTCTCTGTCCTCATCAAGTGTTATTTCAGCCTCTGTGGGGAATTTCTTCCACAGATGCCTTTCTGTCATAGAAACAAATTAGTGCCAAGTTGATGTCTTGCCTCAATCGGCCGCATGGTGCCAATAATCTAACTGAAATATGAGCTTTATTCTCACCATACTGTTACTTAAATCGTACTGCCTCTCCTCCACACTGGTCTAGGCTTCTCTTTGAGGCTTTCTTGGGTCAGTGACTAACAAAGTCCATCAAATGTCTGATAGGACTAATCTGTGTCAATCATTGTCAAACAGCTAAGTAGTTTGTGTTTTTTGTTTTTTTATGAGAATCTTGGTAATTATTGCTGTTTTTCTACCTTGAGAAGCAGCTTCGTTATCATATCTTACATGTGTTGTGCTCACACTTGAAGGTAGTTCCGGTCTTTTTGAACCTACATCCTGTTTTCACATGTTTTGGGGTCTAAGTGACCAACAGGTACAGAAAGTTTTGGAATTGATCCCGTGGTTCACTCAAGCCAGCAATTGCAACAAGCTACAAATGCACTCAACAAAGTATTTTTATTTAACTGTGACTTTGGTATTACAAAGATTAATTCGGTTCTGAACTTACAAGTTAAAATACAAAAGTCACACAGTAACACAAAATAAGAAATGAATGCAGCGGTATATCATCAAGTAGAAAATTGCTTTTTTTGTCAAAGGAGTGAGGTTGCTTTAAAGATAACCACTTTAAATTCCCATTGGGAAGGACTGCCTGAAAGGGTCTTACTCTGTATGGATCATTTCAGTTTGTGTTATGGCTGGACAGCTTTTCTTTTGAATTTTACACTAAGGGCTGTCTAATTTGAACAAAAAAAAATGTTAACTTACCTTATACATGTGCTCATTTGTCATGTTTGTTTCCTGCTCTTATTTCTTGGATTTGTTTCTGTGTGTTGGCTGAGATTTGATATTGATGCCCTATAACTGTGTCTTTAATTTTCCACCTCAAGTCATTGGAATGCTGCTTCAGGAGGCAAGTTGAACATGCAGAGTTTTTCTGTGCTTTTTGAATCATTCAAGGTTCAGAAGTGGACAGTGTTGAGGAATGAGGGAGGACTTATGAACTGTATGTTTGGGAATGTGCAAATCAAAGATGTAAAAATATTCAATTAAGTCACTCATTATTGAGAATGTAATGGTGTTTGATCAACATTGTACAGAAAATTAAAAAAAAGGTTTTTTTCTTCAGCACTATGTGTACGTGTGTTGTATTTAGAGTGGTCAGACAGTACTGACAGTAATCTCATGTTGCTTTTCTAATTTGCACATCAGTAATCTGATTAGTACCAGTTTTTGGAAATATCCCACCTATAGTCATGTATCCCAGTAATCCTTTGTGTTGTACGTGGAGAAGACACATCATTCATTTACTCTTGACCTTGGAAAATGTATTTTGACCAAAAGTTTTAAAAAAATAATACAAACCTAATCTTTTGCCTGCTTTTGGGCAGCACAAAAGCTCTAAACATAGTGGACAAATCACCTTAAAAAGTTTACATGGCTACTATGTAAATAAACATGGAGTGGCTTTAGGATTTACTTTGAGTCACATAATCTGGCCACAGTGGGAGCGTAAGCCTGATATTCACTGCTATTTTAGAGCCTTTACTAACTCCTCAGAAAACTATCTGGCTCTCACGCAGCTAAACACTCCACTGCGCTCACCAGTTGTTTGGTACTGAACAGGTATTGTACAGCTACTTTGTGAGAACTTTTCTAGAAATGAGAGAGTAAAGCTGCTGGCCTTAACAGCAAAACAATGAGCTGTAAGGCATAAAACAGACATTTTCACTACGAGGGACTTTTTACAATACATTTTTTTAGCAGCTTTAACTCAAGATCCACTTAATCCCACTCTGACTTTTAGCATTAGAACAGGCATTGCCAAATTAGCAAGGACCACAAAAGCAATCCAAGGGGGACTGGTTAAATATACAATATGTAGGTTCTGCCATTAGAGGTCTCTCAATCCAAACAGTGAAAGCCGAGAACAGTTTGATCATGCAGAAAAGTAGCGTAGGATCATGGGATTTGTTTACTTCACTGTTAAAAAGCCACCACTGCAAATGCTCTGTTACCTTGAATCGATGTGCTCCTCTGAGTTTGATAACTGATTAAAACATTACGGACAATATATGACTAAGGTTTATTGTATCTAAGACATTTTATTACAAAGATGTGACATTTTATACATTAAATCCTTTAAAAACTTAGATTTCTACTCATTTGACAGCATTGATTTGTATAAACACAGTTTACAGCTATTACACTAGAATAACTCAATGGACCATTCACCAATAATGAAATTAACTTAAGTCTTTTATGGATTGTTTATTCATTAGGAAATTACCTCCACTTTTTACGCCAATAGGGGAAAAAAAGCCTTGAAAAAGTAACTTAGTAAAAACTGTGTCTATGCAAAAGGATAAAAAAATTATATTCACACTTTTCAAGTGAAATGGATTTGATTTCTGGTAAACATTACTTTCATTAAAACTGGTTCAAGTCACAAGAGTCTCGACTCTAGCTGAATTCCTTGTTTTTCATCAAACTTCTTCAGTGGAGTGTGTTCAGGTTTCTGACGCTGGCAGCACACTTGCACGTTTAAGACATTTTTGCTTCTTTGATGAAAATTCAGAGTAAACTATACATAACCAGGTATCGACTGCTTTGGATATTTGCAAATAAGACTCTTTGTAAAGAAACATCTGCAGAACTTTGAACTCTCTTCAGACCTTACCATCTTATGTATATTTATATGTCACCTTGCAATCCATCAGACCAGTTGATTCAACTGCAATAACACAGGAGGAAAAAGTGGGCATTCGGATCGCGCACATTCTGTGGGAAGAATTCCCACAGAACAACCACTGATATTCTAAAAATGCAAGGCACACTTTAATGTACACCATCTTCATTACAGAATACACCGTGGGATTTGCCCCACATGCAACAGAGTCCTTTAAGCCCATGACACACAACTGCACAGCTTTGCATCCCAAAGCTGTGACCTATTGCATGGACATTCTCAGAACTGCATCTGAAATGTTTAAAACCCAGTTGTAACTAAAACAACTTAATTTTATTCTAGGAACGTTTTTTGATGTTATAAAATTAGGCAACAGCCAGAAATGTCTCCTATCCTGCAGGGTCATCACTGCAAAAAATCTTCAGTCCCCACTATGAAGACCTAAGGCTCAGTGACCTTACAAAGACATCACATTTAGAAACAATGAAGTACACAATTATGTAGAAGCTTCATTTAGTTTAACAAGGTTTGGTCATTTGTCACTCAGTGTCTTACACCTGTAACATTCTGCCCTTCACTTCAAGTGGTGAACTAATGGAGGGCAGGGGCTGAGCGGGGGTAAGAGCTGAGGGACGGTCGATAAATTTTTAGTCATTACTGTAAAAAGATGTAAGTTGCAAAACAGAGGGACTATTTCAACTGGTAATATTAAACAACCCATATAATGCCCAGCCTGAAATCAGTTTGTGCATGTTTAGTAAAATGTCCACACCTGGGGAAGATCTTTGAGGTCCATAGCATCATCAAGTGTATCTGCTCATTAAAAAAAAAGTGAAGTCATCTCGCTGGTGGACTGAAAATCCTCATCAGACTCTCATAACTGAGAAAGGTGATGGCATTGACAGGAAAGGCCCTCAGGCTGTTCAGTAGGAGTCCCTTGAAAAAGAAACGCACCCCTTCCTCTTTGACACTCACTCTCATGCAGTGAAGGACCCCCCTGTACTCCCGGCCACCGGCTCCGGACATCTGGAGTCTAGCTTTCACCACATCCATGGGTGTGGCACAGGCCCAGGTCACTACACCTGCAACACCACCTGCCATCAATATTGCAAATGTATCTGAGGGGAGAAAAGTTCAGGGCATACTGTCAGTCTATGAAGTAACACACGCACTGAAACATGACTGTAGATTAAAGAGAAAGTGGACTGGTTTGATATGTGAGATGTATTAAGCCAAAACTATGAAAACCAAATTAACACTCTGTTAAAATTAAGTGAGCATCTTAGTATTTTATAATTAATCTCTTATCATTAAGATGCATCACCTTATGGTTTTTATTTCTTAAGTCAAACTTTTGTCATATTTTCCTGTAATATTTGCACAGCATCTGCTCAGTTGACTCAGACAGATAAGTTTGGCCAAGCATCTTGTCATTTTGATCAACCATAAATATTTTTATTTTGTATTATTTTTAACATGTTCATTTTCATTTTCTAAAAGAGCAGACTTTCCTCACTTCACACACTTCTTTGGTGTTATATTTGAGGGCCAGCACAGGTGCACTTCAGCCTCTAAAACTGACCTGGCTCCTTGCCGGTCTCAGTCAGAGCCTTGCGGACGACCTCGTAAGGCAAAAAGTAAAGTCCATAGCAGGGCACGTCCCTCAGGGCGAGGGCCAGCCCTCCTCTGAACAGACCCCTGAGTCCCTCCTCCTTCAGGATTACATTGACACAATGGATAGGTCCACGGTACAGTGCAGTAGTTTTCTGACCCTGCAGACGCACCTTCACCAGGTCAATGGGCGCACAAACAAACACCTGAAAGCAGATCAAGTTAAAGGGTCAGTTCACCCAAATTAGGCTAAATGGTTCAAGCCATGAATATTCAGTTGTAATCTTGTTATAATCATACTAGTTTTTAGAACCTGTCAAAATCATTTTTAAGACATTTTGACGTCCTGCAAAAAAACATGTCAGTGCATGAAGGTGACATTTCCAGCACAAATACTTAAATGACCTCATAACCCTAATGATCTAAGATATCATTCGTGTTGATATTTCACTTGTATTAATATTTACCCACTTTTGGGCTGCCCTCTTTGATTTGATGTGTGTGTACTCTCTATTTATTTTACTATTCAAACAAGTTATCTCAATGAAATTTGGTCTCTTTAAAAATCCATATTAGGTTACAGTTACACAAACAACTTATTTTATAGCAGAAAACATCTCACTTTTGTATTTTTATAGCAAATTCTCGATTGGCAATCAACTACAGGCCCTCTGGTGGTCAAGTTCAACCCTACTGACTGTCATGAAATCTGACAAGGTATTAATTTTCCACATAGGAGGACCTTTCCTCCAACATCATTAGATCAGAATTACTTCTTGACCGATAACAAGGTATCTCAAATGCTCAGACATCAGTTGCTCTTATAGTAAGTATTGATGGTTTCTTATTCTATTAGTTTTGGCACCCTATAACCATTTTCATGTAGTAAAGCACTTACTTTTAAATTCCCCCTTGATTGCCTCATCTGTCAATGGCAAGGTATGCTGACAATAATTTAGTCCTACTTAAACCTTACAGCCTTTACTTTGGTGCAAGCATCAGACTACATTTCCTCTGGCCTCTCTTAGATCGAGCACCTTCTTAACTCTTTTCTGTCCAAGACATTTGTTTTGACCGCGAACAAATACCAGATAAAACTACAATTTGCTTTGCTTCTTTAAAAGAAAAAATTTCATAGCCTATGAACAGTCAGTTTCATATCACTTGTGATCCTGTGTGGCCAAACACATCCTGTAAGGTGCTTCGGATGAAACCAGCCAGTAAATATCAGGTGTTCTTACCTGCATCAGACCTGAGAAGCAGCCAGCAGTGAAGACCTGCGCAGTAGAGGCCACTTGGCCTTGACTGCGCTCATTGTACTGAGAATGAGTGAGGTAGTCTAAGGCATTGCTGTAAGAGCCAAAGACAACAGAGTTGATTATGCCTGTGGTCAGCACAGGGAATGCCATGCCCTTGAAGAATCCACGGAGCTGACAAAAATAAAAGGCATAATAAACATAAAAAGACAAGGATAGATCACTAATTTCTGTCATGTTTCTAGGTGAGAAGGTAGGTATCTATACAGAGTTAACTGGTGAAACAGTTTCAACAAGACCCTTACCCCTTCATTAGAGTATGTTTTAGATACACAGTGAAATATCCCTTTATACACAGACTGTGCCTGCAAGCGCACCTACAATGAAACATAAGGTGTCAGAAAAAGCAACTTTTACACATTAATTCAGTCATTTTTATAGGTATCAGTGTGTCATGAAACCTTCACAGTGTCCAATGGATGCCCAAACGCCAGCCCCACTGCACCTGCAACAACCAACAAGATAATGTTATTTCTCCACATACATACAAACGTTACAGTTACAGTCAGGAATAATAATTCATTTTGTTTTTGTTTTGTTGTGGGGTTTTTTTGTTTTTGTTTTTGTTTTTTTTTACCTGAAATGCTCCCAGCTATGAATTCCAAAAAAGGCATGATGAGCACAGTTTCACAACCTGCAAAGGAGAAAGCTGTGTTGGTCTGTCAGTCAAAGATAGTTAATACATGACTGAGGGCTACGTCTAGATATCTTTAAGATGTGCTTGCATCACATGTAAGTCCAAGGTGATTGTAAAGTCCTGATAAACTAATGAAAACTGTAAAACTTACCGGATATTTCCCACAAGGAAACTTAATTATAATTTACTTTGCCAGTTGTTAAGATTTAATAACGACATGTCATATTCGGAAAATTTGCTACAACTCTTTATTTAACTTAAGCTTCGTCAGTAATGTCAAAAACTAACCCAACCTAGCCTTAAAAAATGTCTATATTTTGTGGGTGAAAGTCTCTAGATTACAAAGAAGCGTTTTCTTATTAGGTTATCATACAGTGTATTAGTTAGCATTATATCGTGACAAAAATGTGCATTAAGTTAAACAACATACCTTTTTAAGAGTCACCTCATGGTAAAAATGTTTCCACAATAACCCTGCTCATTGTTAAGCATTAATACCTTTCTCGTTGGTTGTCACAGTTTATGACTGAAGTCTAGGTCTGCAGCCGAAAAGGACCAAGAAACGGACCTTTAAAGACAATTTCCTGTTAAGTGTGGTTTGCATTTTCAAAATAAAAGTCGCACCAAAATTCACCACTTCAAAAAACGACCCTAAGGGGCTTTTTTCATGCAGCCTTTTAGGGCCCATATTTACGTTTTGAATGTAGGCTTTTAGCGATCGTGAAATTAAGAATAAGAATAATTTGGTACGTGAAGTTATAATGTATATGTCTTTTTAGCATTATAACTGGGTTAAAAAAGGCTTACCTTACCTTTCCACCTGCAGTCTTACCCCAAACTTAACTTCACCATCAATATGAGACTGTCCTCCGACAGAAAACGACCCCGAGAGTGAAAATGATTTGTGTAGTGTGCGTCGTGCCGCAGGTGGGGGCGCTATTGTGGGTCGTAGCCAAAGGAGGCATGCAGCCTCTCAGGTCGTTTTGATTGTGTTGACTAGACTGTACTTAGGATAAACTTAACAAACACATTAATAACAAGAGTTTTATGGTGAAATGCATGCCCATTAAATATTGTTCAGTTTTGATCAACAACCTCTTTAAAATTCATATGATGACTTTTATTTTAAATTTATTTTATTCTACTTATTAGCAAATGTCTTGGAACAGAATATAAAATGAAGCCTTAATTTAGGTAAAGTTATTCCCTTATGTTGCGGACGATCCACAAACACTTACTTATATAAATAGAAACAAGTAATAAGCGTAAAGTTTTCAACATCCCTGCTTCAGAGCAGCTTCTTCCCTCAGGCTGTGAGACTGCTTAATGCACCATCTGCACTCCTTCATGTATGTTAAATAATTTTATCTTTTTTAAACAATCAATTAATCAATCAAGAGGGAACCACATTTTAATTTCATTATACAACTTGTTGTATAATACAACTTGTTGTATAATGACAAATAAACTTCCTTGTATCCTTGTATCCTAACACATTGCCTTGTTTCAATGTTCCACATTTTTTGCATACAACATTGTAACAAAAGTAAGATGAGTCTCACGAAATAGAAGTAATCTAGTTACTTGCAATATATTGTGTGAAAATTTAAGAAATTTAATTTATTTGTTTTAAATTTATTTTTTAATTGATTCCATCAATTGTCATTCATTAAAATCACTTTACGACCATATTATTGTTTGACTCAATTTAAAATACTTTACCCTGGTTTTCCATGACTTGAGGTTGTCTAAGTATGCTTAACTTTACCGAACAATATTTAACAGCTCTAACAGGACTGATTCTCTAAAAGTTAATGTAATGAGTAACTCTTTATGTGATAACATCTTTACCCCCATAAGAATGATTGCTAGATTTGAACTATTGCCACCTTATTCTTGCCTGGTCAAAGGCAAGCTCAGCGAAGTGTTATACAGGTTAAAGCTTACAGACAGGTATTTGTGAGTGGATGAAGTTGACAGGCACAGAGACACCTCTTTTTTAATCACAGACACACAAGACCTTTTTGTCTTTTGTCTGGTCCTATGCAAAAAGATTGAGGTCAGCCCAGATCAGAATATTGTGCTGTTTGACCTTTTAAAATATCCTCACTTTCCAAAAAAAATCCTCACTTTCATAGTGTAAAAGTCAAAACACAAAAAAACAAAAAATGTCTCTTACAAAGATAGCTGTACAAGAGCACGCACACACACACACACACACACACACACACATAGACTATAGATCTAAACTATAGATCTGTTTGTTTGTAGCCTATATCTGTTTACTGGTATACAATTGACTATGCTCAGGAGTTTATCAAGAGTTAGTTGAGAGATTTTATTTAGGGAAAAGACTGGGCTGTATATCCCCTTCAAAAAAAACCCTAAAAAGCCTTACTCTGAAAAGGCAACTACAGACAGTTGATCTCTGCACTTTCTACAGTCAAGGTGCACTTGACCCACATGACAATATATGTCTAGTTGTCTCCCTTGGATTTAGATTATGTGACATGGTTCTGCTTCAGTTGTCATGGTGTGACGAATTACTTGAATGCTGAGGTCTAATTTTTATTCCAATAAAAAATAATATCATAAAAATAATGCAATTGTTGATATGTAGGAGTGAAGAGTTTACTGGTTAAAAATAGCATATGCCATTATAAATCCTGCCCTTTATCAAAGGTAATAAAACATTCACCAATATGCAGCATTTCATATATTATTCTGTGATAATCCCTCTATGCTGAAGAAGTGATTTTGTTAAGAGTCACTCTTGGTTGGACTATAAAAGCAAATGCATGAATGTACGTGAATGAATGAATGAATGAATGAATGAATGTAAAAGATTTAGCAGAAATCGACGGGCTACTCAAAAACCCACTTACTTAGAAAATTATATCACACTTAAAGAAAACAAATCTCAAAACATACAAGTCGTATCCTTCGCTCACTGTTCTGATTTCTGCCTTTTCACAAAAGTGTGTTTAGCCAGTGTCTCATTTAATTCTCCTCTTTGAGTCGATAGTCATACGCAGGGCTCTCAAGTCTCACGCATTGAGCGTGACAGTCACGCTTTTTGGTCTTTTGTCACGCACTCCCGCCACACTT
>JAPZDY010000002.1:5048029-5089628 GCA_029783645.1 Ctenochaetus hawaiiensis
CATTTGCTTTGATTTGCTGTACTTATTTATATGTACATATTTTTATTGAACCTTATTTTCTTTATTTAAATTTTTTATTGCGGTTGGATGCTGGTACCAAGCACATTTCACTGCGCATTATACTGTGTATAATTGTGTATGTGACAAATAATAATAAAGTAAAGTAAAATAAAGTAAAATATTTAATACAACCAATTTAATCAATCTCATCCATATGTCTCTGTGTATATTTTTTTTACTTCACCTATATTTTCCCATACCTCCATATATTTTCTCCTCATCAGCATCAGAAAACTCTCAACATCATGAAAACTATCTGGAATTTGGCATCTTTTTGCCAGCTGTCATGTCATCTCACCTACTCATAGAAGACTGCGATGCCTCTACGTTCATGTTGATGTTGTCCTCGTTCCAGCGGTTATACTGCACGCTGCCTGCATTGTTGGAATCCATTGGGGAAGTCATGTTTCTCTCACTGGTTGTTTATCTGCTGCCTGGAGTCACTGTTCACTCACTGCTTCACTGCCCAGCCTGGACAAATCAAGTCTCTGCTCAGACACAAAGAGGAGGAAGAGTTTTCTGTGTGTAACAAAACATCTACAACACTGATGTCCATGCGGCATTAACAGGTATTTTAATTACAGTAAAATAACAAAAGGCAGAGTTGAATATGGCTTCATTAAGTGTATAAATATCCAAACTTAAAGCTTAAGTAAAACTGCTTAATTAATTTTTACCTACATAATCTATTCACCCATCATAATGCACTGAAAGTTTTACCAAATGAGTTTTACATATGGGGATGTTTAAAGTTAGCTTTGTATTCAGTGCTTTATCAGAGCACATGATTAAAATAATTAGACTTAAAGCAGTAATTTGATTGTTGTTACTTGAAGCAGAATTCTCTGAGCATCCCCACATTTAGATAAACTTAAGCTGTGCTCACCTGTATGAGTCTGACACAGTCAAGAACCTGCCACCAAAGCTCTGCTTTCCAGCACTTTTAAAGGCACGCCTGAGATTGAGTCATGCCTCCTGCTATGAGACGCTGGCCATAGTTCATGTGTTACTGAGGTCGAACTGTCATAAATCCATTGGTTGTACTCTGGCTTTTGTCTTTTACCTCAATATATGACGCTTTCTTGGTGATAAAAAGCAATTTCAGCTCTGTCTGTTTTGTCAGTGTTTAGTTTGATCACATACTTTGCAGATAGTAGACTGCAGGGCTAGTGTTGCAGATTTTTTTGAAACTTCCTCCCTTGCATGGAAATGACACGTGATTTAGTTAAACAGAAATATCTCTTTGCTGTTTTTAATTTTTTTCAGTAACTCCACTGAAGCAGATAAACGCCCCCCTCCTCTGTTTTGCAATTGAGCAATCTCAGCTGCTTAATTAATTTCATTTCCCAATGAAATGTCCCAACTTCTTAAATGTAGTGACCTTAAAAAGTCTGAGATGGCACTCTGAGCAGGAAACCACAAGGCATTTGTTACTTCTGGTGTCTGTATACATTCTGTTCAATTCCTTTTTTAACAAGCATCCATATCACATTTGAGATATATGTAAATGAACACATTTAAATACAGAAAATTGTTCATGTCATAAGCATAAAATTGTACAATGCTCATAAGGTCCGCCACACCAATGTCAGAGTAAGGGGTTAAGGGGCTCCAGGTTTCCAGTTTTTTGGGGATCTGTAGGTCCTAACTTACCAAGAGGAGAAAAAGAATAGAGCAAGTACTTGAGCTGTTTTTTCTGAACTTTGATCACTCTGCAGGGCCTGCTGGAGGTGATTCATGTCAGTCAGAAGTAGTCAATGGAAGTAAAAAGTTCTTTAGTGAATGTTATAAATCTGTTCTTCTTGACACTAGTGATGTCATTGGTGTGAGGGAAGGACCACAAGATATTTCAACTTGGGTAATCAGGGCTGCTGAGATTAGGAAAAAAAAAAGGATGTACACTCTTTGCTTTTGCTTTGCTCAGTCAGTCTGGGCATCAGAAATCCATGCGCAATGCATCACTGTACATGTAGGCAACAAGGCCCCAAAAGCAGGGGAATTCAAATTTTTATGTCACTACAACGCATACAAAGGTGTATGTTGCTTCAATTGGCTTCGTTTATGATCGACACTGCAACAACTCCTCCTCTGAATACCTGCTACATCTTTTTTTACACTTTCAAAGTAATATTATTATTTCTCCTTTTTTTCTTGTCTTGTTTGCGTGTTTTTAGTTTTTCTGTACCCAAATCAAAAATTCAAGAATCTATAATTATTAATAATTACAATAGGTTGACTTGAAATATTACTCTGGCTAAAATGTTATTTCTCAGAATGATGAATGAGTTGAAATCCTTGTCAAAACAACTCTGGAACTGTAGCTTTAGGACAACTTGAGAATGAAAGTAATGCCTGCCAGGATTTTGGCTTAGAGAGTATTTCCTGTAGTGCAATAACCTCCATTATCTTGTTCTGACTTAGGCTGCTGAGGGCCTCTGCTCCACCAACACTCAGATGACCTTTGGTCCAGGACATAGAGCAGCCTGCATGACCAAAAGCTCAACCCTGAGGCAATAGAGATAAACAGAAGAGCTAAGCTAATACTCCATGTTACTGTGACCCGATCTGGAATAACAACTAAATATGGTTAATGGTTTTGTTTCCTGGGAGTTGGTTTGCCTAAATCGGACTGACCTTGATGAAATTTTTGTAACACCTGTGACATTTAAATGAAGTTTTCTTCTTTTAAATCAAAAGTAGCACGATGTTCTCCTTTATCACTTCACTCCTTACAACTTACTTCCTACCAGAGTGGTTGACTCCTGAAACAAATCCACTGGACAGTTTACTTCAAGGTAAGCTCCTCATTAATTCATTTTCTCTGTTGTCCATAGTGCTACCAGATTTTTCTCAACTGTATACAGCGGCTGGCTAGAGTGTGTTAATGGTTGTAAATTCAGAATTATGTGACCTGCAGGACTGGTAGGTGCATGCGGGATCTCAGTGTTATGCTCCTTAATGAGAGTGCACTTATTCCTAGAAGAAAGGTAAAGAAACTTCCTTTTTAACAGATTTATAATGAAGATTGATACTATATTCATAACTTGATCAGTTTTCAATATTAAACATTTTAATCTATTTTTTTTAATTATATACTTGATTTCTTTCCTGATAACCCACAGCTGGAGTGAAAAAGATGATAAAGATACATCAAGCAAGAGGACACTAAGTCAACAAAGGAGAAGTAAAAGTAGACTTCCTGAGGTGCTCCAGTTTTTCTTTGTGACTGCGTTGCTGGCAGTAGTGGGCTCCCGTGTTGCCTCACTGGTTGTTCTGGAGTTTTGTCTTCGAGGAGTATCTGGATGGGCTACAGCTGGACCAGTAAGAAACCACTGCTGTAAAAAAAAAAAGCCTGATTCTCAACTTTACTACCTGATTTTCTTGTTGCTTCTTCTGCACAGTTTTGCTTACTTCAGTTTCTGGTATTCATCATGTCATGATGACTCATGATCTCTATTTTAACAAACAGTCTATCATTTGTTTTGATTCATCCATTAGTTTTATGTATATGCTCCTCTGTTCCCCAGGAGTCGGGGAAGTTTCTGCAGCAGCTTTTAATTCAAAGCCAGTTCTCTCTAGGATGTGCCCTAAGCTGCAGTTTGCACTTTCTCCACGAGGGGGCGTCCCAGCGCTGGCTATGCCTGCTCCTGGCAGCAGCGCTCAGCTGGTTCCTGGCTAGGCAGACCTCACTCCTGCTGCACCATGTCATGGCTCTGTATAAACTCCACAGCTCACAGCGCTACTGCGGCATTTGCATCAGCCTCCTGACATCAGGCCGCAGCCTGCTGCCCATTCTGTGCAGGACCATGATCATTACTTTCTGTGTCGCTGTTGTGGCTGCCATATCAATCATCAATAAACACTTCCTCTCTGCAACAGAGGCCCTCAGGTTCTGGACACCACTGACTATCTGCTACACACTGTTGGTTGTGTACATGCAGGGTACGAAACATTCAAAATGGCAAACATACATATCAGTGCTCATTAGACATCAATCAATCTGAGCAAGACCCTCAGTAAGGCCTTTGACGGTCTGATGGTATAGACCTCTCTCAAGACTGAAGAAAACAATTATTAATTCATAAGTTTCAAGCCTCTCTTAGTTGTCTTGTCTGAATGCTGAATGCTAATGTCCATCATTCATTTCAAAGTTCTCGTGGTTTGATACCTCTTTAGACCTGTCCTAAACTGCACACGTTTACCAAATATTTCCCTCTAATGTTGTGTTTTGTTTCTGTAGAGGAGCAGCACCGTCTGCCCAGCAGCCAGGCTGTCATGAACACAGTGGTGGTGCGTCTCGGTGGTTTGATGATCCTGATGCTGACTGTTGGACGCTGGGCTGACGTCTTCCACATCTTACTGTGTTTCCTGGGTGAGGCCAGCTGCCTCCTCCCCACTATGGATCTGCTGGATGCAACATCCTCACAGGTCAGTGAGTCTCTCTGGAAGAAGCACACAGAGCCGAAAGCACTTTCTGTCCATCGGGACCCCAAAACTGGGGCAGAATATCGATGTGTTCATTAGACTGCGTCCCAAGATGAGACAGAACTTCTCAAACTTGTATCCCAGGTGGAGAAGGTTTAAGATCCCCATGACAGATTCAGGTCAAAGTAATCTCTGATTCAGAATGTCGTACCTAATTTTCGTTTCACTGAGCTGGTCTGATTGAATAGCCCAGAGTTTTGAATGAAAGCACATGCTGTGATGTTTTAAATTTGTGTTGAAAAAGGAAGGCTAAATCTATTTCGCAGAGTTGATAAAAAATTGTTCAAATTAGTTTAATCTTGAAGATTTGAATACAGATAGACACTGAAATCCCAGATCAATGTGATGTTGAAATTTATATAAGGTACAATTATTATAATATAGAGGCAGAGCCAATAGATATTCTGTCTTGCTTGTCAGAAGCTCTGTCATACACACTATTATCATCTTATGCTATTTTAACATCTGTCCTGTTTGTTGTGTGCATGTAGGATGAAGAGGACTACACAGACTATGTTAAAAAAGATCGTCGACAAAGACCACACACACGACAAAAGGAGCCCCAGATGGCTTCTCAGTGATTTTAAAAACTGGTGGTTCCTTTTTAAGATGCCTTTCATTAGTGTAAATACTATTAGAGTTACATCAAAAATGAATGGGCTTCTTTTATATTTAGGGTGTAATTTTATTTTTTTCATTAAAATGCACAAGGGGCATATTATGAGTGACAAAATTAAATCTTATTTAAAAAAAACAAACAAACAAGACAAAACATTAACAGCTCTTAAACCTTTATGCAAAAAGCTCATGTAACAACAGTTTCCTCTATTTTTAGGAAGGGTAATATGACTCACAGAATAATCTGCCCCTCACTTTCTTCCAGAGGTCTTGGTTTTACTATTATACTTCTTTTGGAAGGTGTCTTTTTGTCCAGTAGGCTACTCTTTTGTAAATCTTTCCTTTTTTTATTAGTCAGCTGATCAGTTTAGTTGACGGTTGTGCATTTCTGATGTTGTTCCAAGGGTCTGTGTGACATGTAGGATGAATTAATGCTGTAATACTGAAGAGATTTTGGCAGGCCCACTTACTCCTGAAGAAATTCATTGTTCCAAATTTTCTTTGTGGGACTGCAGAGCCTTGGGGCTTTGTAGTCCTTTCTACAGTCTATTCAAAATAAGGTGCGTTACTATTGTGCTGTTATAATAAAGCCAAGCTTTGAGAAATAGCCTGATTCTGATTAGCCCACGTAGTGGTGTGATTTCAGGAAGAGGGAAAAACCTTTTTTTCTGCATTTTTTTAAAACAATGAAATACCATTGTCTTTTTAGATTTGAATACCATGAAAAGAGAATATACTAGACAAAAACGGAAAACATATTAGGCCTGTACAAAACGTGCATTACATATATTATATCTTACATTACAAAAAAAGGTGGTGGATTTCACTGACAAGCCTTTCTCACAGGGCTCACATCAAAAGTATGAAAAGTCTACCATGAAACCAATACGCATTAGCTGCTATTGTACTTAAATATACAAATGAATATACAAGTGAATACAAATTTTCACATGCAGAAATTGACGGTTGTAAATGTTTATAATAACTAAGGCAACCACTGCCTCCATCCCAAACAGCTACGCCAAACGGTAAGTTTATTTGTTTCCTGACATTTTTGTCGCTTAGCTCAATTTTCCAAATAGCACAAGGGCCTGTAAGTATCATTTCGCTCTTGTCGTGTCTCTCCTGAGATTGTCTGGGTGAAAAGAAAAGGCAAAATGGCTGACGACAACGTTAGCGCAGTAAAGTCACACAAAATGGCGTTAGACAAAGGAAAAGCTGTTACTTGAATATACTGACTTTACCTCCATCTAAATCCTTGAGAAAACACTGCAATTAAAAAGAAAACCCTTAACATTCCAAATTAATGGCCATAGTCTGCGTGCTGACACTTAATTTCGTTTTATAACCAACGAAAGGCGTTCATGAAGGTTTTTCTTTTCTTTTTTTTTTTTTACTGCCTTTACATTGGAGTTTCGGCTAACGTTACATTTTGTCAGTAACGTTACAGCCTGGCTTGTGACAACTACGAAGGTCTCTGACACACACATAAAATAAAATCCACATTTTGACGCCGGTATTATGCCCACAAGATGTGTCTTTATTGATAGCTGTGGACTGACAGAAACATATTCCATGAGTAGGTTTTGTATGTATTTCAGTCCCGTCACTCCATGTCAAAAAAAGGCGTGTGAAATTACAGTGGGTACATTAGCCTGGCGGTCCACATCCCAAGATAATCCAGGTCTGAGAGTCACTGAAGAGGAAATTTAGTTTTTGGTGTATAGTCGATCCACCAAAATAGGAAATTGTACTCCCATGGGTTTATTAGATTTTTAACTGAATAAAGTTCCACATCGGGACGGATTCAGCAGACACAGAGAAGACGTTCTCCATGAGCACCCGAATGTGCTGGAAATGCCCATTGAAATGACTGAGCAGTTGTTGTCACCTCCTCTGGAGATTTCCAGACTTTTCTGTTCTCATCTGATAGGCACGCCGTGCACATGCGCAGAGCAGTTTTGGCGAGTCCCCTGTTACCGCATTTTAGCGCATGCGCACTTCTGCCTTCTGCCTATGTGTGCTTAATATAGTAACAAAAGCAGAATAATGCTGTAGTGTAGTAACAGAGCTTTTCTCTGCCAAACTTTTAATAAATAATCGTTTTCTATTAGCCAAACGTTGTATTGAGCTCTACTACGAGCTAAATGTATTGAGGAGCTAAATGTATTGAGGAGTAAATGAACTCTGAGTTATTAACAGTTGTTGGCCTCTTAATTAGGTGGTCTTTTTTTTTCTTTTAAAAGGCTACACATTAAGCAAGTATCATTTAATTGTTACTTACAGGGGTGGAAGTCTCGGAAAAACACATGTAAACAGCTTTTATTTACCCCTCATCAGCGCTTATCACCGCTGGTCTCTTGAACCTTTGGACATAGGCCCAGTTGCTCATGTTACTTATTAGCTTAAAACAGAGCACAGACCAGGTCAAAGTTTTAGACTTGATAGCCTTCATACCATTAAGTATCACACTAGTAGTGGTAAATTGTCTTGATAGACTGCAGGTATTACTGGCAAAAACCCCACAACAAATTAATAAGAAGTGTAAAGAGGAATTGGACTAATTTTAAATGCCATTATGTTTAAGTATTGCATGAATAACTTTTGCTGACTCATGTCCGTCTCATTACTATTTCGCTCAATCCTTTGTGAATCCTGTTCTGACAGGATTTGGTTTATTGTGTCAGTCAACAAAATCTTTTGATGGTGATTGTTTTAATTGAATGGTGTCTGTTGTATCACTATTCCTAAGAGATCTGACAGTATCTGGCTCAAGAATATTGGTGTTTCTACCAAGGTCAACTAATGGTAACATAGAGAGGGGATTTGGTTTGACTGAGCACATTTTCTGTTACCAAAGTCAGTCCCACAGCTGTTGGACCTCTTTGCTTTTTGAAAATCCTCTTTCAATGGTATCTCTGACAAATTACCTTCAGTTCGACTAATAGAAACCTTCCCCTTACAGGCTACACTAATGTATTCAGGGCAGCGGTACAGTGTTTAAAGAATGATTCAGCTTTGTGATACATAAACAATCTAATTTTATTTTATCCCCCCTAAAAAAGTAATTATTATGTGCTAATGAACTTATTCTTTCAGGTTACAGATGAAAACGACACATAATTTGTCTGTTTTTCAGACAGGTGATGATTCAAAGTAAAAAAAAAGTTTCTTTGTATCAAGTTAAAAAAGTTGCTTGGTCACATAGAAATTACAGAACCACAAAACTGCATGCTATATTAATGGCAGAGCAATAAATGAACTCCAATGGGTTCTATATCATTTTTGACTTAAAACACAGCATTTTAATGAAGCTTCACAGCCTGTCTCTTATCATTAACATTCAGAGTTGCCTACAACAGGCCATTTTAGTTAGTTTCCTGTTTCCTGCATGCTTAAGTTTCCGCTTTATGTGTCAAAATCTTTAGCACAACTATTTTAGATTTAAATGGAAGGGGCCAACTTGACCACACTTTCAGGAGCCTATGTTAAGCAATTATTGGTGACTAAAAGGATATTAGTTATCAGTCCTTCCATCCATTTTTTAAACTGCTTTTTCTGTTTAGGTTCACAGAAGCACACAGGGACCATCCCAATTACACCCTCTATTTTTTCATTAGTATTTAGTCAGAGTGATAAATGACTGACATGCCTGAACAAACTAAAAGCTAGAGGCAGCAAAGTGCTCCTCCTTTGCTATTTTTTGACTTACTAATGGCTTTTTTAGAATGGCTTGCATAAAAATGTTGCTGTGGTGTGTTTACTGTATTTTGGAAAAAATAATTTGAAGCTTATAACACCCTAAACAGCCAAAAATTATATTAAATAAAAAAAAACTTTTGTTTAACCGTGGGCAAAGTGCCTCACCTTGCCATACCCAACTACCACTGATGGGATCCTCCTGTGAGTCAAAGCTTCTCAGATGTCAAAGCACCTTCATTCAACCAGGGGTTTTCTCACGCATGCGCAGGGGCGCAAGACTATCTCATCGGGGAGAAAAAAAGAAGTTCACACACAAAGCCACGCCTGCGCGGTGTGCCTCTCATTACAAGCGAAGTTGCTGCATCTTTTTAGGAAGCTACATGCTTTCTTTCGACACCCAAAGGTCGCATGGTGTCAGGGACGCGCCTAGTCACGGGAACAGTCCGGAGCGCGTTCATGAGGTGCAAGATCGCGCTTTAACAGTGAAGAGTATCAAACAGCGTGCGGGGATTCAACCTAATGGTTTACATTGGGTCACAACGACCAGTCAATGATTTGCGCCGAGTATTTTCTTCTGTTCGGTGTTTATTTTGCAAACCTTTTCTATTTTGCACGGGAGGAAACTGACATAGCAAACTCATCTGTATGATAGGGGAGCAGGAGCACACAGTATGGTCCGGGAAACCAGACATTTATGGGTGGGAAATTTACCCGAAAATGTACGAGAAGAGAAAATCATTGAGCACTTCAAGCGGTGAGTAGAGACACTAATGAACGATGTGTGTTTTGTAGTGTAACGACGACTGCACGGCCAGCATCTCTCTCTGTTGTGTCACATTTTAGTGAAGTCGGGATGAAGCAGGAGGTTCCCCTGTAGCAAAGTCTCATTTGGCAACTGTGCTGTCAGCTCTCTTTAAGCAACAACATTGTGCTGCATTTCAAGTGAGATAAGAAAGAGAACGGCTAGCACGCTTCAACCAGCAAGCTAGCGGACATATGGTTTTCTTATTTTGACACGGTTACTAACTCGTGGGCTAAATGATAACTTAACTTGTCCTTTTCACGCCGTATGGCTGTGCATTCCCACCAGCCATCCATTTGACTTGTAACAAGCCTAACGTTACCTTTACACCTGGCGACCGTAAAAACACATTTTTTATAGCGTAGCCGTCGACACCAACAGCAAACTGTCAGTGTAAACAAACTTCAGCTTACCTGGCGAGCTGCTAGCATTGTATAAGCTATGCATTTCAGTCTGCATCTTTGGCAGACAGTACGAAGTCTGTTGCCGTGTGTTTTCTCTTGCCTGAGCAAATCAGGGACCCGATGTTTCACTTGACTGTTTGTGTTGGTCAGGTTAGCCCACTGCTTCCAGCAAAACCTGTGCGCTAAGTGTGGTTAATTAGCATATGTACTCCATCTATGAGGATGCAATGTAGGTGTCGCAAGAACCGGATTTTGCTATAACTAACACAAGTCAGTGAAACCTAAAAGGTGACGCGACATCACGCCGCCATCCACGCTGCAACAATGTTGCAAACTGCCTGTGATTGAACAGGGTGCTCCGCTTTAACTGATGTGCAACACTGTAGCGTTGTAGTAGGATACTTGTGTTTACTTTGTGTGCATATTGGCAAAAAAAGAAAGATATATTTGCTATATTATTACCGCGTTGCTTCCCCCAGCTGCTGACTTGCACAGCCTGCATCGGGAGCCGATTTAAGGAAAATCAGACAACATGTCGATATTTTAATTGCGTTATTGAAATTGAGCTCTATTTGTGCTTTCTGGCTTTTATTTTTGGAGGAGACCCAAACATGCACATTTTGAGGCTTTTGACCTCTTTGCCGGAGGAAATAAAATGTAACATAATTTTTGTGTGGCTCTGTCGGGTTGTCTGCGCGCTCTCACCTCTCTCTTCTCGGCTGTCAAGGAAATAGCAGCCCGCCTCTCCGTCCATATGTGCTTGAGACCAGCCTGCTGAAAAAACATCAGTCTACCTATATGAACAACGCCGATTTCTGTTCTGTGTTGGCGTCGCCATATCTGACGGAAGCTGCTAAATTACCAACATAATTCATACATGTCTGATCAACAAAATAGTAACCGAAAGGCACGTTTGTCCCAACATGCCCCCGACACAACTGTATAAAAGGTATAAACTGATCAAATTAATTTGATGCTTTGCACTCTGGTCTTTTTATTTACGCTAGACGGGAGCAGTGAGTGAACTATGAACATGGTTCGTATCTGATTCATGCAGCTTTGCTGCAGAACGCACAATAATGGACTACCTGTGCCGTTTTATTTACATTAGCTCGTGCTATGATGTGCGTAACGTTATGTTTGGGGGATGGTGAACTGGCAGCACGTTATTGCTAAGCGTAGGGGGAAACTGTGTCGGCGAGTGCTTTTAGCATGCTGCCTCAGCTTCAGCGTTAACCCAGAGGTAGTCAGAGTATGCAGGTGCATGACAGTCCAATGTGTGATAGAAGTCATTGAAGATGGGGGACGGCAGAATGAGTAAGCAGTGTGAACAGCTTTTCTAAAATGGCGTCTGAGGCTGTTCAATGTTGGGAACTGGCATGCCAATAAATTTCTGGGCACCCTACTGTCTCTGTCGGACAGTGGAAATACACTCCCGATAGCTTCTTGGGGATGGGATGGGGGTCAAAGCATACAAATGTTAGCAGGCTTTGTAATCCCCGACTGAGCTTGTAAATTTTGTGTAACAGACTGCCCATCAGTAAATTCAACCATCAGTTAACGAGGTATTTACAGGCTTATTAAGAAAACAATAGAATCATTACCCTCGTACACATCGATTTAAAACTCTATTATATCATGAGTTGAGGGAAAAAAAGAGAAAAATGTATGTTTAATTCTTACCACAAGTGCCCTACTTCGAGTGAAAGAGAAAAAGCCAAATTGACATTATTGTTTTTGTAAAACCCACACACAGCGAATCAGGAAATGTCATGTCTCTTTATATGCAGCCCAAGCCTCATCTGCATGCTTCCAGTGGATCTAAGCTGATCAGAGCACCTTCCCCCTAGAAAACATGCTAATGTTAGAAAATATATGCATTTATTAACATGCAATGTGCCAAGGTTTCAAGTCCAGTTGCTGGGTTACTGTTGCCTTGTAAGAAAGTACCACAGAGCAGAGAATAAGAGTTGCAAAGCAACCTTACCTCCCACCCCTCCTCAGACATACACACCCACACACACACACACACACACTCACTCACACGCACTCATACATTGTGATAATTAAATGCAGCACTATGCAGGTTGGAAAATTGCATTGCTTTCACTAAGAATTGAAACTGAACACATTATCTGGGATTTTTTTAAAACACTGATGCATCATAGTTGCAGTTAGTCTAAACCTAGTGATCACTCTTTTTTTCCCCCTGTTTACTTTTTAGATATGGACGTGTGGAGAGTGTCAAGGTCCTGCCCAAGCGGGGTTCAGAAGGTGGAGTTGCAGCCTTTGTGGATTTTGTGGACATTAAAAGTGCTCAGAAGGCTCATAATGCTATTAACAAAATGGGGGACAGAGACCTGCGCACTGATTACAATGAACCAGGCACCATTCCTAGTGCCGCAAGGGGGCTGGACGATAGTCTGTCCTTAGGCTCTCGTGGCCGGGATGTATCAGGGTTCACAAGGGCGGCAGGGGGGGCTGTGTATGGACCCCCCACGTCGCTCCACAGCAGAGATGGACGCTATGAACGCAGACTAGACGGGTAAGTGGACAAAGTTTCTCTGAAGGCAGGGGGAACCATGGTTTCTGGTAAACACCTTACCACCAAGCATCTTCCCACCATTCATTCATTTAATTGTTTTGGGGGGAGAGGAGAAAAAGAGTTCATGCTCGAGCATTCAATCATTATAGGGATTCTCTCTAAAGTCCTCGGAGCGTGGCCAGCGCTCCTGGATTCATACTTGCAGGTAGACATTGTGATACTCCTTAAGTGAGAGCATGTTTGTACACAAGTGTATCTTTTATTGAAATAAATAATAAATAGTTAAAATGGCTGTTGAGGATTATCTTTGTGAGTTAAACATCTCTGTGAGGTGGATATATCTTTTGCGGAAATTGCGGGGCAAAGATTGGATATCGTAAAAAATTCCCAGGATTATTGGAGATTGCTGGAGAGAGAAAGAGAGAGAAAAAGAGAGAGAGAGAGAGGGAGAGAGAGAGAGAGAAAAAGAGAGAGTGGTCCAGAGGCCTTCCCTGGGATTCCCCTAATCTGGAGTTACGTGCTCTGCCCGATGGATTAATGTCACCCTTTCTCACTCATATAACTAAACAACCACAAGACCACACATTAAATATATAAGACACCATTGTTTGGATTAGTCTAATTTGGTTTCCAATTACTGTGCACACCTCATGGAGGTGTTCGCTTCTCTTGCGGGCTGGAGACACATGGATAACCTACACAGGATATATATTCCCCACTTTTGGATTAACTCTGGCCAGAAACCTCAAGGATATGCCATCATGCCAAAGGTATGGGTTGCGTTCTTGGTTCTTTTGTTGTTGTTTTTTTGTTGTTGTTATTTTGTTTGGGAATATATCTAAAATCAGGGCATGCAATTTGAGTGCTGGGAGACCTCTACTGGAGATCCAGCTCAGTAGAGACGACAAAAACAAGTGAGCAAATGACTTTTTCCTGCTTTATTTTTGTGGAGATTTTTACTTTTCAACGACAGAGACTCACAGTTGTAATGAGGACAAACATTGACTATATTTGGATTGTACAATTCAAAGAAGAAAGCTGGAAATTGAGACTGGAAAGAAGCAATTGGAGATAATCTACTTCATGTTTTTGGATTACATGCTCCTTTCCTGAATGTGGAACTATCACTGAACCCTGGATATAATCACAAACATGTTCAGCGAACCAAATTTCGCCATTTTCTCACTGACTCAGCTCCAGTTTGGACTGCATTGAGGCTCTCCTGCTCGCAGAGGAAGTAGACAAGAGACATGAACATCCATGAGCTTCAAAACTGGTCTCCACCTCGGGAGTGAATGCATTGCTACAATGAACAGCAATCTGGATTACTAAAACATTTTCTTTATCCTCTCTTAATTTGTCATGGCCAGATTTCTGTTCCTCTGCCAAAGGAATTTGACTATTTTATTGCTGAGCTCATCGTGACAAAAGTGGAATGTGAAAGACATTACAAATGAAGTTGCAAGACTTTTTTCAGTCATTCCTATTATTGCTATCAGGGAATCAATGGTGCACTACTTACTGAAGATGAACCCCTGGATATAAAGTATTTATTTTACCGGCCTCAAGTGCCACTGTTTTTTCCCCTCCCAATTGTTGTGGATGGATATATGGACTTAAATTGTAATTTTCCAGCGCACAAAAACATCCTTACGCGGATCTGTACAGGGCCTTGTTTGTTATCGTCTTTTTTATTAAAACAGACACTGCGGCTCATCAAAGTACAGAAAGTCCCATGCCCTTAAAATGAGGATTACAGTTTCTGTCATGAACAATTTTGCTTCAGTTTTTTCCCCTCTCCACTCAACATTTTTGCCCGTTTTTTCTGCTCACAAAGTTCTGTCTCCCTAGATTGTATTTGGAATTATAGGTCAAGTTACCACTCTCTCAAAAGGTTGGTATGTCCTGCCCTGTGTATTTAGCTGTCCTCTCTAACCCCCTAGTTTGAACCCCTGTCTCTCTCCATTTTCCCCACTAACCGACGTAGCTGATACATAGACTGTTATTACTGACTGTGTTTCTATAAGCAAAACTCTATACCTTACCTTGTATTATTTTCCTTTTTCTTCCCCTCACCTGACCCCTCTTTCAGGTCCAGTCCCCATTCTGTTTATGATGAACAGATCAATTTTGCAGCTGTTATTCATGACGAGTGATCAAAGTCCCCATAATGTACAACACTGTTATAGTATAACACAAAGATTGGCTGAGGGATCTCTTTTAAGTTTTAAGGTTTCAAAAAAAAAAAATTTTTTTCACAAACTCAAAATTTGCACTCAATGCAAAAAAATATTAGACTTAAAGTAAAAAAATTAAGGAATGAAAAACTGTAAGAAATCAAAATGTGTCTAATCAATTAATCAAAAATTTAATGGCTGATTATGTCTTTATTAAACAAAAAAATCTACATTTCCTATTTCTCTGTTATTTATAATTTTTTAATGATTTTTGGTAAGACCGCAACATTTAAAATGTCCCTTTGGGCTCAAAAAAAGCTGTAACAAAAGCTTTCTATAGATAAAATGATTGATTGATAAATTAAAACAAATAATCTGTGCAGCTATCAATAATGAAATTACTTTGAGGTCCTTTACTAGTGTCTTTTGTTCATACCTGTCAGTTTTTAAAAATGTCTACAGCTTCCCTTTGTGGGACAAGAGAACATATGAATATTTTATAATTAAACATAGCATGCAGACTCAAAACTTGAGTCTCAAGCCTAAATCCCTGAAAAAATTGACCTCATCAAAGATAATTTTTGTAAAATGTCACTTTTATTATAGAGCTGATTGCAATCACTGACCGGAAATAGATAGTAGAACTGAATATACTGAATATATACTTAAACATATTCACATAAGTTTGGTGAATAACTGATAATTGTTGTGAGATGGTAGAAATGGGCAGAAATATTTTTCCCTGCCATTTTTATTGTGGTATCTATGGCTTTTTGGTCTGTTGCAAGCAGTGAAACTTGCAAATTAAAAAGCAGGACAGATTTATTACAGTTTTTAGTTCAATGGATTACCTTTTATTTCTCATAGAATTTTCACTGGACTAGCAAAAAACATATGTTACAGTAAAGGATTTTTTCTTCATAAATGTTTTTAAATTAAGTTTCCAGAAAATGTACTATATCACTGTATATAAAGATTTGAAGTGATAGATTTATGTTGCATGGTTTGTGCTTAGCACTGCAAAGGGAACAAGAGGCTCCATAATTAACTGTTGGTTTGCATGGCTGAGGGATATTTAACCATAAACTACTTCTAACAGTTCTGGAAATTTTGAATTAAATTGATACGCATGTATTGCTCCCACATGACTGAGCCACCACATAAGATTCCTTTTTAGCATTCTGCTGGAATGCACCCTCATAATTATGCTGTTCACGTAATCCCAAAACAGTTGATGTGCTTAGCATGCACCAGAGCAGACTAATAATCAAACACTGATGGAAATTCAGCAAAAAAAGTCTAACTGAATTATTTTTAAGCTCCATGAATAATGTAGAACCTGTTTTGTGTAAAGTGAAATTGAAGGGAAATTGAAGGCTATCTATTGAGCAGCGAGTCTGCGTCACCAAATTAGCATTTTCGAGAGCATCTGGGGGTCAAGGTAATCCATCACTTTCACAGCAGACATCAGTGTTCCATAGATGTTATTCATGAATCCAGCACACAGAGGATTAAATCAAATAAGCTAAAACAGAATTTGCCCCTGACCTGCTGTACTTTATGTATAGTGCTGTAAAATACAGACGTGGTGCTAGTGTCCTAAACCATTTTATCCTCAACATTCAAGAGACAATGTACATCCCCGTGCAGCTTTTTGTTCTTGTGCCCTCTGGTATAAATTAGTCTAAAGAAAAGACTTCCATTCATGACCTTAAACTATGCAAGTGTCATTGGTTACAAATATGTCAGATGTTTTTAGCTGGTGAATATTTCAAGATTTGGGACATCAGAGTATTAAAATAACTTATCATCAAATATATCAAATAAATGTATATATATAGGAGTCACTTTTTCATCAGTAAAAGAAAAAAAAATCAATATATCTAAATTGTTTAACCCTCTTAAGGATAAAATTGCATATTTCGTTGCAGAAAGGGTTAAAGGGTTTATTATTCGGTACAGAGGGTTAGGCTTAGGTTATTAATGCAGTCTGTCAAAGTCCTCTCAAGTATGGCAGTATTATGTGAGTGGGAATATGCATTACACATTTTTTGTCAAATGTAAAGGTCAGATTGGGCATTTTAAGAAACTCATCTTATGGATCATTTACCAAAAGGCCTTTCAGGATATCACAGTGCATCTGTGATGCAGAGGAAGACGCTTGTGTCATTTATCTTAGGAGAGATGGCAGTAGCCTCCTGGGTGCGCCTCTTGAAACTCATGTCACTTGATTTCCAAAGCTCAGACTGAGACCCAAGCAGATAATTTTCCTGTTTTATCAAAGGAAATTCACATGCAGTAGTTTGGTTTTGCTTTGACCTTAGACCCTTAGAACATATTTTGGAAGTGGACAAATACTTTAAAATGTTTTGAGCTATTAACTAGTATACAGTTTTTTTTTTACATCACCCATAACAGCTATCAGAACAATACTAATGGAAACACTAGATATATTGCATATCTTTCAAAACTGCAGAGCATATTGAAGTTGTAAAATTCTAAAACTAAAAACTAAAGGAAGCTTACAGACATTTTGCATTTTGTCGATTAAAGCGCTGAATACATACATTTTCTTGAGATTCCAAACAGAAAGCTTTGTTCTGCCTTTTTTCTGTCTAATAACCTAAGGCTGCTTCCAACACCTCTTAAGTAAGATAAACCATTTCAGCAGTTTTTCCACGTCTTTTAAATGTCTTTGACTTTGATTTCCTTGTCGGCATTGACAGCTCAGTAGCATGTAAGCCAGCAAGTAAGTAAAATTTGGATCGACACATCTTCACATTGATTAAATCAAAACATCTCTGATGTTCCAAATCATTTAAAGATCCACAAGAATTGGATGTCTCTACTATAAGCAAGATTAATTTGTAAATTATGTCAAGGAAATTGGTTGTACATCTTTTCGTGAGTTTCATACCTCTCCTCTCACACTTGATATAATAAGCTAAATTTTATCCAGAAATAAGACAGAGACATGAGACATCATCATTATTTTATTGAAACTTAGGTGCTAGTTTTGTGATACTTTCTTTGAGACAGTCATTTTATTCATCCTTGCCTTTACTGGATAATTTTAAGTTGACAGAAAATATCAGTGATTGGCAAAGGAGATAGTGAAATTCGAAAAAGGTTCAGTGCAAGGAAACAGTCACTCAAATTAAGGCTGTCATGATGTAAGATTTTTTAAATTAAAATATAACCAAGGCCTGAAGAGTACACAGTATTGAAAAAGATATTATAATATATATAATATAATTTGCAAAAAAAACGCTCTCAAACAAGCTTGATTACATAATATTATTATATGTGTATTAAATACACACCTTTTTTCTTAATATCATGATTTCGTCAGTACTATTTATCTTTAACACTCCTAACTGAAACAACAGGATGTTGCTAATGATATGGGCATGAGAACACTTATCCAACAAAATACTGTGTGCATTGCTTAGTTTTCATAACCATACTAATTTCTGGTTTAAAATGACATTGCCTTTAGGTTTTCCATGGATACAGCTTTTGTTGAAATTTTACCACAGGTATATTTCTAATAAAATATATTCTTCTTAGTCTTACAGTTAAGTTGCACAGCCAAAAACTTAAAAAAGGATCCTAAATAATTTTTTTTTCTCTCTCTCTCTCTCTAAAAAAATTATATATATATCATGCATTTTCCAGTAAGTTATTTATTTATGTATTAATGAGATCTACAAAAGTTTTTACTATCTTTGACAGCTGAGGTTGGTTTAATGTTCAAAAAATAGCTCTTTCTTCTTCTTCTTTCTTCTTTTTCCCACATGTTTTGAACTGGACAAAGAATAAATCGCAGTCTCTTATTAAAAGAACCAGCTTAATAAAGGCTTGTAAGCATAGTTATATAAAACCATATTCGCCTGTGTTGAAACATCCTGGCTAATTTGCTGATTAGAATGTGATCTGAATTCAAACAGTGGTAATTGCTGTCCTGTCCCGCTCATTATGGGGAGTTGTGTAATATGACTGCTGTAATGACACAGCAGTTGTATTACCAAATTAAATTCTGATTGCTTTATTCAGTAAGAGGATGTTCATGTCTGGACAGAATGTCCTTATTAGCACAGTTTGTAATGTGTATCTTCAGAAAAGACACTTTGAAGAGCTTTTAGGATAACAAGTGGTGTCACATTGAAACATTATAAACAAAAGGCTTGTCAGAGGTAACCTCAAAAAACTCATCAAAGCCTCTCAGATAAATGATAAAATGATTCAAAAAGTGGTCTTTGTTACAGTTGCTAGATTTTAGAAGATAAGAATTACTGAACAATCCATAAAGACATGAATCTCTTATGTAAATCCTTGTACAAGTCTGTATTATCCTCCAATTAAACTTTCAAATAAGCTGCAGATTTCTGCTCTGTTGAACACTGAATGCATGCCTTGTGCTAAAAATCTCCTGAGTGTCCTATGTCAATTGTGTCTTCAATAGTACATTGCATTTTATAGCGGGGCATACAAGGTATGTATCTCTTATGTTTGAACTCGGAATCACATCTGCAGTCAAAGGAAAACAGTTTTAAACAAAATAAGCTTTAAAATAGTACTTGAAACCCAGTTGCCTAAAAGCATTCTTGTTACAGAAATTGATGTAATGGCAGAAGAATCTGATCATTTAATTTCTAAAGTAAAAACTCCTGAGGAAACCAAATTATTTTAAGAGCAGGCGCTCAGTTGTGTCCATCAGTCATTTGTTTAAATCCCCTTGCAGTCCAGTCTTGGTTGGAAAATTGTCTTAATATCTAAAAAAAATACCCTCTAAAACTACTTAATGCCCTGTCGTACCATGTGTCTAATTATGAAAACCCTTTAGAGATGCCTTATATTTTTTGTGTGTCCACTGTCTGCTGCTAACAGCTTTCTTAAACATCTTAAATCTAACTATAATGTGATGTTATTTGCTTTCTGTTTGTTAGGTCCACTGAAAGTCGGGACCGGGCGTATGATCACAGTGCCTATGGACATCATGAGCGTCCTGGTAGCAGTTTTGAGCGCCAGCGGCACTATGAAACTGACTATTACCGTGATGCAAGAGAGAGGACTCTAAGCACAGCTGGGAGTGGGTCTGGTACCTCCAGTGGAAGTAGTACAACAGTGTCGTCAGGAGTTGTTGGAACTATCGTTAGCGCTGTTGCTGGCAACACAGGAGCAGGTGGATCTGCAGGGGCCACGACGGGAGGAAGTGGAGGATCTGCATCCAGTGGGGTCAGCTTCTACCGCTCCCACAGCAGAAGCCCATGCCGCTTTGAGACACCAGAGCCTCGCTATGAATCTCGTGCCAGTGCCAGGGAACCCTTTACTTTGGCCAGCGTGGTTCACAGGGACCTTTACCGAGAAGACAGGGGTCGGCGCGGGGAGCGGTCTTACCGCCACAGCCGAAGTCGGTCTCCACACTCAACACATTCACGAAATCCATCTCCTCAAAGGCTGGCAAGTCAAGCTACCCGTCCTCCACGCTCCCACAGCGGGTCAGGCTCTCGCAGCCGCTCCTCCAGTTCAGACTCTGTCAGCAGTACCAGCAGCAGCACGAGTGGCAGGTGAGTGAGGCTGATCTGAGTGTAGAGAGTTCTGCTCTTATGTATGGCTGTTGTTTACCTTTTGTGGATGCCAGTCAGACAGACAGGTACTGGACAGACTACAGAGTATTTGAAAAAGGAATTTGCACACCGAGTACTTCTTCAAATGACTGTTCAGTTTATTTTGCAAAATAAAAAAGTACATTTTAATTAACAGGTCAATTCATAAGATTATTAATGCAATCTATCCACTGTTTTCTGCAGCTTACCAAGTCACAGTGTTAGTAATGTCTGGTTCAAGATAACACATTCCCACCTTGTATTTCCATGTGTTTGCTTTAATGAAGCAAACATTGTCTTACAGAACACTTGAGCTTTATGAATCTAATATTATTCGTAAAGTCATAGTGTGATATTGTCAATGCAATTTCTGGTGTGATTTTATTTGGCTACAGATTTTACCAAATTCTTATCATGTGCACCACTTAGGATTTGCACAGGAGAAAAAACATGTCATTGTTCTCACTAGTATATATTTTGTACCACTCTGCAAAATTAACTTCTGTATGCAAATTTATTTCTATGTAGGGAAATTAACTGAGTTTCCATAACATGTCCCTATAGGCTACTGACTCTTTTTTTAACATAACATAATTTTTCCCAACACATGGGCACCCTGTGTTCCCTCGATAATCCTGAGCAATCCATCCTTCCTTACAGCGATCCATTTAGGGTGCAAAGTTATTCTTGAACTTGATAGTTGGGCAAATTGGTCAGCAATCTACTTGCCAGCAACAACAAATAATGATAAAAGCTACAGTGACTGAAGTTGTTTGTCATATTAAATCCTAATTTAAGCAAGTGAATCACAACAAGGACAAGCACTGGCATGCCCCAGGGTAGTCAGCAACCCTCTTAGCTGCCCTCTTAGCTAAATGCTGTTGGATCTTCTTCTGGTGCTTCAGCAACTACCCCATTTTATCCACCTTGCCCTCAAACTCAAGGCATGCTACATAATACATTGTAATACATCTCCCAAGCCACTAAATTAAACTCTTGTTTTCAGGGTACTCAAAATGTTTGCTTGTGCTTTGGCTCATTTTCTTGTGAGTACTCAATTGAAACAAAAATGAGAAGGTGACAAGACGGAAGGAACAATGAGGCTCCATACACTCCATACACCACTTTTCAGAGAAACCTCACAGTGAACATTCAGAACCACACTGGTGACGAGTGGCTCACTTCTCAGCCACTCCCATTATCAGCTACAGAAATAAAACTGTGTTTTTATTTAGTTCTTATCACTTGCCTGATCAAGCAATTAAGTTGCTGTATTTACTAGCCTGACATGCCACTTTACCTGCCCTGTGAAATTGAGCAATCCTTACTGTTGAACTGCAACTTTTATGGGATGACATCAGTTTGAAAGAAGACACCACTCACTAAGTCCATTTCATGTTTTTTAGCAGTGGTATGTTTTTTTTATGTATTTTCAAAACATAACTTGTGAATGCGTACACCTCTAAAGCAGTGTATTTTAGGTGTATAAATATCTTTTTTGCCCATTTTTGTGATATTTAGTGAAAGTTTTAAATGATAAATCTGCTTTTGCAAGGTTGTTGGTTGAGAAGTTGTAAAATAGTTGGAAAAATAACCTTTGATACTTATAACTGCTGTAATGACACACTTTTGTTGCAGTTGCGATGTGCCCTGAATTGATTTATTACTGCTGTTTATACTTTGGATGGGGGTGGTGTCCGAGGTCATCTCTGGTTCCTATCATACAGTCCTCTGATCAGTTTTGCAATTCACAGATCACCTTAGTTACAAAGTTCACACAGCAACATTACCATCACACTCTTCAATAAAATCTGCTGCTTTGTTTCTTGCCAAAAAAAGTCATTTCTTAGCAAGTATTTCAAGTAGAGAAATATGGTAAAAGAATTTTATACATAAGACTCAACTCAGTTAAAGGTAGCTAGTTTGCTTAAACACGCCTAACCTGTGGTACAACATGTATATTTGCATACAACAGCAACAACTAATACAATAATTGTACTGGATGTATGAAATAAGATGTTTAAATGGTATGCTGCAAGTGTTCTTTAATAATTGTGTTGCAGCCAAATGTCAGTGTGAAAATTGATCTCCGTTATGAATTTGACATGCTAATTTAGTTGTTCCTGTGAATGACTGCCTGTTGCTGCATTTTTTTTTAACAACATTTGAGTCTATATCCTTGTAAATAATTTGCTTCACATTGATTGATTTTGCTTGGTCAGAACCACAAAGGAAATTAGGTCTACAGTTTTGTGTCCATAGGATTTACTTTACTGTGAAAAATTCACTTCAGCCTTCTCCAGTTGTTTTTATTTTTTTGGTGAACTGGATCACCTTTGGACACAGCAGAGTCCACAGCTCTGAACGACATGTAGCGACACATGTGGTTTGACGAGGTAATGCTGTGGGGGAGTTTAGACGGCTGGTGTATTTTTCTCATTGCCTACCTCTGTGTATGGGTGATGGCTCCCCCCCTCCGTGAGATCCAGTTGGAACTGGAAATTTCTGGCCAGTGCTGGCTGCCTGCCCACTCCCACAGGCCAGGCTCCGTCAGCAGCACTTCCGGGAGTGTCTGAGCACGGGAGGAGAAAGTGAGAAGGAAACAAACAGCAGAGGGCCTAGAAAGCTAAGGCAGGCATGGGAATGGTCTGAGAAAAAAGATGCATGATGCAACCTTGAATTTGCCATTGACAAGCAAATCCATGTATTTGTACTGATAACCAGATGCACTGTATAAATATGAATTGAGGAAAATGGGGTGTTGTCTCCAATTCAGCTTATAGAAATTGCTGTTTTTTCAAAAAGACACATTCATTCCATGTATTGCACAAGCTTTTATGCAAATGCATCAATATAATCAGTATATTGTGTTATATGTGTTATACAATATATAATTAAATTGCCATGCCTTGCTGGGCAGTTTGGCCACAGAAAAAACAAACATTTTGTTATCCTTTCTTTCAGTCAGTGTATCAAAATCATATTCTTTTTGCTGGTCTTAACTGGACATTGATATAAAGCTTTAAGCATTTATCACCAATCTGTGATAAATTTCTTGGAGACAAAGCACCTAGCACATTATTTACCAGTGCAAAATACAAAATCTCCTTTATTGTTAACATTTGTTTATATGTGAGTCAGTTTAGAATTTTATCAGGGTAAAAACATTAATGTAAATTCTTATCCATTACTAGGTTTGGCATAAGCAACAACTATTTGCTTTGACCCAATAACCACCGTTTAATCATACATTTATAATGGAAGTTAAAGATAAAACTGTGAGGTTTGCAATGACATCTAAGTCCATGTTCCTCTTTTGCTGCAGTGATTCAAGCAGTAGTTCCAGTGATGACTCCCCAGCACGTTCAGTGCAGTCTGCTGCTGTTCCTGCACCCTCAGCACTTCCTTTATCCTCCCTTGACAAGGATGAACCACGTAAAAGCTTTGGCATAAAGGTCCAAAATCTTCCTGTGCGCTCTACAGGTTAGTTAGAAGGTGCACAAAAAGCTTTTCTGGGCAGAAATAGTGGTATATTGCATATCTGTATATCTTATTAAAAAATATTATTGTTATAGTTTACAGTTTTATAACTGGTTGGATTATCAGCATACATGTATAATAAAACATTTCATTTGTTTACTGTAGATACGAGCCTAAAGGATGGTTTGTTTCATGAATTTAAGAAACATGGAAAGGTCACATCTGTACAAATCCATGGAGCTTCAGAGGAGCGCTATGGGCTTGTCTTTTTCCGCCAGCAAGAGGACCAAGAGAAAGCTCTAGGAGCATCAAAGGGAAAGCTTTTTTTTGGCATGCAAATTGATGTCACAGCCTGGAATGGCCCCGGTAAGTTTTTAACTTAATTGCAGGAAAAAAAAATAGAATTATTAGCAAAACATACAAGGTCCCAATAAGCACTTACTTTTCAGAGACAGAAAGTGAGAACGAGTTTCGGCCTTTGGATGAGAGGATAGACGAGTTTCATCCAAAAGCCACACGAACATTGTTCATTGGAAACCTAGAGAAGACTACCACTTACCATGACTTGCTTAACATCTTTCAGCGCTTTGGAGAAATAGTGGTAGGTCAATTTTTTGTAATGACTAAGAATCAGGCAGTATACAGTGGTTACAACGCTGCACCATTTGAGAGACCATACTTACTGAACAGCTATTTCTATTTTCATAATCCACAAAGGACATTGACATTAAGAAGGTGAATGGAGCCCCACAGTATGCCTTTCTGCAATACTGTGACATTGCCAGTGTCTGTAAGGCCATAAAGAAGATGGATGGCGAGTATCTTGGTAACAATAGATTAAAGGTGAGTATTGTAATGTCAATGTAATTAAAAATTTTGCCCTCGCATTTCTGCCAAGCTCTTGTCTGTTTCACCAATACTCAGTATTGTTAATGAGCAGAGCCTTTGTGATGTTAGATGAAACAGTCGTAATCTTGCACTTTATACCTCCATTTTTAGCTGGGTTTTGGAAAGAGTATGCCTACAACATGTGTTTGGCTAGATGGACTAGCATCTAACACAACCGAGCAGTTCCTTACTCGTCATTTCTGCCGCTATGGACATGTTGTTAAGGTTGGTCTTCTAACCCCCCTAGTTGCCCATTGTTTACTTTTTGGCACCATTTGACTCTATTTTCCTCTGTCTTCCGCAGGTTGTATTTGACAGAATGAAAGGAATGGCCCTTATCCTGTATAACAACATTGAATATGCACAAGCTGCTGTCAAAGACACAAAGGGTTGGAAGATAGGGGGCAGTAAAATTAAGGTATGTGAAACAAACTATTTTCTGAAAATTTGCTCTGTAGTGTGTGTTCTCAATGCCTCATTGCCTCATTTTTTCCCTCATTTTTCTTCAGGTGGATTTTGCCAATCAGGAAAGTCAGATGGCTTTTTATCGTTCAATGCAGGCATCTGGCCAGGATATTCGGGACTTTTACGATATTCTCTCTGAAAGAAGGTTTGTTTAGTTTGCTCAAGGAGTAATAATTTCACCTCAAAGCTCATAAAAGGAGTAATAATTTCCCTTAATATGAAATCTAACACTGTTGGTAGAAAAGTATGATGAATTATAGCTTGCTTTTTGTATTTTTTTTTTTTGCTTGCCAGGGATGATCGACGAACCCAATATGATTTTCAAGCAGAAAGACAATATTATGAAAATGTACGCACACCAGGAACATATACTGAAGATCCTCGTCGTAAATACCCTGCCAGAAGTCGGGAGTTCTACACTGAATGGGACCCATATCAGGGAGATTACTATGACCCGCAATACTTTGAAGACCCCAGGGAATATCGTGAATACAGAGCTGACCCTTATGAGCAAGACATTCGCAAATACAGCTACTTGCAGAGAGAACGTGAAAGGGAGAGGGAACGCTTTGAAACAGATCGTGGACGTGATCATGGGAGGCGAACCATTGAGCGTAGCCAAAGCCCATCTCATATTTCTACTCGTCGGCCTGCTAGCCCTACTGCATCTCCTTCACTCTCTGAGAGGATACCAAGTGATTCAGACCGCCGGATTTGCTGCCGATCCTCTGAAAGAAGTGGTAGCTGCAGTTCAGTCTCCCCACCCAGATTTGAAAAACTTGAAAAGGCTCGCACTGAAAGATATAATAAAACAGACAAAGTTGAGAAGGATCGGGTCTTTGAAGTTGAAAGAGGGAATTTGGTTGAAAAGGAGAAGCGAACTGGACGTAAAGATCGAGGGGAAAAAGACAAAAGTGAGAAACAGAGACTTAAGAAGCTCAAAGTTGCATCACCTATTCTTCAGCCTTGTGAGACAGAACCTGAACTTGAAAGAGATATAAGCCCTGAATCTGTCGTTCGAAGTAAAAATAGTAAAATTTCAAAGGAAGGCTCAAGCAAAGGAAGGTTAGACCTTCTGCCTTGTGTTGTGCAGTTGACACGTGTTAAGGAAAAGGAAGGAAAATTGATTGGTCATTCTGTCTTAGAAAAACAAACACCTAGAGGTGGGAGTGATAGCCCTAGATTGGCATCACCCTCAGCTGACCAGAGAAGTCCTCCATTCCGCTCAGAATCGTCAAAAAGTGATATCTCCAAGCATGGAAAGGTGTCCAGAGACAAAAATATGCACAGTTTAGTTGAGGTTGTTGACAAGGATGCTAAAATCAAATCCAAAAAACATGGAAAATCTGAAACAGGATTTGACAGTGGTGTTTCTGTAGATGTTGACCGTTTGGCTGCAAGGAAAAGGCGTTTTGAAGACTCTGCAAAAACCGATCGACAAAAAAGAACTAGTGAGGAGGATCTTATTAGAACTGGACTCCATAAATTGTGGAACAATGCTAAAGAGACAGATTTGGATAAGAACTTTTTGATGAAAGGTATACATAAAAAAGAACACCACAAGGACAAAAGTATCAGGATGGTTTCAGTTAACAGTCCAAAAGATGGACAAGACTGTGAAAGCAACTCCGTTGGCCTTTCTCTGGAGCGACAGTCACGGATAGGTGAGGCACCTGAAGAGTCTACAGATCACTTAGACTCTCCCTACCTTAAAATTGATTCAGAAGGCTCAAAAAGTGAAAACAGCTCCAGTCTCACAAAGATGTCAGATGAAGGCAGCCTTGATTTGGATGAATTGAAAGAACAGCAGAAACCGATTTTCTCTGAAAATGAACAAGGGAGAGGCAAATGCAGAGACTCTGATGATGGAGATGAACACTTTTTGCACATTGACCAGAATAACATGTCAAAACAAATGGAACAGAGTCGATGGCTTCGACCTAAGCTTGGTGATTCTAATAAGTTAGTCAAATATGAAAATCCACCAAGTTCTAAGTCTCGGGAGTTCGAAAAAGATTATATCCTGCATGATGTTGGAAAACCAATTCAAGATATGCCCAATGATGACTTCTCCTGTAAACGCAAGAAATTAGAGAACTTTGACTTTGAAGTGGTCACTGCAAAAAGAGAGCACAACTTTCCAAATTCCCAAAAGTTAAGTGATGATATATATCAAAGTATGACACCTTCAATAGGACATGGCCACTTTTCTGCAAATGAGGAAGATGAAACTGCCCAACTTTCTGTGTCCCTTATAAACAAAGAAAGAAAAACATCTCCAATTAGAGATGATAAATTTTCAAACACTGACTCAATGAAAAACAATTTGTGCCTGACAGCCACACATTTTCAGTCCTCTGACACTGAGCTCCCAAAGCTTAAAACAAACTTGCTTGGCTGTGATGACGAGTTAATGCAACGCTGGGAAAGAAGAATGAAGTCTGATTCACTTAGAATGGAAATGACTTTCACAAGTGACATTTCAAAACGTGACAGCATCCGCAGACGTCTTGGCCAGGACCTGGAACCTGGAGAAGTGCAGTCAGACTCAGATGATGATGGAGAAAACAAACACATTTCTCCCAAGTCCAGTAGTTCCTTGTCGTATATCCTCAGAGAACGTGAGGAGAGGATGACAGACCTGAAGCTTTCAGGCTCCTTGGAAAAGAATAAGTTTTATTCTTTTGCATTAGATAAAACCATAACTCCTGACACAAAAGCACTCCTTGAAAGAGCAAAGACACTGTATTCCTCCAGGGAGGATAATTGGTCCTTTCTTCCCTCACGCTGTTCAGCCTCCCACAGCTGTTCAGATAAGGACAAGGTGGAGTTAGCACCTCGGCCTATTCCTTCTTGGTATATGAAAAAGAAAAAGATTCGCACTGACTCTGATGAAAAGCTACATGATAAAAAGGAGGAACTTAAGCCACAGGACCAAGAGCGTCAGGACCTGTTTGCCTCTCGCTTCCTGCACAGTTCAATCTTTGAACAGGATTCTCGACGTTTGCAGCATCTTGAACGTAAAGACCAAGATATAGAAACTGGAGTCTGTAGACCTTTTGCCAAACCAGGAGCCACTGAGGCACAGCCTGAATCTGGAATAGGTGACATCTCGCAAGAGCCCATAGTGCTTTTCCATAGTCGCTTTTTGGAACTTCAACAACAAAAGGAGAAGGACCATCCCCCACCTGATAATGACAATGATTCAATAATGGTTGGCATTAAAAGAGAAGAAGTACAAAATTGTGATAATGTGCTGTCTGATAAGGAATCTGAGCCAGTCCATAAAGTTGATGACAAATCAGCTATCTCTCCTTTACCTTGGTCAATTTCACCATTTGCTCCTTCTCCTAAAGAAATGTCTTTAACAGAAAAGAAAGAACTTTTAACTCCAATTTCAGATCTGTCTGCTACAGTTAAGGAAGAAAAAATAGAGCCAGTTCTTATGGTGTCTCCATCTCATTCCCTTCCCATGGAAGACTTGAAATCAGTTTCTCCCAAGCAAACCATAAGCCCTCCACTTTCCTCTTCACTTATCCCAGAGTCAGAGAGTGAAATGGAAACAAAAATTGAGCCAATAGAATCCAAGGTGAAAATTGGAGATACTTCAGAAGTAGAACCTAATCCTCTTGCAGAAGAGAAGCCTCTCACTCCTGGAGGTTCCCTAAGTGGTTTTGAGAAAGAGACTGCTGAAATCACTTATTCTGACTATCCAAAGATTGAGGAAAAATCTGAAATTATTGGGACAGACTGTAAAATTGAAAATCAGGAAAGAAAACAATCTGAGGAATCTCAGAAAACTGAGACAGATAGTGAGGTGTGTATGCCAGAGCTGGAGGCTGAAATAAAACCACTACCAAACCGCAGACAGCCCAAGAGTAAAAGAGCAAAACCACTATCAGTATTACGCACCTCACAGCCTTCCCAAATCGTTGCCACTGAAAAACCTGCAACACGAAAGAGTGAACGGATTGACAAAGAAAAATTGAAAAGGGCCTCATCTCCTCGAGCAGAAGTACCAAAAACATCATTTGAGTCCAAAACCATATCCAAATCACCAATTCAGGCATCAGATTCTGAGCAGAGCCTTGAGTCAAGTTTGATCCATGGGAGAACGCGTCGCAGGAATGTAAGGTCGGTCTATGCGAAACTGCATGAAGAGGACCAAGCTGGCAAAGAAGTGGTTGAGTCATCACGCTCCATGCGCAAACGTGGTGCTGAGAAAGAAGCAATACAACAAGATGTTCAAATTCCATCTACCAATGCAAGGCGAGGGCGCCCACCTAAAAGAGGTGTCAAACGAGGTGAGGATGTATCACCAGTTAAGGGGGATCCGCAGAAAATGATGGAGGAAGAAACAGAGGTCAAAGAGACTGTAGAGATTGTGAAAACCTCTGAGGGATGGCGTTCACCCCGCACCCAGAGAGTGCAACAAACACAACAGACTCCATCAGCTCCACTCAACAAGAAGGGAGGTAGAATAGACAAACTACCTGGGAGCAGTACAGTGCTAGCTGAACAAGCTGATCTGGCCAGTCATGATGAGTTGGAGCTTAAGCCTAAAGTTGATTCTGAACTGTTTGTGAAGTTAACAGAAAAGTCTGAGAACACAAGCTCACCTGTGCACAGAAAGGAAAAGGACTTAAAAGATTGTGGTGGAAAGAAATCTGTTGATGGGGATATTGAAAAGGTAGACATCAGCTGCTCTGAGAAGAGACAGCAGCCTGAAAAGGGTGCTAAAGTGAAAATGCCAAGGCTTAAAAGAAATATCAAACAGGTCACCGAAGATAAATCACACAGCTTAAAAAATCTTGAGATCCGTGTAAGCGTTGACGACGTTAAAGGGTTACTTCGGCCAGAGGATGATGAACCTGAATCATTTGAAACTCCAAATATTACAAAAACCAAGCCAATAGTCCAAGAAAATGAGGAAACAAATACATTAGTTTTTCCTAAAGAATCAAAAGAAACTGGTGGATGGGAAAAGGAAGATACCTTATCAGAACCTGAACTACCTGCTGATCCAGCTACTCTCTTAGCACGGCAGATGGAACTGGAGCAGGCAGTTGAAAATATTGCTAAACTTACAGTTGAGCAGCTTCCTCGACCATACAAAGAGCCACCTCCAGGGCAGCCTACCATTTTGCCTCCTGTCATAGTCGAGCAAGAAAGTGAAGTTGAGGAGGAGAAGCGAGCTAATCCTGCAAGTGAAACTGAGCTTGCAGCTGCCATTGATTCCATCACAGCAGAAGAAACATGTGCAGATGCAGATGGCTTCACAGCTCCTCCCACTTACACAGCTCTTATTCCTACCCCTGAATCTGTGATATCACCCTCCTCCAATGAGATTATGGAACCTGAAACACACATGGTCATCAATAGTATTCTTGCAGCGGATTCAGATGATGGTCCCCTAACACCCAGCCCAAAGGGGGTAATGACAGAGTCAAAGGCAGCTGAAGATACCCTTCTCATTGAAACACCTAAGAAAACAGGTAAAGTCAAGGCAAAAACCCCGAAGAAGTCTAGAAGTCGTAAAGGTGCAGCTGCCAAGAAGGGGGATGCTGCTGAAGAAGTTTCAAAACCAGAGCCTTCCACAGTCAAGTTACCGGAGTCAATCCCAGAAGATCCTGAAATTATTAATTCAAAAGCAGTCACTGTTACGGCTGGGTTAACGGCAGCATCCTCTGTGGTCACCGCTGTTGCAACTTGCAGGCGTGACGTCACAAGTGCTATAAGTGTAGACACACCCAAAGAGGCAGAACAGCCTGAAGTTGAACAGCCTGTCCCCAAAGAATCAGCCTTTCACTCAGGCACAAGCAACTCTAGTAGTAAAAAACATTCCCAGGCAGCAGAGCCATCTACACCTACTCTTGCCCCTGCTCCTGTCCGCCCACAATCTGTTTCCCAGTTTAGTGTGCCCCTGCTGCGGCAGGCCAAAATGCCGCTTATGCAAGACTGGCCTCCTAGAACTGAAGAAAGTAGAATCTATGTTGCTCCCTCATGTCATGTCACAGTGGTAACTCCTTCTGCACCAGCATCAACTACACTTGGAACCCCTTCAACAAATCCTTCAATGCCTCCTGACACCAAGGCCTCTGATATTGACCCCAGTTCCAGTACATTAAGAAAGATCTTAATGGAACCTAAATATGTGTCTGCATCAAACAGCAATTCTATACCTACAACTTTGGTAACATCTGTACTGTCAGATCATTCACGGATGTCAGAGAATGAAAATCCCTCAGATACAGTGGGTTCAAGACAGTTACATCCCGAAGAGAGACCATCTTTACCACACCAGCCCATACACCACAAACCCTTTCCACTGACAGAATCCCAACAGAATTGTGGAGAGAAGACCCAGCCTACTGTTATTTCTCCTGCTACCTCAGTAATAAGTCGAATCCCAATGCCTTATGATACAGAGGAAACCCCACGAATTTCACTAAGCAACCGAAGTATTGGCCTGTCTATTCCCAAGCAAAAAATTAGGTCAAACTCTAATGAGAATAATCGCTACCATGGCATGGATATAGTAGAAGATGGGACTAGAGGGCGCTCTGTTGTCGAGACCACTTCTTACAGCACAAGCTCTAGTGATGGCCTAAGGGTTATTACATCAGAGGGTGTTGTTGTTCTGAGTTATTCTGGTCAAAAAACTGAAGGACCACACAGGATGAGAGCCAAAATTAGTCAAATTCCTCAAGCTAGTGCTGGTGATATTGAGTTTCAGCAGTCTGTGTCCAAATCTTCGATAAAGCAAGATCCCCTCATCACATCATCCCAGTCACCTACCCCAAAAGCAGCACCAACTTCTATAGCTTATGGGCACACAGGGGTTCTCTTGACAGGCCAGTCTTATAACTCTCAACCTGTCATTTCCAGTACTAAGCAGGAGAGTCTTGGATGTGACAAATCTGAGGCCCCCTATCACACAGGATCTCAGGGTGGTGTTGTAAAGATGTTCCAACAGCCAGTTAGTTCCCCTCAAGTCTTGATGTACAACCAAGCTGTGATACAGCAGCAGCATGGCAAGAGGGGACTGGGGACAGAAGCTCTACCAAAAAAGATGGATATTGGCAAAGCTGCTCAGCAGTCTAACCTCAGCCCAGTGATGAGTCCACACCACCCATCACTATCAGGAACCCGCTTGAGCCCCAGCCCTGGCATACCGACTGATAGATCATCTCTACACCTCAAACAAGAACCTCAGTCCCCACGAACAGCTGTTCACTCCCCTTCGCCCTTTGTCAAAACCTGTCCTCCAAACAGTTCCCCGAGAGGAACTTCTGTGGTTCTGGGTCCTGGCATGCCAATGTCTACATATCATTCTAGTATGCATCACCCACACTCAGAACAATCCTCTGTCATAATTCAACCTCACAGTGTGACTCAGTCAATAGCTCATGAAGCCAGGATAAACACCCCACCAATGTCTGGAATAAACTATGGGAGACGAGGTGACTCCTTGTCTTCTACCCACCCTGGGCCGCCACAGCGCTCAAACACACCGCAGCCTAATGTAATCCGAGATATGGTACTGCAGTCTCACTCAAGCCCCCAGGGGTCAGTATCAGGTGGTGGTGGCAGCAGTGAAGAAGACCCCAGATACTATAACCAGGGTATTAGCAGACCTCCAGTACCCCAGCACCAATCAGATGTAACGATGATTCATAGTGATCACCGAGGGCTCCATCCAAGCATACGCATGGACCAATACAGAGACATGCACCAGCGCATCCTTATGCACCAGCAGTTGGGAGAGCAGGCTGCTTTAGAGGCAAGACAGCCACACACCTCAGAGACTGGAGCCGCGTCTTCAAGCAACATCACTGGGCCTTCAAAAAGTCCTATAATGGGCAAGAGCATTGAAATTTCCTCAAAAGAACCCCTCAAACCACTAGAAGGAAAGCTGATACATCCACCTGCTAACGAGAGTAGAATCAGGGGAGTCCATGCATCTAGTCCTGTCATGGTGTCTCCTCATTCTCATGGGGTTCAGCTGATGCATTCAGGAGGTGCTGGCTCCTTTCCAGTATACAGGGACATTAGGGGCTTCCCACCTCAGTTTCCAGGGCACCCTTCGCTGGGACACAACCTGACAAATCAAGGCATTACATCCTCAAAGGTCTCCTTAATGCTTTTCTTGACTTTTTAAAAATATTTCAGATATTTCTTAAAAAGCAATTATGTGCACTTATAGAAATACAAAATATGCATTTATTCACTAATTTGGTATGTATTTTGTATATTGTTTCCAGATCCCTTCAGAACCTGAGCTAAGTCACAGGAGTAAAATGTCTCAGTCACATGGAGGAGGTAGTGATTCCAAACCTGAGACTTCCCATCTTCGCCATGCTACCTCTACGGACCTCGCGCACATTTCTCGAATACAAGGGGATACAGTCTCACCCTCATATCAGTCTCCTATGACGTCTCCTATGGGTCTGACTCATAAGCCAGATCTGTCTCTACAGAAGGGCCCTCCAGCATTCCTGCCAACACCACCACCAACAGTACCTCCATCAAGTTCAGTGCAGCCACGGTCTGATGCTAAGCTGGAACATTCAGGACATCGTTCCATTGACATGGTGCAGCTTTTGACGGTAGGGAGACAGAGTGACTGGTGATATAACATTCATAATACATTTTCAAAACAATGCCAAAGACAAACATATGATTACAAACTTTTTTTTTTGTGCAGAAATATCCTATTGTGTGGCAAGGCCTGTTGGCACTGAAGAATGACCAGGCTGCTGTCCAGCTACACTTTGTTTCTGGCAACACCATGCTGGCCCAGCGCTCCCTGCCGCCCCCAGAGGGAGGTCCTCTTCTCCGTATTGTACAGAGGATGAGGCTTGAGGCCTCACAGTTGGACAGCGTGGCTCGCAGAATGACTGTGAGTGTTTTTGGATGTGACAACCTCTGACGAGCAGGTTCCTAAATTTGGCTGAACATAAAATAATAATTCAGAGAAGGTTTGAGTGCTGTATAAAATGTTAACTTAATGTGATAAGGTATTAATCCTTTTTTATAAAGTGTGCTCTTAATTGAAAAACTGAGAAAGTTACAGAATGCTCAAAATGACTTATTTTAAGCATTCCGCAGGTGACCTTGTGAACTGGTTGGGGGTGATAGTAACATGTTTCAGTATAAAAGGGGCAGCCTGAAAAAGCTCAGTTCACAGGCAAGGATTGGGTGAAGTTCACCACTTAGTGAAATTGCATTCACACTATTTTTTAAGTACATAATTACATGGGCTCTGGAGCATATTGCACATTGTAGGTTTACTTAATTTATTTAAAAAAGTTTGTCTCATTGTCACTTAAAGTTTTTTCACATATTGTTATAACTATTTTGGAATTAGGGTGACCTGATTGCTAATTCATGGATTTTAGCCATTAGCTGGTTCACTAATTTTTATCGAAGTAATATACTGACCTAAATAGTGGAGGTGTTTTTTTGTTTTTTAACATTTGTTGTAACTATAAGTATCATTCTTTGCAGGTTGAGAATGACTACTGTTTGCTACTGGCTCTACCCTGTGGTCGAGACCAAGAAGATGTCCTTGGTCAAACCCAAGCCTTGAAAAGTGGCTTTATCACCTACCTGCAAGCCAAACAGGCAGCTGGCATCATTAATGTGCCCAATCCTGGCTCCAATCAGGTCTGTGGTCATCTTTTGTTTCAACTTTTTAATTTTAATTTTTTTTTTTTTACCTGTTTCACAATGAAATTACATGAAGTTTAGTTCCCTGTCTTATCATGTTGTGTTCATCTCTGGATTTACAGCCAGCTTATGTGGTGCAGATTTTCCCACCCTGTGAATTCTCGGAGAGCCACCTTTCACGCCTGGCCCCGGACCTTCTCAACAGCATCTCCAGCATTTCCCCTCACCTCATGATTGTCATTGCCTCTGTTTAATTACCTCCTTTTTTCCTGAACAAAGCCAACACCAGCCCTTTTGGAGGCTTCCAGTTTTGTAAACTGGAATTGCCTCATATTTTCATGAGTTTGACTTTTTGGAAATCTAATTTAGCATGTACTCACCTTTTTCTTCTTCACTTCACCAAGTCCTTAAGTCACTCAATGACACTGAACTCCAAAAACTATACCTTTACTGAAAGGAACCGAAGGGTTGAATGGGGATTTTTGATGATTATTTCTGTTTTGTCATTTCATTTTTGCCATTTTTGGAGGTGTTGTGCATAGCCTTTTTTAATTCATAGCAACCATTAAGCTATGGATTCAGACCTTCCTATGGGATATTTTTACCTTCATAAAAGTGATTGTGATTTTTTAAAAAAAGACAATGTGAGAAGTCATTGCACTATGTTAAAAGAAAATTGTGAACTCTGTACAGATTTGAGTATAAAATTATGGGTGTTATGGAATTACTCTTCTGATCAGCCATGCTTGTGCAGGATAAAAAAAAAAAAAAAAATGCCTGGAAAATGATCGAGAAGCCTTTCAGTCTTATCAATCATACTGCTTTTGCTCCTTCACCATCAGCCAACTTCTTCGTCATTTCCGGACTCAACTCTCCATCCCAAAGGGTTCCCTGCCCCAGGAACTCGTGAGGGGACGTTCAGAGTTGTACAGTTTACACTCAATGCCTCAACAGGGGACTATATAAAAAATATTTAATTTGTTTATTTTTGTTTGCATCTTCTTTAAGCCTATTGGTATTGTGGACAATTGTTAAACTGTAAATATTATAAATATTTAAAGACTGAAACAATGTGGAGAGACCAAGTGAATTATTTTTAAAGACAGATCATCATATCTCAATGTTTTTGTTCTTCTTTCTGTTTCTTATGCCAGGGGGAAAAGGGGGTTGGTGGGAAGGATCTGAACAAGATCCTGTAGTAATACTCATGAAAAAAAAAACATATTGATTTTGTGCCAAAATGTCTTTTGCAAAAGCTCAAAACACACAATGTATCTTTAAACAGAAATCAATCAGAACCTATTTTCATATGTGACTTTGTATTTTGTCGCTCAGAGGGCGGACTTGATTCCTTGTTTTTTGGTTGTAGTTCATCAACCAAGCCCTGTTACTACAGTGCTTTTACATAATGAAATTGAATTTTTGAAGGACAAATTGTATTGTAAGGGTTGCATTTCTGTTTGTATTCCTAATTTCCCTCTTCCTGGTTTGGTCTTCTGCTGCCCCCTGCTGTCTGAAAATCATCCTCTTGCATATTAAGGACTGCATCCAGAGGTCATTTAAGCTGTGACTTCATGACAGATGTGCTATAGCATGCTTTATTTTCTAATCTTAAAGGTTACAGTAAAATCATAGAGGCAAAGAATGTGACTTGACTTTGACATCATGCCGCTAATGGATGTGTTAATCATCTGTCTCCATCTCTCCCTTAGTTGTCTTCTTGAGCCAAGCTGTAAATACTAATGTCCTTAATCTGTGCTCTTGTGTATTTTTCCCCTTTATAATTGTCTTTCTTCAGGGTCCTTTTTTTTGTTTTGTGCAACAAAACAAAGCAGTCTCAAAAAGACAGGAGATAAGGTGTATGAAACCGATGCTGAAAGTAAAACCATGCTTGTCAGTTTTGTTGTGTAAATATTTCTATGACTGCAAGCTGAGTACTCTCATGGTTATGTTGAAGGCACTTATAATTTTTGATAAACAAACAAGAAGAAAATACAAAAAACAAACTTAAAACAGTGATTAATATGAAAACTGTCTTTTGATCAATCTTCATTTGAGTGTATTTTGCTGTTCCTCCATGAGGACATTTTAAACTGTAAAATAAATGGTTGTTTAACTTACTTCTAAAGATCATTAAATGGTCCGTCACTCTTGATTTGGGTTTTCCTTCTTTTTCATTTCTTTTTCTTTTTGAATGCCTTTAGAAACTGAATCAGTGACTGGTGAAAGATTTGTGCAGGATCTGGACTGTTAGTGATGAACGAAGACAAGTATTGATGTAAACTAAAATCTGCAGCCAAAATACAGACTACTTAATTGGGTCAATTTCTAAAATCCTCAAGAAGTGTACCAGTGCAACATGTTGCAACACTTTATCCCGTGTCAGAATCAGTGCTGCAGTCCATTCAGCAGTCAGAAGATGTCAGTATCTGCCTGAACTTCTTTGCTGAAGTTGAAGCCATGACACAGCTTTGTGAAGCACAAAAGCCTGACACAGAAGTCAGTTGACGTATCAATTCACCATGACAATGGTTTGTAAGTGTTTTTGGCCCTGTCTTCTGCTTGATATGACTGAGGACTCCCCTGGGGCATAGTTGGTATTTTTCCTACATCTTTGAATTTGGATTTGTTAAAGGAAAATGTGCACTCTTAGGAGCAGCAGACCTTTGCATAGACCTTAATCTAAGCAAGTAAGAAGTTTGTCTTTGACTTGTATTTTTTTTCAACCAGCAAACCTGGATTTAATTTCTGTGGCTATCGTGGGTTCTTTTATTCCTTACAAATGTCTGTCTGGTTCAGAAAAGATTGCTCTTCAGGCAAAAGACATGAGTTTGCTGCATCACTATAGTGTTGCCTTGGTGTATATTGAGAATGCAGACTCAAGTTGCCCCTTTTAATGTCATCAAATTACACAAAAGACAATATTAAGAACATTCAGTATCATCTGGCTGCACACCTGCACTGTTTCAAGTCATCATGAAATGACAGATTTCATATGTTTTTGTGGCTCAGTTTTTAGAGTCGTATTCAAATATGAAGCTATGGAACAACACAAATGAGCAAAATGGCTGTTAAAGCTACAGCTATAGTCCCATCCAAATGTGAACTTTATAGTTGTATGAATTTTAAACCATGGCTTGAACATTGGGGTTTCCAGCTGCACCCGTCAAAACCAAGAGTACTCTTGCCGGCAGATTCCCTAGAGGAAAGCCTATGGGGATTTAGTGGTGATTGGAATTCTATTTGGGAACATTTGGCGGTCGGGGCAACATGATCCTTCATTATTCTTGGAAGTACTCCTTAGAGTGCAATTAATTGCAATCAAATGCAGATGGCCTGTGTAGAGACACTAAGTATTACTTTGGCCTATAGTGAACTTCTTTAGTCATCAAAAAACAGTTATGTAACAAAGCAACTTCCTGCGCTGCGTTTTCGACTTTTCATCCCCAGTCCAAACGACTAATGCAGTAGGTCAAGGTTTTTCATAAAAATCATGACTTTGAGTAATACCAGCTACAGCATCATAGGCTGCAGATAGAGACCAGAAGGGGTAATGAGGGCTATACCTATTCTTTACTAATTTTCTCCCGTCGTTATGTGTACAGTAGAACGAAAGGAGTGTGGCCATGCACAGAAGGTGAGGCAGATGTGATTTATAGTGCCCTGACAGGCCAGGACTTGGAATGATAATTGACGCCCTGTTTGCAGCGTGAGAAGAAGCAGATCAGATTAGGACATAGCAGTCAGAAGGCATGACAAGGAGAAATTCAAGATACTTCCCTGCTTGTTGTTCCACCTTTCTCTCCAGATTTGCAGTTCTTCTAAGATTACAGGCCCTGCCTTTGGGCGATGAAGCAAGTCGAGGAGGAGTCGTGTGCCCTTGTCCTTAAAGCAGACTATTCATATTTCTGAACTGCTCTCCTCTTAAATTCTCTGCCACAAGATTACATTTTGGAAGCCCAATTTTAGCTATGAAATGAAAAGAATGCTGAAAATTCAGAGGTTGTTTTTTTTTTCAGACACTGATACGTGCTTGTTTTCGTGTTTGTGTCTTCTTGGCATTGAGCTTCCAAACATTCCATGCTGCTGTTTGGATAATTTTTACTTACTGAGGAAATCGAATTAAAAGAATGAAATGAAAACTTTAATTAAAAAATACTTTGATACTAAAAAATACTTTAAAAATACTGTGAAACATTACGTTTTCCATATATTTAAACCTTTGCCCAACCAATGCATTATACAGGTTATCTAAACCACCAATCACTGTTAAGGGAAGTAAAGCAAAAATACAAACAAACAATCAACAAACAAAAACAGCATTGGTGGATATTACTGCTAAGTCACTTTAAATGTAAAACATATCAACATAGTAATGCTTTAACAAGAACACTCCTATTTGGATGCTTTCTTGTGACATTTAACTAAAATATATTAAACTGTGAAACAGGAAGCTTTCATAAAGAGGTGTTGTAATACAAAGAAGGCTCCAAGGTTTTTAAAGTGAAGCTCTGTTTAATACATGGTTGCCTGGCTGCTTTTCTTGCCAAATACATATAAAGGCTTTAACCTTTATAACAATAGGTAGCAGTAATATCACCCTTTAACAAGTCCTAAGGTGCTCTACCTGCCTTTTTTCTGTTGAATTGAGTCTGACTCGTGGCTGTAGCTAAATTGACTCGCCCTACAGCTGTGTGGGAGAATTTGGATGCAGCAGTGTTGTGAATGTTTGAGGTCTTAGACTTTTGGAAGCTTTTGTATAACTGTGGATTTTAATGAGGATGTTGACTCCCTTGAGTGATGCTTTGATTTGGGCCCATAATTCTGGTTGTTAGGTATTGGAAATATGAACCAGGCTTTTTACGCAATTGGAGGATTTTTTGTGTTTATGTTGAATTTTTATTTCACCTGATAACAAAAACAAACAAAACTCTTAAGAATGTATTCCATCTTTTTCAGCTTTCAAAAACTTTAGAGACAATCTCTTTTCCACAGCTAATTCCTTCCCATAACATGTGTGAAGAGATTTCAGTAATTTTTTTTAGAAAAGTTGTGCCTAATTTGTACAATATGTTAATAAAGGTATATTTTGATTGTGACATTAGTTTATTGTTAGACTGAATTAAGATGGTGAAAAGCTTGTAAGTAAAAAGAATATTGCTTCATATTTGAGGAACTCACAGGGTTTGAGTTTTTTAACTCTCTCTAGACTATTTTGGTTTCCTAAACCTACTTACTGAACTTTGCTAAGGGGTTCAACCTTTAGCAAAATGAAAAAGCAATATTTATTTGTCAGCATTAAAAAAATTCAGGTCCAGAAAAAGTGTTCAAACACCAGAAAGCACATACAGAATAAATACCTCACGTACAGTGTCTATCATAAAATATTGTATCCACTCCTTCTAATTAACTGTTATCTTTTTGGGGTTTTTTAGCCATAATCTCTGCTGTTTAGAAATAATTTCACTGTTTGACCTTCTACCACTGGACTAGCATCAGTCTGTAAAGACTGTCTGTGGCATTTGACCTACAACCATCATGAGCCTGTGGGAAATATGTTTTATCAAAGGCTGCTAAAGAGTTACATTAAACATACAATGACATTGCAAAGTTCTATTTGCTATCTCTGTCTAGAAAAATAAAATGAAGCTCATAACACATGACTTTTACATGTGGTATGTGACTGCAAGGTTATGCTGGGGGTGCAATTCTGCAGCAATTTGCATTATCACAAATGTTAAATGTGTTATTGTGATTTTGAATATTTTAAATGAGAATCCTGACATTCGGGTATCTTTTCAACTCTTAATCAACTTACCTGCTTGTGAGGAAAAGCTTTAGTAAGTACCATGAATGACCCATGAAGAAACACTTTGTTTTGGAGTTACTGAAGTGATTTTTGTGGTGGGCATTTGTCACATATTTGTTGAAATTATCAACAAACCAAACTCCCCTTAATTTCTTTTTCCCAGAGAAGGAACTAGAGAAATGCTGTGTTCACTGGTCCCAAAGACAGAGAAGGAATCATTGTAGCATTTTATAATGCCACAGCCACCCACATGGCTGTTTTTCCATCTTAGTACAACAAGGTATTATAATACAGAATATGGTATTTGTTGATTGTGCCAACATTACTGTTTGCTACTGATAAAAGAAATTATCAGAGTATATTTGGGAGATAAACATTGCCTGGAGCCTGAGCGTAAATGCTTTAATCTGAGAGATTCAATGTGAACCTGCAATATAGAGCATGAAATGAGTTAGATACAATGCTGTTAGTATTTTAGTAGGTTTACCAGAGCAATTCAACCAGGAAGAACAGGAGACAAAGGTCATGTATACACACAGGCCCTATCAAGTAATTTAGAAAATGTTTACAAGGCACTCTTTTTGCAATTCTCATTGATTTATGAATTCTGAAACTCTTCTGAATGCACTTTAACTTTCAGTCAATCCTGTAACCCTGTAAATAAGTTGCCATGCAAACAGTCAGATACATAGCTCACTTACAATACCTGCAGATAAATGTTTCTCTAGGCTAAATATGAAAGGCCAGCATCAGGCATCAAATGAAATACATTAACATGATCGCTCCACATTACAATGAACAACAGTTAAAAGTAGATCAGGTAACGGATGGGGTCATAGTACACATTAGGTGTGGACAGTCGATGCTACAGCTATATGGCCTC
>JAPZDY010000002.1:5089728-5100335 GCA_029783645.1 Ctenochaetus hawaiiensis
AGTCTCATAAACACACCACCTTCCTCTGACATCATGGCTCTCTGTCCTAGTTGCAATCCAATATCTGAGATGTAATGTGTAAGCTTTTATATTCTATTTCCCGTTTGTTCCACTTGGTTTCATGAAACCTCTGTATTGCTGTTAGACAGCACCAAAACCATCTATATTTGACAGCATTTAACTTCTTTAAGGGAGCAGTAACATATGGCAAGAATTTGCTCAAAACATTCAAAAAATGAGCTCACTTTGTCTGCAGCTGACCATTGCCAGTTTTATACAAAGTTATTTTTACAGCCCAGACTTCAAAGACATAGTGATTTTGTAAATTAACTAAACTTATTTTTGTAAATATATACTTATTTTGAATTAGGCTGATGGTTGGCAGCACACGTCAAACAAGAAAATTGTGTAATGCTCAAAAATCACGTGGAACTTCTTTGTTCGATCACCACATGATAAAATAAAGAAAATGACTAAATATAGGAACTGTTGTCAGTAAACACAATTTGTTTGCAAATGTTTGCATTGTTTTAATTTATTTATTTCTTAAACAGATGCCTTTTTGGAATTGGGGTTACAAATTGAGAAACCCAATTGTGAGAACAAATGTTGCCATCGTAAGTTTGTGCAAAAAACTGATGCATAAATTGCCAACACTTTATTGTGGTGACTGGTTTGCATTTTAATGTTGTTGCAGCGATGTGGTTAAGGTCTGGTTAGGTGCGGCACAACAATTACTTGGTTAGGAATAGAAAGGTTTGGCTTAAAATACCCTGTTTGGGCAAATACAGCTGTAAAACGTTCCGTTGTCTCTAAAAATACCTTTCTTGATTGCCAAAACCAGGACTGTAAAATGTTCCTAAATCTCATTAAAAATACCTGTTTTCATTTTTTTGCTCCAAACTCGCCTGGCAAATATCTTGACATTTGGTTAAAATACTACGTTTTGTTGGTTAAAAACTTGAGTTTGAGTGGTATCAAACAGTGGTTGGCTGTCTGGAACTGTGTAACTTTGACAAGCATGATTGAAATGTTAATATGATACTAATGGAACATACAAATTCTATGTATCTTTGGTTTTTATGAAACATACAATGCCAACCTTTTTTGCGGCGCTAGGGCTGAAAAAAGTTCCTTTACAACTAATCTTTAACTGTAAACCTGCACAATTTAACTCAGGTTTTATTGGTTATGATGACTGTAGCTACCAGTTTAGTGCTGAGGTCTGGGAACATCAACATTAACCATCAAACTCAAAAAGGCAGAAAACATATGCAGTCACCTACTTAAAGCAGCATTGCTCCAGAGTGCTAGTGGTCAAAAACTCCACAGGGTACCTTTCATTTTGGTGTATAAAATGTTATACTGACAAAAGAAGATGGCAGAAAAGGGAAAACAAGACTTAAGTTGCTATAAACTCTAATCATTTTTAACAGGACTTTTAACCAAATGTGTCAGCAATTACCGTTCTTTTTATTTTACTTGCTACACATGCATTTTAAAATAAAATAAGAAAGTACACAAGTACCATGCGAAATATGTTAAGTCAACATGTTTTTACTATTGCATTCAAATGAGAAACAGTTAAATATAGTGCTGCAGACCACATATTACAGTGGGACTGTGTGCATGTCTTGTTCCATTCCTTCTTTCCCAGAGCGCTGGGGTTTAGGACGTGATCTGGCTCCAGGGAGATGTGAAGTTGATTTGCGGTTCTTTAACTTTTCAGCAAAAATAAAAGACAGGCTTGTGTTTTGTTGTCTTTTTTTTCACCCTCCATCTATTCTGGGTTTACCCACTCTGTGCTTCCAGAACCCAAACTGTCAACTAGTGTGAATAAGTGTGAGAGGCTTGAAATTGTGTCTTGACTGCTCGGGTGGCAAATCTGGACCAGTTGAGGTGGGTGCAGGTTTGAAAACAGTGTGTACTGTATGTGTCTGACTCACTCTGAAATAGGCTTCCAGCAGTCAGGCGGGAGGGGAGTACAAAGAGCTATTATGCCAGTCAGGATGTGTTGATTGTTCAGCGTGCTCTGCCTGCCCAGTGCCGAGCACACTTGCAGGGAAAATAATGGGGTTGGAGTTTTTTAAGACTGGAAAATGCAAAAGTCAAATTAAGGAAGACATAAAACACAAAGGAAGGCGTTTAATGAGGACAATCAGGATTCCTTAGCAGTGCTTTTTTTCCACGGTTACTCTGTTTGTGCTTGTTGGGCAGCTAATTGTTCCGTCTGTGCTGGTTCTTGATTCTCCTCTGCAGAGCATCCAGGGCACTAACAAGCTTTAAGCTGTTTACAAGAATATCACTGCTGCTCTCAAACCTCAGCCATGGTATGATTTATGGAAAGCTGTGGTCTCACCAGAGATTTAGACTATTACCAAAGTCTAGTTTCACAGAGATTTATGTCTTAGTGAGAGACCCCGGAGCCTTTTAAGTTGTATAACCTGGAACAATGTGCTATTGACAGTGGTAATTTTTGGCCATTTAGCATTTTTAGAGAAGGATGGTTAAGGCTAGTTTTATTTTTCTTATATGTAATTATTTCTAGATGTAATTAATTTCTTATTTAGTAGAGGACTACTGTCCAATTTTGATCAGCATTTTTGATGAGATTGAGCACTCTTTTGAGGCTCAAAGTCACCAGGTAGAAAAGACTAACATATGGTTGAACTTCCCATGAGAAAAAAGAAGCATTAAAGTGTACATCGATTTTAAAAAAGGGAGACATGTAATCAGTTTTTCTTTGTTGCCAGAAAATCTGGTACTTTCAGGAAACTGTAGAATGTTTCTTACAAAGCTGGTTTTTGATCTGTCATGTCAAAAGAAACCCATGGGACATGAGGGGTTAAAGATCTTATTTCTGAAAATGTGCATGTAGCTTTCTCTGGATAGAGGAGAGCTGATCATATCTGACACCAGAATTATATCTGGGCCAACTAAGCAGCCGCCAAAAGCTGAAGTCAGTGCAGAGCTGCCTTTAGGTGCAGTAACACTAATGGTTAGCAGATGCCGGCTATTTTAAAAGTCCCAATTTCCCTACAGAAATATAATCTGAGTGTTCATTTTTCACATAAAGTTAAAGACTGAAATGTTTTTGCCTAACTGACTTGTGTCTCTGTCATCACCCGTCATGGTTAGTGCTTTCTTATATGACTTGTTCAGTATAAAGCAGTTCCAGAGAAAACTCTTAGATGATTACCCGGCGTTGAGAAAATAGCTGCTGATTTTATGATATGTCACACACTGCAAATGCCATTCCATTTGTCTCCTTTGTGTTTTGGTGGAGACAGGAATCTCAGAGATGGATATCTCAAAGCCAGCAGATATTAAACTGAAACTATCTCAGTGACTGCACCTCATGAGGGTATGTGATCAAATACTTTTTTTTGTGATTCTGGTGAACTCAACCTTTAGAAGTTCCCTTTCAAAACCTAGGGGAGAGATTAGTGATGCTATTTTAGCCATGCTTACTGCATTTATACAGACATTAATGATCACTAGAGAGTGAATCCCAATGGTTTTCAATGATTTGGTGATCCTCTGACATTTCCTTTGCAGCCTATAAGAATCTATGTTTGGTTTTGTGTGGTGTGTCTTGACAACTATTGGATGGAGGGCCATGACATTTGGCGCTGATATTCAAGGTCTCTGTAGAATGAATTCCCTGACTATTCAACTAGTGCCATCGATATGTTCACATTTATTGTTATTTTCTCCTAGATTTATTTATCAGTGTTGGGACGGTTGCCTTTAATAATGTTGCAGATTATTTACTTTCCTGTAATGTAATGTAATTAATGTAGTATGATAAACATGATTAGCGATGTAATTATTCGAATCATTTCACCAAAGTAGTGCAATGCACATTAGTTACTAATCTAAAAAATATTTTACGTAGATTCTCAACATTTATGGCACAACTGATTGTACAGTAACCTCCTGTAGATGCCTCCTCAGGTTTAACACTGAGCATTTTGACATTTTTTTGTAATTTCACAAGGAAAATACAGTTTAATTTCCTAAACTAAAAGGCATATCCGAGGGAAATGGCCACCTGTGTAGATGTGGTCGACTGCTTGCAGACATGGCAGACTCGGCAGGTTGAGTAGATCAGTTCAGATTATTTTAATGGGCAGATGAGAACCAGTCGAAAACAATATTCAAAATTTTAGGGCATACTGTTCAAGGATGGTGCCTGTCTGGACAAAGAGACAGCTCCTTCTAAGTAATCCTACCATCATTCCAAAGGAATTCATTCCTGCACAATGAAAAGATGAGTAAGAGCATTTCTTTTATTTGACTGTTATACTGAAAAAATGTATTTCAATTTAACATTTTTGTAACCACAAAAAAAATTACATAATGTTTTTCTTCAGTATCTGTAACTGATTACAGTTAAATTTTTTAATTACTTAAAGTATCACATGTAACTTGTTACACCCCAATGCTGTTCACAACATAGGTGACCCCCTGACTTTCCCTTTGGCATGACTGTTAGGTCAAATTTCAGTATTTGCAAACATTAATTAACATTTCCATCAGTCTTGCGGTACAGTTTGTATGTAGGGTTAATGTTAGCATGCCGACACTGTAACTTAAGATGGCGACTTTAGTAAACATTTCCAACATTAGCAGGTTAACATCGTTATTGTTAGCATGTTAAACACATTGCTAGAGCCTCACAGAGCCACTATGTTTACATTCTGCAGGGCAAATATGGAGGTTACACTGTCTTTATGTTTACATGCACTCAAAAAACTAGCTTTACTTAGACATCAGGTTACACAGGTAATCAAAAATGTCTTTTAACTTTGTTGCATGCCTATTTGTTGATTTGGGATGGAACTGATAAGACTGGACGAATCCCCTCAGGCAGATGTGTGGGCTGGAGTTACACACAACAAAAATATGCACTTAAAATTTTTTTTTACAGTCATTACAAAACTTATTTTCTCTCATACTTCTGTCTCACGCCCACGTGCTAGCAGGCAGACCGCATCAGCCTCACAAGTGCAGAGAAAGACTTGCTTTGGTATTTGGTGTTTGTTGAAAGAGATCAACATGCATGAACAGGCTCTCGGCAAAGCGGTCCTGACAGACAGGCACTGAAATGAGTTGCCATTCCACAAACAGCTGCGATACGATTTGCTCCTCAGGCCCACCTTCACCACATTCGCCAACACTAGCAGCCACTTCAGTGTCCCGTGACTCTCTAATATGGAGCAAGCAGGTACATGAATGTACCCGCCTGTGCTGTATGTGCTCACATGTGCACACGCACACACGCATGCACACACGCACAAACAAGTAAGTATGCTCATACACCCAGTGTTCCCACACTTCAATCTATGGATGTAACAGCTGCAGGCAGGCCGTTTAAGCACTGCAACATGACAACCTCTTCTACAATTGAAAGTGAATGTGTGTGTTAATAGTAATTTGCCATCTGGAAGGTCATTTTTGGTGTGTTTATGGTAGCAAAAGGTTAAAGTACTCTGGAAGTTTTAGACTTAAGACAGCAGTTGCATGACACCACCTGAGTTCCTCTGTAAACAAGGAAGTAAAGTGATACCATCTCTTATGCTGGCATTTTAGATCTGCCCACACACACACACACACACACATGGCTCGCCTTGCAAATTGTATCACCACCACCACCACCACAACCGTCATCATCATCCTCATTTTATATCACCTGCACTTTTTTTCTGGATATTTTCTTATTTTTGTTGGCACACCCAATTTTTTTTTCATTTTGTTGACACACCCAAAAAGTAAAAAGTATTTACCACAGAAATTCTATACTTGCAAACAGCACTTGCATACATTAACAACCACTGTAGAACTAAGCAATTCCCCAGTAAGTGTAATCTGACAGACATAGTCAAATCAATCATAAGCGGCAGAACAGGTATTTAGAAGTGTTGACTTAACCTTGCGCTGCATCAAGATGTAAACACAACATTGGCACATTATCTATCATCTTATAAAATAATTTTGGGTAATGCCTGGAGAACAGATGTCTATTCAAAAATCCAGAAGACACAGAGCTGTATTAGTATGTGGAGTGAAGTTTGTGACCTCTCAGTAAATAAGGTCAATCTGCATTTTAAAAATGAATTTAAGTTAGATGTCTAAAGAAGGGTCTGCAATTATTACAGACTAGAAACTTTTGTGTGTCTTAAAAATTGCTATCAAGTGGGTAAATGAGACTACAGAGATTGTTTGGGGCATTTTAAACATCATCATGCTGGCTAGTCTGCCTTTACAATATTGTTGTGTCTATGTTCACACTATTACAAACTGTATTACCTCAAACTTTCCACTGTGGTGACTTATCAGGTTATAATGCTCACCTAGTAAGATTTTATAGAAGGCGTAAAGGTTACATTGAAGTCATGCAACAATGGTGTAGATAATTTATTGCCTAATGTTAGTTTTTTTTTCTTTTGAGGGTTACATTTATGATTCAAAAATTGTTAGTTATGTTCCTTTGCAAAGATCATCTTGATGAACAAATCATGTAAGTTCTGTAAACTCTTGGTTGAGCTCAACATCTATAATAACAATTCTACAATAATCCCATGAAAAAATCCCACTGACCATTTGATAAGAGAGCCATGGCAATGCTAACTTCCTGGTTTGTTTACAAAAATACATCATCTTTATGGCACTCTAGGTACGTCCAATAGCTCTCTTCTATCTCCGTTTTCCAGTTGAAGGGAATATTCTAGCTCTTTAGCCGCTAAATGCTCCACTACATTCACCACCTTTTTTGGTTGCACAACGCCCAACTTTCCATGTCCTTGACTCCTGCTGTTTTGTATTAGTTATAGCAATTAGTGCAAACTTTCCAGATACTGTTCTCTACTGTTTTGCAAATTTCCTATTTGTCTGTGTTGCTTAACAGAAACAGAGATGAGATAATATACAATACAAACACAGTTTTTCAATCAACACTACTTAATAAAGTAGTACTGTCATAAGTGGTAATTCTGGGCTGTCAGAGTGGTTATCTTGATGGCTAAAGTACATTTCTTAAATGCCATTTTTATGCTGTCATTTTTTTTGCTGACATAACTTCATGGTGCTGACAACCTGTAATTTAGTGTTGCAAAGACTTTATGAAAGTCTTGCACAAAACTTAACCTTTTGTGACTTTAATGCTGTGGTTTTATTGGCTGACTCAAAAATGCATAAATTTTTTATTAAGAAAAAATCCATCTCATTAGCTGGAGCTTGATTTATTGGAGCTTTTTTTTTGCTAAAAACAGCTGCAGCAGGAAGTTGTATTCAGCAGCAGAGTTGATTAGGGTGGTGAACCAAAACAGTAAACTTTGTAGCCTTGAACGGCTGAAGAGCTTGTGATTATTCTTTGTGGGCCTCAGGGTGTGTGTCTCTTTGTACATCACATAGTCCTTTGATTTATTATCTTCACATAACAAAGCATAAAAATATTGTTTGATAGTCTCTAAATTTATAAGAACTGATTATATTTGCAGGAGAAGATGTGTGAAGTAACATCTAATGGAAATACTCTGCTAAAATACTTGATGTCTAATCTTTCTTTGTTGGTTGGGCAGTACTGCCTGTCAATCCTGCATATTTTTGTATTAGCAACATAGTATTTCTCTCTCTTAAGTGCTTCTATTATATCCCTGTCTTCAATTTCATTACCAGTGGCTGGTTTCAGAATCATCCTAAATACGAATCCAAGCCTAATTCAAGCTCAGCATGTGATGGCACACACACACAGACACACACAGCTGTTCCAACACTTTCATTGGCATAACAGTCTTTCGTTACTTGGAGTCAGAGTTAGACATGCCTGACATGCCTACCTCAGCAAACCACAAACCACTGTGGGGAGGTGGGCTTCAACCACAACGACAGGTGCTGCTGATATGACATCACTGTGTATTGTGGGTGGGTGCTGCTCTAAATGTTCTCACGTATCCAGGACCAGAGGGTGATGACAGCAACAACTGTGAGATAATGGGGACATGATAATAAAAAGTGTGTGATCAACAGTAGAAGTGTTGGCACCACTGTTGTCTTGTTAGACTTGTAGTGTTGTAAACTTTGCAGAATAAAGCTATTACGGCCCTGACAGAGATTTATGGGAAAATCATGACTTAATGTGTTCACAAAGAAAGGAATTGGTGCATGAATCATCCTCTGAACATCAACAGAAGGCTGGTTTTATTTTTCAAAATTATTTATGGCTGTCCTATTGTTTAAATAGCCTAAGACTTGTCCAAAAGTTGTAGAGAGAAGGTTTTTAAGGTTGATACTTTCTGTTAGTTCAGCAAAAAATGACTCCTTTTATGTGTCAACATAATTAAGTAGTTTTATATGTCAAAATCTTGGCAGAGGTGACAATCCCCCTGCTTGTTTTCAAAGTAAGTTGTATAGTTTGGGCATCTGACCAAGAGGGATCAACTGTGAAGCATGAAAGCTGTGTTCTGTGCTGTCAATCAACTGTTGCTAATTGCCACCGGCAGAGTGGAGGGAAGAGGAGGGGAACGGAAACTGCGATTGTTTATCTAACAGTTGATCTTTAAACTTACCTACCGCAGTTTTAACATTGCAAGTGCCTTTTTAGGCAAATGCTTCTAATTGACTACAGATTATACTTAGTCAGCTGGAATGAGAAGAGCAACTTTTAGAATGAATCATTCAGCTGTTCGAAGGTTTCTATCCAGCTGCTACCAGTGTGCTCACACAGACTGTCAACACATTAGGGTTTGTTGTGCTTTCACTGGAATTGTAGTGTTAGCTGGAAACTATGAAGTTGTTTAAGTATATTTTGACTGGGGCAGAATGAGACGAAGCGCAAGGTTTAAGGCTCTAAAATTACTGGTTGATTTACAACCCCAGCTCTTGCTATGGTCATCACTGCTGGGTAATGCCTAGTATGTGCTAAATGCAAAGTAACGCTAAAGACTCATTTTTGCTTTTGATTTATTATTTTAATTATATATGAATTTTCATATTAATTAATTGTCCTTTGATTGTTCTTACTGTTTTTGTTTTTTATTCTTTTTGTATCTCTTGTTCTATACTTCTGACTTGTTTTACTTATTTATACTTATTACTTGTCTGACTTATTTTTAGTGTTATGGTACCTGTGCACTTTATCATAGTTTTATTTTCATTAGTGGGTTCTAATCTTTTGCTACTTGCACTCCTGTATTGTATAACTGTTCTCTGTTTTTTTGCATTAATGCAAAAAACAATGCACAGCACTTGAGCTGCGTTTCATGCACAAAAGGTGCTATCGATTCTTCTTGTTCTTGTTCTGGTTACATGAGGCCAAAATAAGTTTCTTTTGAAGAGTTTATAGGCAAGTTGGGGGGGGACCTAAAAAATATGGAGGGAACCTTTTTCATGAACTCACATGAACACATCACAGCCGACCAAAACATGCTAGAGGGTTGTTCCTTCTTACCTGGACACATCTTGGGTCCCTTTTAAGAGGAACTGGAAAACATGGTTGGAAAGATGCATCTTGCTTGCCTAACTCATTCCTCTTTCACATGGACTTGGATGTGCAACAAAGTAAAAGGATTCATAGATGGGCGAGAGCCTGCAGCTCAGTCTCATTCCAGGCTTTTGAAACACACAGATGCATTGTAGCGCTCATTAGTGCCTCATACAGATACACAAGGTACCCTCTACTGTCTGTGTGAGACACGCCACTTTCAACAAAACTCCAAGATAAAGTTATCTGTGTCAATATTAGAAGCACATAGCAACTGCTCAAACTGATGAGGTAGAAATGGTGACCAAGCCTTAAGAGAGGTTGAGGTTGGGGAAGGTTGGTGGGCCTTACACAGGACTTTTTTTTGCCCAGGATACCAGGATTTGACATCGGTATGAACCCAAAATCAATTACCTCAATAATAATAACAACAATGAACTGTGACCATTTCACAATGTTAGCCATGTGTTTGAGAAACATTTTTCATTTTGACTCACAGAACAGAATAGAGGCCTAAGACTCATTAACATTAAGGAATGTTGGATAAGCTTCAGCAAATAAAAGCTCATTTTCACACACTCCCCACCCAAACACAGCTCCTCATTTCCTCTCCATCCCATCTGATATCAGTGAGCACAGTAGGGTCATCTGGAACTGAATCAACAGGTGGCTCTCAATGGAGGCTCTCAGCAGTCCAGGGGCCCCTAGTCAGAGCCCTGATGATGTGCTTCCTCCTCAGCCCCTCCAGGAATCCATCTCCTACTATATTCTAAGCTCTTTCTCCTTTTGCTCTTTCCTCTGCGCTTCCATAAACGTCCACAATGGCCTTTAGGCCGGCAGTCACTCGATATGGAAGGAGGAGATGAAGGAGGCGCCTGAAGAAGCAGGTCATTCTACTTGGGTGAGCAAATGGGAACATCTGCCACTCCAGTTTGACCTGAGTCTCCAATAAAAAAACAAGGCAGGCGTCGTCTGAGAATATGAGCACGTTCCAGTTCAGAGCATTGGAATGCTGAGATAATGTTGTGATAAGGACTTGAATGAACGGTACGGTGCATCTATTCTGCCTTTTTGCCCCGCAGGGTACTTTCCAAGGACAGTCAGCTCTAATGGGGAGGAAAGG
>JAPZDY010000002.1:5103570-5142563 GCA_029783645.1 Ctenochaetus hawaiiensis
ACTCAACACAGTCCAGTTGACTTGCTTTTTGACTTTTCAAGATAATCATGACCTGGATGAATGAGAATCTTCACAGACATTACCTGAACCCATAAACTGAGTTACCCTCCCACTCCTGCTCCAACTAAGGGCGAGGTGTCAGAAGTGAGAGAGTGAGGGTGAGGGAAGGATGGCCGTGGAGGCGAAAGTGGGCGGAGGAGTGGTTGGATTTTTAGGGGTTCAAAAGCTCACATGGAGCTGTTGCGTTCCTCTGTGGTTTGAGGGGGGGGCTTTGTGAAACTGGAGTGGCCTGAAGGCACAGAGGGAGGTGGGGGATGAAGGGAGGGCACAGGGGGTCCCAAGCATAGCCCCTGCCTGAAGAAGCCCACCTCTTTTCCCGCACTGTCAGCGTCACAGGTGTGTGAATGACAATGCATGTGTGTGTTTGAGAGAGAGACCCATGTCCAATCAATGACACACTGTATTGTAATCATCCATTGTGGGAACAAGGCTGGCGCTCAAAGGTAAACACCACTGGGAATAAACTCTCAGGAAACCAGGTACAACCCTCTGGCTGGGGCACTGCATTCAGCGATACACAGGATGGGGGGTGGGGGTGGGGGTTGGAAGCACAACATTTATCATTTCTATGGCCATTGCTCAACATTTTGCTGTAGTAACACTAAGCAACAAAGAATGAAGTAAGTCAGATAAAGCTTGACAGCGAATTCCACTCGGCACCAGTTGCTAGGTAAAGGACTTTTCTTAATTCCCCCATATTCATACTGGACTCCCCGACTCCCACTCCCACATACCCTCCTGAGACTGAAAAACCAGATTAAACTTTTTTTTGTTCATAACTTGACCACTGTCTATCTTTGGAGTTGGCAGGGTGCAACATTTTTGGGATATTTCCCATAAATTATGACGGGCTATCAGTAGGCCAGCTGTACTCCTGAATTCTTGTATTCAGAGTTTATTATGCTGTCTATTATGCTTATATGAATACATCTCTCTCCGCTTGTCACAATGATTCTGCCTCTGTATGTGGGGATGCTCAGAACAAAGCGATGTCAAGTAAAGCAGCTCCCACTCCTTTTCCCTCCTCTGGCCCATTCAACGTGCCATACAATTATAAATCAATATCTCCATGCAAATGATTCTGTTGCCCTATGGCTGCTTGATACTCAGGTAGGCAAAACTATAACCAGCATAATGGTGCCTTCAAGTGCTCCCAGTAAAATCTATTTCTTTTGCATCTTAGGAGGGTGGTTGCATTCAGAAGCACTTGAAAGCATGTATCATTGTTATTATCAATTAATTAGTCAGTTATTTCAGGGGTTACATGATTAATATTATTTTCAATAAAGTTTAAAAAAGTAATCATTAAAGTTTCCCAAATAACACAGACGTCTTCAAATTGTTTTTCTTATTTAAAGGAATAGAATTTTCCCTTTTTTAGAGATCGTAACCAGCAAATTTTTGACTATTTTGCTTTGTATGTATTTACAATAAACTGATTGTAAAAAAAAGTATCAGTAATTAATTTTTTAATTGACTGACTTAGTATTCTTTTTCAACATTAGTGTAAGTTACTGTATATTTACACATGGTCTCCAGGATCCAAAAACGCTCACTCAGGTCTTTAAGATAACCTGTTAACATACTGTGTCCCTGTAATGTGTGTCTCAGTATCTCAGACCGGTGCGGATATATCACAGGAAATTTGAAATCCCTGACAGGTACAGTGTCATGGCTTATCTTTTCTGGGTTAGATAAGCAAGGACAAAGTGCACTTCTTTTCATCACTTGTACAGAATAACTTATTACATCAAGTACTGTACTCAGGTACAGTTTCAACATTCTTCAGCATACCTTCCCTTAATACTGCTTAATAGGCTACTTCATTTAAGAGATAAAAATTATACTTAATTAGGCTGATTAATTATTTTATTATTCTGATGTTGGAGGTAACTAGTTATTGTTCAGGTTAAGCACACAAGTATGATTACCATGTAAAATGAAACTCGATTACCCAGAGATAAATTAAGTTGTATGAAAAAGCTTTTCTTTCATCAGCCACTGAGTAAAAATACTGCTTAGATACAAATGCAACTATAATGATAATTTAACAGAAGCGTTATGATCCTTAACAACAATAAATACACTTGAAGCAGCATTTTTTCTGCAAAATTAGTTCTTTCTTTGATACTTCAATTACATGTTGTTTTATTTCTGTACATCAAAACTTTGACCGCAGGATTTTGCCCTACAAGGAGTATTTTTACTCTTTTGTAGTCCTACTTGAATGAGTAAGTATCCCTAAGCATTTAAGTGAGTGTTTGGAGGTGATAAAAAACCGGATGCAAACCTAAATAAGGAGTGATCACTAATTTATGATCAACTCGTCAATCATTCACTTAACAACCTGCAGTTGTTATTTAACTTCAGATTCAGTGGATAACAGCCACTTTCAGCAGTGTGGAATTGCATATTTTGAGATTCAAACGTGGTCTGAAGTTTTTTTTTTTTAAAGAAAAAAGCATTTCACAGACTTTTTAGGCTGTAGGCCTACCTAAATGACTTGCTCACGTGCGTTGGCATTGTGCGACAAATTAAAAAATTTCCTACAGTCTTTGAAAGTTACTAAAGTTTCTCATGCGCCACCATCCCCCCTCCACCCCCGCCCTTGAAAACACACCACATATGCACACACACCATGCACACGCACACGCACACGCACACACACACGCTCTCTCTCTCTCTCTCTCTCACACACACACACGCATTCCAGCAGGCGGAGTCTGTGACGCGCTGGCCCGTTTGTGAATGAGCTGCAGAGAGTAGCGCTCAGCAGCAGAGTCGCAGCCAAGCCCAGGAGCGGAGAGAGAGTGAGAGGAAAAGTTTGCCAAATGGATTTCTTTGCTGGAGTCAGACCTTTATTATTTTCATATGTACTAATTAATGGTATACTTATTACACTACAGACTAAAGAAGGTGAGTGTCTTTTTAAAACAATTCTTCAGAAGTTATTGAAATCTTTAATGGGTTGGCTGGAGTGTGGCGCGTGTGCCATGCGGGAGCCTCCTTTAAGAAAGTTTAAATCCAGGAAACACGTTTTCTTGTGGTGACAGTCTTAAGTCGTGTTTAATGAAAACGCTTTATTTAATTAAACATGTTTCCTGTAGAAGTTGTTTATTTAATAACTAATAATCAGTTGGCATGAGAGCGCAGGCTGCATGTGCGCTGCTGCTCCAAACTTCTAACACCAGCAGGTGAATTCTGGACATAGTTTGTCAGTGCAACGCGTTTCCGAAAAGTTTGGATCGAGTTGCAGCCTGGTCTTTCCTGTAAATGTTTCTGTTGCCTGTGTCATTGTGCATATAGTGTTTTATACATATTAGTTTAACCACCAAAGACTTGAAGTGGTGACTATTAAGACTTTTACGACCTGAGTTTTGAACAACCGTATGAAATTAAACATAATGTTCATTTAGTTAAATTAGGTGGGTGATTGCAACCTGTTAACTCCGGGTTATTATGCTGCAAATTTACAGCTACTGTAATTTGTGAATATCTGTTTATTTTGAGAGAGAGAGGTCAGATGACTCCCAGTAGTTGTGAGTCACAATAAGTTTTTTCTGATAAGTTTATGTTTATTCTCATGTACTGACTGTTCTTGTGTCTCCACAGAGGTGCTCTTGGATATGAGGGCAACGGGAGGTGAACTGGGCTGGCTGACATGGCCTTTAGATCAGGGAGACAAGCCCGGGGTGAGTATTGCTCAAACTTCTCCTCCAGCTCCCACGTTTCCATTTGGAATTCGCCTCAGGATAAATCTGCATTGAGAAAATGTACAGGAAGGGCCTCGGCTAAACGGAGAGCCTCCTGTGCTGAAATATGTGACCATTTGACTTGTGTGGTTAGCTGTTAAGCGGGGTTAGTGTGTACACATGTCAGGTTTCTCAATAATCAGCCAGTAAGAGCCTAATGATTGCTTGAGTATGGCTGTGAGAGGGAGTCGTAGGATCCGATCAGGAGCATGTCTGGACTACACCAAAGCTTATGCAGACAGAATAGCTGCTAGCTCTGAACTGAGAATACTTGTGGCCTCTTGTGGTTTCAAGGCTTCAGCTCCAGAATTGTATGTTAGAGAGCAATTAACTTTTAGAGTTTGCAGCATGTGGTACCTCTTTTTACAGGGGGAGGGGTTTCAGATGGAACTAGTCAGTCAGCACTACCTTTCCCTTAAAACAGGCTAACATGGCTCCAGTATTACCACGTTATGTTTTAGTTATCTCTTTGATTGTATACAGGAGGCATGGGTTCCTTCTTGCATCTGCATTTTCAAAGTTATTGACCAGTTGGCTCATGCAAATTCTCTTTAAATAGCCTCATTTAATGTGCTGATGACTCAAAGGCTTGTTCGGGCATGCTGTTCACAGAGGCTCACCCAGCTTCTTCTAAGAGATGTTTCACTGCTAAAATAATCACTTTGACACTTTCGTTTCACTTTTTGCACTAATATGAAACAGATCTTGTACTTTTCTCAGAATAGTTGGAAACATCTTGCATTGTGCATACCTTTTCACTATTCTTTAAAAAGTTTTTAAGGCCCCTTGTAAAAAAGTTCACCAGCTGTTTCACAGAGGTGTCAGTTCTGCTGTTGTACAACAAGTTTATAGGCAGAACCACACACTCAGCCAACAAAGCACATTCCTTTAATTAATAGCACAGTAGCTACTTGCAGAGAGCAAACCACAAACTCTGCCACTTGTTCCTCAAGAGACAAAGTTATGTGAAAACATGCTGTTCATTTTTCTGAAGTTTCTGTTGCAGCACATGGTTTGTGAGCTGCAACTCTGTTTGAGACGGATGCTGACAGTATTAAAAGCATGTGAAGGAATGAAAATTACTGGAATTGAAAATGATTTGGTATCTTTGCAATGTCTTAAACGCTTTCTCTCATGAAGTTTCTGAGGTTTGGAGTACAGTTATGCTGTAATGGCTCATGAAATTGGGTCACATTGCAGAAATGTGTTACTGCTGTGAAAGATAGTCAAAATATGCAGGGAGGATAATTAGCAATATGAAGAAGCATGGGTTCCCCTCACACTCAGACTGTTTTTGTTTCGAGGCTCAGATTACAGTGGTTAAACCCGCATGTGGAGAGCTATGGAGACCATTTATTTTTTGGTTTCCTTAAAGCCTTGGTTCAACTGAGTATGCTTAGGGGTCAGCGTTTTTACCTCTAAAACTTGTTGTTTTGTGTGGTTTTATTTCAGTGGGAGGTCGTCCAGAGGACCCTCAATGGCTCTCAGTTTTATACCTACTCCGTCTGCAATGTTGGGGAACGGGAGCAGGACAACTGGCTGCGCACCACCTTCATCCAGCGGCGTCCATCAGCTTCACGGGTTTTTGTTGAACTCCAGTTCATCGTACGTGACTGCAACTCTTTTGATGGTGCCTCGCTGACCTGCAAGGAAACTTTCAACCTCTTCACGTCTGAGTCGGATGCAGATGTGGGCACTACCTTCCGCAAGGGCCAGTTTAAGAAAGTGGCCACCATAGCGCCTGATGAGATCACTAGCAAGAATGAGCTGCGTATCAACACTGAGACAAGAGTGGTGGAGAACCTGTCTCGAAAAGGTTTCTACTTGGCTTTTCAAGACATCGGCGCCTGCATCGCTCTTCTCTCCGTCAGGGTTTACTACAAAACCTGCCCAGCCACAGTGAAGAGCCTTGCGTCCTTCCCTGAGACCGTTGCTGGAGGTGAGAACCAGGCGCTGAGGGAAGTGAACGGGGAGTGTGTGGATAACGCCGTCAGCGAGAACTTGCCTCGCATCTACTGCACTGTGGATGGAGAGTGGGTGGTCCCAGTTGGACAGTGCCAATGCAAAGAAGGCTACGAAGAAGTTGGAGACGCATGTCAAGGTAAGAGCGTGCTCCTGAATCTTTGGTATTTCTAAAGGTCTCTCAGCCCACGGGCACTTTGGCCTGTCTGGATCTAAACACAGGATCTAGTTCTCATGATAGTGGTTTCTAATACAACACTGGCATTAGTCTCAATATACCTTTATTGTAATTGCCACAGGTGGGATAAGGGCCCATATAGCGGACTGTGAATATTTGTCATAGGTATTGCTATCATTGTTTGGTGGAATTCTCCCCTTGGCTAACTTTGCTCTTCTGCAATGGCAGGAATGCTAAGGCCTACTTGTACATGTCCCGGCATCATCCCTGACCTTGAACCGATACCTATAAAATTAGATAATGTGCTTTTGAGTTTCAGCTATGATGTTCAGCACTGTGGAAAGGTGTGAACAAGCCCTGATCATTGGCTCGTCTTATTAAATCATATACTCTTGCCCATTCAACACTCAGGCTGGGCAGTGGGAAAAGTTTTCAGGCTGAGACTTCCATTCAAGTTACACCTACAGGTTTTAAAACCGAATTACCACTTTACCGGTCATTTCTGAGAGAATTAACTCATTGCGCAAATTGACTACAGATCTTCTTTATAGTGTTTTGTTTTGGTCAGAGTCATGGTTGCTTTGAAACCACATTTTTAAATTGCTATTCAATGACTGATGAGGTTATGTTCAAACACTTTACCTTCCACAATGCTCCTCATAGTTCATAACTTACAGCCTGTTGCATCGGGTGATTTCCTCTCATTATCATCTCTCCTCTTATCTTGATATGGGTGTGCTGCATAGTCCAATAACTCAGTCCTTTGACTTTGTAGTTTTGGTGTCGTTGTGTTTTAAGTCTTGTAAAGACGGCTTTTATTGTTGTGGTAAAGGTTGTCAGTGACTGAAGGTGATCAAAGACACCCGGGGACTACTGTACTGTGATGGATTAGCATCTTCAAGGCTGGTGAGAGGGCGGTTGTGGGAAGAGGCTCCTGAGACTTTGTTCATCTCAAAAAACAGAGGCCCTCCTCTTGTGAGAGGGCATGCCGACCTCATGTTGGTCTGTCTGTCTCCGCATCCATCTCTTTCTCTTCCCCCGCTGTTTTCACGAATTTACTGAGCCTCAGCTTTGAGGTGTATCGTGTGTCTCCAGCAGTGTATGTGAATATACAACACAGGCTGGCATGCAAGGACCTGTTGAGATCTGTTCCATGACAGAACACCTAAAGACTCCTATCAGCCCCGAGTACTCCTCCGTCCTCCTGCACTTTTGCTGCTTTTTTTTGAACTCTTGTTTGTACACACACACACATACATACATGACCCAAAACCCACCCACTCACAAACACACACACACACACACACAGGTATGAATAACCTCAAACAGGGAACACACAACTTGGACTGCAGTCGTAAATTCACATGCAACCTGCTTATAATAGATTCGCTTTCCCGCTAAGTTTCCCTCCCACTGGCAACAGACTGATGAAAGCGATGAAGTTTTCTGTCAGTACATCATTTTTGGCTGCAGGAAAGTGCCAGGTAAGATGATTAGGGAGTAGGTGTAGGAGGAGAGGCAGGAAGGAATGAAAGAGAAGTCACACAAAAGCTACGGTGAGGTTGTGTTTAGTGGAGGGGTGTGATTTTAAAACAGAGAGAGGTGAGGAATGGAATGTAAAGGTAAGAGAACAATGAAGCGCTGTGTTTCCCCCTGTGAGGCTGGAGGAGCCCACCTCCACCTCCACCTCCACCTCTACCTCTACCTCCACCTCCTCTTCCCTCTTGGTTGGTACATTCCTGATCAGTTTGCTAAGGAGGAGCCTCTCCCAACATTACTCCAGACCCGTGGAATTCCCAAGGGGGGGAAGAGCAGCTCCGGGTCAAGCCCTCCCATAAAAATGACCAAACAAAGAAAAATCCCCGAAAAACCACAAGATGAAGTCAAATGAGAGGTCGGAAGACACATGAGGGCAGTTGTAGATGAAGGTGGAAATGAATCACAGGGCTGCAGTGCGGGGCCATGATGAATGGCTCGATGGGCTTTAAGTGGAATCTCATACAGACACACAGTTAATCATTCTCCCTGCTTCTTTCCTGCTCTACGTGCTGTTTGGGCAACAACCACAAAACTTAAATTGTGGTGTTTTTTTCTTACTCTGGTTGAAATGTTCCATGTTCAGTGATGTGCTCACTCGATTTTATGACTCCTCGGCCCCATGGGACCTGTTAAAATAGAAATCTGTGACTTTATCTGGATTCTGTCTCCATCTCCTCATCAGCTCATGCCGCTGTGGTGTTTTTGGCTTGGAAATCACTCATCCGTCAAACAGTGTTTCTAGGATCTCTTCTTAAACTCCACGTTGGGGTTTGTGTAGGTGGCGTATGGCGCTCTTCTCTTGGTGGCCGTCATTGCTCATGGTAACTACAGAGACTGTCTCTTGGACAAATAAACTCTAGAGATAAAACAAATCACTTCCTGTGCCGCTTAAACCTACCACAGTGTTTAGAGCAGCAAATGTGAAAGCTCGTATTAACTGGTTGTAAATTGTATCAGTCAGCAGGGAGGGACAAAACAGTCACAGACTACTATAAAGGAGAATTATTTTGGCTCCTAAAATACTTGAGCGCCACTTATAAACTGCATCTGACCTGGAGTAAGCACAGTGAAAGCTGCTCCCAGGATTTATGTTTATTACCACAATCCTCATAAGACTGATGAGGGCCTGATGGAGACTGTCTGTGTTTTGTCAAATTAACTACTTTCTTGTTTATGGTCTCTTTGCCGTCTTCTTGTTTTTCTTTTCCCTCAACCTCCCTTACTGCGATACCAGTTGAAAAAATACTTCAACCGTGCGTTTTATTAATATTACTTTTTAATTATAATAAAATGTGACAGCAATGAAAATCTGACATGTGAAAGAAGTATTCTAATCTTTTACATATGCAGCATGTAAAAAAATCTGACTATACTAAGTATAGTCTAAGTATAGTCTGAGTTTGCATAATGAGTACTTTAGTATCAAGACTGAAAGTACTCATTATGCAGAATCTTCTATCAGAGTATTATCATATCATTTATATTCATTTATTATTTTTCACACTTTAAATAAAAACAGTATTGTAATGTTAAAGCAGGTTGACACTGACCTTACTTTTAAACAATCTATTACTCTGCATTGTATCTGTAATTGTTGGTTGTGTTCTGCATGGAAAACTAAACCTTCTAAATATTAGTGTTATCAGCAAAGTGTTAACTGAAATGTAGAGGCACAAAGCAACATAAAATGTTAAGTATAAGTACCTTAAAACTAAATATAAAAAGAGAGCTTTGCGTATTATGACCATGGTCTATGATGGAAATTTGTTAATTAAAAAATATTTTCAATAATTAACAATAATAAAAAAACATTGCAAGTAGGTATTAGTGTGTGGCGCCTATTTTGCTTTAGGATGTTGTGCTTTCAATCTCCTAAGTGAGAAAAATAAACATTTTTAATTGCTGGAAAAAGTCTTAACTCTTTTGCAATTAAGTGGCTGACTTTTAAATTGAGAGCAGGGCTGTGGGTTTCCACTTGTGACTCACTGTTGACACTGACACAGTTTTCCTCCGTTCCCTATCACACCCTTCCTTACCCATAATCCTCCCTGGCACAATAGAGCAGCAAAGCGTGTGTCACCCCACAAAAGACCACGGGCTGCCCTGGCTGGTCCTCAGGATTGTGTTTAGGCGTTCAGGCCCACACCTCAGCAGCTGTTGTAAAGCCTCAACAAATAAGGCTTAATCCCACATTATGTTTTCCACAAGGCTGTATTTAAAAGGGAGACACATTGTGGAATATTTGGACTTCTGAGGGCAGTTTTGGTGTCTTGGTGAAAATGGCGTCTTAGTGGAACAGATGTCCAGTGAGTTCCAGTAAAGTTATTACCTCTCTCGCCAAAGAGGTTCCAGTAAGCTATTTTCTCTCTTCCCCTCCTTTCCTCTCCGGCCGTGTCTCTAAACTCATCCTCAGCTGATGTAACAGTTGGTGACTAAGTTGTAGTTGTCTGGAGCGCGCTGCGGTGACTGATTTGTATGGGTAGTAATTGACTTGGGTGTGTTTGTGCTTTTTAAGTGAAGTAACTACTGGTTCTGCATGCTTTTCTGCCTTTGTGCCGTCTCTTTTGCCATCCTCTACCTCTCCCCCCACATCCAGCTTGTCCACGAACGTTCTTTCCATTTTAGCCTCGACTTTCTGCATCCTGTCTAGGATTTGTTTGATTGTTTTTTTTTTATCTCACATGTGATTCCAGTCACCATTTTACAGTTCTTAATGCAGTTTACTTAAGAGACGCACACTGTTGCGCAAGCTGTCCCAAGTATAACAAACTGACAGACATAAAGGTTTTGTTGTGTTCTTGTTGTCTGTGAAATCACAGAGCGCCTTGTTATTTTTGGCTGGTGTGCAGGTCATGAATATGACACCAATAGAGTTCAAACATCCCGTTTCACACGGCCCTGATGGACTATTTAGACTGTGTACAGTTCTCCTCTATCTCACTGGTAAATACATTTGTCCAAAACTGACTCAAAAAGATAAATAAGTAAAGGCCAAATTTGCACAATGCTACCAATCAGAGAGTTTTTAGTGGAGAGGGAGAGAAAAACAACAGGCTCTGCTCACATAGTGGTTAAGGCAAAAACATTTAGTGACGGTAAAATGTAAACTTCATCTGTCAGTTTGTTTTTGTCTGTGAACTTTATGACGATCGCTGGAATTTGGAATGCTGATTGTTCACTCGAAAATAGGTCCGACAGAAAGCTGGAGGTCAAGTGGTTCATGGCCAGTGGTCTTTAAATCCCCTTGTACCTGGAGCCAGCTGGCTCGTCATTATCACCTTAAACCTTTTAATACCCAAGTCTTGTGCAATTTCAGCTTATCTGATGGTATTCCAGAAGACATGAACACAGCACCACACCTCAGGATCCCAGGGGTTTGATTTAGTTGGCTTAAAGAGGATTTCACATAATGAAATCATCTGAATCCTGCAGGATAATCCCCACATTGAAATTTTCTGCTCTAGCGAATATCTCTGGCTCTTGATCCCTGTTGCCTGTCTTGAAACTAGAAAAAAAAGTTGTAAGTCCCCGACTTATCGGACAGCGTTGCTCATTTAGACGCACAGTCTGAATATAAGCTCTACGTCTTCCTCTGCTCTCGGAAGCCACCGAGATGACTTTGAATGTGTGGAATTCTCAGATCTCGTGCCAAGGTAACGTCTGCCTAGCGGGCTGAACTTGAGGGAGTTGGTTAGATAATGGGGGGACTTTCAAGTGGTGTCATGCACCGTCTTGTTGAGCCATGGTTAGAGTCAATAGAAGACTGGCAATTACTGAGAACCAGATGACAGGAAAAGCAGCAAGAGGGGATCTGGTGGTCCCTATGACTCTTTAAAGTGTGGATTAGAGCGGATCATATTGTTGTGGTTTACAATGTGTGATCAGTGTGACAGCTGAACCTTTGAGGTATCAAAATGTTTAGAACGCACTGGGTGTAAATGTTTATACCAGATATGTTACATTTTGGATGCACATACATGTTGACTATAACGGCACTCGGTTTTACCTTCATCATTTGCAGTGAAGACCAGCATGCTAATGTAAAACCTACACCTATGTGTTTTTTAGCACATAGCAAACATGGCAGGTAAACATGATGGCAACCAGACAATTTCAGTCTTTACACAAACTTAGTTTACTAAATAAGTTGCATCAATTTATGTATTATTTTTCAATTTTTTGGCTTATTGAAAGCACAACATTTTAGATATTTTAACCTTATAAAGTCTATTTGGCGAATGCTAAGAGCAGCTAATATTAGCTCATGTAGTCATCCAGCAGAAACAAAGCAACACATATATTCATTTTGTATCTGGTCGCCCAATGAAATTAAGTCCAGAATCGAGTCATTTCTCAGCTAACCTCCACCAAAAATATCTGTGTCTCTCTGAGCTAGCTACATGCTAAAATTTGATCAGCTAGCAGTTAATGTTGCTAATGGATGCAAGTAGGGTACCATAAAGCAAAAACAATGAGTGAAAAGAGGCTTAAAAGTCCTGTAGAGTTGAGGGGAACTCAGGGAATTGTCTTAACTCGATGTTTGTGTCTTCAAATTTCAAGATGAATGTGGCTTTTTAGTTTTCTTGAAATCAAAGAACAACAAACCATAAATTGTGGTTTAAATGTGTTTTGCTAATTTAGTTTCTAGATGTCTGCCATTAGTCAAATAATGAACCTCAGCAACTCTCTGCTTCTCAGAGTGTGTGCTGGTTGTGGTGGGGAAGTTGGGACATATTTCCTCTTGGTGACATTCCTGAGAGGAGGCTGTGTGTGTGTGTGTGTGTGTGTGTGTGTGTGTGTGTGTGTGTGTGTGTGTGTGTGTGTGTGTGTGTTGTATTGGGGGAGTCCAGCAATGTGAAGCACATTGTATTGTACTGCTGGTGTGTGAGGTCAGCACTTTCCTTCCCCCATGTCAGTCAGTCATCCCCCCTCAACACAACACACCACTCACCCACCCTTCACCGCTAACAGGACGAGCCCGCAGCGGAAACCGGAGGTCACCTAATCCCTCGGTGACTCCCCGACCCGTTGGCTCAGGGCTTTCCATTGTCGCTCCACGTTGAGCGGCCTCGCTCAGCCACTTTCTATTTTGTTGTCCTGCCTGATAAGTCATTTTGTTTATTGGTGCATTTGGTCCCATTTTGGCCCCTTTCCCCTACCCAGGAAGCAGACGGTTGTCGGCATCCAGTGTGTGACATGTTGGCTCGGCCCAGTGTAGTAAAATGGTGTTGTGTTTGCCACCTGGCTGTCTGGATTTGACCAGTCACATGGAGAAATGTGGCCAAACGATCATGACTCTGGTCCAAATGAGACCTCTGGAGGCTACGACTTTCATGTCAGCCACGATTGTTTCTCTCAGAGTATCTGCTTTACTTGACAACAAATTGAATATGTTTTGTGCCTCCACTTTTCACTCTCTGTATCCCTCCTCCTGTCGATGAGCCTGAGTGGACAGGAGGCTGTGAGAGGAGAAAGGGAATCAGGGAATTTATTGTGTTTGTTAACAACCCCAGATGAAAGCCTGAGTGCAATTGTAAAACAGATGTAATGCCCTTACAGCTGCTCCATTGGTCAGCTAATCCTTTTGACTAATGCCCCACACCACCTCCCCCCTCCCACTCGCACACTTCCATCAGTCTCTACACCTTTACTGCCCCCTGCTCCTCCCTCCACCTCCTCTACCTCCGTGACCCCTGGCTCATGTTACCATCTCACCTCCCTCATCAGAGACCCCCTTTGTTCCACCACAACCCGACTCCCCCAAAATGCTAATGACATGCTGTCACCCTGCATGCAAACAAAATGACGTGACATATTGCAATTACAGGTCTGACCCAACTTGGGAATGAAACAAGGGGGCTGTGGAGGAGAAGTGAAGTAGATGAGAGTACAGACAAGGAGAGGACTAACTTGGCTCCACATTTATTTAGGGAGCTGCCCTGATAAAAATCTAGATGTTGTATTTGTTTCTTAGGGATTTATTTTTCCAAGATGTTTTTTGTTAGCTGGCCGTACTTCTGAATTTAACCTCCCTCCCTCATGAGGCAAGCCACCGTCTGCTGCTGCAACTCTTTTGCCCTCCTTCTCCTCCTCTTTCACTTTGAGCATGTGTTTGTTTTACTTGGCCACTGACTCCCTGTAAGCCATACACAGTTTAACTCACAACTACCCTGAGGCAGACATGACCTTTCTGCCTTTCTAAAGCCCAGCGCTGGACTCGATTGTAGGGGCCCCTCCTACCACTTACTCCCCCAATCCTGAGGGCAATTTCTGTTGTCAAGCCCCCATGTTACCCCATTCATCCATCTATCCAACCATGCATTCATCACTGTCGCCATCTCATCCATCTTAACTTCTGCCGACAAACCGGGGGGCCTTTGGGAGGCTCCCACTATAGAGCCACTCGGGCTCCCAGAATGTAACAGGCTCCTGCACTCACTCTCAATAAACAAACACAGAGCCACTCAAGGCACATGGGGCCTCTCAAATGACAAACAGTTCTATACTCTGTAGCAGTAGGGAGGGGAAAAAATGGCCGTTTTAAGTTTGTCAGATGTTTCAACTCAGGAGAGGCTGAGAGACTTTTGTGTACGAAAGCATTGGTCTTAGAAGCCCCCCTTTGGGTTTAGTGCCAGCTTCGGGGTCAACACATTTCCACTTCCTTTTAAAGTTATTATTCTGTCTCTGGACTCTGGTAGTCTCAGTGCTGATTTTTCATTTGGTCACGCTCCTCTGTATTTCCATGCTTTGATTGGCTGCTTAAGGAAGGAAGGCTGCATCAGCCTCACACTTCCTGCTTCCTGTTGTGTCCAGCAACAACCCAAAGTCTCCCTCCACCTTCCCCATGGAACCAAGAGGTTTCCTTTCACCGGACTTTGCTCTTTGTCGAGGAATCCTCTTGTTAAATACCTTCGCACAGAGTCATCTAAGTTCCTTTACTGTCACTGTGACTCATGTTTGAGGTACACAAACTCCTTCACCTTAGCAGAGCTAAACATCTGAGGCTTAAACTGACGTTGCAGCGAAGGCGCTCTGTTACAGGCCTCCTGTTGGGTGGTGTGCACTGGAATGCATCTTGATTATAGAGGCGGCTCACAGTGTAAGGCCATCATCTCCACAGAGCTGACCACGATGCATTGCTGCCTGCACTGTTGCGCCAAAAAGAGGCTAGTCCTCCTCTATTCAATTGCCATGTGGCATTTCGGCTATTCCCATCTGCAATGCTTGTGTGTGTGTATGTTTTTTTCTCTCAGCACTTGAATGGCATGGCATTCTTTTTGCCTGCTGGTCAGCGGTGAATAGCGATGTTAATGGGTTAGCTGGGAGCCTTTTTACTGAGGACCGGGAGAAGAGAAAGGAGGGGAGGAAGGAATTTGGGGATTACGAGGAGGAGAGGTAGGGGTTTGAATTGGGGTTTGGGGCAGCAGCTGTTCCCCCTTCTCAATGGAGGAGTTTGCCCTGGCCTGTCTCTTTTCTTTCTCCCTTCTTTTCTTCAGTCCTCAGCAGGATACAGTATTCCTCTCTTTCTTTCTTAAACCTTCTGTTCCTTCACCTCTCTGCTGCTGCCTCGCCCAACCTCTGCCTCGATCACGTTAATCAGTAGCAGCCGCTGTAAGTGAAACAGCTGGCCAAGACAGAGAGAGAGAGATGCTGTCGTAAGGGGAGGATTGAGTAGCATGCAAGTCTATTGGACAAACGTACAGATTCTCCCCCTGCTGAGTATGTTTCTTTCCACCATTGAGTTCGTGCTCTTCAGTTAATACACTCCTCTTCACAGCAGCTCTGCAGCATTTCTCTGAACCGCAAATCGAAAAAGCTGAATGAAGTCGATCAAGTAAATCCCCTTGATCAGACCTAACTGAGGCAGGAGCCGTGTTCTTTTCGTCTTCTGTGTGTTGTCGCTTGTACCTTCTGGAATGAATTTCATTTATGTGCACCGCAGCCTCAGATGTAGACAGTATCTCTGAGTGAATCTGATATCGTCTTTGTCCTTGGCTCTGCTCGTCTCCGTTGGAATCTGACAGCAAAACTGTGTTTGCCTATGACTTCATGTTTCATTGCTTTGCCTCACGCACATGCTTCATTTCAGTTGGCCATTGTGTCCTCTTTCTACCTTGTCTAATCACTCTTGCCATTCTCTTCTTCATTATCATTCTTCTTCGTTCCCTCTGAACGGTATGTTTGCTCTCATTTACATTGTCAACATCTTATGACATCTTTCATGAGCTATTCAAACGCTGCAGGCAAACGGCTTAGATGGAAGGGAAGAAAATTAGTATGTACGTGTATATGTGTGTGTGTGTGCGTGCGTGTGTGTGTGCATGCGTGCGTGTGCGCGCGTGCGTGTGCACTAAGTTGACTTGGCAGAAGGACATGAACAGGTGACAGGCAGTGGACATAATCCCTCTTCTGATGTCAGATTTACCCATGTGTCCAAGGGTGTGCTTTGCATACATGTACGTGTACTTTGTGCACACACATGGGTGTGGGTGCATGTGTGCAGTGTATACATGACCGTGCACATGAGTGTGTGTGTGCTGATGAATGTGTGATGGTGTGAGCAGCAGCAGCCCTTGGAATGCTCTTGCAGAGTTAAAGGGGGGCCGTCTCATTTTCACTCTCTTTTATGGCGCCCTCTCTCTAAAATTTCACACCATATTAAGTTCATATTTCAGCACTGCTACGCACAGCTGGATCCTCTACCTGTATTTCTTTATTTCCAGTTGGACGTGTGAAATTAGGTGTCATCTTATCTAGGAGATACAGTTTCAACAGTCTGCCTGTGGGTGTCTGACAAAAAAAAATAAAATTAATAGACTGTTAAGTGCAAACGGATGCTTTGCTTTGGGCCACTTCACTTCCATTTCATAGCACTTTTCCTTATTTTTTTGCCTTTATTTCTGACTGAGTTGCTGTTTTGGAATGCAGTATGACTAGTTGTGTTTGCTGAGAGTGACTTAGTAGGAAAGCAGTGTCAGAGAGGGGGGTTGGTGGTTGAAACAGTAATGAGGAGGAGTTTCTGCCAGGCAGGGAGACTGCGTTTTTGTTTCAGGGTTGGGCTCATGTGAGCAGTGTTTCAGCTGGAATGGACAGTGTTTTAATAAACAGAGTCAACATTGTGCAGATCCTGCCCTCTCATATCTCTGTTACTTGTCCAAATTTAACCTTTAGCCTTCACATAATAAAGTATCCGCTGAACCTCACTGCGTTGCATGCAAGGTGAAAAGTTCACATCTTAAAAAAAAAGGCTTGAATGATCCGGAGGAACTGGCTATGCACTGTGTCATTAGGGATATTGCCTGAAGTCATCACTGCACTTGCTCACCTGCCCATGCAAATGTCTTTCCTGTGTTTGCAGAATGTCAGGCTGGCTTTTTCAAAGCAGCAGCATCCAGTGACAAATGTGAGCCGTGTCCTGCCAACACCCAGAGGCAGGACTCCGGAGCTTTTTCTTGCCCCTGCATGGATGGCTTCTACAGAGCCCCAACCGACTCCCCCACTGGACCCTGCTCAGGTAACAAGTCCCTTTGATCTCTGAAAAGAATGAGCCATCAAATAATATCATTTCCATGTGTAATTTTTTTTAGTGTGAATACGGAGTGTCAGTGTGCAGAGAAAAAACATTTGTCAAACCACTATTCAGACTTTTTTGCAGCTATCGAGTATTTTGCCTCCTGTAGTTCTCTTCGTCTTCTTCTGACCTAACATCCCAACTCCTTCCCCCGTCTGTGTTCATCAGGCCCCCCATCTGCGCCACGAGACCTCATGGCAACCCCAACCTCTGCAGGAAAACTCCTCCTCTCCTGGAGCCCACCTGAAGACACCGGAGGTCGAAGCGACATCACCTACAGTGTTGAGTGCCAGCGCTGTGAGGGAAATGCGTGCCAACCTTGTGGAGAGAAAATCCGCTACGAGCCTGCCAGCACCGGCATTACCAACACCAAGGTTTCAGTGAGCGAACTGGATGCTCACCTCAACTACACCTTCACCGTGGAGGCGCATAGCGGCGTGTCGATCTTCACCAGTCAGGCAGCGCCCCGAGCTAATAGACCACCATCCACCAACACCCTGACTACATCTCTGCTTTACACAGGTGAATGCTGCTGATAGGAGGCAGTGGAGTGATGCTATCTGTGCTGCAGTAATGACAGATGCTATCAGTGAGGCAGTGACAGCTCTGCAAGTTGAATTGTGCTGCAGGAGAGGGGTGAACTCTCTGGTTGTCGAGAAAAAGTGCAGCTGTATTTTCGGGTTTTTTAAGATTTTCACATCCCCAAAAATACTAAAGTATTTTCAACCATCTGTCCGCAGATCCCCCAAAGATAACCAGAATGCGACTGGTTGAGAGGACCTCCACAAAATTGTCCCTCTCCTGGGATGTGTCGCCCCGACCACCACCTCAACTTCGGTCTATCCGCTATGAACTTACCTACCGCAAGAAGGTACATCACTGTTGTTTCTTCTCCTGATATGAAGAGTTCAGCATATTCTACATTTACCACCATATGAGTTTAGATACATTTCAGTTAAATAACACATGGATAATATTTTAAGCTCAGAGCTTCTGATGTGATTAGCATCTAGAATAGAACGTACATTTTATTTGCAAAAAGGAGAAAGACGTCACAAATTTTAACATAAAGTAATACCGGTTCCTTTTGCTCAATTTCTTTCTGCTTTCCAGGACGATAACCTTGATGTGACTACCTACACTGTGCTCATACTGGATAAGAAATCTGTACAGATCAGTGACCTGGCCCCAGGCACAGCCTACCTGTTCAGGGTGCAGGCCCTCAGCGGCGATGACAGCCCTGGAGGCTCCAGCATGGAGGAACAGTTTGAGACCTTGGCTCAAGGTAGAGGGATTGGATCACCATGAAAAACACTTCACATGCTTTGTTTAAAAAATGGGAATTTCTCTGACCAGCGTCAATATTTTCTTTACCTGCCTTTTCCCAGAACGCCTCCCTCAAAACAGTCCAGTAGTCATCTTATGCATAGCAGTTGGAGGAGCGGTCATGCTGATTGTAGCGATCGTGTTGGGGTTGCTACTCAGACGGTGAGCCTGTCTGTCTGTCTGTCTGTCTGTCCGTCCGTCCTGTTAATCAGTCAGACTGCAGCCTCCTTCACCAGCTTCCTCTCTCATTCTTTCGCCTTTCCTTTGTGGGGCCTCCAAATGGCCTTTGCATTCACTCTCTCCTCACCTCTCTCTTTCTCTCTCCCTTTAGCCAACTTTCTCTTTCTCTTTATGTGGATCTGTGTCCTAGCACTCACTGGGGAAGAGTTTGCATTGAATGTGCCTTGTCATTGCTCAATAGTTATGTTCTAGTGAGTGTTGGGGCCTTTGAAGGGAAATTGGTCCGGGGTGGTATATTGTTGGTGATAAGAGGCGCTTGGTTCCCTCTGTAACAGACCGCAGGCACTTTGTTAAGGTGACCTGGGCCTGTACTGTAGCAGACTGTAGCCTGTCTCTCCTCCTTGCTCCCGCCTGCTTGTCTGTCTTTTCAGTCTTTAAATCAGCTTGGCAAACACAGTCTATCATCAGCCTTTATCAAAAGGCTGCTTCTGTATGAATGGAGGCATTGCAGCAGTGTCGGTATTCTTTGAAAGCTTCAGAATGTCTTGAAAAACGGTTACAAAGGTTGCTATGTGCTATTGATATTAAAGCAGGCAAATGATATAAAGACAAGTGTCTATTTGTTTTTTTGAAAGTGGGATATTAATTTGTAGAGCTTTATCTTTTTATTCAGGAAGAGAAACTCTCATACCAGGCAGGGACCAGAGGACACCTACTTCTCCAGCTCAGGTAGATAAAAAAAAGTCTCTCTCATCTCTTTATTATTCAGTTCACGTAATTCATTTCTTAGCATTTAACAATTGTCTTTCTTCTTCTCACAGAGCAATTAAAACCTCTGAAGACCTACGTGGATCCACACACATACGAGGACCCCAACACAGCCGTCCTGAAGTTTGCCACTGAAATCCACCCCAGCCACATAACCAAACAGAAAGTCATTGGAGCTGGTGAGTGACAGCTCCACTGAGACAATCTGCTGTGGGTCTTAAATCCACTATGTTGAAAGATTTTTCCAATCCCCAAATTCTCTGTTTATATTGTGCATTTTCCACAGCTTTATGGGCTGAGTGACAGTGGTTACTTAAGTGAGATTAACATCTATCTGGCTGAGTTCTCTCACAACAAGTTGAGACAGTTTGTTGTGTGGCAACTCTTGGCCGTGGGATCTATGTGTTTTGGCTCACGTTGACATGAACAATTACACAAGGAAAGTGTTGCAGAAACAGTGTTTTGGATGAATATCAGAGCACCTTCCCGGGCCTCGCCCAGATCATTCACACATGATACGTTTATTCCAGTGCAACAACCTTTACCCTTTCAACCTATAGGTTTTTTCAACATACACCTCCTCCCCAGTTCCCACGACCCCCCCCTACCTCCTTCTTCTAATGTGACAGCTGATTCTCATGCTCCTACACCACAGGTTATCCACCGGTTATACAACATAGGCTCTTTCTCTCTCAACACCCAGCCAGCACACACCTCTGTGAGAGAGCTTCAGGCAAAACAGCCGTGGAGACTTCCTTATTTTCACACTGTTTCATTGCAAACCCCCCTGCAGCTAGAAACCTGAGAAAACACATAAAGCACATGTACATAATATCCCTTCTTTAAATCAATTGTTCTAATGATGTTGTTTTTCCTTGCAGGGGAGTTTGGTGAGGTGTATCGTGGTATTCTGAAGGTGCCGGGGAGGAAAGAGGTGGCAGTTGCCATCAAGACGCTGAAGCCGGGCTACACAGAGAAACAGAGGCAGGACTTTCTGAGTGAGGCCTCCATCATGGGCCAGTTCTCCCACCAGAATATCATTCGCCTGGAGGGGGTGGTCACCAAATGTAAGGACTTCTGTGAGTTTTGTTGGGTTTTTCTTAAGCTTCTCTTACTTGTTTTTGCTGGTTTTGGTCAGCTAATAAAATTTTGTCGGCAAATAAGTTTACTGTTTTTATGTGTGTGTGCAGTCAAACATGCCATGATCGTGACTGAATACATGGAGAATGGAGCACTGGACAGGTACCTCAGGGTAAGTCCTCCAAATACTGTTTGTGCAATGTAAGTCTGCCTACTACAACTATTGCAACAGCCATTATACACAATATGCAAATTGGAAAACTGGTCTAACTTCTATCCAGATCTTCTTCTGCGGCATGATATCTGCTGTATAATTTTATGCTGTACTGTTACTTCTGTGTTTTATTCTCATTTCTGGTCACAAATGTAAAGTTGTATCTGTGCCTGTTCTCTCCCATCAGGACCACGATGGGGAGTTTACCTCCTTCCAGTTGGTGGGCATGCTGCGTGGCATCGCTGCAGGCATGAAGTACCTGTCTGACATGAGCTACGTCCACCGTGACCTCGCTGCCCGCAACATCCTCGTCAACAACAACCTGGAGTGTAAAGTGTCAGACTTCGGCCTGTCCAGAGTGCTGGAGGACGATCCTGAGGGGACGTACACCACAAGTGTAAGTATATGCATAAGAAGAAGCCTCTCAGTCATGTTACTGTAAGGTGCAACATGTCACCAGTGTGGGTTTTAAGATTCTTGAGTTCATTTTTTGTTCTTCTGTCTCTAACTTGAAGGGTTTTTTTTTTTTTTGAACAGGGAGGTAAGATCCCCATTCGTTGGACAGCTCCAGAGGCCATAGCATACAGGAAGTTCACCTCAGCCAGTGATGTGTGGAGTTTCGGCATTGTCATGTGGGAGGTCATGGCCTTTGGCGAAAGGCCTTACTGGGATATGAGCAACCATGAGGTAAGTTTCAGTGATTACAGCTGCAAGTTTAGAAATTATATTCACCCTGAGGATTCACTGTTACAGCCAACCTGACGTCAAATTCTAATGTTAAATATACAAGTCAGAAAAAAATCTAATTAGTCCCCTTAAACATCTTTGTGCAGGTGATGAAGGCTATCAATGAGGCTTTTAGGCTACCGGCGCCGATGGACTGTCCCTCAGCCGTTTACCAGCTAATGTTGCAGTGCTGGCTCCAGGATCGCTCCAAGAGGCCACGCTTTGGAGACATCGTCAGCCTGCTGGACAAGCTGCTGCGGAGCCCAGACTCCCTGAAGACCATCGCAGACTTCGACCCCCGGTACGATTTATTTACTTACCAGACTAAGAGCTTGAGATGCATTTTTTTCCAGTGCTGACCCTTCAGTAGCCGAGACTCTCACTGACCAGTTCATGGAAACAAGCCTGTAATGAAAGTCTCTGCAGCATTTCTAGCTTAAATTCCATTTCTTGTGTCAATTTTGCTGACTCCTCTTTCAGTTTCCTTTCTGGTTCATGTTTCCTACCAGTGCTGCATAAAAATCTGATAATATGCACTCAAAGTCATGTGAACTTTTTTCCGACTGTATTATTTTGAAAAAGGCCACATTCTTACTAAATGCACAAAAATGAAAATGCAGAATTTGACAGCGGACCTCAAAATGCTTGATATGAAAAATCCTGAAGCATTTAAATCAAACAAGTGTGTGTCACAAGGTGCTGAGTGACTGCGCACCTTAAGTATTTATTCAAGGCCTTGCATTGCATGGACCTGGTTTAGGCAATTTAAAACACACATTCACCTGCTCTGACAGGCACATGTTCATATTCTCAATCATTGTTTTAAAGGTTAGCATCCTGTGGCCACTTTATTTATGAAGATGCCTTAAATTTTACCCTGACAAGACTTGATATTCATGCCTGTTTTGTTTTTTGTGGTTTTACCTTTAAAATACGCTTTAGAGAAAGAGGAAAGAGACCAAGTATTCTGGTACTGTCTCTTTCACATTCCAGACTTTTCTCACTTGACTTGAAACTTGCTTTGGATTCATAAATGTTGACTTGAGATTTTAACATTCTTACATGACTTGATACTTGATTTGTCTCGACTTGTGTGAAATTTAACTTGGATTTGTCCTGGTTGACCCGAGGCTTGAGCTGGACTTGTTTTGACTGTCTTGAGGCTGAACCTGGACCTGTTTCAGAACGCTTATAAAACAGCTCTGGCATCAGCTCCCAATTTACTGTAAATTAAAAATGGGCCTGTGCGTTTGGAGTCGTTTGTGGAAGAAAAGCGAATGGCTTTAAGATGTTCTACTTAAACCATTAAAAGGACATACTGACACCTTGCCTGGCAGGCTAATGAAAGAAATGTGTGTACACTCCTGGCAGAGGATTACTGAGGCTCTACTGTATGTGACTGTGTGCATGAAGGCATTTTTTTCTTCTTTTGTGAGCGAGCATTAAAGCAGGCATTAAAGTGATCATTAAAGCTAGAAACAGTGAGAAAGGACAAAAGGCTGCCGTGCTCATTTTCTCTCGCCCTGACTGCTCCAACTGGTTTTTATCACTAACTGGTTTCCTGCACAGTAATTACAGTCCTCAGTCATCTGCCTTTGATGTGGAAAGCCTGTTGATTATTATCATTTGGATCTACTTTTCTTTGCTTGCAGGGTATCCATCCGCCTGCCCAGCACCAGCGGCTCGGACGGTTCCCCCTTCAGGTCGGTGTCTGAGTGGCTGGAGTCCATCAAGATGAGTCAGTACAGTGAGAACTTCACCTGCGCAGGAGTCGTCACCATGGACCAGGTTCTGCAGATGAAGAACGAGTAAGTGGGACATTTGGTCAGATTTGATGACACCGCATTATAAGTTTTGGGTCTATTTCTTTTATTGACTTGTTAAGTATGGTTTTGGCGAAGAAGAGGAGCATTTTGTCGTCAAATTAAAACCAGCATATCGTACAAGGATGTTTTCCACCCAACATGAAGTCTGTTATGAACTTCCCTTTGTTTCCCTAAAAATGCTTCTTTTTAACAGCCAGCTGAATAGTTTGTGCGCACAATATAATCTCTGACCTCACTTACAACTCGAGAAATGTTTTAGATGGAAAAAGAAAATGTAGGGAAGGAGAAGGAGTGGGCTCATTTGTGGTGGGGCTAGTGGTGGTGGCTTGTGGTCTCTGCAGTCCTTATTCTTCTTTCCTCTCTTCATTCTTCCTCTCATCCCTCCCTGCACCCACACACACACACACCAGCCGCCCCGGGCAGCACTTTTCCTCGAGCCCCTAAAAAAAACCCACCGGTTTTTGCCTGGTGAAGGGCAAAGGTCTTTTGTGGCTGCTTTGACATCAAGGAGGAGAGGAAGAGGACAGAATAGTCTGTGGAGCAGGAGCAACCAGAGGGGATTAAGAAACTGAAATAGATGGACGAGATTTAAAGCCCTACAGCCGCCACATTTGTACTTCTAGAAAGATTGAAGAGGTGAGCTCAGAACGGAGCCTCTGAACTTAATGCAGGGTAGTTTAAGACGATTGGATCTTCTCAGATGTGTAGCTGTGCTAAAGGGGGCTCTTTAATGAAATTAAGTCATCCTTTCGGTAAAAAAGAGACTTAGTGAAGCACATAATATTTGGAGAAATAACGAGGGCCAGAGCTTTTCCTAACCACAGGAGCAGCCTGAAGAGCCCCCCCTCCCCCTCCCCCGCCATGGTGTGTGAATCTTCTTGAGTCTAAGCTCATGATTTGGGACGATGAGCAGACTGTAGAGCAGACGACAAACCCTTTTGAAGTGCTCATCATATAGGATGGTGTGATTTCATTGCCCCATGTTTCCATCTCTGGGCATCTCTGGGCATCTGGTAGCACTCTCGCAAAACCAGCAGTTATTTACAACCCACCCTCTGTTTGCCAGACAGGCGATTCATGGCCAACAGGGAGAATCCTCGTTAAGTAATTAAGGCAGTAATTGAGGCTTTGACTTCAGACTGCTGTGTAGCAGAGCTTTTGCAGGTTTGCCTCATGTGCTCTCGTGATGAGAGAAGCTCCCAGTATTTTGCTTCAATGCTGAAGATAAACTTAAAAAAAAACAAAACAAACAGAACTGAACAGACGACTAACGTGAACACACCTCACTTTGCTTTACTGGTTGAGCAATCGAATTAGCTATGAATGGAGTCAGCTGGCATCGTGTCACGCGTGATGAGTGAGTGATTACTACAAGCTGAGGCGCAGGCAGGAAGGATGTGTGTCTAAAGTGCTGGAATAAGCCCACATTGTAAAGCCATGTGCAGCTCCTCTGATACTCTGTCATGTCTCTCTCTCTTTCTCTGACAGGGATATTAAGAACATCGGGGTGAGGCTGCCCGGCCATTTGAAAAGAATTGCCTACAGCATCTTGGGTTTGAAGGACCAGACCAGCACCCTGAGCGTGTTTGCAGTGTGATCGTGACAACAAAGGCAATTAAATTCGGGCACTGAAGCAGGCAGCCCTCTGAACTCTAAGCTGAGCAAGAGCGAAACTGCAGGGACGACTTTGAATCGGCAGGACCAAGTGAACTGTGCCATCGTTTTGGGCCGACTAAATCAGACTGACTCACTGTACATTTTTGATTTCTTCATCTTATCCACATGGGAATTGAGTAAATATACAACACTAGATGTATCATGTAGACTCTGTATATTTAGGTTTCTATTTTTTATTATCCATGTCTTCTGTACAGATTCATTTATCATTATTTTTTCTTCATTTTGCATTCCTGCTTCATAAAAAAACAACAACAATCAAGCCAGTTCTGGGAAAAACTTCAAAATTGTACCCTGAGCTTGTTGCATCAATTGTCGAACAAACAAAGGGAAGCGCAGTGAGTGTGACGGTGTGAGAGCAGAGGAGTCCAGCTGGGGCTCAGGATGTGGTTGGTGCTGATGTCACAGCATCGCCCTTTAATTGGCACTTTGGTCCGTTTCCTGTTAGACCAATGAGGACGGAATGTCAAGAGGGCTGAAATGAGCTTGAGCTGGCCCAGTTCAGGACATGCTGTTGTACAAACACAGATGGACTCCGTGTTGTTTCTGGTCTTCTCCTGGCTCTGTGCAGAAATTAAGCTATGATCATATAAGCGACATTATATGATAGAAGAGAGGAAATCTATGAGGTACTCTGTGTATACAGATGAATTTTTTTTTTTGTTTGTTTCTTTATGTTTAGGCAATAACCAAAAACATTGGGGTTAAAACTTTTGATGTAGCACTTGGATCAGAGAATCTCATTGTCTTGGTTTGTCTCAAAAGTTTGAGAAAAAGGCGATTACATGTAAAAATCCTGAACAAAATGAAATGGTATCACAGGGAGAAATTGTGTAAATGATAAAAGATTTGAATGCAATTCATCTGTTTGTAGCATGAGGGAGAGAGGGTGAAGTTTGCCAAAATGCAAATACCCTGAAAAAAAAAACAAAAAAACAGATTTAAGGATGATGAGTCTTGTTTTGGTTGTGATGATTTCATTAAATAAGAGTTTGGTTTGCAATTTCAGTGTCTCATTTAGTTTTTAAAAAGCAACAAAAAGTTCTCTCGTATCTCTGCTGATCTGATCTGTTCCGGACATTCAAAGACATTCAAAAAGTGCCTGTTTGTGGAACAGCAGTGGGAGTTTGCTTCTGTCTGTTTGAATGAAGCAGCAGTGTGTAGTGGACAGTTTCCCCAGTGCTCTTAATTGATGACTGCAAATCATTGTGTTACTGATGTACACCTTCCTTTACTTGAATTTTTACTGTATTTTCAAATGTATCTATGATTCTGTTGTGCGTAGCTGATAGCGCCATCTTTGGAAAAGGGACTTTTTTTTATTGTTATTGATCTGGTTTATTGGTTGCAATGACATTTAAGTACATTTTGTATAATTTCACTTTTTTCTGTATAACCAAAACGGATTATTTTTCTAAGTTCCCATCATGTTCCAAAGTGAAATCTTCCACTTTTGCTTCCTTTCCAATCATTTTGAGAGTTCCTTCATCGAAGAGCAAACTCCTTTCTTTTGCCTGTTGTTTTAAACTGTATTTAATAGCCTATTTATTTTTTACTTTTATTTATTTATGCTGACAAACACTGAGCTGGAAATATAATTGAAGGTTGTTCTCCTATTCTCAATGATGAAAAAAAAGCACTCATGTTCCTCTTTAATTTCTGAATTTTTTCAAACCTGAGATTGCCTTCCTTGCTTTTGTGGAGCAATAAAGTCTTAAAATGAATCTTGCAGAGTCTGCTGTGTGATTGACACTAAACTGAGCGGAGGAATGCTGTATTTGTTTTAAACGGTGCCAGGATGTTTATACTTCCACCTGGATTTCCTTCTAATGCTGCTGGATGCTTCAATGCCGAGTTGGAACCTGTAATAAACATGTTGATGTGCACACACACACACACACAGCCTACTGTACAAAACACACACCATGTTTCTGTTAGCTGCTACTGAGAACTTATTAGATTTTTATTGTTTAATCAAATCACCACCAAGAGATAAACTTAAAAAAGCTCAAATATGATGTTTATATGTATTATAAATCTATTTGATTACACTTGCTTTGGGAAATGACCCAGTGTGTGACACCACGTTTTCTTCTCTCATGAACTGTGTTACATTTGAGGTCCGATGTCAGAAATTCTGCTTTTCTATTATAAAAACACAGGAGAGCAGCTCTTTACATTAGAAACTGGAAAGTATCAAACCAAGGACGATAAATGTGACATTTTTCCAGTTTCTGTTAGCAAGCATCAATGTGGTTTCACGCCTCAATGCATTAAATATCTGAATATTAAACTTGCCTGTTTTCCTTTTACTCATCATCACACTTCTTAATGCCGAAATAAGGTTTCATTATTGCATGACTTCAGATTTGTCAAAACACTCTCAGAGTGATAAAGTGATTTTAGGAGCTAGAAATGTTATGAATATTTAATTTTCGACAGGTAGAAAAGGTTCCAGTATGACACAGCATGTGCATGAGCAGCGTTTTACAATTAGCATGTTTAAAAACTATTTCTGTTTGTGTGTGTGTGTGTGTGTGTATTTTTAAACATTCTGTCAACTGTCATAGTTTAGGCCATAATAGGCCTTATTCACAGCAGACGTTTTGACTTGGTAGTAAAATCTACACAAATATGACACAGAACAAATAAACCTTCAAATCTGAGGATTTCCACTGGGGCACAGCATGTGTCAGCAGTCAGTCCAAACATAAACTAAACCATAAAGAACACACAAATAAACTTCATGTAACGCACACTTCTCTCATTACCTATATTTGGTCAGATATTTTATTGGGGAGTTTCAAAGGTTTGACCTTGAGTGGAATCCAGCAAAGTCACGGTCGAGCAAGAGAGCTTGTAAATATCTGGGTGTAATGTTGCACTAGCGGCATGTTACATCAGTTAGCATCTTAGGCTCTAAGACTCGCACCTGCTGAGGACAAAAATGCAAATCAAATGTTAATGTTCACTGCCGATAACTGAACAAGTCCGAACATGTCGTGTTCTCCCTCTGCGCTTCACCTTGAAGGATCCACTCCGCCTTATCTCAGCCACTCTGAACTTGCAGCGGCAGGGAAGTCCCTGGCGCCGCACAGTTTCAAAATTATCAGCTTTGGTTGATTGATGCAAGTGACAAAGCCTTAAATGCATTCCTAAGATAAGAGCCGCGCACTAGAAAAAAAGAATGTCAATATTTAGGTTTTGAATTAATCTGCGGGTCAACAGAGAAGTAGCAAAGAAAAGCCCAATGCAGAGGGAGCATGGGAACTTGGATCTGACACTAAATCCCTTATGAGCTTTTGCCCTTGACTTCCAGCTGGCTGTGTGTTGTTACCTCTGTTAAACCAATGGGATGCCTAGAAATAGTAGCTTTGTGGGGCGACTGTAAACTGAGAAAGCCTTTCACTATTTTCCATCTCCATCCATCCTTCTCCTCAGTGTTTCACCGCGTGGTGGATTTTTTTTTCTCTCTCTTCCATCCACGATGGAAAAAGAGGAGCAGAGCCACACCGTTTAAGTGCTGACTGTACTGTGAGGATTTATGCAAATCCACGTCTGAGTGCGTCCACACTGACTGCTGCCTGGAGGAGTTTGGTTTATGTCCCTGTCGTCGGCTGTAATGTGATTATCCTTGCTCTGCGGGGGTTGAATGTGTGGAAGTTTGTGTCTTGTCATTAAGACTGTAAATGACAGGGATGCATGAAGGGACACAGAAAGAGCGAGGGGGAGACCGAGGCCCGGTGGTGTGGGTGCGGATGGAGGGGGGTTAGCTGGAGATTTGAGCCATACCAGGCTTTACTGCAGGCCACAATAGCATGTGTGGTGATTGTGTTGAAGGCTTGGCGTCCAGGGCCTGTGCCTCCCCCCCCCGTGGACTGTTGTTTGTGGGGGCCGCGGCTTTCGCTTTCAGAGCTTTTCCCCTCCTTCTTGTGGTTTGTTAGATGTCTTTGTTCTTGGGGCGAAGGTCAATATGAAAAGAAATAGGGAAGACGGAAAATGTTGCCATGGCGCTGTTCATGTATGACCTCTCCCTATACCACCGCCCTTCCATCTTTTTTTATGTTCTGGCAAGTCTCAGTGTCATGCGCGGATTTGAAAACCGGCAGCGCTGAGGAATTTACATCCTCGCTAATTTTAGCCATGGGTTCCTGACCAGAAAACACATCCTCCAATTTCTGTCTATATTGGTCTTCTTGCGTCTTTCCGCTGCTGTTTCTCTCACCAGCGCTCCAGGGCTTATGCAGATTATTCTGCTCCCTCAGTCTCCTTCAAGACCCCTAATTTTTTTCTATTTTCACTGCATTCTCGACTAAAAGATCTCTTATGACCTCATCCAAGATTACACTGAGTGCTGCCAAAGCTCCTCTCCAGGTTTATTCTATGTAAAAACAATTTTAGCTCCTGGAACCAAATGCCTTCATGAACTTATTTAACAAGATAGTGAGGAGGGAATAATTGTTACCAGCATCCTGCATTTTTCAAACTGTGCTGCTGAAATCTGTTTGAGATCAGCACGAGATGACAGGAGAGGGAGTGGAGAGCAGAAACACAAGCTGCTGTTGACAAAAGCCTTGTCCTCCTGCAGATTCTTTGTATATTTTAAAACGCCGACCTAATTCACTCCATATTCCTGCTAATGACACTGCTGATGTCACTCAACACATAGAAATCCTCACTGATCCGGCCTTTACAAGAGCCTATAAACATCTCTGCGCTGACGTTCCAAAGGTGCTTTTCTGGCTCACAAATGGACAATAAAGTGAACGTAGGCTCAAAAAAGGCAGTTACAGGCAAGCAGCCAAGATGAAGACTGAGAATGGTTTGTGTGGCCACAACATAAGCAACGAAAGCAGTTTTTACCCAGTCAATTACCATCCTGAGCTGGCATTCAGAGATGGCATTTATGCGCTAGTAGACAAGAAGAGTATTTAGATCCTTCAAAATGAAATAATAGACAACCATCAAGGCAGTATTACACATATAGAAACAAAACCGTGTTTCTCCACACCCTGCGCGTAAAACACAAAGAACAAAAGAGGAATTTGGAAGCAAATGAACATTCAGACTAAAAATAAGGTGCATGCAACAACATTTATAAACATGGACAAGACAAGTTATGGACATGTATACAACTATTCAAGAGTAATAAAAATAGAAAAATAGAAAGGAAGATGGGTGAAAGGTGAAGTAGTGCAGTCATAGCAGTGAAAACCGTTTTTAGATCCTTGAGGTTATTTATGTACACAGGATATTGCGGTGCAAATAGTTCATCCAGCAAAGTGAGGAGGGACAGTAAGTAACTAAGTACACTGAGTTAAAGTACTGACATCTCACCTCACAACAAGTAAAAGTACTGCAAACAAAACCAAGCTGAAGTAGAAAACGTATCATCAGCAAACTGTGCTTAAAATCAGTAGTCAGTGTCTATAATAATGGGTCTCTGTGGGTGTTTTACCATGTGATGTTTCTGGATGAACATTACTGTTGCACTAATGTGTGTGTTACATTTGACTGATGTAGATGTTTAAGGTTGAGGTCATTTGAGCTGCTTTATATACTTTTAGCTAGTTTGACCTGCAGCAATGCATCATAATCCACAGGATCATCATATGTTCGTTGCATCGTTCTTTTATAGGACCCATGTACCAGCTTTTAAAAAGAACAGTCATATTTTCAGCTCTGCCACACTGCATTTTGCAGCTAATTTTAAGGGCTTTAAGTAGTTTATTTGAAGTACAATGTTTTCAGCCTATAAAGGAACACTTCATCCTTCTGTTATTAGAAATAACTGAAGTGCCATATTTTGAAATACACACATTTTACAGGACAGGAAGACTATTATGAATTAAAATCCGAAAAGTAACTGGTGACAAAAGCTATTAACAAATGCAGCAGAGTAAAAAGTACAATATTCTTCTTTTAAATGTAGTGGAATGAAAGAATAAAGTGGCCTGTGTAGAATTTAAATACTCAAGTAAATTACCTTGAAGTCCTACTTCAGTAGTCCTTGAGAAAATGTACTAAGTTACATTCCATTGCTGCCAGCCTAAACACATAAAAATGCACTCATGTATAATTATACCAATTGTGGAACGTAAAAGCTGAGCAGTAACCAGGAGGGGAGGCGGCAGCATCAACATAATCCAGAGCTGAAGGAAAAATGCTGGAACAGTCCTCTTTCTACAAACTGCTGGAGTTGATTCAGAACAAAACAAGAATCTTTTGTCTTTGTTTAACAACAAGATTTTCCATGTGAATTTTAACTGAAAGTCTCATATCGAACAAGGTCAAAATATCCCTGTTGTTTACGAAAAAAAAAACACTTCAGGTAATGAAAGGTAAGTTATTGTATTGAAATAACATTTCATTGTTATTGTTATTTTATATATCTTGAGAACAGCATTATATTTTAAATTTGCATGACACAATAAGGTTGAAAAAAAACCATCTTGCTGTGTCTTTTGAGGAAAAAATATCAGAAAAGTCAGTATCACAGCGTAGAACAGAATTTTAGCAAAAGGCTAAGGAACGAAATTCAAACAAAAACCTATAAAACACATTTATAAGCTCCAGAACGTGAACCATGAGGCTGGTTTTTTAAATGCTCCTATGATTTAGTTTATACTCTAGATTTTTACAAGGATATACGTTTACATGTCATGACACGACATGTCTGCGCTGTCTGAGATGTCAGCCACGGGTTACTTAAGGGATGTCTTTTAAGCCTTGAATTGAATTTACTGCTCACTGCCATTGTTGTAAGCTGCTGGAGCCAGAAAATCCACATCTGATGAAAGGGGTGGAAACCTGAAGACCAGCAGAGTAGGTTGACTGGCAGCTGCTCTGACAGACCGAGACGTATATCACTTAAGAAAACATACCTCAAAAAAACATCAGAGTCAACTACTGGCAAAGTATGTTGACACGTATGAGGAATTTAAAAGCTCTTAATATACTTACACGCACAGAGCTAAAAACAAATGCACAGGAAGACTCAAATTTACACATACAGATAAACACGGACAGCAAGGCTAAACACTGATAAGCAAACATAAACATATAGCAATTATGTTCACGTATTTAGGTATAAATATAAAGCATACAGTTTGTTCTTGCAGATTACATTAGCACTGTATACTGTGTAAACAGGATTGTGGTCTGGTACTATACAAGCAGTGCTGTATGGCAGTTAAAGGAATGTTGAGAGACATATTTAGATGTAATGTAATACTATGTGTGTGCATCTATTGATGAATAGAGTCCATACTACAAAACTTGCTTTGACTCAAAGGAGTCTTAAACTCAAACCTTTCTAAATGAAGCAATGATTCTTAAAATCACCACCAAAATGAAAAAAGGCCAACATTTCTGCCTCTTAACTATTCAGATTCTCTGCATTTCTCTGCCACTGTGATAGTAAAATCAATATCTTTGGGTTCTGAACTGTTGGCTAGACAAATACAACCATTAGAAATGGTGACTTTTTAAAAAGGCCACTAATCATAATTTCAAAACCTTTTCAGAGACCAAACAATAATTTAATTAACTAAAACATATGTGGTGGAAGATCAGTTTTGTAAAAATCATTAGCTGCAGCTTCAGCTCATTATCCCAAAACTGTGATCCAGCTAAAATGCTGACACGTTCAAAGGGAATTCAATGCAAACATTTGGATCCAGCATCTAGGGGACACTGGTGGTATTGCAACTTAAGTCATTTAGCCTTCAATCACTATGTTAGTTTCTTCCATATGGATGTTTTCTTTAGCATCGTGAAGTTCACTTTTGGCTTTTAACTGCATGGGTGGTTTCCCCTGAACTGGTCCATATACATTCCTCAGATTAAATCTAATTAAATGTGTTTTTTCTTCCTATAGGGAGGAGAACCAAGGCCAAAAAGGTAACATTTTAACAACAACAAAATTCCCATAAAGAAGAAAAAAAAAATCCCTAAAACTCTGTCATTATTCTATTTCTCTTACCCAGCAGGATGCATCTTTCTGTGCAGCTTTATAGCTCTTTTTTTCTGCAGAGCTATTCTTTGTCTCAGTGCCCCCCCTCTCTTAATTTCCTGCCTGTCTGCATATGTTTTGGAGACCATTAATCGTCCCCTGCACAACATGCACCCCAGCAGATAATTACAGTCATTAAACCAATTAGGGAGCACATGGAGGGGAGGCTTCAGTCAGGCCCTGAGGCCTCCCACTCCTGCTCTCCTCTAACCGGACGGCTGAGGTGGTCCACTGAAAGTCTGGCAAAGCCTTAAATAAAGAAAGGAGTGAATCACTTCAGGCCAGCTCTGGATTAATGCAATTTCCTGTTGGTGTAGCCTTGAGAGACGGTGCCAACTTTGCTGCAGGCCGAGTTACCATAACCATTAGCCAGCAAAAGTCCTCCCCATTTTCACATCCTTGTGTTTTTCAGAGCTAAGCAGGCTATTTTGGTGCTTCTGTGGCAAAACACAGAAAATAAGTAAATGAGATCAAAAGTGGCAGGAAAGGGAGGGAAGAGTGGTCAATCTGCAGACAGTGGTTTCTAACATGCTCAGTCTGTCATGTGTTTCTAGAGCTAATATTATGGTTTCATTGTGCCTGACACAGTGGGAGTTCTGGCAGAATAAGAGCTATAATGTGCAAAACATGCACATGTGATTACTTGGTTAATGAGAGAAATTGAACTGAGACTTCCAGTCACCGTCCATATACGCACGCAAGCCACAGAACGTCCCTTTCACTTCCTCACAAGTCTCACAAGGTTAGTCATTTTGGACAACAAACTGTCCTCCGTTGAGTCAGGGAGAAATTTCCCAGCATTCTTTGTGTTGTGTTTGGCACATGTGTCTATGAATTCTGCAAAGAAAAGCAAAAGTGAAAGCCAGCAAAGAACAAGGAGCTCCATACAGGTTTTCTCTGCTTATGAATGACATGAAACAGTGAAACGAAGATCTTGTAATGTGTCCAAACTACACAAAGAAAGAAAACATATCAAGTCCTGCAGGTTGAAGATATGATTGTGACAAGCACATTATAGGTCCAGATGGAGCTCCCGCCAGAACTTCTAACCAATATTATTGGTGTGAGGCTTTTTTGTAGGCACGAGCTCCTGAAGTTGGAAATTTAGGATCATAGTAAAGAAAGCAAGACACATTAGGAATTCAGAAACACTGGTCCCTCTTCCCTTGTATAAGCACCCTTAAGCATTTTGAGATTTAGAGTTTAATTCTTTGTTCTTTGTTCTTGTTTCTTTGTTCTCATGTTTATTTGTGAAGTGCAGAACTGGATCTGCGTGATGATTAGCTTAGCTTAGCTTGAAGATTGGGGTTCAGCAAGCTTAACTTTCTCTACATTAAAGAAATGCACCCACAGACCCCTCAAAATAGACTAATTAATGCTTCTTTTTTGCTGTTAGCCTCTGAGCTGCCACAGCTGAAAAGATTGCACAAAAGAACTTGGGACATTTATAAACTGTTCATCAAAAAATAGTTAGCTTACAGCCTTTAAGTAAAGCTAAAAGGTCTCTGTACTTGTGCTCTTCACAAGGTACTTAGAAGAAGCCTTGTATTAAGTTTTTTTTCTTTCATTACAGCATTAGACTTCTCTGATTTAAGGTCATCTAGAAAATCTTTTAGTTAAGGATTAGTTTTTTTTAAAATCTTTGACAAAAATGAAATAAATAAGAATTGAGTTAAATAACTTCTTTACCCTACATCTTTTGATTTTGGATTTTTTTTTTTTTAGTTAACTACAAATGAACTCTGTCATGAAACCAACAATTTTCTACAAAATAGTTGCATGTAATCAGTCTATAAAGCATGAGGTGTGAAAAAAATTCATTTAAATGTTATTGAGAACTAATTTGTTTTTTAAAAGTATATGAATTTATGACTTGCCTGTTAATCACCTTCACATGGAGCAAAACAACTTCATTTTACATAGTTGGCCTCTGTTTTTACAGTCCACCAAGTCATGTAGAAAATCCAACTATCCAATATTACAAAAAAACATATTCAGGTTGTCACACTCCAATTAGGAGATTAGTTACCTCAAAGTCTAAAAATGTGTTTCAAGTTTAAAATATAAAATTCCTCAAATGGGATGGGTAAAACTCAAACAACAAAATTTATGATGGAATATTCATTTCAAACTTACTCATCAAAGTCACCAAGAATAGACCTGCAGAGAGTTTGACTTGTCACTGCAGGCACAGCACAGGTGAAACAGGTAACCTGATGACTCAGTTGAATCAAGTGCCAATAAACCATTTCAATAAGCCAGCATGCCAAACACAGGAAGCCTAACTCACTGAAATGGAATGCAGTCGTTTATAATATTATTAATTACATATTTGCTTTTCCTGCTGTGCTTTGACAGCGGTCAACAAGCAGCTGAACCTGAATGGAATAATTCAGGCCTTGACATGTCAAGTTACATCCAGTCAACTGATATGAGAATCTTAAATTACCTGAAATACACCAGGAAAGTTTTTGGAAACTTGAATGTTCAGCTTTTACTTTTTCATGAATTAATCAAAAACATAAGCAACTTGAACACAGAAATAATGTTTAAATTCTGTCTAATGCTTTCAATTTACAACAATCCTTTTGATAGATTTAAATTCAAGTATTTCTGCTGGGTTTTATTCTTTATTATGAGGTGGCTTTTTTAGAAATAAACCAGAAAGGCAGAACCTCCAAAGCACCAAAAGCTTCAGCCTCTCTGATCTCAGTTCCTTATTTTATTTCTAAGACCTTTGCTATTTGCCAAACAGGCCCTCATCAGAGCCTCATCAGAGCTGACTTTTGTTGTTGCATGTGATCCTACAACCTCAAGTAGAGCTAGTGCAGCCAAACCATGTCGAATTATAATTTAAAATCTTCAAATCTTGTTCTTCTTAAGGATCCTGAATTTTCCACAGCTCCCCCCAGTCAGACAGTGGTGGACTGTACTGGGCAGCTCCAAGTGTGAAATGTGGAACTGTGTCAATATGGAGCAGGGTGGGTCTATAAAAAGCACGGTGGTCTGTCAGCTTGACCTTGTGAGGGGTTTAAAATATACCTCACAGTAAGTTTTTTCTTCTTTCTTCGTCATACCTTATTTCAGAGCGGGAAAATCCCGCATCGACACAGACAGCAACAAGGAGAAGTTTATTTTCCCGCAGAAGCTGAATCACTACTTTTTTTGCAATTAAAAAAAATCAAAACAATCACACTTGTTTTCCATCATAACTTGACCTTAAAAAATGAAAAAGTGTTTCATATATGATGTGAATATAAATGGCAGTACTTGAGAACACACTGAAATGCATCCAACTCCCACTTTGCTTCAGGGGACCACAGAAACGATTGTTGTGGATTGTCTTTGGCTTCCCAGAGAGGAGCATCACAGCGTATGCGTGTATTCAAAAATTAAGCATTCCTCCTGCTCCCCTCTGCTCTCTTCAACTGCTGGGCAAAACCCCGCATTCTCATATAATCAAATTCAAGATTCATTTAGTTTGATAAAACATGCAAACAAACTAGGAATCCAGTCACACGTAAAGGACATAAGAAAGCCAATTTTACATGCAAGCAGGGAAACAAAGGGTTGGACAGCAGCCGAGGTCCAGACATGTTGTGGGATTGGAAAGTGGAGATGTTAATGTCTAACAGCTGAGGAATTGACTTTTCTGCAACATGCAAGGTGAGAGGCAGGAACCAACCCTTGGGGGATTAGGGAAGGTTTTCGCCTGGTGGACTAAATTATTGATGAAGCAATTATCCTTCCTTCTCCTTCAACCATGTGCCTTGTTTAGTTGAACAATCATTTTACAAGGCGTGTACAGAAACAATATAATCCCTTGAGTCAGAACACATGTGCAAGGTTGTAACATTGCTTTCCAAAATGTGTGACGGTTCATTTTACTGCACTTTTGTCTTTTCACCACAAGAGGTCAGTCTGCTCCTAACCAGCCCTCTCCTCTGCAATGGGGAGAGCATCTCAATATGTGCTTCAAGGACCTGAAAGAGTCTTTGAAAATATTTCAGAGAACATTATGATATATTCCAGCAAGATTTCACAATGACTTCAAGGGTTGACAAGGTTCCTTAAGCTTTTTTATGGATTTCTTTGTTTTTTGGGGGGTCCAAAAATTATATGATTGAACAGCTCCAATTTCTCTACTAAGGCCTTTCAGTGGTCCTAAAAAGTGTTTCAGGGCAACTTTAGGGTTTTCCTCGGTAAAGACGTCCTGAGGTTCAAAGGTAGCTTTTGCTTTTCATCTGTTAGTCAGGGTTCCTTTAAGGTGGCAAAAAGGATCTATGGGGAATCCTTGCTCTTGAAGTTAGTCTATAGAGCTACTTCAGCGGGTTGTAGGGTTCCTTGAGATGGTCCTTGATGATTTCCAAAACTTTTTATGAAGTTTGGGTGTATTTTGGGTTGTATTTGAGGGTGTTTTCAAGGTGTCCTGGAGTCCATAGGTTTCTATTGGTCTTCCATGATATCCTGAGGTTGTAGAGTTTCTTCAGGCTTTAAAAAAACTCATTAGGAACCACCTACAGAGACATACAAAGCATACCTGAAACACAATAAATGACCTCTATCAATACATTTGCAGGGGCCTTGTTGCAGTTCTGGGCTAGTTAATTTTTAACTTAGGCATATCAGTCAACAACAATCTGCCAGAGCAGAATTCCTTGCAACAAAACTTTAAAATATTGAGGGAAAGGACTTGCTCTTTGTTCTTTTTTTCTTAGGGTAAAACAGGTTAGGAGTGGCAAACTAAGACATCATGGTTTATTTAATTAATCATTTCTTCCTTCTTTTTTATTTAATTTTCAAATCTCTTGTTTTGTAAGAGGAGAATAGGCACAGTAATTAGGGGTGAACTTACTTTCCTGAAGGCAAATTCAATGGAAAAATGAACCTTAATCGACAACCCACACAGCTCTGTCTTGTTGAGAGGAGATTTCTTTGAATGTTAATATCAGTGTGGGGTTTTAGCTTTCTGTATGAGCACCTACCTCCATGTCCACTAAATTACACTTCTTTGCTTCCTTTCACTGGACAGTTAGTCGAGAGCAAAGCTTAAAAAATAATGGAGCTGCTTGGTTTCCATGGCAATAGGATTTTCTCCACTATGGAGGCTAGGGCACAGTTGGAGCAGGTGGTGTCAGCAAAGTCCTGGTTACATTATCAGAGCATTTGCACCAGAAAAACAAACAGGGCTGCAGGGGCCAAGGAAGGAATATTGTGACTGATTGTTTCATTACAGGTGTGTGTCTGCTCATGCGTGTGTTTATATGTTTGTGCATGTATGCGTGCGTGTTCGAGAGTGTGAGGTCGACCCAACAGGGTCACAGGAGGCACAGCATGCTATGTACAGAGGTGTGCATCTGTCTAAATATGGCTCAGGCGAACTGTAGTGAAATCAATGAGCATTAAAAATAGACAGAAATGTAATTTAAACCAAAGTCTGATACAAACCACAAATGTCAGAAAAAAACAAGTTATTAGTTTTCACTTGTTTATTTCATCCACATAGTAAACCTTTCTACTAAAAAATCAAATGACCAGCATGAACTGATAAATGTATGTGCTAGATTTCAGCTTTATCACAGTATAGATGGCTTGGTAATAAAACACAGGCTTAAGTATGTTTTTTTATATATAGGGCTATGGTGTGTATCTACAGTGTATCTATTGTGTGTTTATAGTGTATTTATAGCGTGTCAAAAACTGTATCATTTTGATCCCAGTACAAAATATAGTATTTAAATTTCCAACATTAGCCTACTAAGTCCTAGTCACAGGTGACAGATAAATCTAAATCTAGATAAGACATAGCATAAATGTAGGTAGAAAGGGCAATTTTTTTTAGTCTTTTAACAAAATTGTTTAATTAGATATTTTTTGGAGGAAAACAATTTATATGAGGAATCCCAAACTGTATTTTTATGATTTCAAAAGTAGACTTTTATATACTTTTAGCAAGATGGATAGCTGGATGTAAGCAAGACGAAGCTAGATAGTTGGAGCTAGAAAGTTGGAGCTAGACATGGTAATGAGCTTACTACTGTCGCAATAGATAGATAGATAGATAGATAGATAGATAGATAGATAGATAGATAGATAGATAGATAGATAGATAGATAGATA
>JAPZDY010000002.1:5150138-5163120 GCA_029783645.1 Ctenochaetus hawaiiensis
TGCTTTGCTTTGTTTGCAAATGTTTTATCTATATGTTTTTTACTGTGCAGCACTTTGGCTACCCCCGTGGTTCTTTTTAAATGTGCTATACAAATAAAAGTTGTATTGTATTGTATTGTATTGTATAAAATGTTTTGAAAATCAGCAGTCATGATTTAATGCATAGAAGCATATTTGTGGTCAAATGTAACCAGTTTTAAGAGCAACTCGGTTCGTGACGCAACATCAACTTCCTTCCGGTTCGTTGGTAATAGCGTCCGTAGCATAGATATTATATGAAACATTTTCTTTTTGTTCACACTGACCATGCAATTTCAACATCATACTTATTTTGTTTTTTACATCTTTTCAGTTAAAAATCATCACAACACAGTGTTTATTTATCGGAGAGTGTCTATTTTTCTGTGGGCTGCTCTGTCAACTCAATGTGATCTGGTCCTTTTTACACTGCAGTACGGACAGTGAGTGAAAATATCCACTTTGAATAGCAAATAGGATTTTTCCTGCTGTGTGCACATAACTTAAATAGATGCAAACATAGCTTCCTCCCTATCAACAGCCAGCCGGAACAGAGCCTCATGGCAGTGTTGTCACAGTGTAAACACAGGGTGAGACAGCAGTGGGTGTCAGTGCACAGCAAAACAAGAGTCTCTAGGTGTTGAGCACAAATGAAAATAACATGTCGTGATGTTTTTCTCAATTTCAATTAGCACGGGCTGCCAGCTTTCTTGGCTCCCTGCTTTTATTTGACAGGATCCATTTCTCCACTCGTGCTCCTTGTTTTTCTCATCTCTAGGCCTGTCCTCCTCTCATCCTCGTCCTTTAACTTTTAACAACAACATTTCCTCCTTGTTCTTTTTCTTCACCTTTGCCTTGTTAGCCTTTCCTTTTTTGTCCTTTTACATCTCTTTCATTTCTGTAGTATGACCTCAGTCTGCTGTCACTTCCACTTCAGCCTGTTATTTCCCTGGACCTTTTTACCCTTGTCTGTTTTTATTAAATGAATTATTGTTTCTTTGTAGTATTGCCCAGTGATTCTGGTTATGAATACCATATTACTGTTGATATACAAGGACACAGCAGCTCTAGTAATTTCTTCCCTACAAGAGTTAATTTAGGGCAAAAACAACAGCACTGTAGATTTGAGGCTTAGATTTGGGTCTGAAAAATAATAAGAGACTGACTTGTCTGCTGTGAAAATACTTCTGACTCCTAAAAAATGGACTTGTCTTTAAACTAAGTATAATCCAGAATGTAACCAAAAAAACAAACAAACACATTTAATGTTTTAATCTGTGTTTTGCAGACAAAACGTAGGTCAGATGCAAGATGCAGTGTGTCTGCATACACAGTCAATGGAGAGACACAATTGGATGCAGTCTGTTGATAGCTAGTTTACAGCTGATGCCTGTACTTTTACTATATTTTCTGCTTGGAATAAATCAACACCTGCCGCACACTCTGTCCAGTGGTAAAATCCCCGCTCATGACACAAGAAAAAGATTTGTTTTATTTCCCGTCAGTTCACATTTCTTACTTGCCCTTACACACCAAACCAATATCAAAGAAGTAGCAGCAATGAAGGCCAGCTGTTATGTTCCCTCACATTGTCTGTTTCTTGGCCCAAAAAAGAGAACCAAAAGACCAAGGAATGCACATTACAAACCTTTGTCATGGTAAGGCAGCTATTGTTCCTTACAATTTTGGAGACGCAGGCTTCGTTAGCCTTTGTTTTTTTTAGTTTTAGAAAAAGACAGCGAGAGAAATGAGGAAGATGATAAGATCAATAAGGAGAGAATTTACTTGGGTAAAAACAAAAGTTTAAGAAAAATTATTTTACATGCAGAATTTGCTGAAAAGCATCAATCAGAGGCTTACTAGAGCCAGCAGTGCAGGACAAACAACGAAAAACCAGGGGGACACATGCTCACCATTGCTCTGACACTAGTCAGTGGCTAACTGTCAGATATTTGTGTCGTGTCCTTTAGTCCTATAAGCATCAAAAAAAAAGCTTTTTGTGTAAAACAGCTTTGGAAAGAAGACGGTGCAGTAAAAGCTGTGTCATTCACAAACTAGCAGTCTGAGGCCAGACAGACAATGGATTTGTAATTTTCTTGCTTCAAATTGTAACTTGTTTTCCTCCCCAAAGAGAAAGTGATGTCATTATAAAAATGAAATTTCAATTTGTGCTAATTGTAAAAAATATTATATATATGAATAGAATTTATTTTTCCTTAATTTATTACAGGATTTTTCAGTTGTTTTTTCTTTTGATTTATATCAAAATGAGTTTTACACAGCGCTGTTGAAGTGATGTCGGTAATAAACTGGAAAATGTACATTTTCTCTGAATCTCCCGTTAATGCCTTTAAACTCATCTTTTCTTGAATTTAATCCACTTTATTAAGATGTATCTCTCTGTCTCTCCTCATTCAGGCTTGGTAGCCACAATAAAGGAGCATATCACCAAGCCAACAGCGATGGCCCAGGGGCGAGTTGCTCACCTTATTGAGTGGAAGGGTTGGGGTGGAGGCGGTGAGGCGGGTTGGAGTGGGAACACGGGTAAGGGAGGTGGAGGCTGGGGAGGGATGGGGGCCGAGCTGCAGGAGGATGAACAATTCTACTCCCAGATGACAGACGAGATCAAGGAAGCTCGCTTCGCTGCAGGTAAGACATGAGGACGGATTCAAAACAAGGAAAACAAGATGAGGTCAGTAGAGGAAGTGATGCTCAGATCCCTCTGCAAAGTGTTTTTGCTTAAATGGTTCGTGCAGAGGAAGTGCCTGCAAACATCAATAGCCCTTATGACGTCCCATGACAGCCACTCAATTGAGTGACTTATTGGATTTCCCTTGTTTGAGACGCTGGATGACTTTGACAAGAACAACAGGAGGTCAACTTCACATAAAAGCAGCACAGAATGAGTGTGTGTGTCTTTTTTTTCACAGGAGTGGCGGAGCAGTTTGCTCTGGCTGAGGCAGCCATGAATGTGTGGTCCATGAACGACAGCTTAGAGCAGCCCTCCACCAGTTTGCAAGGTTTGATCATGCAAAAGGATTAATTGTGTCTTAAATTTGTCTTTTATTTACAACAAACTCTGCAACTTATTTGTGTCAAGATACAAGTGATCCAAAACGCTAAGACATCAAGGTAGAAAGGCATTTCTGCTGTTGTTGTTTCCATCTTGATTTGGCTGATCATAATCTCAAAATCCTTATGTAATCTTAGAGCCTTTACATTTTAGTCTTTCATGTTATAAATTTAATTGCAAATTAGACATAACAAATTAGAATTAATTCCTATTTTCACAACATTTTTGAGCTTAGAAAAAAAGAAAGAATCCCTAATCGTCACAATTATGCTGGGCACAGCGTAGTAAAATTGTTTTTCTCTATTTGACCAGACCCTTAAAAACAGCGGGGAAGCCATTGTTTGGTGTCTGATGTCCACATCAGCTCAGGAGAAGCTCAAGGAGAATATATTGTACATTGCAGCTGTGAAGGGAATTCACTGGGCTTCACTATTTCATAATACTTCTTTGCAGCTAATGAATTTAAATTTATTTTATTACAAAAATAGTTTTCACGTGGGATAAACAGGCATATGTTCTCTGCAGCTGGTTAAAGTCTCCTTATCGAAAATCCTGTTCAAGCACTGACCATCTGAATTAATCTATCATAAAGAGCCTCTAAAATCTCTGCAAGCTGTGAGGACTTGACTCTCACTGTTTAACTTTAAGTAGTTTTTAACATTTTTTTTTAGTATTTACCAGAAGAACCACTTTGACTGATACTGTAAATGTCCCTCCACAGCTGCACAAAGTCACCTCTTGTCTCAGTTCCTGCTGGATGGCGGGAGCGTCAGCGTCCCACAGCACCTGTACAGCATCCATACTCAGACCTATGGCAACAACAGGGTGGCTCACCTGGTCCCTGCACCCATGGCCGACTCCATTTCCACAGCGTCCAACACTCAGCAGGACAGAGATCAACCCTTGGAGAATAAGAGCACTGTGACTGCAGAGGCTGCTGTCCGACACGTAGACAGCAGCTCGCTATCTGAGGATGATGTTTTTTATAACTAAGCCCAAAAATATGCCAGCAGTCTTGATGGAAATTGTTGAGATGAGCCTCACTGAGAGGACTTGAGCATCAACCACCAGCAATTGCTGATACAAAAAAATAAATAAGTAAAAGCAGGCATCTGTGAGATTTCTCAAGAGTCAATTTCTCAAATGACTTGTCTGGAAAGGTTCATGCGCCTGGTCTCCAGACACAAAGACTGCAAATCGTATTTTCTCCCTGGCTGAGATACACTTTTGTGAATGTAAATGGCCTCCATGTTTCATTTTAATTTTTTATTCAATGTACAGTCAACACTTTCATATTATATGTAAAACTGAACTGTGAGAGAGTCAAATGTTACAGCTGTAAATATCTTGTCATAAAAAATAATTTTAATATATGTGCTGTTGTATAAATTTGTCCAATTCTGCTTTAAATGCTATTTTCTTTCACACTGATGAACTGAACAGATAAATTTGGGTAAGTCACAACAGCGTGAAGGCAATCTGAGAGGAGCAAATGTCTTGAAAGTAAGTGAAAAATGTGTCTTCTTTGAGATTTCTCATGTGAATCTGAGAAGTCTGTTGTAAAGAACCAATTATCTGTCTGAGTCCCATCTATGATTAGCTATTATTCACACTTGTGTCTGAGAGTGACGGGTGCAGACGAGTCGTGCAGAGAGGAGATGAGTGTAGAAAAATAGAGAGGGAGGAGAACACAGAACCTGTCAGCATGCATTGGGGTCGCTGTGTGTATTTCTGCATGTATGATAGCATGCAAAATGAGAGACGGTTGAAGAACAGAGGCGTTAGTGTTACCTGTAATGGTGTCCTTTAACTCCAGCATATTCAAACTAAAGCTCTGCCCTGTGGTAGCTGTTTTCCCTTTTGTTATCATTGTGTAACTGAATAGTGTTCAACTGATTTGAAAAAAGAAAGCAAAACAGAAGGCTGTGCACATGACCACATCCATCATAAAACAAAACTCTTTTGAGGGCAAAATTAGTTCTACAGTGCAACAGAAAAGGCTGCGTCAGTTTTGCTTGAAAATGTGACAGAGTGCAAAGGTGACAGATGACAGTATAGAACTGGACATTTACACTCTGACAAGCTGACGGTCAGTGAAGTTTCGAGTCTTGTTTGTCTAAAGATATAACTTTAGATACTGCAGTTGTATGAAGACAGAATGATTGATTTATTTTAATCAATACAGTGTCTGAGGACATCAGGAAATAGCCTCATCAGCCTGATCAGGGACTGCAGCTTCTGCTTGGAAGTGACTCTAGATTAGAGTCCAGCAGTGACCTGTTGCATGGAGAATCTTAAGAATTAAATTCTCTTTTTAGCCTATTTTAAATTTCCTTAATCCCTCTGTCACACCACACCAATATCAAAGAACCTGCAGCGATGAAGGCAGAGGGTAGCTTTACCACATGTTGCCTGGTTCTTGGTCAAAAAGTTGCTTTGAACACACAACAAGAGCACATTAAATAGCTTACTAGCCTGGTTGGCACTAAGAGGAACTAAGAGGCAATAAGAGGAAACAACTTACCACACCAGAAGGTGGCAGTAGTCTGTATTAATTTAAAAAGGGGAAACGAGAGGAACTAAGTCAGTGGATAGTGAAACCATGTGATCATGATTATGATAAAGACGCATTTGTCTTCTGATTCATGCTGCTCAGATGCTCTTCAGGTGTTTAACTATGGATGGTCACATCATTAGGAGTATATTTGTGTTTTGGAACAGTTGATGAAAAATGCAAAAGCCCTCTGTGTGTAATCGGAGTGATAACCAGCTGCATAAATTTTAACATACACGTTTACATATTCACAAGGACAAATCTGATTAATCTTAGAATTCCTCAAAGAGTGATTGCAATTGATCATGACTTCACCCTTATTTTAAAAAGTCTGATGAAAAGTGAATAACGCCATGTTCCTAGATCACAACAAATACTTTTGTGTGCAAGATGTTATCAAAAGGAATAGAAATGAGAACCAAAGCTATGGAAACAGGATCCATTAAAATCTTTGAAAGCGTTCTCTTACGGAGAAAGAAAATCACACAAATACTTAACTTTCTTTGTTGAGCTTTGACACTAGAAGGAAAAAGTATTCCTTTTATTTAAAAATTGTTTTCAATTGTGAATTTTTTTATTATACACATTTTTCCTGAGCTTTCACAGTCACGCCAGAAAAGCACTTCAAATAATTTGGACTGCAATCAAGATTTGATTAGACAGAGCAGGAACCTCGTTAGCATGGCAGCTCTTGACATATTCCTGATGCAAATGTAAAGAGTCATTCAAAGACCCCTTCAGTCAATATCAAGTTTTTAACCTTGTTATCGTGACCATATGTTTTTTTTATGCTCCAAGACATATCAGGGATGAAACACGCTACTAACGCCAGAAGATTTCCACCTTAAAACTGCAGCATACCAATGATAGTGTAACAAACACAGATTCACACAGCAAAAGTTTTGAAAAACTAGCTCAGGTTTGAGAAAAGATCATGAATTGGGTTCAAATACTAATGTTTGTTAAGCAGCAACAGCAAGTTAACTAAACAAGTATATCAGGTGGACAAACAGAGGTGTGAACCATCCACCTCACCTCCTTCAAAAAATACTATTATTTACCACCACGTCACCGGGCATTTGCTCTGGTTATAATTATCATGCTCACTAGAGACTCACTATCTCATAAAAAAGCAAAAAATGTGGGTTATTAAAAGCTGCTTGAACAAACAACCTACCGTAATTTCCAGACTATAAGCCGCTCTTTTTCTTATGAAGGATGGTCTGAGTGCTAAAATAAAGCAGAAACCAAATGCTGCATGGAAGGTCAAAAAGTCAATGTCAAACTTAACGTATGCTTTTCAGCAATGCGTACTGAATAAATACTCATGTTGTTTAGCAGGAGAAAGTTATCAGCAGGTTTACATTGTGTTAACTAGTGTACAAGTTGCTTTTCAGGCTTTTGTTTTCATATCCACGGACCATTATTCTGGGTAGACACGCTTAATAATGCTGTGTCACAAAGAGCAGATCACTGAATGAGATGGTGAGTAATCCCCTCGGTGGACGAGATCCTGATAATTAGAGTAAGAGGCAAGACAATAAGCGCTGATAAATGTTTATCATAGGAGCCTCCAGCTAATGACAGTTTTGTTTGTGTGCAAACATAGTTAGGAAATGAAGAAGTGATATCATTATTAGAGTCAGGCTTGTGTTACAGTTAATCAGACAGAGATGGATTTTGCTTGGGGGATGTGCTTATTTCCTGTGTCGCTGCTTAGATTTCTCTGGCCAAGTCCTCTATTATTCTCTTCATCTGGAGGAAAAATAGAGAAAGAGATGGGTAGGGAGGGAAGGAGAGTTAGAGATTGCTCTGAATCTCTAAGTAGCCATTTTGCCTCTCACACCCTGCATAATGTTAACAAATTCATCCAGGGACATGGTCTTGTTAGCAAAGTGCATTTAGATGAGACAAATGTCCACAGAGGAATGTAAGAGAAACGAGAAATTCAATTCATATAATATTGCAAACACTCATTACCTCTGGCCATGTGATGAGCCCAACCAGCCTTCCCCTGTCTGCCACAAACAATGTCTGAGCTCCAACCAGACTCAGGATATGGTGGACCTGTTGAAACGCAGAGAAAACTGGATTTAAAGTGATAGGGCTTTTTGTTTGTTTGTTTAAATTGCTTAGGATTTTTTAAAAATATGCTTATTTAAATCCCTGTCTCAGTTACATAAGAAAATTGATATAAGTCTTGTATCATTAAACCTGCAGTAGCTGATATTTGTGGCCAGAAGTTAAGATTTGAACGCCACACTGACATGTCTACTTGTTAACAACCCATTTACACATGAAGCATGTTGTTATTTGTCTGTGTTTGTGTCTAATTTTTACTCTCTTTTAGCTCTGTTTTTGGTCTTTACTATCTCCTGAGGGAAATACAAGGTGGATCTTTAGGTTCTTCATGCTCCATTGTTTTTGAACTGGTTGATATTTGCTGTTTTGTGCTGAATGAAGCTTTTTGGCTGAAAACTTCTGAAAAAAACAAAACTAAGGGAGAACTAAAGGAAGAACTGAAACAGGAAAGTTACTGGCCAGACAACCTAACAATGAGCTGAAATTCGCAATACAGCCTTTTAGAGTCAAAAAGAGCTGCTGATTCACTTGATAGCTTCCTGTAGCCTTAAGTAGAGCTGGTGTCATCGAGTGGTTAGCCTGGCTTAGCACAGAACTTCAAACGTGGGGGAACATCAAGTCTGGCTCTGTACATAGTAATAACAGCTCTGAAGCTCACTAATTTATACAAAGCCACAAAAAGACATGAAAATAACATTTGCCACTAAAGCAGTAAACAGTTTAAAGTTATTTTTTTTTTAATTTTTGGATGTGTCTAAAAACACTAAAAACAAAAATAGGTGTTAATGAGTCTGCTTTATAGGTGTAAAAAAGTATATATATATATACATTTACATACATACATATTTTAATGTTGATCCTGCTATAAGAGGACATTTCCTCCATTCTCCCTACCTCCTGAATGGTGTTGTGAGGTGATAACAGCACAGACGGTGGATAAATGCTGCAGACTTCATCCAGATGTTTACTCAGAGTCTACACAGAGCAGCAAATAGTCAGGTTTGTGCGTGAGTTCAGTCAGTCAGATGCATGCATGTCATAGAGTATCCCAGTGAAAATGAAGCCAAAGTGAGATAAACTTTCATTTTTCTCTTTTGCTTCCTTTGATCCTATTTTAAGATTATTACAGTCCCATAAATCTGCTTTCTGGAGCCATTTTTTGATAAGCAGCTCTGCCCTAATCATCTCTCTATCACTGCTTTAAAATGGATGTCAGCTATCATAAAATGGGCTTTTACTGCAGTCCTGTCTGTACATCCTGCTCCCATCCTATTTTTTCCAACTGCTTTACATTCAGTCACTGTCGACCAGATTGTACAGACATGACCTGCCTTTAAATCAGCATCAAACAGTTCACTTTTTCCAGTTTCTATTGAACCCTGGAGCTACCTGTCAGACTCTACTAGCCTTTTTACCTCAGTCTCACTGTGACGCAGGAACATCAGCAGCTCCGACCGGAGAACAAACCCCAGCAAAATCAGTGACTCTTGAACGGAAGAGAGGAAAGTAAATCAATTTTTTTTGCCACAATTCGTGCTACAGTTAGCGTGTGCGCAGCTCTCGAGTGGGCTTCGAGCTGTCTGCAAACACAAGATTTCATGTGATTGTGATTGCCACTCTGACACTGAAAGGCTCAGCTGGCCAATTGACTATTTTCTCACACCTGCCAGCTCCATAATGAGACACTTTCACACTGCTGAATTGCCAGAGCTTTCAACACAGTTACTTTTTTCATCTTTTTTCTCATTTTCTTCCTTCTTTTTCAGAGAATCCATGTGTGAAACATAGCTATGATTAGAGCAACATTTATCTGAGCTACCCCAAAGAAACCTGCTGACTTTGAGCCGATGAATCCCAACATCCTAATATATATAAACATATTTTTGTGAGAATACTTAGACAAAGACATAGACAGAAGACTAAAATACAGACAACCATCTTTGCCTGCACACCATGCGAGTCCACCACAGGGATTTGTGTTTCACTGCTGGTGTTGACAACGCGCTGAACCTCTGCAGGCCCAGCTGTTTTCTGAAGCAGCACTGACTTTGCTTCCAAAACCTGTCCGACTGGTGTGATGGGAAGCCTGCAAAATAGATGAATCATGTCAAACCAGGTACAAAATAAATTGTGGTTTTGAAAGATTAATCTTAGCCTAGCTAGCTTGAAAGTGCAAAAACTGATTAAACTATGGTGTGTAGATGGTGTGAAATATTAAATTTGAGGGCAACCTATTATTTAAGGATCCCTTTGTATTTTTTTTCCAAAACTATTTTCAGGTTTGGCTTTGAAAGTGATAACAAGAGGGAATGTTTGTGCCCAAGTACAAAAGAGATAAATAACAGGGGCACTGCAGCCTCAAGTTAACAATGATCAGTTTAACAGCATCAATAATAATTGCTTGTATTCATATATTTTCTTTCAAGAAGCCTAGTGACTTTTTAGACATAATCTTTGCAGGTTGCTGCCTGTTGTATAATGCATGTCAGAAGCTCCCAGAGTGCAGGTCCTGCTGAGCTTCAAAACTGCTTTAAAACTTGCTGTTCTGCCACAGAGACTCTGGAAAAACAGTTGTAAGTAGTTTGAGGTTTCTGGCCGACAGTGGAGTGAGCGAGTGTGTCAGAGGAAAAGTTGAAGCCATCTCAGCCTCAATGCTGTTGACAAGGCTGCTGGTCATGATGACTTGTTTCAATATAAAAGCATTATTTGTGGCTGAAATCCAGTCTGGGTGAGGCACAGATGGGGGAGGAAAAAACCTCAGTGGGGCTTCTCACTTCTATCAGCAAGGCAGAATGGAGAACATTTTACATCTGTATTATATTTGTCAGCGAACTCCTGTCTCATATTTTTCTACATTTAGACAAGCAGTCACAAAAGGAATGAGTCAACTCTTTATTTATAACTATAATCAGAGCTTTCAAGGAATATGTATTCATACCTGCATGCCTGGTGAGGAAAATGACTAATCACAATTCAAAATGTCAAGGTCTCCATTTGATACCTCATCAGTGACACCAGCACATTATTAACGTGGGGAGCTATGCTGAGAGATGTCGGGGATGTTTTCATTAAAGGTTGTGGCTTATGGCATAAACCTCACTAGTGAAAAAGAATGTTGGGTTGATGAAGCGTAGAGTTACAGCCTGTTGGCCACAAAAATGTCAGTTTACATTTGCAAAAACATGGATACGCATGATGTATAACTTTCACATAAAACATAGCGTCATTTCAACAGAGCAAATCTATGTGACACACTTCTAATTATTTGTAGGCCTGCATGAGCTGAATTTTCTCACCAGGAGGTAGCAGGAGATGGTGTGAGCTGAGGCGGCTGCCAGGCAGCAGACAAGCGTTTGAGACCAAACTGAGGTGACACTTTAAACTGGGCAGTTTTAGAGACTGTCAGGAGAGGTGTTGATGTTAACAAGTGTTGATTATAATCGTGATATTCAACAATGAAATATTGATAGTGTGTTCATGATAAAAATAGATTGACATAACGTAACCAATACAGCTGCTCTTAAATCATTGCTTCTTTCTGTTCTTGCTTTGTTATAGTAGATGGCAGTAATGGACCTTAACGCAGTTTGCCATAAAACTAAAAAATACATTTCAGTACAAGTAAACGAGGAGATGTTGGGAAATTTAGCAGCATTGTTTCTGGTGACAAAATCAAGAATGTTAAGCCAAAACAATCAAAAACCTGTAAACTGACCTGAACCAAGTATTTTTTGAGCCTTACCTAACTAAATCTTGACCACAGAGATGTAAATTTTTAATGCACAAGACATACAGCGTCAGCATATCTGTGGTCTGTAGAAAAGACTAGTATATAGTCATGAAGAATAGTTCATGGTGAAATTTTGTGATTGAGCAGGTATCTTTACTTGGCCTTTTCCATATTTGCGTATTAATTTTTTTTTTTTAAGTCATCCTAATTGAATCCTCTGGCTGGTGCACTATGCGAAAAAAATAAATTAAAGTAAATCCCAGAACTTTGTGCATTAGAGGTAATAGATACTGTTCTCAATGCAGAAATGGCCACATAAAATGCTCTTTGGTGAGTAAGAATTTCCAACCTTAAAGCACAAGTTGAGGAAAACAGATGGGTGGTTAATGGAGTTCTTGATTAATAGCAATGACTCAGCCATTATGTGGAGCTGCTGAGATTCCTGGCTGTTTTATGTACAAAATCCATTCTTCTACCTTCTACCTGCAGTGTTACTGTGAGTTAGCACCCAGTGCGGTTAGAGTAGCAGTGTGCTATCATTTAGCAGGATGTTTGCAGATTTGACAGATTGTCAGTATTAAATTCATAGTCCAGAGATCATCTGAGTCTTTAGGTCAAAAGGCTTTCACACAGAATTTGTTGAGAAATTTCACCCTTGTGAGTGTGTGGACCAAAAGACAAAAACTATCATTCAGAAAGCCTCCATTAGGCTGAGAATCAAAAACCATGAACTCCAAAAAATCTTTGGAATCCAGCCAGGTTAATTCTTTGTGAAAGCACTTTGAATTACCTTGTGTCTAAAGGGAGCTATTTTAATAAGCTTGCCTTGTCTTGCCCAGGATTTTTAATTATTGCTTTCATATTCTATGAAGCAAGGAATGTGTTGCCTGGGAATTTGGAATCTGATATTAAGCTGTCAGACTTGGATGAATATCGTTTCAGTTCATTTAGAGTTATTTTGGCTGCCAGTTACTGCTTTTACCTACTTCTGAAAATGCTAATGAGCGATGTGCTCTTCATATATGGTATACTGATGTTGTGTATATATGCTCAAATGTTAGCACAAAGTCCACTACTTTTCTTCCAGTGATTCGGTATCAATATGGAGCAGCCAGTCAATGGTTTATCTGGGGACACATAAAACATTTTAATATCTCCGCTCTCATTATTTAACAGTGGATCACAGAAATATTCTTTCCAAAGCTCTACAGACTAATTGCTTTCCTTACCCGGGGTGGGCCTTCATCAGAGAGGGCAGGTGTGGGAGCCTCTTGCTGATAGTGAGTGCATCATAGAAAGATGGGCGACACCTCGAGCGAGCCACAGCATTGGCCAGCAGAGTGGCGAGGAGGATGGGAACGGCATGGCTGAACTGACCAGTTAATTCAACAGCCAGGAGAGCCGGTGACAAGGTGTGTGTCACAGCACCAGAGAAGGCTGCTGCACCTGCAAGCCACAAAACATGTTTCACTTGGAGTACAAATAGTTAGTGCTCTGTCTATGTACCATGTGAGTTTATTAGTAT
>JAPZDY010000002.1:5163220-5175769 GCA_029783645.1 Ctenochaetus hawaiiensis
AGCCAGGAGAGCCGGTGACAAGGTGTGTGTCACAGCACCGGAGAAGGCTGCTGCACCTGCAAGCCACAAAACGTGTTTCACTTGGAGTACAAATAGTTAGTGCTCTGTCTATGTACCATATGAGTTTATTAGTATTTAATCAAACATACATATATTAATATAGTACATGCCAGTCACACATTTCCACCTTTGACCTGAAATTTCCTGGAAGTCAATTGAAACGTCATCTAATTTTAGGATGTTTACTAGAAATTGGTTTAAAATAAAAAAAACAGAGAGTGTCTTACAAAAACATAAACAATAAGAACAGGTTAAGGAACCTTAAAGAGTGATAAACTGTAAATATGCAGGCAAGACAAAGTGCCATCACAATATTAAAACCAAACAGCTATTAGTCAGGTTTTTCTACCAGCAAGTGCGTATCCCCCAGGATTTAGAGTAGCCCACTGCTGGTCTGAAGGCACCTCAGTTGAAGACACATAAGCTACTCCTTCCACAAGCAAGCGGCCCAAAGCTGCCCCTGGAAAACAGACATTTATATTCTCCCTCAGAGTTTCAGCATTCTGGTGGGAGGATGCAGAGAGAAAAATTCTGCATACTGAAATTAAAACTTGTGCCTTTTAGGTGTTTTGGAATACAATCTTGCCAAAGTCTTTTCCCTTCACTCACCGTAAACAAACACTGGCATGAAGTATCCAGCTGGCAGAGGCAAAGTACAGGCGAGGACCAGCATCCACATCTCCAAACCAAACACAGACACACACACACACACACACTGTCAAAACTCTCCTCGTCGTCTGAGCCGCCACTACAGCTTTAGCACATGCAGCACAAGATGAGTCACTGCCAATCTGTGCACAGGCAAATGTTTGCAGTCCTCTCAGATCAATTTTGCACAAATAAATATTGAATCACACACATTTACATGTCAGATTTGCATGTGGTATTGGGAGAAAATTTTTTGTAGTGAGTGGAGCTTTACTGAAAGGATCCTGGAAAAGTGAAGCTTGATGCATCTGTGAATTTGTTCTAAGTGCAAAAATGTTTCATACAATGCTATTTTTTTCTGCAATAGAGAGTAAGGTTTTCATCCTTTAGAGCACAAAAGGAGAAAAATACATTTGCAGGTGGTTAATGGTGTTCTTGATCAACACTGGTGACTCAGTCACTACTTAGCAGGCTGCTAAATATTCCTTGAACCTGCAGTGTTGCTGTTAGTGAGCATCCTGTACCACGAGACATTTCAGCCAGAGGGGTTAAAGCCCTCAGCTTGCCCACCCTACTATGAAAATGTCAGCTACTGTATGTTAATTATGGGCCACCCAAGGGAACAAGAGGAGTGTGTGGCTGAGCTTGGTGCCTCGTTATGATTCCTGGTGGTTTTCGGTACAGTGATAAAAAAAAAAAACTTAATTGGCTTTTGCATTGCATGTACCTTCATGAGGAGAAAGATAGCCAAAGAAACATGGACAGGACTCCCTGATGAGCTCCACTCCAACAAAGGCTGAACAGAGGCATTGTGGGGTTGAGAGCTCCACTGCGTGTTATCCAGTAAGGTGGTGAGGAGCTGCTTCATGGTGAGCTGTGAAAGAAATCACATCCATTCAGATTGCTGTCTGAAAAGCTGGAGAGAAACAAAAGTTGAATATCAAATGTGACAAAAAAACAGCCTTAAGAGCACTTTACTGGTGTGAAGAGAAAAAGGACTCAGGAGAATCAGGACAGCATCAGTAGTCTACAGCCTACAACTCCCTAAAAAAAACTACAGCAAAACATAAGAAATAAAGCTTGCCTTTCTAACACTGCCTTGTACAAATATTAATTCCCTCAAAATGATATAGCTTATCAATTAATTAAATAGAGTTGTGTTTCTTAAACCATTAAATAATGACAAAAGGAAAAAAATTTATAAATGACCCTACACAGTCTGTTCATGGGAATGAAGGTCACTGTAAACCAGTGCAACAGGGTGACAAGTTTTTCACAGCTTTGGACAACAATGGAGGTCTGTGACAGAGGGTAAAAACATTTTGCTCTGGTTCTTCTTGTGGAATATGTTATCGCTGCGAAAAAATGAATATCTCCACTCTTATCTTTTAATTAAAGCACAATCCGTGATCTGTGCACCAATTTTAAAGCTATTTATTTTTAATCATAGTCTTACAGATTTTTTGCCATTAGCAAACTTGTAAGCATGGAATTAAAAATCTTTTTTTTATTTTTATGAATTGAAAATCTATTTTTATATATAATATATCTCCAACTCATGGATTGTGTATGTGTATCCACAAAAAATGCAGATTACCTGTAAAAGTTTTATTACTCACCTTTGAAGCCATATATTGACCAGCAGAGTGGGGAAATGTCAGAGATGCCAGAAGGAAAGCCACCATGCCTGAGTACAGAGCTTTCCTGGCGAGACGTATTAACATACACAGACACCATTATTACACAGTTTCTCATTTAAACCTTTTAATTAAAAAAATTAAATAAGTCTCAATCAGCTGACTGCACTCTGTGACCTCATCAACCTCATAAACATCAGCACGTCACTGTTTTTTACACTACTTAAATTTGCTTTTACCAGATAAAACATGTTAAATAACAAACAGACTTAAACTCTATTTATGAGTATATATATTTATATATATATATATATATATATATATATATATATATATATATATAATCATTAGGTATTTTCAAACCATTCAATTGTGGCTTGAAAAACCCTGCATGGTAATTTGCCATATTTTGTGCTACATAATCTTTTTTCAAAGCTGTTACAAAGTTGCATAACAGAAAATTTGATTATATTTAAAGAGACACCAAATTTTGGAACACTGGCCCATCAATCTGCTAAAATTCTTGCTCCACCCAAAACCTACACTGCCTCATGAGTCTGTCTCACAGAGCTGATGACTCATCATTGCATCACAGTTTGGCATACATATTGTAAAGAGCTCTCACTCTGTCGTCAGCATCTTGATGAGGATCGAGTTTGTTTTGGTTAATCGCAGGATCCAGCGATGGAGGAAGAGATAGCAGCAGCTCACAGTTCCACAAAGCAGTCTGTTTCCAGACAGAAAGACAAGATGCTCATTTTAACCCAGGCAGCAATAGACTATCGGGAATGTGATGATGATGGTAAGGGAGCCAGGAAACGATTGGTATATGAATAGAAACTCTAAATGCTAATTCGAATGGAAACACAGAAAAACAGCAGACTTTCATTTGGACTGATATGAGTATGAATACCAAATATCAGTTTTTATTGTAAGACACAGACAAGTGGAGGACTTGTTTTACCAGTTGCTATGAAAAATAAACTCACCCAAGGAAAGCAAACAGCAGAATCTCCAGTGGGTAGAAAGGTAAAACAGTGGGGAAATTAGTTTTGAACAATGCCTGAAGAGTCTCTGTGGACACAAAACAAATTGGAGTCATCCTTTCAATTTCTCCCTCAGCCTTTTAAAATCTAATCTTAAGCTGCTGTTCCAGTCACTGTCATCACAGGTAGTTAGACAGTTTTCAGTATCACTGACAAGAGGACAAATGTAACATTAACTTGTATATTTACTGAAACAATAGAGAGGCCTTATTGTATCTGTCTAACTCTAGAAGGTTTTCAATACAATCATGATTACTGGCAAACAATAAATAAACAGAGTGAAACAAAACACTGAACCTTTTACAAATTATTAGGGTTGTCTGTTTATATAAGCACATGCACCACATGGCCAAAAGTATGTGGACACCCATTACAGCCATATGTGGTGCTGTGTGTACATTAAATTGCATTTTTGACCCATTATCCTCTGGTCAAGGTGTCAGTGACTTCCAAGAAAACATTCTGCTTGTTGACCATGAGGGGGCAAGTGCTGATCAGGACCTCCATTACCTCCGTCTCCACTCCACACTGAGAACAGGCGGAAGGTCAAGGCCCCACAGGCAGCTGAGAAGAAACACGGACAGTAATACCGCAGGGCGTAGTGAGAACACATCACTTCCACGCTGAACAAAACACCTACAGGAGGCAGAGGAGGGGCAGGGAACAAAGGCATGATAGATAAACATGGAGATGAGAGTGAGGAAATTATCTCCTACAAACCAGGAAAAAAAGCACACCTACTATAAAGAGTCAATGTAGTGTGAAATTGTGAAATTGTCACAAAATTAAATCTATATTATGTGTGTGTGTGTGTGTGTGTGTGTGTGTGTGTGTGTGTTCGTGTGACATGAAAATAAAGGACAATTTGTGCCCATGCACCCAATCCTGTTAATTCAATTTTCTTATACTACAGACTGGGTGAACACTCGTTTCTGAATGGCTGCAAGGTGCCTATTATTTCCTGATAAAGGGACATTTTCCAGGCAAACAAGCATTTCAATGTTCCAAGGAAATGGATGGATGGAAATAAGAACTTAAATGAATAAAGAATATTTACCGTTGTACGTGTATTGCAGTCTCTCAGTGCTTCATCCTCAAAACACCACAGACAGTAAGATGTTCACTGCTCCTCTGAACCCACTGATACTCCGCATCACATATGTGATACATTCTGTTCTCTGTTCAACCTGTTCTTCAATTTTCTCAACAATATTCCTGACTTATCATTTGTTTGTGAAAATTTTTATGTATTTATTTGGGAAACAATAATATGGTTTCATAGCTAGCTCATATTGATCTTAAACATGCAAGATAGATCTCAAAGGAAGAAACCCGTAAACCAGAAAAGTAAAACAACACCAGTGACAGCAAAGCAGATCTAACATTCATGGATTCCTAAAACCGAACTTTAACTAGCTCTCTCACCGCTGATGGGAGCTCCAAAGCAGCTGGCCACTCCAACTGCAGTAGCTACAACCAACATTTCTCCAGGAGCTTTTTCCTAAGAGAGAAATATGCTGTTAAAGAATCTTTCTTGTCAGCATTTACTTCTTTTAGCATTTACTTGGATCATTGTACAGCAACATTTTGACTGTGAATTCGATGTTCACTCCCATTTTGGCTCTATTTATACAGAAGCAGGTGTTGACTGAGGGAAACTGCAAAGTTTTGTGCTAATTCTCTGTGGGATTTCCAGTGCGAACCACATCTACTTTTCATTTTTGGTAAAGTGTGTACATTTTATGTCTAGAAATGTTGTTAAAGTGGGTAAACTCTTCATTACATTTTAAAAGACTTTTACCTTCTCATTTGCTTGTATAAGAGTGCAGAGATTGCTCAGGTAGGCTCCCACCATGGTGGAAAGATGCACAAATGGACCCTTTGACAAACACAGAAAGTTTTTCATGACTCATAGACACATTGACACATTATTAAAGTATGGCTGCATAGTTTGAATATTAAACAGGTATACTGATTCTCTCACCACTTTGCCCAGAAAAACAGTGCTGCCAGCTGCCAGTGTGCAGATAAGGCCCAGAAACTTGGTAAACATATTAGTGAGAGACAAGTAATTGGGCATTTCAATGCCAGCCAGCATGGTTCTCACCTCTGGTATCCCTGAGCCTGTGGAGAAATAAAGGAAGCAGACAAGACTTTTGAACATTTCAGAGGTACTGAAGCAATCAAGAAGTTTTTAAAAAGCTATTCTAAGTAAATACATGGAGGTGATTTCAGAATAATTAAATAGTGGGCAAGGGGAGGGCAAGGACTGTGGGATATCAAGGACAATCAACAAGAAACAGAATGAAGCATAAATTAGTTTGTGATTGTTAGAGTTAAGCCATTTTAATCACAACAGGCTTGAGGACACTTCACTGGGATACATGAATCATACGCATTTTCTCTGTTAGAGTTTGTCTAAAAGCTTATTTCTTTGGCTGTGAGAGAGCAAAATCACCAGGAGGCTATAAAGCATGTGGCATTTACACATATTTTAGGGGCAGGGAGCCATAAACTGAGAGGTAATAGGCAGAGTGCTTTGACAGAAGGGGGCAGGGAGAGTGAGGTCCTCTCACGTAGATCAGTGCTTTTTTCAACCATATCATCATCATCATCATCATTGTCACACCAGGCTGTCTTCAGCACTGTCTTCACTGCCAACACACACCAACAATCAAGAAAGTCCAGTATTTCTCTTTAAGACAGATAAAATCTTTTTTGACTTTTTATGCTGCACATCTTCCTTTAACACTCGATGAATTTAATAGATAGTATCATACTTGACTTTTCTCAGTGCCATTTACTTCTTAAAAGAAAGAAAGATATTTCTCAGCGAACCATAGAAAAATCAAGATATACAAATATGGTAAAGGCTATGAAGACTGCCCTCGATCTCATCTTTTTCAAAAATTATTTTTTCAGCAAAGAAGACGGAAACCCACTCGGTGATCCCTGTAATGCCATCATTTAAGAACATACTCTTACATCATGCCAGATTGTTAGCCTCTCAGATCTGTCAGATACTTGCTTTCAAGTGTGTGTATAAATACCCCTTTTTCACCAGTGTGAGAGTAGCAATCTCTAGTTCCTCAAAGACCACTTAAGGGAAGGCTCACAAAAAGCAAGTCAGTTTCCAAAGATCCCAATACTGAATTGGCCAAGCTTACAGCAGAAATGATCATGTTTACATCCTGGTACAAAAACAGATTTGGTCTTTAAAGATTTTTTTTTTTCTGTTTTTAATAACTGCACAGAGTAAAGTTTTTATATTACTTGTTTAAAGTAACTTAATGCAGCAATTGATATTTTGTGCTATTTAGCACCACTGCAATTTCTAGGTAAAACACTGTTGTTATAAATACTAATCCCTAGTTTCTGTGTATAAAGTTATGTACATGTTAGCTATGAATTAAAAATTGACTGAGTTATAACAACATATTATCCTGAAAACTTAAGCATGCATGCTCAGACATTTTTGCCATGCACAGAAACATAGCACATGACTCCGAACAGCAGCACGCCAAGCTAACATAACCTGAACCAGAGACCATATGCTGCTAACACCTGGCCATAAAAAGCTACAGACTGAAACCCAAATTAAAATGGGCTGACTTGGCTCATGAGAAAAACAAGTTGGCAACTTTGCTAATACAGTCAAACATCAAGCAGGTGCCACAGCATACGACATAACTTAGCAAACTGAAATTACTTAATGACCTAACAGCAGCGAGCAAGAATATCAAGTCATGTTTTTGTCCTTAAAAAGTTGTAGAGTTCAACCTTCCTTAAGCACTGATTTGGTCTCAACCAACAACTCTGTGATATATCTGGCTCTTTTGCTGATGGCTTTTTCTAACTTGTAATAATTAATTGAGTCAAGTCATTAGATTTGTTAAAGTCAGAAGTTTTTTATATGTTAACAAATTTTTGAAGTTAATAAACTCAGGCCTTTGGTTTAAATTGTTACTGTAACACTATGTCTGCCTAGAGCCTTAGAAAAATGAGTCTTAAAAAAAAACTCCATCCAGAATTATTTGGGCATGGTGTATAACTGTTGCTGGACAGACCTGTGGAGAATGGACAGATGTTGTGGGAGAATGATGATGCGATGGCACAGAGGCATGCTGGGTAAAGAGTCCAGCAGAAGAACTGCAGCAGACTGTTGCCCTCCAGCTTCATATAAAGCCACTGGTGAGCTATCAGTAGAGAGAGAAAAAAACATAAATAATCTGTCTTGCTTGTGCTCTCAGATCCTATCCTTAAAATGATTGTGTGTGTGTTTGTGCTTGTTTGTGCATGTTTGTGTGTACGTTTACCTCCCAGCAACTTTGTTACACTGAGGTCCATGAGGAAGCTGAGGATGGCAGTCACAATGCCCAGAGCAGCATAGCCGTACCACTCCATCCCACACACTGTTCCCAAACAACACCCCAGCTTCGACACACACTCTGTGGACACACAACGCAGGTTGGTCTTCCTCAAGTTTAGGCTGTGATTCATGTGAGGCCAAAATATTTACGTGAAAGGGAATTACCAGTTGATGGCATTTTGTCTGTAAGAACACAGAGTGATATTTTTTAACACAGCAATGTTTTCTTTGTTAGACCTCATATTTACAAGTAGAGCTTATAAGACACAAAGCAGCCACTCTACCCTGCTAGTAGTCCCTTTCCACTGCAAGAAATTTAACAAAAGGCAACCAAACATGTTGCCATTCTCTAACAAGTTTTACCTTAGTTTTAGTTTGGGGATGAGTTCAAATAACCACAACAGGTACTAAAACAGTCAGTACTTAAAAAAATGAGAAGAATAATGAACACTTGTTGGACAAATTAAAATATTGCATATAAATTGTGGCGTTTTAGAGAAAACGAACAGCGGACAATAAGCTTTTTCATTTATTATCAGAAGTGATGAAAACCAGCAGGCATCTTCAACACAAAAGAACATGAAATAAAATCAGTAACAATTACAATAACAATCACTTTTTTCCATTATTTTTCTGTCCAACAGCCCCCTACCTCATAACTGGTTCCATTATTGCCCCTCCTAATTACATATACTATGTACAGAAATCAGTTTGCAGGCTCAGAAGGTTCTTAAAAGATGAAGGTTATGCTTTGCCCCAGGCTACAAGTTGCTATGTTCATCAGTGTGGAAAAAGTCTGTAAGATTACATGGATCTCCATTTGGATTGTAGTTAAATCCAAAATATAGTAAAATAAAGAAAATATAGAATTTACATATGAAACTGAAATTACAGCATTTGTGCGGAGTATGCAAAACAAATATTTCAACATTCAATCATTATTGAAGATGACAGCCACAATCAGTATCCTGGTTACATTTAGTATAGGAAGTACATATATTAATAGTGATAAATATAATAAAAAAGGCCCTGGTACATTAATTGTGATGTCCTTGAAATATCCAACAGCTTAAGTTCTTGTGTGTTGTTCTATTATATCACATGCATTATGTAGGCTGGCTTCAAAATAGCTATTCTATGATGCGGTGGTCAGTATTGATCCCATTCTAATGATTTTCCCCTTCAGTCTGACCTTTGACAATGGCGCGGGTCCGTCGGCATGGTTTCATTTGAGCAGCAAGGAGCAGACTCTGATTATGGGATGTCTCAGATTGATTTTCTCGCTCCCCGTTGTTGCTCTGTCTGGCGGTTTCACTCCCAGGAGCTTCGTCCAGGCTTTTCATTTTGTCTTGAAATGTTTGTGTGGTTGTGTGATTAATACAGTCTTAATAAAACACTTCGGCTCAACAATGATGACAAGATTATTAATGCAGTGATGCAGGCTGTTATTTATAAAACTATTATAAAATACAAACAGAGGACAAGTAGACTTACCTTCTTGTTGTATCTATGCGTATGGTTATGTGTGCGTGTGTGTGGTGCACAGGTGTGACCTCTGTTTAGGTATTAGCATAGAAGTAATGGGAAGTCATGGTTGAGAGGGTAGCTAATATTAACTCTTTGGAGGAACACTGGTAGGTGCCCTTCATCTGTCATGGTTGCAGAAATGTTGTGTGAGAGACATTTTCATGCTGCTCAGATGTTTAATAGGTTTTTGGTGATATTATCAACCTTGCTGCAGAAAATAATTACTCTCATAATACCTGTTCCAGTCTGGAATAATCCCATAAATGTAAACATGAGCTATAACATCTGGTAATTAAAGTGATAATGTATCTGTTAAGCAGATTTATTACAGACACATAATGTCAAGCTACAATTTCCAAGGTCAAGACAGAACTTTTGTGCATGATAATATTTTGGAAATTACATCCTTTTTGGAAAACTGCAGAGATTACAGGATGCTTTGCTGACGGATTAAACATTGTGAAAAAGATTCAACAGAAGGTCAATCAAATTAAAATAGACGAGAAACTGAGTCAATTGGAGATATGTACACACTGTGATTGTTACAGTCAGAGCAGCAAAACATGAAATATCTCATATTTTTCTTTAAAGAGTGATGATATTTAATTTATTTTTCATGCACATAACTGTTTGGAAGTCATGTTCACTGTCATGAAAATAATTGTGCTTATTAACACAAATCTTGCTGAGAACATTTTGTGATTATTTCTAATTATTTTCTGCTTTGACACTGGGCTAAATACGCACTTTATGATCATTACTAGGTAAGTTTTAAATAACAGTTTATGTGTTTACACTATGGATTAACTTTACAAACTCTTAAAAGTGCAAATATGGGTTAAATTTGTTTCCGTTATCAATAGAAGTGTTTTCTTTCTTGCCATAATGAGCATAAAGCCTTGAATTCTGATGATTAAGGTAAATAAACTTTAAGCCTACATACTGTATACGAATTAATTTGACATTTTTTAGAAACGGCGTGTTTTTTTAAAAACCTTAATTGTATCATTAGCACACAATTCAGTGAGATTAATGTTTCACAGTTCAGATGACTATGAGCTGATACACTGACACACTGGAATGCTCTAAGTGTTGGACACTTTGTAGGAAATCAAGGTTTTATATCTAAACTCAAGCCACCTGCTCACAGTCAAGCTAATCATTGATCAGATCAGGAAACACACACGCACATATAGACTTTTAATTAGACCCTCACTCATGTTTATTTTTAACTTCTGCAAGCACGTGGGTTGTTATAGAGATGTGAAATCTGCATACTGTCAGCATCAGTCACACTCACACACATACACGCACACTCACACATACACACCATGGAAACATACTCACATACAGACTGCTTATAAAAACTTGTTGCCATGGGAACAGCACACTGAGGCAACAGGAGAGTCAGACAGGAGCTTTTGTACTCTTGTTAACTATCACCATCACCTGAGAAGCTTCTCCTCAGACCAATCAAATTATGTAACAATTTTCAAAAACCAAAAATAAATATGAAAAATTTTCAAATTCATATAAAGTGTGAAACAACAAGTTAAACATCCTTGTGTTTTTATTTAAAGGAATCATACAAAATTTACACAAAAATTAGATTAATTTGATTAAGATTTTTTAAGTGTTCTCAGAACAATAATTTTTACAATATTTCAGATATTAACAAATATTTTTAAGTACAGATTTTTAAATCAAACACCAGAAGACTTATAATTTTTTAAAACTTTTTTATGCAATCATTAGTTAAACTTGTAATGTATGAACTTATAAATTTGACTTGTAGTTTTTAAATACTGATAACGTGTGTTACATCAACCCAGTGATTTGTAACACAGAATTTCAATCAAATATGCTGTTGTTATGTACTTAATATTATTAGTGTTGTAAAAGGAATATTAGTTACAGTAAGAATTTTTTTCTTTTATTTTGATAGTATATTGGTATACTATAGCAGTATAGTACAGTCATTAATATCAAGAAAGACTGATAATAAACAACGACTGACTCTAGATTTTATTTGAAACTACAGAGAACAGAATGTTATGCATGTCTTTAAGCTACACTTATAAATATTCTTGTCACAGCAAATAGTTAAATGCTATGTGTGATATAAAAGGACACACTAACAAGTCAAACCCACAGAGTATTGTCACCTGACTCTGTGATTCCAACCAGCTCTGACTTTTATCCTTTTTGAGTTAACTATATTGGAAAAGCCGACCATGTTCTCTGCTCATATCAGTCCCATTCTTCAGCAGCAGCAGGCAGCTGTTTACGGTGAGATGGCTCTAATAATCCTTGTATATGCTACAAGTCCCAGAACCAAACAGAAGACAAAATTAGCAACTAGATTACCTCATTCATCACGTGGCAGGAAACGACTCTAAATGAATGCAAATGTTGCTGCATGTCTGCTGGATGTGTAAATTGGTAATTGTGTGCAACTTTATGAGGTGATTATATGACCCATGTAATGTTTTAAGCTTGTTCGCTGCCCCCCAGTGGCCATAATAAATTAAGTTACTAATGCAGCTTCAAAGTAAAAGGTTTCTTCCATATAATGCTGAATGATTTAACAGACTAAATTTGACTAAACAAACAAGATTTAAAAGAATCTTTTAAGGATTTCAAGTAACTCCATGATCACCACAGTGGACATAGCAACTACTCCACCCGAAGAAGAAGAAGGAGGAGGAAAACTTCCCAAGAGGGGTTGAGGTTGTGAGTCACACAGGACTTATTGCCAGGAGATGGGAGTTCTGGACCCACTGAAAGCAAAAGTCAGTTACCTTTTTTTTTAATCCAACCAAGATATTTTGGTTGGAGGTGTTTAAAATGGTGAGCATTTGGTGAGGTTAAGCACCTGTCAGGAGGCTCTCCAGCACGAATGCTTTGCGGGTTTGCTCGTCAGTGGTTTAAAGAGTGACACCAAGGGGATCCTGAGTGAGCATCTGTATGTGAAGACTTTGGAGTGAGAATGTGTTGTAACTGCATTTGCTTCCAAAAGCTGACCGTCTATTTATGAAAACAAGTTAGCAGCAGTGAGACGACCTTCCAGCTCAGCCACAGCCTGTCGCTGTGGGATTGGTCCCTCTGCCTGTAACATTATGTAACAGCTGAGACACACACACACACACAGCCCAACCACAAGAGGAGTGTGTGTGTGTGTGTGTGTGTGTTTATGTGTGCATGCGTGTGTGGGTGTCTGGGTGTTTGTGTGTGTGTGTGTGTGTGTGTGTGTGTGTGTGTG
>JAPZDY010000002.1:5175869-5188101 GCA_029783645.1 Ctenochaetus hawaiiensis
TGTGTGTGTGTGTGTGTGTGTGTGTGTGTGTGTGTGTGTGTGTGTGTGTGTGTGTGTGTGTGTGTGTGTGTCAGTGTTCTCTGTGGTCAGACAGGAATGCATACACAAACACATACAAGTAGAGGGGACTCAATGTCAGTGGTGAGACCGGTTAAATCATTGACAACTGGATCAGATTGACTCTATTACATTTTGTTCTCCCACGCTGCTGTTTTCTGCTTGTCATTCTCTTAATTCCCCTGTTGCAGGCGTTTCCCTAAAGGCATCATCAACAATATTTCATTCAGTCATTGTTGGCTTTCATGTATCTGTTTTTTTTTAAATTTAACTCTATTTTTTTGTGCTAAACTTGAAGGATAAACATTATTTATCCCGGTTCCACCAAGACAACAACCAAAATAAGACATTTCTTTGAAGCTGCGAAGGTGCCATGGTGTATTGAGCTGTCAAACACACATCAAACATCAAACAAACTTTAAGAGAGAAGCTTATCCTCCCACGGTCTCAAAGCTCTGGAACAAGCTCATTATCATCTCGAACCAAACTTTGTTTAAATAGCTAAGTCTAAAATGTGAGAATAAGAACAAGCTTTTCGTTTTTCTAGAGTGCTTAGGATATCATTATTAATATTGGAAACCCATCTTTTTGTCTTTTTGGGTGACAAATTACTCAGGTTTTTGTGAAAATTATTCAAAATTTGCAGATGTTTCCCAAAAGGTACTGTTTAAATGATCACTTTTCTCAACTTTAATAACCTTGCCACCCATTTATTCATGATTTTAATTCATTTGCAATCCCAGACTCATATAAGTGCATAGAAGGTATCAATTCAACACCTCAAATTATGAACATTACTTAGAAAAATCCATCAGCTGTCCATTTTAATCCATTTAATGCACCATCTAGAGTTGATGAGTGACCCACCTTGCTTCATATTCCAAACTTTAACTTTTAAACTCTCTCTCATTTGATTTCTGTGACGCCACTGTTCTGTCTGTGTTGACTATTCAGGCTTGGCTACAAAAATGGCCTGAATCCAGGTGTCCTAAATGCAACAAACACGACAGCTGGTTCTCTGTTTTCCAACCCCTCCCATCCTTTTTACATTGTTTATTGTCTCTTCATTATCTTATTGTAACTCTAATCATGGCTCTGTCTGACACCCTCTAATCTTTGTCCAACTCTTTACCTCACCCTCATCTTTGTCCTCCACCCATCAGTGCTTCCCTGAACACACACCCCTATTCAGTCTCACCCCGTAACTTCTTCCAAAAAGCACTGTGAGCTTTTGACCAAAGAAGCCCTGATTGTTTGATACCAAACAACAGAGCTGATGGAATGAAGCTCGAAAAAACATATGTCACTATGTGTCTGTGAGTGGCTGGTGGGTTATGGAGATCTGATTTGTTGTTAATGTGCTGATCAGGTTGTTAATGTGTTGACAGAAGTTCAACCAAAGAGTGAAGAACCCTTTTAACTGTCAAGTATTTCACCATAAATTAAAGCAAACATAAGGAGAGAGTTAAAAATGTAAAACATAATAATAAAAAAAAGAAATTTGTTTTAATTACTGTTATTTTTAAGCTTCTCATGTGACCCCTGACATTTCATCTGTAACCCCTCTCAGTCCTGACCTGTTCTTTCTTACCAAAGATGGTAAATTACTGATCTGGTTAAATAAATAATAATTAAAAAAGATGATCCTGTAAATTTTAAAGCTTTTGGAAAAATGATTTCACTTTGACCTTTATGTGTTAAAAAAAAGGTTGAAAAACAAGACTGAAAAATTAATGAGTCAAATCACCAACATCATTGACATTTCTCACAAATTCTGCAGACAGCTCCATTGAGGATGCAAAACACTGTGTGGTCAATTTGAATAAAAGGACAGAAGGAGCCAACAGTGTTGGTGCTGTGAGGGGAGGAGGCTCTGTGCTGCCCGGCTGGGAGGCGCTGAGTTGCTGGGCTGGATTTAGACCTTCGGCAGGGGGGCTCTGACCGAGCGCTATGCTGATAAGAAGCACATATCATTGTGTGGTGTCATCTGTATTGCTGGGTAACCTTTTAAACAGAGCTTCAAAACAAAAGAATGCAACCTTTAAGTGTGTGTCATTTCAACAGCGGACTGCCTTGAATTTCAGTTTCAGGCCTGTTGTTGGCAGATATTTGATGTTGGGGACTGAGGCTATGAATCACAGATGTGTTGTATAAGTCACATTAATGTCAGTAAAGCAAACCCACTGAAGAGACACTGCAGAAGTCAACAACTTAATGTCAGTGAGCCTGTAAATGGATTTTAATGCCTTAAAGCTGTGAGTAGCCCTGATTGGAGAGGAGAGCCACGAGTGTTTCTGATCATTATGGGCTGTTCTGTCCACCCGGATATTAATAGCCACAAAGCAATGTCACTAAGTCCCCTGCTCCTGCTGACGGCTTTGTTTTCAAGCACATTCTTTCCATCTTTGTTTTGCTCTCAACTTATCCTCTGAGATAAGTCGCATTTCAATTCACTTTTAGCCCAGCAGGAGAAAACAGCACTTGGTGAATTGTGAATCAATTAGTGTAAATGTTGTGTTCTAAGGTTAGCATATTCATTGAGAAAAGAGAAATGAGAAAAGAGCTGAAGGGAGATTTTACTTGAAAATGGGGCAAAAAAATCTCTCTAATGAGACAAAACCATGCTGTGAAAACACTGAACACGATGTCATTTAATGGCAGAACCATGTGAAGATACAGTTTCATGACAAAAAAGTCGCTGAACTGAAGATTAAGAAAGCAGAAGAAACACACACGTTGAGCCATGGAGTGCGAGGAGGATGAAAGACAGGAGGGGGAGGCTATTTTCAGGATTGTGTATCAGAAATGACAACTGTTGCTCCCCTCACCCTGTACTCTTTCCAAACCTCTTTATCAAATCCTGCTTTCCCTCCTGCTCTTAACCTCAGGGCCTCAAATGCTGTGAACTTTTCCAACCACAGACCCTTCTCTCCATCGCTTTGTGCGTCTCATGATAAATATAGAACACTGTTATCCTTTCCAAGTGAGCAGTGACACACGTGCGCGCTGCTCAATCACGCATTGGACCAAACAGTATATAAGGGCCATGGGAGAGTGACTGCAGGAGAGCGAGATAATAAGAGACATTACTGAACACAAACAGGAAAACTAACAGAAAGAAATCAAGACAGAAGAGCTGTGTGTGTTATTTCTTGCATTTAAGCTTCTTTAAGACTCCCAGAGTAGCTACAAGAAGAAGAAAAATCAACTTTCTCCGCCTCCCTCTTCCATTCCTGTACACTCCTCCTCTGCCTTACCCCAGCTTCTCAGCCATCCATGAGTGTGACCAACTCCTCTGCCTATCGATCGGAGCGCAGTTTCCACCAGACTTCATCCTCATCCTCGTCCTCTGGTAACCCATACATGGAGAAGAGCCGGGGACTTTTCACTGAGGACTTTGGCTCCTTCATGAGGCCTGGGAACGACGCCTTGGGGTTTTCCAGTAAGTCGAACACGATTTAAAGTCTCTTTAACTGGTTTTGTATACAAAAGTGGTTTATGAATGATAGCAACCGCAGGCTGAAGTGACAGCTTTGACTCCTAAGTAGGCTTATGCCTGTGCTTGAAAAGGGGTTTGTTTAAATGTAGTGTTTTTTCCCCCAACGTGGTCATAAAACATGTCTGAGAGTTCAGAGGAAGGAGACAACAGACAGCACTGGTTCCAAAAGGCAAAAGCACTCTGGTGTGGTTGATGTGTGTGTGAACAGATGTGTTTCTAAGCAAGATAGTAACCATGGTGCTGTCTTGTAGGGATTAACTTAAGTGAAGGGGAAAAAAATGAAATATAACAGAGGCACCCAAAGAACACACTTGAAGTTAGAGCTGTAATTTTAGAGAAAAAATAAAGTGTCTGTTCATCTTCTAGCTTAGTACAGTTTATTCTGCATCAGTTCACTCCTGGTACACAAAGGCAGTTAAACGCGTGACATCTGAGCTTTAAGTTAAGAGTCCATGTGGTCCTTGTGTCTGGGATGGAGCAGAATTGTTTTGGAACCATGGTTGGTATCCCATAGGTGAAGCAAAGGAGCCTAAGGGTGGGTGCAGCTTAGGGGAAAGCACAGTACAGACACACACATGCATGCAACCCGGGGAATGCTGGACAGACTGCCAGCAGTGTGACTTCACACACTGAGTATCTGGAATGACGCCTGCATAAGGAATGACCAGATGGTTACCCGGTGATCAGCGTACACACTGAATACGTACACACACGCACACAGTGGGAATGATGTCACACAATCACTGAAGCTGGATGTGTGAAATCAGGGGCTAAAATCACACACACACACACACTCATTTCTAGTCTGCTGGCGTGTGTGAGGTCATGTGTTAGTTTCTTCACTGAGGTCAGAACGGTTGGGAACACACACTCGTCACTGACGGACGATGCATCAGACTGCAGGATTATCAGGTTTCTCCTCTGTATCCTGATACTGTCTGCTGCTGCCATGTTTCTCATTCAGAACATTAAAGCTGAACCACTTAATCTATCTATATTAACAATGTTTCTGATGATTATGTGTAATGAGACATACACACAGAGAAGTATCACCAAACTCGGCAGTCCCCTTGGCTTTATAGTACTTTTAAGTTTCTTCTAACTTATTGTTTTGGTTTTTCATCTCCCAAACTCTGTTTCCATCAAATCCATTTTTGAGCCATATCATGCAGATCTCATCAGTAAAATGGCTCTAACATATCTGTTAGCTACCTGTCCAGCACCAAACAGCAGACAGATTAGGTTAGCAACTAGTTGTGGGAAGTTATTAAACTAACATGTATCAGGTGGACAGAAACACATTTCAAGAAACGCTGATGTTTCTCTGTGTAAATAACATTTTACCAACAAATTTGCTTACAACTTTATAAAGTGATAAGACTGTGATTTGGATGGTGTTTTAAGATTTTTTCAGTGCTGCCATCAAGATAACATCTATGAATGCAGCTTTAAATTACACAAAGCCCAAAAAATAATTAAGGTATAAATCTTTTAGAAAACAAGTTTACAAAAAGAATAAAAAAAATCTTGGTGTTACACTGCTGACATCTCATCATTGCCATATCTGAGCTGTGATTTTAGAAAGACTTCGTGCTGTACTGTATACAATAACTCTGGGCTCATCCAAAAATGGGCAAAAAGAGGTGGATTGTGAGTGGAGCCGAAGAGTGATTGAAGACTTGTAGCTGACATGAAGCGGACAGATAGTCAGCTGCACTTGAAGCGGCCACACCCTAAATTATTCCAAACATTAAACTTTAACATAGTTTAAATAAGTAAGTTATATAAAAATAAATGAACCGAGTTAAATAGCAAATAAAAAAAATCCCTTTAAATTTATCAGGAAGCTTTAGAGACCAGAAATGTTTTTTGTACCAGGCTGTAAACATTTTTATTTCTGTTGTAGAAGTGTTTTAAAATGGGGCTCTGTGAAGATTTTGGAGCGAGCCTCAAGTGGCCATTCTAGGAACTGCAGTTTTTAGCACTCAGTTGGCTTTGTTTTTCAGCCCTGTAGGTTAATCAGCAGGATGGTGACGAAATTGAACACAAAAATAAAAATAACTGAAAATCTTGCAGCAACATTTCATGGTCATGAATTAGTGAGAGCCTAACATGTCTTTGACTGATCCCTAAGGAAACTAAACATACAGGTATTGCAATTATCACCATTCCCTAATTATCATATCTGAAATATGTGAGATTACCATCTTTAGCAAGTGACATAAAAGAAAATTCTGTGAAAATTCTCAGGCAAAAAAGAAATACAGATGTTTCCTCCTGTGGTCCAACACTAATTTCTCAACTTGTTGTGGATTTAGGTGGAGCTGGAAATATCAAGACTCTGGGGGATTCTTACCAGTTCACAGTTGATGTGCGAGACTTTTCTCCAGAAGACGTCATTGTCACCACATCCAACAACCAGATTGAAGTCCATGCAGAAAAGGTGGGCAGCCTGTTTAGAAAGGCAGCATGGGCTTTAGTCTTTGTGTTGTTAACTAAATTCCCGACACACAATAGTCAAAAGTTGTCTAATTGGAAGCTGAAAAAATCATTTACCTGTCATGATACGCTAAGGCACTGCTGTGATTCTGTCTTTAACAGTTGGCCCAGGATGGTTCGGTGATGAACACTTTCACACACAAGTGCCAGCTACCTGACGATGTGGACCCCACCTCAGTGACATCATCACTGGGTGCTGAGGGGACCCTAACAGTCAAGGCAAGGCGACACCCGGCCAAACACGAGCTTGTACAGACCTTCCGCACGGAGATCAAGATCTAGAGAGACATCCACTTTCTGACTCCAAACCTCTCACCTTTTTTTGTGTTTTTATGCTACTTCCTCTTTTTCCTGTCTGCACTTAAACCATTCTACTTCACACACTCAGAGAGTTTGTACTGTACTCTGTAAAACATACCACGTCCTCGCTCCATGGCTGCAACAATACCTGTTGCGGCTCATTTATATTCTGAGTTAGTTCACCATACACAGCAGACGTAGGTCAAACCTGCACCTAATGTATTGAGACAAAGGGGCTTGGACATGTACAGCGTTACTTCACTCCTGTCCTCTACCACAGGTCTAAAAACAAACCTTGCCTCTGAAAATGATTGTTACCACGTTAATAATAATTTATTGTCTATTATTATATGTGTGAATAAAATGATCCTGCTTTGTCAATAAACATCATTAAAGTTATGGACCTGGAGTGTGTGATGACAACTTGTTTAATAAGCTGTTTTTATAAGTTTTACTCGTTTCATTTTCTCGCTGATTAATTTAGAAGCCAATGTGAAATGTATGGTTTACCCAACACATCTGTTTTTTCTCTATGTATCCACACAGAAATGAGGTACTAGGTGGGTACGCAGTGAACACAAGAGAAACTACTCAATCTCAAATCAATGCCAGCAGCATTCAGTTTCTGTGCCAGAGCGTAAAAAAGACACTTTAATTCAGGCTTTTGTGTGTGGAGACAACTATTAGGCCTCCTCTGTTTTTGAGAGAAAAGATGTTCAAAGGGCTCCGTGGGCTATTCAAGAACAATAATTTAGAAGCATTTGTTATGTAGCTTTAATTTGTGCCACAGGCTGTGGCCTTTGCATTTTGGTGTGCTTCTCCTTGAGGAAGGGCACGATGATTAAAAACACATCACATAATTTATGATGTTACACCAAAGTATTTGATGCTCCTAAAATCTTTGGGGGGTGATTGTATATATCATTATTCTTAAAAAAAAAACAAAAAAAAAAACATGGGCTCTGACACTCAATACTATATGGTATACGATACACGTAAATCTGGGTTAGGGTTAGGGTGGGTTAAAGCATCTTGGGAAGGTTCATTATTGGTTCTTTTATTAACTTATGTATAAATCAATTTAATAACTCTTGTGTTGCTTGCGGTGGTGTATGTTCTTTCAACAGAATAGGCCAGTATCGCATAACTCCACCCTATTGCACCACCTCGCGGTCATCATCAGCACAGCACATGTTCCCACTGCGCATGCTCAAGCGATACATCCGGCCGGTCCCTATCAATCGATCAGAGAGAGGAAGATGGTGGTGGATGGAGTTGGCGGGGCAAGATCGATCACCGAAAAACTCGATTGGGTTTGTTTTTCCTAACTGAGTAAAACACTCCACAACAGCGCCTGGTTCAGCAGACTGAACCCGGAGAGAAGAGGCGACAACAAGGAGGTAATACGGGAGTTGTTATGTACAAAAATGGCGTTTAAATTAAGCGGAAAGAGGGAGCTAGCGGTGAAAACAACAGGGGATGAAGACAGGCCTGCCTCGTCGTTCCGCCATCTTGTCCCTTCACTACATGCATGTTAAGGCACGCTAAATTAATCCCTGATAACAAAGCTACAAGGATGGAGGAATTGTAGTCGATGTGTTGCACTGTCAAACCAAGCTATCAAGACTTTTAGAGACGCTAATTATTAAATCACAAGATGTTAATTGCTGATAAAAATTCCGGTGTTTTGTGTTAAGTTGCTTTAAGGTATCAGCTGAAGGTAAACTAGTGTCACTCATTCTGGTCATTTCTTTGCCACTCTTAATAAAGTTAGCTTCAAATTATCTTATATATTGAATGAATGAATGATTGTTTTTTTTCTGGTAATGCATTTTTGAGTAAAATTCTGCTGAGCCTGTCCGTGGTATGTTTTGGTAACTTAGTGAAGAAAAAATCGCCTGAAAAGTGTAGACACCACTGACAATACAACACAAATCAGACTCCTGTAACATCTGTTGACATACTATAAATACAAAACAAGACATACATCAGTGCAAATGTTGGGATTATTTGTACTGTAAAATGTTTGCATCCATTGACGTAACCTTAGTTATGAATTCATTTCATGTAAATTTGAGTGAACTGCTGGATGATATTTTAATAATAAGTTATTCAAGATAAAATCAATTTCTAAAAGTTCCAGACTCTAATTTGAATATTGTGAATTAATGATTTTTTTGATTATATGGCTTTTCAAGAGTGTGCTAGTTTTTACTAAAAGCCTGTACATCATATCTCACACACAAGCTATCTGAATAATTAAAAATGTGTTTGCTTTACTGTGCTCAGGGGGGTTAGAGAGTCACATCAGATGTGAACAGCACAGACTGGTAAAGACAATAAGTGCCATGCAGTGTAAATACAAACTGATTTACCAGTTCATCTCTCACCCTTTCCAATGTTGTCACCTTTGGTCAGCAGTCCAGAGAGCCTGTGCCCGGCTGCAAGCCTCCTCCACCATCCTCAAGCCTGCAGGACGATGGAGTTCCCGTGGCACAGTGGGAAGGTCCTGGAGCAGCTTAACCGCCAGCGCAGGCAGGGCCTGCTGTGTGACTGCACCTTTGTTGTAGACGGTGTGGACTTCAAGGCCCACAAAGCAGTGCTGGCGGCATGTAGCTTCTACTTCCGCACACTCTTCCTGGACCAGAAAGATGTGGTACATCTGGACATCAGCAATGCAGCGGGTGGGTTCCTGTCAACCTGTGAATGCATATGTCTGTATACTTTCAAATGATCTATTTAATTAGTTTTGTCATTTGCATCTTCTAGTGCTTTAGCTTTGCATTCTAGTACTTTACTTAAATATTAGTAAAAGCTCTACCATCACTTGCTCCATAATAAAACCTGTTGTATTGTTGCTTGTGGCTTGCAGGTTTGGGTCAGGTCCTGGACTTCATGTACACAGCAAAGCTAACTTTAAGTCCACAAAATGTGGAAGATGTGCTGGCTGTTGCTAATTTCCTCCAGATGCAAGAAATTGTAAATGCCTGTTCTGCCTACCAGTCAATGGCAAACACAGCTCCGTCCCTCATTACACTGGATTTTTCTGTTGGTGAGTCCAGTTTTCACATAGTTTTATCATCTTTTTCAGTTTCTGATTCCCTGTGAATTCTCAGGTTTTATGTAATTATTGGATCGATTCTATTTACAATTTTGTCTATGTATACATTGTCCTTAATTTCATCAGCTTTGCTGGAGTGGGTCTATTATTGCTATTCAGAAAAGATGTAGACAAGTTAAACAATATCACTTTTTTGTGTTAATTTAATTTAAATAATCAGATGTTTTTGATTGTGTCTGTAATTCCTAAGGGCAAAGTATTTGCCCTGGCGGTTGTGACAAAGTATTTCCCCTCTCACTGCATTTTTTCGCAGCTATAACAAATAGCTTTCTTTATCTGCATTATAAGGGAATAACAGAGCTATGATAACTTTAAACTGTTGTCCTTGCATTTTTATTGCTAAACTGTTGTTGTATAACCTGATATTGATGTATTATAAAAATTTGGACCTAGTAAAGGTTTTCTCTGATATAATAATCGTGATATAATTTTATAGATTTGATACTGAAACTTGTGCACCATGTTCTATTCAAAGAAAGAAACATTTCTGTTTTTGCTTTAACAAAACAGAAGACAAAACAGGTGGCGAAGAGCAGAGAGAGGAACTGGAGAGTCACCTGGCAGAAGTGGCATCACAAGCAGAGGGAAGCCCTGATGGAGCCCCCATAGATGAAAAAGAGCTCACACAAAATGAGTTGACCTCAAAGGAAGACGTCTCTACTGAAACAGAACAGACTGTTTCTCAGCCCAACCCTGCTGGTACCCGCTCAGGCCGAAGGAGACCCCCCAAAACAACCACCCTTTCTGCTCAAAAGAAGACATCTGTCAAGAAGGAGGAAGAAAGTGCTGCACGAGATGCACCTGGATTTCAGGACGACCCCTCTGACACTGACTACACACCCAGTCAGTACTTTTTTTTTTTTAACATGACGTCTAACCTGCCTGTTTGGCCTGTGTTCTAACATTTATACACAAAAAATAAAAGGTCCACATGATGCATTACAGTGCCTGTGAGAAGTGTTGATCTTTTGACAATTAAACTAAAAGATATTTTCTCTCTTTTGTTTGTAGAATCTCATTTAAAATCTGCCAGCAGCTCCTCCTACATGAGCTCTCGGGGGAGAAGAATCAGAAAACCTCCTCGACGAAACTTCCCGCCTGGTGAGCAGGTTGTGTTCGTTTGCTCTGCAGCATCAACCCAAACAACCAAACAAGATCCCATTCCTCTAAACTTAGTACTGGTTGGGAATTGATTGAGGATCATCATACAGAAACATGTTCCAGTCAAGAAAAAGTAAAGGAATGTGATACATTTGAAAAAAATCTTCTTCAGTCAGGAGCTTTATCAGCAGAGTTTCAGTAGAAATAAATGATTTTTACAGTGTTGCTCTATTTTAGTTCTGTATTTAATACGAGGTATTGAGTTTACAAGTGGCTTTCTAGAACCTGCAGATACATTGCTTTGATAGCAATTGTTTTTTCCAGTCCAGACTCCAGAAAGTAAGTCATTTTCAAAAGCCATGTTGTTGCCCTCATAGACAATGACTCAGAGGATGAAGGCACATCAAAGACAAAAGCTGGGATGAAGGGGGCGGAGCAGGCAGGAGAGCAGGAGGAAGACTCTGGAGAGACTGGCAACGGGGAAGCTGATAATGATGAAGATGGGGCTGGAGAGGAAGATGGCGAGGTTAGCCAGCAGATGGAGGGAGTGGATCCAGGCAGCGACACAGACAGCAGGCAAACGGAGTCAGCGTCCATGAGCAGCCGATCCGAGTCCAAGCCCTACAGCTCTGTCACACACAAATGTGAGGTGAGAAATAGTCTGAATACACAAGGGAAGAATAAATTAACTTATTACTTTTGTGTGCACTTTCTGTTAGACTTCATGCAGTTTTTAGCTTGTGCAGGAAAGTAAATATCATCAACTTCTCACTAGCTACTGTGGAATAGCACTGCATATCACTGCACCAGGCACACCGAGCTGTTTTTCCTGATGCATTCTGCAAAGGCAATAAGCTGATATATGTGCATCAAATGTGAGATTGCTGTTGATGCTGGGAGCTTTTATGCAAATCTTGGTGATGCAAGAAGTTTCGAGCAGCTGTTGGTTATAGTTACATACAAGTCTTTGATTAAAAAGTTTTCGTGAGTAAACTTCTCTATATATTTTCATCTTTTCAGGACTGTGGGAAGAAATTCACCCACACTGGTAATTTCAAGAGACACATGCGCATTCACACAGGAGAAAAGCCGTTCAGCTGTCGAGACTGCAACAAGGCTTTTTCTGATCCTGCAGCCTGTAAAGCCCATGAGAAAACACACAGGTAAATCACACACATTTTGTACACCTGCATTCCTTTTTACTTACAGATACCTACTAAGCTCCGTCAGCTGCCATACCAATTTTTGAGCATTTCATTTCTCCAGCCCTCTGAAGCCATACTGCTGCTCGACCTGTGGAAAGAGCTACCGACAGATCAGCCTGCTTAACCTGCACCGCAAACGCCACACAGGTGAGGCACGGTACAGCTGCAAAGTGTGTGGCAAGCTCTTCACCACATCTGGAAACCTGAAGCGCCACCAGCTGGTGCACAGCGGCGAGAAGCCGTACCACTGCGACTTCTGTGAGAAGGCCTTCTCTGACCCCACCGCCAAGATGAGACATCTGGAGACACACGACACAGAGAAGGGCAACAAGTGTCCACACTGTGACAAACGCTTCAACCAGGTAACAACATGTTTGGAAAGGTTTTAGTTGACAGAGAAAAATCTGTCTTTTCAGATTTTTTTTTTTAAATAAAACATATTTAAACTCA
>JAPZDY010000002.1:5198670-5226490 GCA_029783645.1 Ctenochaetus hawaiiensis
ACCATGAAAGCTGTGAATTAGCGGGGCTGTTACATTCAATGTATTCATCCGACAGCCAAAACTGAAGCGTTAGTTTAGTACCATTTGCTTTATCTTTGACAAGATAATGTTTGCTAGCTCAGGCGAACGGTGTTAGCTTTAGCAAAACAAGAGCTGTGCTTAAGGAGTCAGCTGACAGTCTGCTGTAAGGTGCCAACGGACCAGTGATGGATCAACTGAAAGTAAAGGATCGCATACTAGAAAACATCTCCTTGTCTGTAAAGAAGGTAAGCGCCAACCGGTTGATGAGCAAACTCATCGGGAGAAATGTCGCATAATTTAAGTGTTTTCACATGCTTGAATTACTGTGGCTAACGTTAGGTCATCTTTTGTCTGCCAAAGAGGGCAACTTTCAAGTCTGGGGGGACATTTCCAGCCCGCTGTCATGGAAGGGCCTTGCCCTTCCTCATTCAACATTAAGAAAATACCGTATGAACTATTCCCTACATGTTTTTATAATCACCCTTATTGTTTTACCACTCTAGCCTTTGGCTGTTATATTCTACTTTCTTTTTTCTTTTTGACCATGGAGAACAATAGGGGCACAAAGCCTCCTGGTGTCTGCCCACAGTCGCATGTGTGGTAAACACGCCAGCAACCACACTGCGGACACATATATTATCAGCATTTTCATAAGGATTAGCTAGTGGAGCGCCGCTCCTAATTTCTGTTTAGGTTTCTGCAATATTTAATAGGTTTTGTGGTCCAACTGTGCCTGGTGTTGTGACATTAACGTTACTTTTTACATAACTTGACATGTATTGTATCTTCTTCCTCCTCCCACTGACTGTTGATCCTTGTCACTTTCCAAAAACATGTGCATTTGAGTTTTTACTTTGAATGGGCTCTCATCTCCCGTTTTTACTCTCATCTATCTCTTTATTATGTTGTGGTTAGTGTAGTAGATGATGGCACTTGAAATCCTCATATGTTTTTTTTTCAATAAAGTGAACCCAGTATGATATCTAACTTCCTTCATCCTTATTTGTCCGAACTTTTCAGTCCAATTATCCTAATTCTTTGTGTGACTGTTAAAGGGCTAATGAAATGGTATGGCATAAGCCTCCGAGACAGAGTACAGTGTTTACCTCAGACAAACACTGCTTAGTCATGTGATGATAGTCACAGGATATAAATTCCCTTTCTAGGGTCACAATCGTCAAAGCTGCTATTGGTACCTCAGGGTTTCAGTGCTTTGTGCAGGGATTGAGTTCAAGGGGGTTCTGTTGGTCACTGTAGGATTGTTGACCTCAACAAAACACATAGCACAATCTGCATGAACAAATGGTACTTTTCAGTAAAACTTTCCACATATAACACTTAGCTTTGTGCATGTCAGTAGAATTGTAGAATTTTTGTAAATTATTCCAATCCAACAAAATACTTACAATGTAGTTAATTTAGAGTTGTTTTGTTATTGTAGCTCTGCGTGCCATCACATTTGTTTTGAAATGAAGCAATGACACAAGGATAAAAGAGGGACTTGGATCATTAATTGCATGCACAACAGATGCACAGCCCAGGAATTTTAGCCCTCATATTCCCTTGATTTTACAGGCAGGCACTTGGTGTTTTCCCTGGTGATGCTCTGTCAGACCTGTGCTGCAGCCAGCTTCACTTACTGCTTGTCTCATGGGTTTCTTGCCATCAGTTTGGTCTTTAGCAGAGTACCCGCAGACTGGAGGCACAGCAGTAAAACACATGCTTGGTTGAATTTAGGTCAAGACAAGCATTCCACTGCTTGGAACTAAATATCTTGGTTCCTTTGACTGTATTTTGCACTGTAGGATCATTGTCCTGCTGCACTGTCCCAAGCCATGGGGAAAATCAGTGCTTACTCCATACTGATGTGAACAACATCAAGCAACCTTAATGCCCGGTGCCTGCTCATTCTTTAGGTTTTGTGGTTTAATTTCAGTCACTGTGCTGGACTTAAGAGCCAGAACAAGGAAGTGACTTGATCATCAAGTTAGACATGCTTTAAGGCTGGAAAAAACTTGCTTTTTGCAATAATACAGTTTCGTAATTGACCATTTTGCATGCTTTTGAAATTTCTTTCAACCAACTTCCTGGAGAATCATTCAGCATAACCGATTGGTTAAACAGTCATTGATAATGGCCTAGAAGAATAATAGAAGAAACTGAGTTTCCTAGAAGAAACAGAGTCCACACAGAATGTGAAAGCTGGTTTCTGGTACATACTCTATTACAAAATATTAACAAATAACAAAATTTTCCTTTAAATCCATGTGCCCTCTGAATTCAATTCTGAATACCACCCCAGCCTACTGGCGGATTTGTAAGTGGAGTTGAAGTAAAAATGAATGTCTTTTTCCCTAGCAAAACAAACAGTAGAAAAAACATCTTTCTCTTTCTCTCTACAGTTGCAGAGTTACTTTGCAGCCTGTGAAGATGAGACTCCAGCCATCCGAAATCATGACCGGGTCCTTCAGCGCCTTTGTGAACACCTTGATCATGCTCTGCTTTATGGGTAAGGGGCTCGTCTTAATTGCATACTAGGAAGAGGAAAAGTGCAAAGTACATATATTGAACTGAATTGTTTTTATTGTTAATGCAAAACATCCTTTTGTAAATCTTATCATTCTAATATGGCTTACAAACTACCAAATATCCCTTTATGTGAACTGTCACAACTCGTGCTCTTGGGGCAATTTTAGCAACTTTTAGACTCAAGCTACAAATAACTATGTGGCCATTTTGGCCTCATGAATATGATATTATTGACCATTTTCTATGCTGCAGGTTGCAGGACATCTCCTCAGGCTACTGGGTCCTGGTCCTTCATTTCACCAGGAGAGAAGCTGTCCGTCAGATAGATGAGCTTCAGCACATAGCAACCAACCTTGGTCGAAGTGAGATATCTCATTCACAAAGTCACACACTCACACATACTTCACTTTGGTTGTACAATAAAAGTTTATCTTTCAGTGGGTTATGCACTTAAAAAGAGCTCTTCTCATTTATGTGTAGGTCGTGCATGGTTGTACCTGGCATTAAGTGAGAGCTCTTTAGAGAGCTATTTACGCCTCTTCCAAGAGAACCAAGCATTGCTGCATAAGTATTATTTCAAGTAAGTCATTTTATTCGTCCTCAGATCTTTCCTGAATCCACAGTTGATGCTATGTAACAAGGGGAAGTTGTATTGCGTTTCAGGAATTACTGTTCTGCTGAGTTAATGTTATGTGGGATAACTGAAATATTTTTAAGGTAGTAGTTCTCTGTGGCTCTTAACTGATTTTCTTCTCCACTAGGAACGCACTGGTCTGCAGTCATGACCATCTTACACTCTTCCTCACGTTGGTGTCTGGCCTTGAGTTCATTCGCTTCGATCTGGAGCTGGTTAGCTTAAATATCATTACAATGTCAAGATAAATTCAGCTCTGTAATGTTAGCAGCACATCTGTGAAGTTTCTGTTGGGCTCTGCTGGTTTAGGATGTGCCCTATCTGGACGTGGCCCCCTACATGCCAGAGTACTACAAACCCCAGAACCTGCTGGACTTTGAGGAAAGGCTGCCCAGCTCAGACAGCTTGTCCCTGCACTCTTTCACTTCCCTCACCTCCACCAACCTGGAGTGGGATGACAGTGCCATAGCTCCCTCCAGTGAAGGTAAGCAGTGAGATGTTGTGATCCTGACCTTTGAGTATTAGGTGTCTGCAGGTTCTGAGTGAGGTCCAAACTTGTATTTACTGTTAAATAAATATGTATCTGACACATTGAAACTACAGCTGTAGCTTTTTTAATTTGGCTCAGCTTAATTATCATGAGCTTCTTGATCCACATATTTAAGGTCCTGATCTGACTAAAGAGCTGATAAGCTAAAGTTGTTAATACAATCTTAAAAAAGAAAAAAATGAGAATAAATCCTGAAATTGAAATGAAAGAATCAGCACTCTTTCAACATTTGTGTGTAGTTTGTGCAACTATAACAGTTGTACAGTAATGTTATAGAGTGTGCTCAGTTTACCTCCCAATGATCTTTGGCTGGATACAAACAACAGCTCACAGAGAGCTCATAAACTCTGCAACAGCCAAGTTTAATTTTAGATCATCAAAATGCCAAAAAATGAGAAGCTGCTGGCTGAATTTTTTGCACAATGCTATTTGCTAATTAAGGAGAGGGTAGAAGAGATTTTTTTTTAAGTCAGAACCTATATTAGTGTATTTTGACAAGCTGGGTGCCTGAACAAATTCAATAATTTATGTGACCAGATAAATTTTCACATTTCCACACTTGTAATTTTTTTCACAAATTAAGCAATATGCTTGCAGTGTTGAGGCCAGCTGTCATTAATGAGAGCAGCGTATAGCAGGATTAAATGAATAAAACAAAGTACAGTCAAGTAAAGAAAGAATCTGATTTGACCAGCTTTATTTTGACAAATACTTAGGATGCACTTTTTTCTATCTAAGAAAGAAGCTTAATCATAACCTGTATTTATGCATTCTTAAAGGCAATGAAGGCTAAGATTTAGGGTTAGGGTCAGGGCCTGTAGGGCATTGTTGTGCTTATATTGGAAATGGGTTGACGCACAGTTATGCCACTTTATATACATAGGGTCATGGAAGAAAATTGGCTTATTATTGCTCTGTTTATTGACTATAGTTTCGTTATGATAATAATATTTAATGATATAAATTTCTTGTATTGGCTGCACTTTCATCAGCCTAATAATTTTTATGCTTTCCTACCAGATATCAATCCTTTAAAACAGGCCTGGATTGGCCTTTATAACGATCCCTAGGTCTGAATCTAGACACTTGTTTTCTTAACCATTTATTTGGTTTAATCCCTCGCTTCACTTTGTCACTCTCAGACTAACCGGTTTGACAATCATATAAACTCAAACTGATTTTTAATTAATCAATCATCAGGCAGTCACTCCTCTTTAAGTTATCCCTGTTAGATATCTAGTTTCAGTTCTATATGCTGCTGTTTCTTGAAATGCCTCAAAGCTGAATATTTATTGTTAAATGGACTTGTGATGTGGTCTCTTGGTGAATGGCAGCTCTTTTTTTGTGTTCATGATCTGATCTGACCCTGTTGGACCCGTGCAAGTACACACTCATATGCTTTGGCACAATTTCAGCGATTTCAGGCTAATGGCATGTTGAAGCGGATTGTTGGATTGATCCTTGCAGACTGTTGCGACTCATGGATACCAAAGTGCATTTTATCAAATGGATCAGTTGGCGTGCAGAGACCCATGGTTGCAGAATGATCTCATTAGGCTGTTTGCTACACTTAGTGGATGCTTTCCCCATTGCTCTCCAAAAAGTACTGAGTCAGTTTCCTTGTTTTAGTTCCTAATTGTCTATTTTTTTCTCCATTGCTTCTGTTATTTTGTATATTCACCATATGTCATGTTTTTTTTTCTGTTTCCGTGCCATTGTCTCAGTCTCCTCTCTTCTCTCCATCTCTCTCTAATGTTAAATGTTATCCCTCCTTTTTTTAGATTATGATTTCGGTGACATCTTCCCCGTGTTGCAGTCATTGCCAAGTGCAGACTGGGAAGGTGGGACATTGGTCAACCCCTCCCCTTCCCTTCCATCCCTCTCTCTTCTATCGAGCATGTCCATCCAACAGTTTGTGCTTAATGCATGTTGGGTACTCTAGCCAGAAAATAAACATGGTAGTATTTTAAAACATCTGCACACTTAGCTTGTGCAGAGGACAGCTGATAAAAGAACATGAAAACAAATTTGATCAAAGGGGCATAAAAACACTGTTTTGGTTTTTAGGAATGGATTCATGTGCAAGTATGTGAGTTTGGATCTAAAGTTACATGGCACATGATCACTATGATTACTGTGTAACTGGATTTTAGAACATTAAATTGGAGGCCAGTAGTTATTTATTATTGTACACACAACCCTCTGTGTTCACCACTATAGGCTGAGCCAACCGAAAGCCATCTTTTGCTACACATTATACATTAATTTTTAGTTTTTGTAGTTTTTAGAATTTAATACAATAGTGCCCACATATTTTTAGTAATGCTTTTTCTTGATGATATTTTTTAGTTTAATTGATCAAAACTTAAATGGGCAATGTGTCATCATACATAATAAGTTTACAGGTAAGTTCTGGAAGAAGCACAGCACTTTGGTTCACTGGGAAATTCACTGTTGGGGAGGGTGGTTCATGGAACTGTCATCCATCGTGTTCTGCATGTGTTACTCATCTGGGCAACGGTCCTACTGCTCACTCTGCCTTATTATTTACCACAGCAAGATAAATGCCTGATGTAACTGGTACTCACCTCGTGCAGTCTGTCTCCATTACATTGTGTCATCTGTTTGTCTGGTGTAGTGTTTTTTTGTAATGTCTTCTCTTCCTGTGTGATATGTGGCACTGGCCTAGGTTCAGTTCAACTGTAGCTTTAGTGTACATTGCCGTGTGCTCTGACAGCACGCATTTGCAGTAGGCTGCCATATGCCTGTCCCCATGAGTTACTATTTATTTTATGTTCTAATTTTAAATTGCAGAAGAAATTGTGTGAAGTCCTCTCATGATGAATCCCATACATACAAATACATAAATGCATACAAAATTGCCAAAAGGTATTATTTAAATGTTTGTTTATTATGATTCATCTCCAACTACAGAAGGAATGCTTAACTTAGGCTTGTGCCACTGCAAAGAAAGCAGCTGCCTGTGTGCCTACTTGATGTCCTCTGCATTGCATTTTGTGCCTCTCTGACCCTGCTGAAGAACTGCAAACAGCCCTGCAGCCCCTAACATTTATTTGTCTGTTATGCTAATAAAGAAATACACAATGTTTTGGGAAATTTGTTTTGTTGGTTAACTTTATAATGGTGATTTCAGTGGTTAAGTGGGACAGAATGTGTATGAATTGAAACAATTATTACAATTTTATATACGATTAAGATATTACGATTACGATTACTTTTAACATCTCTCTAAAGCAAATATTTTTTACCTTATGATCCTTTTATGTTCATGATTTGTACCACACAACTTACCAACAAGACAATGCCAAAAATATAGTGAATTTCTTTTATGAGTACACCATAGATTTAAAGTGATACTTCATTTTAACTCTTAGTACTTGATTTTTTTATGTTAGAGGGTGATCTGACTGACCAAGCCAGCTGCCCACGATCCAGTGGCTCTGATCCGCAGACAGTCATCAGTGACACAGTGGTCCTTTCAGCAGGCGCTGTCAAGGTGAAGGTGGCAGCTCATCTTTCGCCACAGAGCCCCACATCCAACAGACACAACCCCTTTAATGAGGACTCGGACACCAACAATACCAACACCTCAGCCGACGTCACCCCAGTTCATGTGGCCAGCCATCACAATGCTACAACCACAGGAGATGACGTGGAATATGCCGGCAACGAGCTGGAGGTCATCAGGTATAGTAGCCAAAGCTGTGTTTTCTGTCTAATAGGCTCAAATTTTATCTGATAATCAAATTGTATGAGCACAGAGGAACTGTAGCTAACCAATCTGGTCCTCCAGGGTGGCCAGACGAAGGAAACCCACCAAGAAGCGACGAGGGAAAGGCTCCACAGATTCGAGCAGCAGCATCCATAACTCTGCCTCCTCTGAGCACATGGAAATGGACAACGGTCTCCTGGCTTCAGATGATTTGGATTCATTAAACTGCACTTTAATCCAGCTGGATGCTGAGACAGAGTTGAGAAGAAGCAGGGGCGGATCAGAGGTTGTGGAGGAAGGAGATGAGGATGGATTGGAAGGCCTCCTGCGGCTCCCAGAGATGACAGACACCTCCATGGACACCGTGGGCAAACCCCTCCGGGATGTCATGGAACGGCTCAATGGGGCTTTGGATAAGGAGGAGGCCTGGGAGCAAGGCGGGGGAGAGGAGGCAGGGGAGAAAAACAACAAAGGCTGTGAGCAGAGTCCCGAGCCCCCTGCACAGCAGCCCTTTCGAGAGGATTCTGGGGGCGAGCCACCTGACCGGGCCCCAGGAGAGACGACTTTGTCCCCTCTGGTCACAAGCCCAAACTTCTTGCAGGCCTCTCCTGCGCCTTCAGACTTGTGCTGCTTTACCCCCTTCAGTCCAGACTCTACTCCCTCGAGTGGTGGCCACTATGACTCTGCAGAGCATAGTCAGTCACAGACTCTTTCAGGTGGCCTTGAAGGTGAAGGAGAAGCAAAAGCGGCACCAGGACAGGAGCCAGACATGAAGACTGAGGAGGAAACAGACAACAATCAGGTTTCTGAGGCAGCAGAAGAACTACAAGAGGAGAAACTCAGTCCTTCTGACACTTCACATCCTGCAGAGTTTAAGTAAGTAGCTTCTACAAAATTAGCTGTTTGTTGTTATTAAATTGTTTAAAGTGTGTCTAATTTTCTTCATGGTTCATATCTCAGGGTGGACAACAATCACTTGCTTCTCCTCATGATTCATGTATTCAGAGAAAATGAAGAGCAGCTCTTCAAGGTAAAAAAAGAAACAGACAAACTGATTCTTTTTTTGTTTTGAGTTTACATTCTTAAAACCAATATGAATTTCTGTACTAAATACTTGATCAATTGCTCAACTGTGACATTAACAACTGAATGATAAGATTTAAACAAGTAGTGCAGTGCAGTGAGGTCAGAGGCTTTTTAACAGCAGACATATAAATTACTTTGATAAACTGTCAGATTACTTTAAAAAGCCTTTTCAAAGTAAATCTTTTTCACACATCTTTAAGCCAGTTCTGTTGTTTCTGGCTTATTTTGAAATCAGTTAAGTGGTTTGGGTACTGTTGCTCAGTGGAAGTGTTGCAAGGCTGAGTTTGCCAACTTTTAACTAATTTTATGCAGGCTGTAGTAATGTATGTAACAAATCACACTTTGCACCAACACCGTAGCCTTCAAAATGATCATATACATCAGTATTCAGTAAATAAAGTTGTATGGGTTTGTGATAAATGTTGAAAAACCAACAGCTTCTACAAAATAGAAGTCTATATAGTCAGTTATGTGCTATATTTGTAGCAACATTGTGAGTTCATTTGCCTTAAATCATCACCAGTGAATAGTACAGAATTTACCTTTGTGTCTATAGATGGTGAGAATGAGTACAGGTCATATGGAAGGAGATCTTCAGCCCCTCTACCTGCTGCTGACTGACTGTTACATATACCTACTTAGGAAGGGTAAGTGGTAAAAACCCAGCATGCTTTGGCTTTGTTTGGTAAAAAAGGGCCGGAACAGTGCAAGTCATTAGTTTGGACATGCTGATATTGGTGGCCGGAGTTTTTCATAAAGGTGAAACAAGCATTAATCCCTTAATTTCCTTAACTTTAGGGAATAAAGTTTGACCGTAACTATGTAAAGAGTTTGTGTTCACCTGTGTTAAAACCCTGAGAGTTTCTGTTTCTAGCAGATCGGAGAGTTTCTACCATTAGAGTTGTCCAATAAGATCTACACGATGTCCAAGGACATCATGCTGTATGCAGAAACCACACTTCATTAACATGTTTTTCTACTCTGATTTTCCTCTGCAGGTGCAGCAGAGAAGCCTTACACAGTTGAAGATGCTGTTTCTTATAATGAGCTGGACTATCTGTCAGTAAGTGTTCTGCACATGAAGGGGTGCACCATTTACTCTTTGTTTGTTCATTGCTTTGGCTGCTGGTTGTGTTATTGCAAACCCTAATGTTTTCTCTGGGATCTTTTCAATATTCTTGATTTTACAAAAAACACCAATAGGTTGATGAAACTGAATGTTTTTGTTGTGCAGCGAATGATTGTCCCAACTGTCACATCATGGTTGAATCTGCAGTCTGTATGGTTCTCAGTAGGATCCATGTAGACTTTAAGACATGATATTTAAAAATCAGACTGACTTAAGTGCGAAGTTACAGCTGGCAAAGTTAGCTCTGTGTCTGATGTCTTTTTTTAGGTGGGCCTTGACCAGCAGACAGTGACGGTGGTTTGCACCAACAGACGAAGGAAATTCCTGTTAGACACAGCTGATGCTTCTTTGACCTTGTGAGTACGCATAATTTCTCTTTATGTTACTGACTCCATATTGGATCAAATATGAAGACTTAATTGCCCTAAAACTTCCAACGTTAGTCTCTGACCTCCCTCGTGCACATCTTTAGAGGTCTCTGTTCCACGTGTACATTTGAGTGCAACTCTTGTGTGTGTCAGGAATATTGACTTTGAGCCACACAGAAAACAGCATGGGAGGAGTCTCTCCTCTGACCCCTATCCAATCTGTCTCTCTTCAGGTGGTTCTTGTCAATTCTCAAATCAGCCATGGTGAAAGGCTGTCGAGAGCCTCCTTACCCCTCTGTTCTTACTGATGCTACCATGGAAAAACTAGCTCTCACCAAGTTTGTCTCTCAGGAATCACATTGTGAGGTAAACACATGCTCAGTTTTACATGTATTGTAGAAGCCATTATCTTCAACCTGGTAACTAACTGGTTACTTAAGTCAGTTTTCATCTTTTGTATGAACTGAAAAAAATGACTGCCCATATGAAAAAAAAGCACGGTTCCAAAATCTGAAACACTAAGGTTTGCTTCAGAAAGTGGTGAGCAGTCATGTAATCTCTTTAACATACTGTATCTGCATATCAATGCAAAATCAATGACAAGACTTTGATATCAATAATGTTCTGGCTTCCACTTGTAGTCCAAGTGGTATTGACTGACCACATTTGAGCAGGTCTTGCATGCAGGTAAACAATCTGTGTAGAGCAAAAGAGGAGCAACACATCAGCTGAAAATGCAGACTCAACCCTTCAGCTATTGAACTTTTTATTTGATTTCTGATATGCTTGTTTGTAAACAGGCTACTTGTCAACAAAACTAATGCTTGCCTGTTCCACCAGGTATCTGAAGTGTCTGTCCAGCTCTATTCACTGGTCCAGTGGGAGGATCCCATGGATATGACTTTGACCCAGGGTGGGCCAGCAAGGTCTGGTGTACCTTCCAGCACAAAGGAGGGGACTCTGCAGTACCGGGCTGGAACTACTTACCTCGGTAAAGAGCTGTGGAAAAGCTGCTACGTCGTCCTCAGGTGTGTATACAGGTTGTCAGTATGGTTTTAGCTGGTATTATTACATTTCCTTGAATATACGTTCATGGGCTGAAATCTATAAAACACACTGACATTGACCTTGTCACATTGTGTATTGACAGTTAAACATCTGTTTTCATCACATATATACTAATAAACATTCATGTCACTTTCCATTGTAATATCACATGAAACACTGTAACCCTTCAATTTTTCAGTGCTGAAAAACTGTTTTGATTGTTGAGCGCCAAAAACATAGATCACATTTAGCATACTCCCTAGCACTTACTTCACTGCATGACACTTAATCTTTGGTGGAAATGTAGTGAAGTTGGAACTAATACTTTCATTTGCTTTTACTCCTCCTTATTTTGCAGTAATGGGATTCTGTACCTGTATGCAGAAAGAACTGATGTGACACCTCTGCTGTCAGTCACTATGGGGTAAGCTTCAACTTACCGAAAGTCTTTTCTGCCAGCAGACATTTTGGCTTCTCATGGCAGCACATGTGGTACTAGTAACATTAAAAATGGCTCTGTTATATTTAAGTGTCCTTGTAGATTTGACAGTAGACCAGCATGCACAGTACCAGGACCCTGAAACAGAAGCCACTGAATGAAATTAAGCCATCATTCATTTTTGATATGTTCCAGTGTTTTTCCATCTTTGACATATAGTAATATCATATGTAAAAATGTCTGTTAGGCTGGAGTTTGTAAACCTGTAGAGGCCTTTACTGTTCATGTTCATGCAAGAAAATCATTTTCACTCCTCCATTTTCATGTTCTTTGCGTCCTTTCATTTCTCTCCAGAGGAGAGCACTGTGGAGGCTGCCGTCGCTCAAACAGCACAGAGCGCCCTCACGCCTTCCAGGTCATCCTGACAGAGCGTCCACCACTGGAGCTCAGCGCCAGTAATGAGCAAGACATGGCCGACTGGATGCAGCTGCTCTGCCAGTCCGTCTCCAAAGGGGTACAGAGTTACATAGTGCACACATACACGGAGCATGTGGCAAACATTTGTTTGACATTTCTAATATTGCATGTATTTCAGCATTTTAATGGACAGTGAGACAATATTGGTTGTCATCAGTTTACACAAGGTTTACAAAGTTCATTAAAACAGTCATCAAACAAACAGTAATTAACTATGTTTGTCCATGCTTTACGAATAAGTACTGTTGATGTACATCCACAGTCTGACTAAGAACAGAGCACTTGTTCTTGTGGTAGCACCACTGAGCACATTAGTTGTGACATCCCACACACTGATGTGTTTAATTATAACCTAAGTGTAGAGAACTCATCTGTCATGTTGGATTGGCTTTCCTCACAGCTGTAAATTAGAAGTGTCCACTGCTGTTTATCATAAGGAGTAGGCATCAAGGTTTCTGCTTGTATAACTTCTCCTACAAATATATCAATATGAATAACCCATAACAACTGTACCTGCAGGTCATCCCTCAGGGTGTGGCCCCAACTCCATGTATCCCATGTTGCCTGGTGGTGACGGACAGGAAGCTGCTAACCTGCCATCAGGACTGTCAGACCAGCTTCTTCCGTTCGCTGGGCAGCGTCGATATCTGTGATATCACTGCTGTCAGTCTGGAGGCCGACAAGGAGTACTGTGTCATTGTGAGTGGTTGTCTATTTAACATCTCTCAGTGTTACTCCAGTCAGACAGAAGTATGTGGATTATATTAGATTTGACTGTTGTTTGTACTCAGTGTCTGAGCAATATGCTACACCGTTTCAGAACATCTAAGATCTAAGACTTTTTATTAGGTTTTCAGGAATGTGATATTGCCTGTGGTATTCTTGTTTATTAACATTAAAAATAATCATCTGTGATGTTTGCAAACTAGATGCAAAACATCACAAGGTTTTCTGCAAAACATATTGTGTGTGGTGATAAGGTGCTGAATTAATTACGCTGAATAATTTAAAATGGAAGAAAGCAGCAGCTGCTCCAAGATGTCCTGATACAAACAGAGTATTTCCACATTAGTAGGGGACACACATAATCATCACACTAAAGGGGTCAGTTTTCCCCTTAAATGTTGTGACCCAGTTTATAGTTTATAGTTTTTTAGCTTTTTTGCAGTTATATATCAAGGAACAGTCACAAATGAGACAATTACAACAGAATGTCATCATTGAAAAGAACTCATCCATTACTTACAGCTTCAGGTTTGCTAGCCCATAATTAAAGTGATGTTAGCATCTGTAGTTTAGCCTGTGTCCCATTATAACTGTTTGTCTTGCACACACAGATAGTGTACAATATATACCAGTATGTTGTACTTTTATAATTATCTTGTGTTTAGGATTTTCAGTAAGCCTTCACTCTGTTTTTTTTCCCCACTTCTCCCTCTGTAGGAGTTTGCAGCAGATCGCACCCAGTTCCTTCCTCCGTGGGTCTTGTATTTCAGTGGCTGTGAGGAGAGAAATCGACTGCTGGAGGCATTAGACAAAACATGGAAGGCTATTTTCCAGGTGGGATGATAAGCTGTCATTATCAGGGATTTAAGGAGCAAAATAAGTTATCATGTAACATCAGTCCAAAAAATATCAGCATTTCAGATCTTAAATCCATTGGCCATTCATCTGATTAAACCCACACATGTCCTCACTATACACAGATTGACCTTCCCCACAGAGAGGTGTTGGATCTGTCCGTGCGGAAGCGTTGCAGTGAGGCCCTCGCCCTGATGAACAGTGCCTGGCAGAGGGCTGACAGTCTGGCCCGAGGCAGAGCCCAGCGTGAACCCTGGTGCTGACTGCCGCACACACACATATACGTGCACACTCACCTGTGGGTAGCCACACAGACAAACTGACAGCTAAACAGTCTGATACAGTTCCAGAGTAGAGGGATTTAATTCAGTATTATAATCATAGCAGACTGTTTAGAGTTGGAAAAGACTGAGATGAACCATCACACCTGGTTATTGGTTTTTGTACTATATTATAAGGTTTGTTTGGGATGCAACTCTGATTCACTGATGAAATGTTTCTATCAGAGAAACTTCCTGCAGAAGTAGCAATGCATATGACTCATGCAACGGTAAGACATCTCACTTGTAATGATATCAAAGAACGTCCAAGAGAACACTACAACAGATTTTATTTTAACCCGGTAATGCATTTCTATCCGTTTTTCCTTTATTAGCAGCTCTAAATACCAGAGATGCAGAAAAGATACACGGACTCTAGAAAAAGTTTGCTCCCATGCTGTAATATTTTTCACTCTCCATATAGGAAAAAAAAGCACTATAGGACATGATGAAGGTTAATTTTACAATCCATAAACAGTAGTTGTATCATGGGAAGACTTTGAAACCAACACTCAGTTGAGCATTTAGATACATCCTGCTGAACTGATATTGTAAATTTTGTCTCAACAAAATGTCCAACCCTCCTCTTCATACGAGACTGCACCTTAAATTGAACACTGATGTACAGATTTCATTTTCAGAGCCATTGTTGGTAGATGCAGACTGCAGAATGAAAGAAACCCACATTAAGTACATTAAGGAAACTAAAGAGGGAGCAGAAAAATGATCCATGACCAGCAGCTTCCCTGCACAGTCTGCAAATGAGATACTTAGCAAGTAATAAATAATAGTAAATCTGGTAATACATATAAAGTAAGCCATATATGTAGGGGCTTAGTAGCTGCTTATTTGCAACATGGAAAAGTTCACACACTCCTTGCCTTGCACACTAAGTAAGTCAGCAGCGTTCTGTGCTTGCAACTGTGGATAGATGAAAGCCGCTCCTCGCTTATTAACAGTTAGATGGTGTTATACTGAACCCTAACTGTTGTACGATTATAGAGCAAATGTGTTGCGCTTGTACAGTATCAATGCAAAATCCCTGATGGTTGCACATGTGTCAGATAATCGGTTCTGGTTTGTCCAAGGAGGCATGACAGCACTGAATTATTGCCACATTGTTCGCTTGTTTGAAAAGCGGGGCAGTATGATGCCTCAGTATGAAGGATCTCTGGATATTTAACACTTGCACTGTTTTATGACACGCTTATGCATGTGTCATCTGAGGTCTTGCTTTACCAATTTCAAATTGTCAGTCAAATTAATTATCAGGAAATGCAACAGACTTGCCTTTTCTCCACTCTGTAGAGGACAAGTGGAGGCTTCCATGCAGACTTGCACATTGTTAGTCTTTTTTTAATGGTACTAGTTGTTGTCCTGTGTTATTATCATAACATGCTGTGTTTTTTTCCATTTTAGAGACAGTGGGATCAATTGTTACTAATTAATTGGATTGAGTGGTGAAATTTTAATGGTATTGACTTGTGTGTCAGCGACAAGTTGTCTTGGCTTATCTTTCTCATTTTGCACCAGTGGTTGATGGCCTCATACTGTACCATGCTGTACAGTAACATCTGGTCACTAAGTTAGAACACCCCTTTCTGCATTAGCCATAATTTAGTGGTGTAGGACCATGTTTGAGGTCAATAAAATCCTTAAAAAGCCTTGCAACTCAAAGCAGTTATGACATTTGTTCTTAATAGTTTTATGCCTTTAATAGCCCGTGATATCATCCATTCTTAACCAAAATTAAGGTTTTATTTTTGGTAAGAATTGAGAATTAGATACTAAACCAAACTCTTTTTAATTTCTTTGCAAATTATCAGCAGTAGATGGAGGTGCATGTGTTACAAATTGTCCTTAGCATTAAAACTGATTAGAGAACTGCTGCTCTGTCACTGACAACGTTTAACTACTCTCATTGCAATGACAATGCTGCCTTTTTGACAAACCTGAGCGAACTTGACAAAAAGGCCAATTGAATTAAACTAAAGGAAGCACTTTTTTTCCTTTTTGTAATTGCCTTACACTGTACAGTTATGCCAACTGCATTGGAACACTGAAAACAATCATCTTAGTTTACATTCTGTTTTTCTCCTGATGGACAAGTCAAAACATGTGCCGTCTGTCGGTCTGCGTGTCTCTCTTAGTTCACGTTAAATGGTGTCCGAATTAAAATGTTGGCACAGAATGCTGTCTTGTTTATTTAATTGTTTGCTGATCAGATATTGACATTTGTGCTGTTAAATCTGGGGGTTTGAATATAAATTATTGTATTTAGCAAAGTAAGGTATTGAAAAAAAAAACTTGTTGGGTTTTTCTTTTAACATTACCCAGCTATTGGGGCGCCGGTTTAGCTCGATCGGTAGCGCAGGCGTCCCATGTACGGAGACTTAGTCCTCCATGCGGCGGTCGCGAGTTCGACCCCGGCTCCGACCCTTTGCCGCGTGTCACTACCCCCTCTCTCTCTGTCTCCCCTCTTCAACTCTATCCTGTCAAATAAAGGCCATAAAAGCCCCAAAACATATCTTAAAAAAAATAAATAAATAAAAATATTACCCAGCTATTAAATAGGAACTATTATAAAAAAAAAACTTTAAATGATATCCAGTCCTATACAAATGTAACTCATGTATGTTTGTGGGAAATTCTGTGTCAGCATTAATCAGTGCTTTAAGCCTTTTTAAGTGCCACTTGGTTTCACTTATCTTGTGTACTTAAATGAAGAATTCTTATCTCAGGTGAAAAAGGTACATCACATCCAAAAGACTCCCCTTTTTTTTGCTGCTGCTGTTTTGTCTTATTCAGTTTTTTTTTTTTTTAAATCTCTTTTTTTCTATTTCAGTTCCTCCCATGTTCCATGCAGCATTTTGGTGTTGTTTTGCGCACACAGAAAAGGCCTCAAAGTCATATAAAATGTTGGGAAAGGTTTTATGATGTAAAAGTCCTTAAATAATTCAGCAGATTCTAAAATAAGATTGGTTGGCTGTGAACTTGAAATCCCCTCTCTTCTGGATTACTTAAGGACTTTTTGACTTGGGATAGTGCAGTTGCAATAGTTGGACTTACTTGAAATGTTTTTTGGATTATCAGTAAAACATATTGATGTGGCCTATTGTAGTGTATATAAAGGAGAAGTTAAAAGTTTGTCTTTCTGAGCAGTGTTTTGAATGTGAGACATTGCTGGCCAATGATGGGTGACATCTATTAAGTGATGCTATGTGGAAAAAGCGCTGTTTGATTTTGTTCATAAATGTATACTGCATGTAATATTTGTATTATGTTTAGCAGTTTTATTAAATTGTAAATAGAGCACTAATCAAATGTAACAGACTGTACACTCACACATTAAGACGTGCATGTCCAAAAGGTTTTATACTGTTCATAACGGTAATGAATGTACAAATAAACCTTTGTGATTGGACAGCGTAACTGAATAAATTGAAAAGAATACCATGACTTTTGTGGTTACACATGTGCTTTATGTTTCAGTATCTCTGCTTTTAACATGTGTGTTTCTGTTATAGGTCAAACCTGTGAAATAGTGTGTGAAGGAATGTCATGTTAGAGCAGGGACAGAAGATTCACATGTCAGAGAGCAACAGCAAAGAGTATAGTGAGTAGCAACCGGGGGTTACTGTGGTGGTATACTGCCCCCTATCATTTTTGTATGGCACTCCTTTAAACCCACTGATATCAATTTTACAGTCACTTCTGTAACTGGTGAATCAAAATCAAATTGAAACGGACCTTATGGAAACCACAGCTTCTCAAAATTGGTGAAATCTTTTTAAAAACGGCAGAGAATACAGATTTACTTGAAGATAGCTGAATTAACCTTTTTAAACATCAACAAAAGATGTTTGGTACGAGCTGTAAAGAGTTCATAGTTAAAGGAAGACAACATGCAACACAGCACAGAGCTGTTCATCTTCTGTGCTTCTGGTGCGCTTATCTTTTTATCTATTATCTCCTGTTGCCAGGGCAACGAGTTAACACAGGTTTTGTTCAGATGCCTTTTTTTTTTTTTAAATTTAGCAGCATGTGTAGTAATGTTTCCTTGGGTGTACTTGTGCTGTTACCATAGTTTCAACAAGCAATTACTTCGGTTTAACAATACAGAACTGATCAACAAAGATTAAAGGAAGGTGTGTTTTGACTCCTCATTTCAAGAAAAGCTGCCAACTGTCTGATGGTTGACAGAGTTTCCAAAAGCTTTAGCGAGGGAGAGAAGAAAAGATGCATTGATCTCTTGCAGAAATAGAAACTGAGGAAAAGAACAGCACAGTAGGATGCATTTTTGGACTGTGAAAAATACAGTCAGAGGTTTATGGAGACCCCAAGACCCCAAGATGTGGTAAGCAATGAAGCAGTACTTGCAATGTAGAGGATGCCAGGCCTGCAAGTAAAACAACATGATAGTGGCTCCCTCAAATAACTAAATGACTCAGCAAGATCCTGTTTATATTCTGATTTGTAGTCCCTAGTTTGGGTTCAAGCTACAAAATCATTGGACCCTCCACTTCCCATAATACAGCTCGAAGCATGCCCTTATCTTTCAACTTATCGTACTGCAATCTGCCCATTCTGTCAAAAAAACAATTTGATATCATATTCAAAATAGGTGGCTGCTCCTTATATTTTAGTTCCTCGAGTTGTGTACACTTTATTTGTCCACCCAATAATTGTCAATTATATAAACTTGTTTTTATTTTTACAGCCTTTAAAAGGTCTACCGTAAATCTCAGCTGGAACTGTAGATTGATCAAGATGACATTTTAAATATGGCTTTCATGCACAGTTGTAAAGGCTGAAAAAATCAGTGCCAGAGCAGGTTGTAGTTGGTGAATGCAGCACTATTTTGCAGTGGACACTGCTGTCATTTATACAGACAGCACACAGTATTTCTACAGTGATGATGCACGTACGAAATCAGTCTTAGAGGGGTGGAGCTTCTCTTCTATTGCTGTAAATAACTCATGTAAATCCTGTGTACATTTCAAAATCTATTAACTTAAATGTGAAAAACAGCTTGTATGGAGGAGGGAATACTCATACATCAAAGGGGACATCCCCCCAACATTACATCCTGCATAATGAGCATGTTACAGAGAGGACTATGACATAATTCTCCCTCTTTGCCCCTGACTAACTGCTACATTATTTATGAAGTGGGATATGCTCTGTAACTGTATGTCTTCAAGTACTTTCCCTCTGCTGAGATGCAGCAGGGCACGAGCTGCTGCCTGCATAGATCCATTACGGTATTCCTCAGCTATCTAACAGTGGAGAAGAGCAGCTTGACGGATGCAGAGATACAGAAGAGGGAGAGGACAAAAAGAAGCGCAGATTGCAGCACATCCAGACTTTAGCAGCAGCCTAATTTCCACCACAGCAGAGGTACAGTATAAAGCATCGTTTACTCTCTTCAGTCTCTTCCTTTATGTTTGTAATTATCACGGGTGAATTGCTTCAGCACAGATTTTTTTTCTGCAGTATAATTTGAGTGAATGTTCAATATCTGTGTCCAGCCACAAGACTCTTTGTCATCCTCCTCATCATGTTGAGGAAGGGCTCAGGGGTGCCAAAGGGAGACAGAGAGGTCCTCCTGGATCTGGACTACGGGGGTGAAGCTCAAACCACCACAGACAGCTATGGGAGTCTGCAGAACGGGAGTTTCATCCCCCCGAGATGTGTGAGAACTATTTGACTTTTTTTTTTCTTTAGTGCTGCAGTGTCTTTTCCTTTGTAACATCAGAGAGAGCTGCACATTCACACAGCAGCCGTTACCCTGCTGCTCTGCTCGTCCTCACACCTCACTGACTTCCCTGAGGCGTTGCAATCTGATGTGAGGTGCTGTGTATTGCAGGAAAAATTAAAATGCCTTGTGGTGAAACATGGCTTCACCACACTGAAAGATTCTTACTGTGAAAAGCTCAGTGATCGTTTTCCGTCTCATCTTTCTGGACTCATTATTGCAAAGTGGAGGCTTTTATGATGTTGTGTAATGGCACAAGATTTTACAGTTAAAACTCATCAGAAGACAATTAACTGTCCATGAACAAAACAAAGTGTTCACAGGCAGGAGAGTGAGTGGAAATTTGTTTTTGTCTGCAGCACTAACTGTTTTTGTAATTAACAGACAGATTTTGATGCTTAACTTTATGCTTTTAGCTTTCAGCTGCAGATGAAGAAATAGATGCTGATGATCCAATTCTCATGCACTGCAATACAAGAAGTAAACAGCCAGTTCCACAGCTGGGCAATTACTTCAGAGACGGAAAAACCAAAATCGGTAGGCAGCATCAGCAAGTCATATTTTATGTGCTGACACAGAGTCATTGATGGATGATCGAGTCAGTGCTTCTTTTAACCATTTGGACCTTTGCGGTTGCCCTGAGTTTAGACTTTGTACTCGTGTGGGAAATTCGCTCACGGAGGAAACGGCGAGGGAAGGGGAAGGTGAGCGGTGAGGAGGGGGAGGCCGTGCCCACCGAGGAGAACAGCAGGTCTGAGCGAAGGAAGGCACAGCTGGCACAGTGGAGGGAGAAGTTTGTTCAGAATCTGGAGAGCGCTGGACTGCTCATGGAAAAGGTGCTGCAGATCAGTGTGGAGAGTATTCATTTCATTAATAAGTTTGAGTGATTATATTTATTTATTAATAATGTGTCTGTGTTGCCTTCAGGAGGAAACTGCAAATGAAAAGAAAACAATCCATTTTCTGAAACTCAGTGCTCCTTGGGATGTGTTGGTTTATTATGCAGAGGAGCTTTGTGTGAGAGCTCCACTGCAGGTTAGTGCAGCTTTAAATATGTCTAATTTAAGGTTATATCAAATATTTTTATGGATGACACTGCTGGTCTATTTTGGACAGACATTCATGGTTCCTTAATGATATACTGACTTGAGCATTTTTCTCTGAATTTTTCGGAGGGTTTACATTTTGCCTTTAAGTGAAATGTCTAAACAGCTATTAGATGATTTGACAGAAAAAACAGTACACACGTTCATGAATCCCTCAAATAAAAATTTAAGAACTATCTATCAATCTTTTCATTTTTTATCTGTGCTATCATCAGGTCAATGTGTAAAATGATACTGTCAAATGTATAAAACATTCTTCCTACTGACTGAGTGTGTATTTGTCTTCCAGGCACAGCCACATCTGGACTTAAACACATCTGCACGTGTACTAAGTAGACTATGCATACCTAACCCAATGAAGGAGTCTGTACCAAACAGGCCGCTGGACTATTACACATGTGCCTTTCGCAAGTCAAAGATGAACAGGTGAGATCTAAGTAACAAAGGTAAATAATCAGTTCACATTGTACCACAGTACGTAAGTAAAAGTCTTTTTTTGCTGAATTTAAGTTTTTCTTTTACAGGTTCCTTGGCTGTGACGACCATGACAACTACTTCACTAATACTCAAAGACACCGTATTGTGAGTAACAGGGATTAGTCTACAGTAAAGTACTCTGTGAAATTTTTCTCTTAGACATTGTGATGTTGTGTATACTTCAGGTGTATGAGATTCTTGCCGGGACAGTGTACGGCAAAAGGAAGAGGGCTGAGGTTGGAGTGGACAGACTGGTAAATGAGGGGGTGTACACCGCAGCTTTCCCCCTGCACGAGGTCGGATGTTATTTATCTGCTCTCTAATCTGATGTAAAATGTGTGCTTCTTGCCTCTCTAACCAGCATGTTGTGTTTTTGTTTTCACAGGGCCCCTTTCAGCTTCCAAAATATGAGATTCGTCCTGACGAGCTGAACCAGAGGCAGATTCTTTACCACTACTGGGCCCGCTGGTTGAAATGGTACAAATACCAACCGCTGGACCACATCAGAGAGTACTTTGGAGAGAAGATTGCATTCTATTTTGCCTGGCTGGGTAAAAATGAACTCTTATTCAGACATTTTAGGTTCTGTGCCTATTAAAGACTTTCAACCTCCCTGTACTTTCTGATGTAAATGTAGATTTTAAGAAACTTATTAACAGAAAGTTTCTAATTAATCCTCTCAATTTGTAACATTTAGTTGAAATACAAAACAAATGATTGACTGCACACATATTCAGCAACTTTACAGTGACACACCTGAATGACACAGCTAGTTATCTAGAAAGAAGCCTATTAAATTGGATGGTGATCCTCTGCAGCCTGATTCCAGGACCCTTAAACACCATGAAATCTCAGATTTGTACAGTGATTTCAAGTGATGGGTGATCCAGAACTGGAATGCTAACTGTAAGACAGTTTGTTAAATAGTGGACGGAGCCACAGTGACATCACTAATTGATTCATTGACTACCATTTTGAGGCTTCTAGTCTGGCTTCATGGCCTCCACCATCCTGTTTTTATTGGGCCAGAAGTGACCATAATTGGATGAGAAGGCGGTGTTGGACTGATAAGCGTTGCTAAACTCACTGTGGGGGCTAGCAGCTAGTGGCCATTTGAGGAACTGCACTTTTTGGCACCTCTGTTTTGGCTTTATTTTTCAGCCTCAGAGGTGCTGCCTGATGCTAACATTTGACAATTAGTTCAAATCATAATGTAAAGATGAGGCTGATGGCAACTGAGTTAGACTTGCTGGTCATGAATCAAAGTTTCTTCTATGTCCAAATGTTAACCTCATTACCAGAAGTCCATCTAAAACATGTAGTTGTAGTGTTGTTTTACCTTGGACCAAAGTGTTGGATTCTTGAGCTATGTTCTAGTGGTTTAATAAAAACCATAAAAGGTGACTCAGTGTGTTTGAACTGCACCCGCTTTTTCTGAAGTTTTCATTTGCATCTCATGGTCTTTATCAGCAGATGGAGTTCTCTCACTTGTCATGGACATGGTTCAGTTAAAAACAGAACTTTGGTCCCAATAATAACAATGTAGTCAAATAAGATGAAGACCATGTGATGTGAGATGAAAGGTCTGTAAACCAAGTTACTTTTCTTCATTATCTTAGGATGAATATTTTTGCATTGATCTTGTGTATTTTAACAAACTTTAACTCATAAATACTTGAAGTTGATGCAGTATGTCTTCATAAATATGTCATAAATTAATAATCCACAACATTTCAAATGTTTAGCATATATAATCCAGCAGTTCATGTTCTAGTCTGGAGAGCTTTTACTGTTCTAAACAAGTTCCTGGTAGCTTTATATGAACAAAATCCACCAAGGGCACACAAAGTTGCATTTTATTACAGTTCAGTAATGAGGGGATTTGGAATGGGAAGAAAAATCAATTATGTTTGAACAAAGAGAAGACAGTGGTGTAAACAAAACCAAACTTTGTCAACAGAAAATATAGGAAAGATTTTGAGACAATGAAACTTCTCATCTCAGCATGAGACGTTTCTCTATGATGCCAACCCCGCTTCTTTATCAGAACCTTCCAGGATTGATCTGCAGTGCAGAGGAGTAATTGCACATCTCTCCTGCTTCAGCCAAGAGCCTAATGGAGCTTGATGTCTCTGCAGGTTTCTACACAGCCTGGCTGCTACCAGCAGCAGTGGTGGGAACCCTGGTCTTTGTGTCTGGAGTCATGTCCATGGGCACCAACACACCAGCGTGAGTATCCACATTACACAGAAAAGCCATGCTTAGGATCAGCTCCAGTCACCTCTAACTTACAAAGGATATGCAGTTACAGATAAAAGAAGGTTTGATGGAAAAAAATGAAAACAAAACAAGGGAAATTAAAATGAAATTTTACAAGTCAAACAACATGCATAGCCATGACCTGCACTAATGTTTAGGCACTCTCATGTGTTGCATCATACAGAATAAATGAAAAAGAGCATTGTGGAGCACAGCATAAACAACATGTGTACAACACTTTTAAAGCGAGGAAAATCACACATTTCACTGTTGGCTATGTGACCAAAAAATTTAGTTGATTTATCAAAGTCTGTTGATTAAATCTTAAAAGGGAACTCCATCATTTTTACATTATTAGTCATTTTGTTATAATTTGTATGCCGACAGCACTGTAATTGTTCTGTAAATGTGCTGAAATGACTGATCATTCTAATGTTTCAGAATAAAGATAAAGGCAAGAACGAGTAACTTTTGAAAAAATATACAACATAATCATGCTTTCACAAATTAAAATATTGTTTTGTAAGCATTAAAACGTATCTTGGCTCAGTCCAGTATAGTCAGCAGATTTGCTGCTACAGCCTTACCTGGTCCGCTATAACCAGTTGCAATTCATACATTGCTATGTATTCAATATTGCATTGTCATTTTTTTTCCCTTTTTTTCTCTCTTTAAAACTTGTGCTTATGTTGTGTTTAATTGTGTTACAAATAAAGGTTTAAACAGATCGATCACAGTGGTAAAAGGGGTAGTTAAACACATCGTAGTTCACCAAGTGTTTGTGATCACATTCCACTTGATCAATGTCAGTTGGCTGAATCACAATGGCTTTAAACTACTGGCCCAAGAGAATCTTAGGGAATGAATTGAAATTCAATGACTGCTAATGTGTCAGCCTTTGTTTCTTAATTGTGGGATATACAAAAGGACAGTTTATGGTTTTAAAGTCATTTACAACCCCCTTCCTTTTTTCCTACTTTTAAGTCCTGTTTTCACAAGGCTATGGGACATCATGCAGAGACCCATGGCAAAATGTGCATGTATGGACCATATCTGGCATCATCGTTAGTCATTGTTCAGTTTCATTCTTAACACGTGAGATTATTAGCAATCTACTCATCTGACTCTCAGAAGAAAAGCAATTAAAAATGTTTCTCAAAACTTTTATCTGTTCTTTAAAGGGATACTAAAACTGCACCAAAATTAAAACTCTACTCACACACTTAGTCCCAATTTATGCAAAGCAAGCACAGTTTCTGATAGAAAATATACCAGAGGATCAAAGCACACTCTGCTCTGCATAAAAACAAACCCTATAATTATACAATCCACATGGGGTATGTCTGTACCCAATGTACCATACATTATTTATCACCACAGTGGGCTCTACTCTACCTTCACAACACTGTGGAGTCACGTCTCTCTTTTCTTCTCAAAATAACTATGCCTTAAAGTGTTTGCACCCTAAAATTTCCTTAACAGTTGTATGGTTTTTAACATTCTGTTTCAACAACATCTTGTTGATTCTCAGCGACAGAAAATAAACCTTGCTTTAATGTAATAAGAGAAGCTAGAGAATGGAACATGAGTCAAAATCTCGGGAAAGGAAACATCTAAATGTCTCAGATTCATGAGGTTCAGTCACTCAAACTGTAAATTAAAGCCACTGATTAGTGAATAATGGATGGAGAGCAGTCTGTAGCAGCAATAAACTGCAGCTGTCTCTGCTATAATGGGCATTAAGAGATAATTATGTCCCCATTATATACATAAGGAAATAGATGTCTCTTATTGAGTCCAGAGTTTGTATTTGTGCAGCAAATCTCATGTGCAGTCATTATTTCAGTAAGTCATTGAAAGTGCAGTAGCTCTACACCCCGGCAGCAAGCTGGGGGAATGATTTCAGCACCTTTCATCTGTTCCATTTCTTAATCCATCGGTGTACCCTGGGTAACAGTTAAGTTCCAGTTAATGCATCCATTACCACCACTCTTAAACGGATCACTATATGTGATTTAAAGGCCAAATATCTCTGTTTCTGTTTCTCTGATACCTCAAAATCCGAAAAGCCTTCCAGGTTTCAAAACTTTAAAACATGTTTTTTCAGTTGCAGCTTACGTGCTTTTTTGTGTCTGCAGCAAGGAAATCTGTAACAGTGGAGCAAATTATCTGATGTGTCCTCTCTGCAACACATGCAAGGCCTGGAACATGTCTGATATCTGCACCATGGCCAAGGTAATGAACTGCCAAATCAGATAAATGGTAAGCCATCCAGTTTATAATTGTAGTGCAAATAGACTAAACATGGATATTTGTTTTAAAAAGTATGTATTGTAACTCTTTGCATTGCAGATGGGCTACTTATTTGACCACCCTGGAACAGTTCTCTTCAGTGTGTTCATGTCCTTCTGGGCAGTGACCTTCCTGGAGTACTGGAAGCGAAAGATGGCCACCCTGGCCCATCACTGGGACTGCATGGACTTCCATGAAGAAGAGGTCTCACACTTCCTTTCTTACCTACTTTCACAAGCAAACACTGTATGGCTCTTTGACAAGTCACACCAGGCTCTCTTTTTGTCTCCCCAGAGGAGAGATGTTTTTTCTTTTAGCAACCTTTTTTTTTTCCATGAAAGAAAATTTCCCAAAATTAAACAATGTTAGCAGAGTTTCAGTACACAGAGTAGCAGCACAATGTTGTAGCAGCCAGGGGCCAATTCAAGCAGCAAGCTAAGTAATATTTCCTGCAATGTGTTGTGCTAAGGCCAGACTAAATTAGCCAAATAAGCACATGGAGAAAACAAATGACATTGGATAAACGCAGGTTTCATTAGACTGTAAGCCCAGACATTAGCCCACATCAACATATGTATAATTAAACAAATCTTAAACATAAAACTTTTTTTGTTCACACAGTATCAGTGCTTAATGTGCCTAGCATCTAACACATACTGCCCTCGCACGTAATACCTAAAAATAGAGGGTACGTTTTTGGAGACAAACAACACATCACTTGATAGTCAAGCTAATGATTGATAGCACATTACCTATCTTGTGTTTAATATTAGCATTTAGTGTTTATTACTTCAACCATTTTGCACAGTGGTTAAAGTTCCTTCCACCTCCTCATCCTGAGCAAACAAAAGTAAATAACACAGAAAAACTTGTAAAACCTTGTAACTGTTATGTAAAGGAAGTTATGCACCTCACATGAAGAGAACCTGCTCTCTAGTTTTTGGTCATAAGATCTCGGGTTCCTACACTGGAAGTCTGCAAATGAACCGCTCTCAGCAAACCAGCAAATCATGTGTCCATGGATGCTGATGTCATCGTTGTATTGTCCTCAGGAGCGTCCTCGGCCAGAGTTTGCAGCCATGGCTCCAACTATGGAGCAAAACCCAGTGACTGGGGTCAAAGAGCCCTACTTTCCAGAGAAGACCAGGTTGTCCCGCATGTTAACTGGTTCCATGGTCATCATTATGATGGTGAGACACTGTTTGTTTCAGTATTTAAGATTTTTTGAATTCCAGTTGTATTAAGTTAGTATTGCTGTTGATCGTGTATTGTGACATCGATTGGTTAATGTTACCAGTTTGATCACAGATAAATACAGTGCAGTACATTTGATTATGGTAATCAAATACTCCAGTTGTTTTCCTTCGGCAATAACCTCAAATCAAAGTGGTTTGATTCTAAAGCCACATCCTTATCAATTCCTATACAATTACGTACAAACTCTTCTTTTTTTATTCTTGTGGTCATTCTTATCACACTTGGTTTCAGTAAGGTCTGTCAGTGTCTTTTAAGCTGTTACTTTTTTATCCTGAAGAGAAAGAGAGGTGGGGTTCAGACCTTTGTGCTCTTCTATCCAAACCTGCAGTGGTAACCAAAACCTTTTCTAAAAAAGAATCCAGGTCATCTGCCCGCAGGGCCAGATATGATCTCATAATCTCTGCCATGCACTGAGGGCTCAGTCTCAAGATTAACTTGTTCTTGGACAGGGATCTGAGGATCAGCTTTGCCCATCCTCCTAACAATACTGATGGAGAAAATCAAAAATGCTATTTTGTCACATCTGCATGCACCATCTGTAAAAGCAATCTGGAGTGATCAGTGTCTATGATCACTTACCAAAAGTTGGAAAGCAAACCATGGAGGGGTGACCAATATTTAAGCTTTTCCAGTGAAGCAGCTTTCCTCTCTACTGTTAATAATTACAGTTTTTCTCGGTCGCTTTGGTGCATTTCTCACATCACTATTAACATTTGCACAACAGTTAGTTCAACCTCCACAACATTTAGTCATTTGT
>JAPZDY010000002.1:5254003-5266781 GCA_029783645.1 Ctenochaetus hawaiiensis
TAGATAGATAGATAGATAGATAGATAGATAGATAGATAGATAGATAGATAGATAGATAGATAGATAGATAGAAAAAATATATAAAAATATAAAATATATAAATTATAAAACATGCAAACCACTATTGTGTTACATTAAAATATTAAAGGTAATGGTTATTTACATCATCCTGAGTGCTTTGCTCTGTTTAGTTTTAATTGTGAATCACATTGTCTTAACAGTAAAACGTGAAGCATGAGCTCCCTAACTACACTTATTCTTTTACATATAGTCCCTAATGATAAGTTATAACAAATTCATACATTTCTAAAAGGCATATGACTAAGCATTAGTTTTTCTGTCTCTTTCTTTTCTTGACTGTAAAGTGTTTTCACTGCAGGAGTTGAAAAGATTCTTTAATTAAACATTATATTGTACATTTCCTTCTCTTTCTTTGCAGCTCTCATGTGTTTATTCAGCCATGCTCCCCGGGTATGGATTCTCACCTTTTCCTGATTTCCAGCCCCATCTTAACTCTTTTCGCTGCCGAGGAGAGAGTCCCAGCATGTGGATCCCTGGCTCAGCAGAGCCTCAGGCTCTAAGTGAGGACCAGCAGGACAGGCCTCTCCTCCACTCATGCCACCACAAGCACATCGCTGTATGCCAACAGGAAACATTGGCTTTTATTGAGCTACAACCAACGGTGACTCCTAAACTCAATGGTCTTGGTTCACCAAGGCCAACTACTATTCCAGACACACAATGCACAACACACTCCCTGACCCTGAACGGTTTCAGACACACACTAAATGAACTGAATGACATGCAGAACGGCTACCACAGTGCAGACAGTGAGCATGAAACAACAGTAAATTTGAACTCTGCAAGTGATTGTGAGCTTGAATGCCATAATGGCAGCAGGACTTCTTTGCCGGAGCAGACCAAAAAACCTTGTACAGTCACGACAGTATGTCGTCCTCTCCACGCAGCTCTTAGCCTCCCTCTGTCGCTCCCTCTCTCCTCCCTATACACAAACAGAGACTCCTGGGAATCTCAGTTACCTTGCTCTCCATCCTCACCTGAAGGTCGTGGCTTCCAGGGCCCAGACTCCTGCCAGCCACAGAGAAGGACATCACAAGGTTCACTGAAAGAGAAATCTATCCGTGAGTGTGCTGCTTTTTTTCACAGTGAACAGAGCTGGCATTACAAAGCCTTTACAAACTCTGTCCATGCTTCCATAAAATCTAATAAAGCCATTTGCTTGTTTGCAGGACGGAAGATGCAGGTTTACTCTCCAGAAAGCCTAAGTGATGAATCTCTTAATAGTCCAATCCTGGACGCAGACTATATCTTTCCAGGACCTTTTGCATCCTTCCTGGAGGAGGACCTTAATGGATTATCTTCTCTGGAGGCCATTTCAAGTCCTTCATCAACAGATGGGGTCACAGATCTCCCAAACCTAAGTCATGATGACATATTCAATCTACCTGCAGAACCACTGCAGATAATAGAGGACCCAGTACCAGGGGTGGGGGAAGACAGCGGGATAGTAGATACATCAAGTGCCACAGGGGGAAGCTTTTTGTCACGTAGCCGTCAAGGGGATCAAGAACGACGGCGATTCTCAGCTTCAGAACTGATATCTAGACTGCAGCTGTCTCAAAGGAAGAACTCCTTCACTTTGAAGCTGGGGAAGTCGCTGTCGGCACGCGTGGCCTCCCGGGACAGACAGAGCTCCAGCAGCCTCGGCTCCAACCCGGACTGTGAGTAGACAACAGAACCAACATCATGGTAACAGTTGATTGAAAAGAAGCCCAGAAACTTTAGCCAGTGTGTTATAAAAGCAATGACAAGCTGTATTGAAGTTCATTAAACCAACACTACTGTGTACAACAAAAAGTGACAAACCACAAAGACAAAACAGGTACTGACGATTAAATAAGTGTCTTGTAAGTCCATGTGTAAGATTTAGTGGCATCTGGCTTGACGTTTCACCCGTATGAATCTGCTTACCCCGCCCTTTGTGTAGGAGAACCTACAGTGGATGTGACAAACAAGTAAAAAAGCCCTGTTTAGAGCCACTGTTTGATTTGTCTGTTCTGGGCCACCGTAGAAACATGGCAATATCATATGGCAGACTGTGTGGAAGAGGACCCGCTCACTGTGTAGACATAAAAGACTCCTGTTGAGGTAATGAAGACCCAACCACTCTTTTGTTTGGTGTTCATACACCGAAAAAAACATACTTGTGAATATTATATTCCATTTCTGCCATGTTCTACAAATGCAGATATAATTTTTAACTTTGTTGAAACATGAACAAGTCTTCTATTCTACAAATTCTACAAACTGGACATTTATTAGCTTCAGTGCTCTTTGCATTGGATGCATCACATGTCTAAACTCCACTCAAGGAATCACTATTTTTTTCAAAGAATATTTTCTTGCTCAGGGCCTAATGGTTGGGATATATATCATATATCTGCAATGTTCGCACTTCCAACTGGAGACCTCTGTTGTATATCCTACTCTCTACACTGTTGACTCTCAAAAAATTCTGCTTAACTTCACCTCCACCCTTTCATTCAGATTTTTCCTTTAATGCCACACATGTTTGACTAAGAGAGAACTCAGTGTTATACCTCAAACACTTAAGACATTGAATGAAAGAAAACTAGCTGTTAGCTCTTTGTGCCCTGCCATCTCCAGAACACAATGTTCAACACCTGAGGCTTGTGGACTCTCTTAAATCCCAAAATATACAGGAACAGAATGCTTTACTTTAGTGCTAAACAATCAAGTACTTGACAGACAGAGAAATAACCATAATTTTTCAGAGTTGTTTAGTCAGTGAACTAATGACAAACATCTCCTGGCTTCATTAAATATATTCAGTTTTTTTTTTGAGTGTTGGTCAAACAAGACTTATCCTTGGGCTCTAAATTATAAAAATGACTTTTGTTGGTGCATTTTCTTACTTACTGCCGCATCTTGTCTTTGTACTGTCTAACAAAAGGTCAAAATTTCTAAAAACCCCGCTAAAAAAACCCACGGGATGGGATTTGTTACCCGCAAAGATCAGACTGCAAGTAATTTAGACTGATTGCTTAAGAAGCCACAAACAGATGAACGTTGCACCTGAGTGTCAAGAAACTGATCCCGAACATCAAGAAAGGTTCAAGTTGAGAGCATCACATCATCAACCTTTATCACATGAAGTTTCTCACTCCTTCTTACACCTGTAACTTCTTCTCTTTGTCCTTTTCAGGTAAGTCGAACACCAAGCACCGAAGCTCAGGGGGTTCTAGTGACAGCGCCCCCCACAGTCCTGTAGGACCTGCACCTTGTCTACCCAGCAGTGACAATGGCATGCCTTTGCATCGGTGGAGCACAAAACTTGGGTAAATATGGTCTTAAAATAAACAATTACAAAGACTTCAAAGTTGAAAGACCTGCCTTTGATATCAGTTCACATTTTCTCCACAGGATGAGAAAGAAATCCGTTGAGGAAGACTTGAGTGCACTTCCTACTGTCTCCAGTTCAAATCGCTTGTCAAGGTTTTTGCCGAGCTGTAAGTTTCCTCTGTTTGCTTACTTAATTAAACCAAGACCTATGTGTATTTTCTTGTAATATCCTTTTTTACTTTCTTTACTTCCTGCAGCCATTCTGTACCAGGAATACAGTGATGTGGCCATCAACAGAGAGATCCAGAGACAGCAGGGGAAGGAGCCAGGCACAGAGGAGGAAGGGCTTAGGGATGAGGGGTCAGACGGGAGCCCATCTCCCTCTAACCTGTCTCCATCCAGCTCCTTTCGCTCATCACGAGGCTCTGCTTTTGCGCTGTGGCAGGACATCCCAGATGTTCGGACCAGCGGCCAGCTTGACAACTTCAGCAATGAGGAAAGGAAGTTACAGGAGGTGAGTGAGATAATCCAGATTGTGTCACAAGTCTTTTTCTACTTTATGTACCTGGAGGAGGTCAGTTGGCATACCCTGTTTTCCCTTAACTTAGGCAAAGTTTGAGCTGGTGACGTCTGAGGCATCATACATTCGCAGTCTGACGATCGCAGTGGACCACTTCATGCTGTCACAGGAGCTCGCAGAGTGTCTCGGAGCTCAGGAGAAGCAGTGGCTTTTCTCTAAGTTGCCTGAAGTCAAAGATGTCAGTGAGAGGTGAGGTAATTTGCTGCTGATTTGCCTTCTGTTACCCTCAAGTCTTAATTTTTTACATCTCAGTAATCACATCTCCTTCACTGATTGCATTGTCTGCTCACTGGTTGCCTGTAGGTTTCTTCAGGACCTGGAGCACAGGCTGGAGGAGGACATTCTGCGTTTTGATGTGTGCGACATCGTCCTAGAACACTGCCCAGCTCTGCGAAGGGTTTATCTGCCTTATGTAACCAACCAGGCTTACCAGGAGCAGACATATCAACGTTTGCTGTGAGTAACTACTTTCACTGCATGTGTAATAAATCATCAGTCAGAGCTCTGAACATATATGTACATGTAGAGTATGCAGGTACTTTCTCTCTCTGCCCATTCATTGCCGCAGTGCATTAAGTCCAACTGATTCATGCTAAATGTCCATAATTTCCTTTGAGGCTGTTCAGGTGTTATTTTAAACCTGCATGACTAAACTTGCGGATGGTTCATGTAGTGAAAGCTGAACATTTTTTTTTCACAGGCTGAAATTTACGCCCGCTTTCACTTAAAGTCATCAAAGTATTTTCTCCGAATATGTTCGTCTTGTCCTCTCAGGCACGAGAACCCACGTTTCCCTGGCATCCTGGCTCGCTTGGAAGAGGACCCCGTCTGCCAAAGACTTCCTCTGACCTCTTTTCTAATCCTGCCATTTCAGAGGATCACACGGCTTAAAATGCTGGTGGAGGTACACGATTAAACATTTACTGCAGAATTCATGTTTGCACTTGAAACTCAGTTACATGAAGCTGTAAATGGGATAATATTTGGACCAGCTAAGCGATGTGCCGCAGCTGTTTTTCTTTCTCCCTGAAGTGCATGGAAAGAGTTTACAGTAGTTTACCCTTCTGCATTTTATCGTTGCTTTACAAAAACAATTTTATTTTCAGAATATCTTGAAGAGGACAACGCCAGGCTCCCGAGATGAGGACACTGCCACGAAAGCTTTCAACGAGCTAAAAAAGGTAGTGATTATCATCCCTAATAGCCAGTTAGATGAGCTGAGTATTATCATTGGTGAGGCACAACAGTAATAACCATGTTGGTATGTGTCCTCTTAGATGATCAAAGAATGTAACTCCAGTGTGCAGTCGATGAAGAGGATGGAAGAACTGATTCACCTTAATAAGAAAATCCATTTTGAGGGAAAGGTGATTGAAGTCTTTGCAAATTGTTTATTTTGTCTTAAGCAGTGTTGGCACAGGATTAACTTCTACGTCTTAATTGGTAATATTTTTTTCTGCTGTGTCTTTTGTATTATATCCTGTCTTTGTAGATCTTTCCTCTGATCTCTCAGTCCCGCTGGCTTGTGAAACATGGTGAGCTGCTGGAGGTGGACACACAGATGATGAGTATCTCTGGATCAAAACTCAAGTTACCCACCAAGCCTGTGTACCTCCACCTGTTCAATGACTGTCTGCTGCTGTCCAGGAGGAAGGAGTGAGTGATATGCAGTCTGTACAGTGAATATGCAGTCTTAAATAATGCACTGACTGATGACTCAAGATATGCCTCAAGGAAAAAATGTGTTAAATTTAAGTTAGGGGATAGGTTCTTTTTTTTCCTTAAAAATATTATCTCAATTCTATGTGATTATTATAAACAGTGAGAGAAAAGTTTGTGGATTTTTTTACCTTTGCACTGAGGAGAGGCATTTAAACTTTTCTGAGTTTTCATGCAAACTGCTAAACCACATGCAATACTACATATTGTGGCTTTAAAGATTCCACAGATTGATATCAATAGGAAAAAAATAAATATGCATTATTTGCTGGTGATATAGATGGTTCTTATTTCTGAGTCAGATGGCCAAATACCAAAGTTTTGTCATTATACAGATGCACATGGTAGCCTTTAGCATTTGTATGGAACATGCTGGCCTGTCAGCTAAAATGGCAGTTGTGGACAAAACAAAAAGGTCCATGTAGGGAGGAGGTCAGGGTGGATGGATGCATAAAACAGGGGTTCCCAAACTTTTCATGCTAGAGTCCTCAGCATAATTTTAACTAATAGCCAGGAAAGTTTTTCAGATTTTTTGCAACTGAGTTTTTGTCAGCTAAATGTGTCCATTTTTGTGAGTTAACACAAGCTAGTATAATGCTAGCAAGCAAGCTAGCTAGCTGCATTTTAGTAGGAGTACAGCTTTGAGGTAGATACAGACCGTCCCAGCTTATGTTGTGAAGACTGACGAGTTGACTGGAAAAAAGGGGTCAAAATGCTATTTTTATTTCAGACAATAGCTTAAAAAGTACACGCCTGATGGTAATAATAAGAGTTAAATTTAAATTGTCCTAAATTTTTTTAACATTTACACTCATCTTTACTACAAATGGCAGAGGCCCTCCAGGGGCCTTTGTTTTGTGTTAACTTACACACGCAAGTTAACACATAACATACTTAATTCATGTTTCATGCTTATTTTAACAAAAACTATGATCTTCCATAATAGACTAAGTACTACTAGCGCCTTGAATCTCACCAAACTGCAAAAGTTTCACAAAGCTAAACATGTTAGAAAGCTTTTCTTAACTCTTCTCATATAAATGCTAAATAGTACCTTTGTGTCTGTAAGAGGGGTACTAAACATCATTACTTTATGACCAGGGAAAGAATTTAACAGATTGATTCATCTCAATAAGAAAATGACTTTTCCTTTGCAGTACATGGAAGTTCATGGTGTTTGTACATGCAAAGATAGGAGAGCTAAAAGTGAAGGATCTCAGTCAGAAGCTGCAGGGCATCTCAGGATTCATCTTCCACCTGCAGCTGTGTGAAGGCCAGCAGCTCAAACACCAGATCCTGCTCAAATCACACACCGAGTGAGTAACAACAGCATCAACAGTGATTTCTCCTCAGTCCAAACTGGATGCTCCAACTTACAGTGCTCTGACAGCCCTTTTCTTGTGTCTACTAAGGAGCGGGAAGCAGAGATGGATCACAGCAATGTTTCCCTCCGATCCACTCGAGGACATTGGGCAAGCCAGTGAGAATGTTGGTCAGTAGAAAGTTCATATGCACTGAGAATCAGCTTAAACCTTTGAACCCTATAAATTCATCTTTGTGTCTCTTCCTCTTAGATATATCCCAGGTTCAGTGCATCAAAAGCTATCAGGCCCAAGAGCATGATGAGTTAACACTGGAAAAGGCTGACATTCTCCATGCAAAGACGATTACGAGTGATGGTAAGAATTCAGATAAAGTCTTCTTTTAAATGAACTGCATGCCAGCTTCAATCTGCACCCAAAGTAACAAGACCTGCAGGTTTAAAAAGTTAGATTTGAGCTTAAACCAAGCAGTAGATGAAATTGTGTAATGGTTTTGCATGACATCTGAGTGATGTTGTCTTTTTTCACCAGGATGGGTGGAAGGCATCAGACTGTCTGACGGGGAACGGGGCTGGTTCCCCAAAACCTACGTGGAAGAAATCACAAGTCGCAGCGCACGTCTCCGCAACCTCCGAGAGAATATCCGCATCAAATGTGTCACACAGAAACTGAAGGGGGAAGAATGACATTTGCTTCTGCAGCTTGTCAAGTGTCAAAGGTGCATCTCAGTTACTAAGTTGCTTTTTTAAGCATCTGGATACGGTTTTACTCATAGATGGATGTGGGAGCTACAGAACATGTACGAATAGTAGCAGGCTCTGAAAGAAGCTGACATGTCTGACTGTTCTTTACATGGATGCTAAACTGTGTATCAGCACTTTCCCTTAGCATGTTCCTTTACATCTTAACTTCAAGAGACTTTTATAGTCAAAAGTTCACATAAGTACATTATTAGCAGCTTTGCCACACTGAAGTTTTTAAACTTTGTTGAAGAAATTACTGAATGCATGCTTTCTGTTATGCATTCAATGAACATTTTGAAATCTCGAGTGTCCAAGCATCTCTGTGGTAAATGTGGTATACAAGACGTGCACATTTACCAGCACAGATAGTAAATGTACACCAATTCAAAGTTAAACGTGTGTATTTCTTCTCTTCTCTCGTGTGAAAGACGAACAGTAGAACAAGACCAAGTCAAAGCCTGTCACTACATTTGACTTTTTTCATGTGTGGCCAAATCCTTCTTTGCACTGAAGGTTCATTCATATAATATCACAACATCAGAAAATGGCTGGAGGCAGATTCTGCTGCTGAGCTGCGTCAAAACACATCAGAGGCCTTTTATCTTCGCTCTTTGTTCACACTGAGTGACGCTTTAGTTCCAGAGGGCACATGAGCAGTTGCTCTGTTGTGCAGTTCTCGTATTCAACAAAAAAAGGACATGAGTTAGGAGAAGAAATAAATTCCAGTCCATCCAATAAAAGAAACAAAATTGAGTCCATCCAATATCTGATACACTTCAGTGCATCAGTGTGCAACTGTTTATCTCCTTTAAACTAAAAGATATGTATGTTTATCCATCCTTATATCTTTATTGAAAAGGTTGACTGCCTCTCCGCATTTTATGTTAAATATATATTAATAATTGCCATGAAAGTCTATGAACAGACCAAAACCAGCATTGAATTCAACATAGTATCAAGTGAAGTCTGTGTGTCTGAAGTGGAGCTTTTTTATTGTATATCATAGAGTTCCATTGTTTCCCAAAAACTTGTAAAAAACACATCATCAGCTAGAGTGACATGTGACATGTTACCATAAACACACACGCTAGTGCCCAATGTATTAATCAGCAGCTTAAAATAGTCCCCATTAAATACATTGTTTACTCCTGTTTAAGTAATGTCTACAAGAAACTACAGTGCCGAGTTAATTAAATGAATGATTTAGCCTTTCAAAAAAACAAAACTGCACATTTGCATCTAAATTTTTTGAGATTTATGTTTTCAATAGAAATGGTTGGGCTAAAGACTGAGTGCCGCAGACAGGATTGGGAGTTAGGATATTGTTGGTTTTGGTCTTTTCATGACATTATTGAAAAAGAGAAAAATTCAGCCTTAGGACAGGAAATGGACACAAAAATTTGACCAAATTCACCATGGGACTGCATTTACATTATTATCAGTAAGGTAAATGTGCAAGTTTAGCTTCACATGTACTAATTTTCAAACTTCAACTAACCAGAATAAAATCTAGATGATGTTTTATTACAGTAATCATAAAAGATCAAACAATTCTCTCATAAACTGGGCACTGAATGACATTCAGATCTGCATCATCCACATTTTTCCCCCAAGTAAGTGTAAAAAAAAAAAAAAAGGAAAAAATAAAATAGCTGATCAAAAGCGCAGTGTAACTGAGCTGAGGTCTGTTGTTGATGAACCACTATAATCAACATTCAAATGTTAAACTCTTCCAGTGGCACATGAAATGTTTAGAACACTTTTTTCTTTATATCTGCATTGTTAGTTGTAATTTAAGTGGTTGCTGTTGCAGCATGTGTATTTATACTCCTCTAGCTGGTCGTTCTCAAAGGAGATTCTCATGTAAATGTACTTTACTGTAGAAGGCTTCATGTATAAAGAGTGGAAAATAGTTCACTTACTTTTATGACTGTAATTTATATGAACAATAATTCAACAAACATAACTTCTAACTACAAACTCTCCAGTCTGATTCATTTCTAATACAACAGTTAATACAAATGTTGTAAAACACTGGATCTCTGCTCACTACTGTAAATGTTTAACCACTGAAATAAATACAGATACTTTCAGTTTATGTTGTGTTGAATAAATGACTCTTTTGAGTTATTAAACAGTTTATTGTGAAAAAGTCAAACATTGTGTACTTTATGGTAAAGATATCATAGCTAAGTATGTACAGTTTTTTCCAGCTTTATTCTCCTCAGTAACCTTCACAGCTCTACAGTCTCAACATCTTTTTCTCAACTGTGGTCTGAAATTAAACTGGGTCATGACCTTGTTTCAGTTTGTCCCTACATGAAAGAAAACTATAAGTATCTTCAGTCCTTCAGAGTGACAAAATCACCCAGATGTATCAAAATTGGGGTGAAAACACTTCAGAACCTCATCTCGCTGCTCTGTCTTCACTTTGTGGCACGATTGGCACAAATGTAAATATGACCTGCACATTATTTAAAATTATAGTGACAGTTAGTTTTCAGGCCTTCTCTGTCGGTTTAGCTGCATCCATTGAAGTGATAGTGGTCATTTGTTATCATTGGTTCCTGCGACTCCTTCCTGCTCCTGTGCAGCTTTGGCTTGAGTGGAGGTGCAGTGGGATTCACAGTAACATGGCTGCTTCTGTCAGGCTGCAGATCAAACAGGAAATCTTAAAAAAATCTCCTTAGCACGCTTGTTACAAACACAACTTATAACTTAAAAGTTTTTTTTTCCCTGAATCAAGAAAACCATGACAGCAGCTATAAATTTGCCCCATGCTTCATAGATCTAAGTTGCTGTAGCTTAATACAACTTGTTGTCTGTTATACAAGCCTAAGGAATTTTTCATATCATCTGTACTCTCAACTGCATTTTCATGCAACAACCATGGAACAAAATGGACAAATCATAAATCAGAGTGGGCTTTTGATCATAAACAAGTTTGTACAAGTTAATTTTCATACCAAACTAAGATAGAAAGTTGCTTGAAGAACTCTAAAACACAGCAGCATGAAAGCTATTAGTAAAATAGTTAGCAGCAATACAAAGGTATGCAGCAAATGAGCCCAAACAGAGGTTGTGAGCCTGGGGCTCTGTCTCTTGAACTAAATTGCCTGATTTTCTTTCTTTTCTATTTTTTTTTCTCTTTTCTCTTTTTTCTCATGAGGGAAGCAGAAAAAAGCTAAACAAAACTTGCATGCTATTACCTTTTCAGTCGTCTTCACTTATTGGTAAAGAGTTACTTGAATGAACTTCCCCTTGAATCGCTCAAAGCACTTTGTAAATTCTGTTCTTAAGTACTCTACAGAAATTAAGTTATTAGTATAACTTACACATCCTGCAGTTGAATCTACACCAACTCTTATGGTAAATACCAACTTTTTAGCTGCTACGTGCTCCACTGTGTCCAGCAGCTAGTCTTTAACCCCGTCTCTCATTTGGCACAGGGCAGGTAGTGTACAGTAAGTCTTTAGAACTTATATGCTGAAAACACTGATGACAGCAATTATACTGAACCAAACAGTTAAGTTGGAGGCCACAATGCAAAAACAGTCCTCTGATGGACAGCTTTAATGCTCTGGAAAGTAGAGAGGAAATGCAAAGCATGGTCATAACTCTCTGTGTCGCTGTTAGCAACCCCTGTGACCTTACACAAACTCATTACATACGCTGTTATAAGCAGCTTTTAAATTTAGATTTTTCCCTGTAAAGTGCTGTATAGTTTGATATCTCTCAAAAAACTAGTCAAATGAAATAAATCTAACAAGTCACGTTCACAAACCTTAACCTGCTCACTGCACATGACACAGCTCATAGACAAACCACTGAGCAAAGATGCAGAACACCAGTCTGTTTCTTTTAATTATATTGTGTAGAAATTCTTCCTTATGGTCAGTAGATGTAGATGCACGGTAAATATTACTGAAGTGACAAATGACATCTTTTTAAAATTGTTAACTTAGATCTGGATAGATTTATGCTCAATGAAACTGTAATATAGAATTATATTTTTAAAAGATCAATTTAGCATTTCCATTAAGCTCCACTTCACTTTTTAGCCTGTTTTGGCTCAGTGTTTTGTTCCATAAGCTATTATTAACATTTTTCTTTTGACCATTAGATGTTCTTTCAAGACGTCAGACAGCACAGTCTAACCTGTTGGAGGTGGAAGATCAGGTTCCAGTAATCCTCCTGACAGGAACAGGAGATCAGCAGGGGCTCCATCAGATCACCTAAAACACATGAAATGATTTTATCCTGTGTTGTACTCGGCATGCCTATGATGTCATGTTACATTCGGCCAAAAAAGAGCTGATGCCACATGTTGTTTTACAGTATACCTATTAGCTCAAACTCCAGCCGTCCAGGCAGGGCACACCTCTCCACTGCTTTAATGCTGTGTCGGGGCAACCTGCCCTGTTACAGATGACAAAGAAGAAGAGAAATCATGTAAGAGGGCAGGGATTTTTTTTTTCTGTAAAGTCATACCGTGACTGCACAAGAAAAAACTCATTTCAGCTACTGACTAAAACACGCTGAGTGATGTTGTAGGCAGCAGGTGTGAGTTACAAAATGTTCCACCCATGCCACCGAATATGTCATGTGTCAAAAGAACAAGAACTGTGGAAAGAGTACCAGGACACGTAGCTGTGCTGCTGTGGTTGAAGAGGTATTATTATGGATTTTTCCCATAGAGTCATCTTACACTACCTCATATCTTATATTCAGACGCTTGTTGTCAACTGACAGTAGCAGGACATCTTGAGGGAAGAGAACCATCAGTCTTTCTTGGAGTCCCTGTAAAACCAAAGTCAACAATGTCACTATTTCTGTTGTCCAAAAAAGATTATACCACTGTCAGGATGCTTCGATATATGTCTTAATAACATACCTATGATTTTACCATATTTCTTTGTGCCACAAGTAGCATAATAGTAACAATTTTACACATCATTCATATTAGTCATAATAGCACTTTGCTCTCCTTGTTAAATTGTTAAAATATACTACTGTGGATATGCTGCTAT
>JAPZDY010000002.1:5278137-5292754 GCA_029783645.1 Ctenochaetus hawaiiensis
ACAGGAAAATTAAGAGCAAATGATAAGCTGATAAACCATCAGCATGAGTCATTTTCTAATGTATTTTAATATGATGCACGTATCATAGAGATGTTTCTATAACTGCACTACAGATGATCTAAAACCTGCACAAGAGTTCTTGATTTAAAGGATAGATTCACAGTTTCAGGGAAAAACTTTTTTCAGTGTTATTACTTGACTGTGTTTTCAAGACTTTTTTTTAAAAAAAAAGAATCAATCCTTTAAACTTTGATCTTCTAGTTAACTCTGGATACTCTGTCCGTACAGTTTCAGGTGTACCTGGTTGGTCAGGTGGGCAGAGAGGTTATTGGAGGTTGGGTCATAGAGGTCGCAGCTCAGGCGCACGTATCCATGGCGAAAGAAGACCATGTAAGGAGCAGTGCAGGCGATCAGGAGGTACGAGCGCACATCAAACTTCTTCCCCTTCATTAGCAGCGGACGCTGGATGTAACTGAGGGCAACACGTCAGTTCACATTTAAGACTATTTCAACTGCCACATCAACATTTCTACGGAAAGTGTTAGAAGTATGATAGATAAAACTGTCTGAATGTCTCTTCTGAACATTTCTATGCACATACTTATTTTAAAAGTCAAAGATCATCAAATCTTTAAAAGAAAGTTTTTTGTCAGAGTTAACCTATTTTTAATATACATATTATGTTTTAAATAACACATTTTGCTAATTTCAGACATATTACTTAAATTATTCTAGACTGAAAAAGAATTTATAACTGTAGTTTTGGAGCTTAATATGTTTCAGACAGCTGAGGAATTAAGTTCTACAAGCATGTAAAACCTCACAAAACCTACAGAATCTTATGCCTATCAGCTAGAGGTTGGAGATGTTTTCCTACTTTCATGAGAGTTCCCTTTTTGGTGACATAAAAATGTGGGAGGATATTCACTTTATCAGTTTAGTAGTTTCTTGTGTTTACCCACTGTTGGACAATGCGAGCCTGAGGTTGGCGATGGTGCATCTTCCTGCTCGCCCTGCTCTCCTCAATGTGCTGCAGCCGCAGTCTGAAGGCGGCTACGTCCTCCTGACTCTTCAGCAGGAAAATCCCTCTGCCCTGGTTCAGACCCGTGGGCTTACAGATCCACATGTGACTCCCATTGTTGCTTGCACCTGGCAACAGTTACATCAGGCAAACCAACCAAAATATGACATAAACACTTATGGAATATACTGCTACTCTGTTTAGAAACGTTGTGATGAGACTTTGCAGGTCTAATGTGTTCTATATTTCTGTGTTGAAAAAAAAAAGGGTAAATGGTACACTGCCTCCTAAACTGTTTCCCTTCCTTTCAGCTCTTGCTTTGTCATAATAGATGGCGGGAAAGCACCTTCTCACCGGTTGTCAATGGCTGTAAAACCAAAACATTTATTCAGTGTAATAGTTCTTTTTGTACACTTTTATATAGTTATGGTTACAACTGTCTCTCTGCCTTGCATTTTGAGTCTAATACATTTTCCAAAACACACAAAATAAACAAAGAAAAAATGAATAAAGATGAATTTGACTGATTATTTTTGCTTTGCTAAGTTTAGATAGATATTGTGATAATATCGTTATTACGAGTTTTGTAGGTCACAACAATCATGTAGTAAAAATCTGATGTTGTAACAGTCCTTACCTACAACAAACTTTTAAGTATACAACTTTTATTGCATATGACTTGTCTCTCACTGAGTCATTACAACTTTAAATATGTATCTGCATTTCTATTGCTGGGTAATTGGTACCCAAAACCTCAATGTAAAACTCTAATAAAACTGTAAAACTGTAATACAGAGTGAAAAATGAAGTATTTCAGTAATGAAAGAGCAGTGAATGAGTGAATGAAGGAGATTTTAGATCTGATTTATTCTTTACATTTCTCGCCTTCCTTTCTATGGTTTCACCCATCACCTCGAGATCTAAAACAGCTGTCTGTGTCCGTCTCCTGTTTACTTAGTGATAACCATGTTTGTCATAATCTGTACCCCGCTCGGTATCTTAACACTGTGTCTGTATTTCGATGAACAATGCAGAAACCAGTGAGTCATTTCATGTTCAGTCCTTAAAATTTAAAAAGAACATGTTTTTAGATTAAACTTTAAATGTATGAAGTCCCATCCAGTGCTGCAGCAGCTCTACATCCGTCTCAGCTTGTGTTTGTGCCTCAGCCCTGCCCTCTGCTGACTCATCTCTATGGCAACAGCATGTTCCCCTGGTGATTTTATCAGGGCCTTTTGGGAGGTGCAGTGCATTATTTTCCAACGTCCTTAACCTCCTGATTAAACAATCTCCAAGGAAACTGTTGTCTTAACACTGCAGGGTACAAACTATTCTGCTTCTTTTCTATGTTCGATGCACGACAGGTTAAGTTTGGCTTATCCATTTTCAAACTGAAGCCAACTAACCAAACACAAATCCAGTTTAGCCGGTGTTGAGTTGTAGTTGTATCAGGATGCTAATGTGTTAGAGGGTGTAGGTGAGATGTCTGATGCATTTTACCCTCCTGCTGGGCAAAAAAAGCCTCTCTCTCTTCCCTCACATCCATGCGGAAGGTGGTGGGAATGAATTCTTCCATTTTAAGTCTCCTGTGGAAAAAAAGCTGTTTGTTTAGATAAATGGTTGTGTGTTCTCAGCAGGAGAGAATTAGAAAACATAAATATAAAATATAAAATGTCTGTCAAAGTTACTTAAGATAAATTAAAATTTTATTTTATGTTTGAACCACAAATGGATGAAGTGCTTAATGACTTACAGCTTTTCAAAGCACACTGTGGTACATGTACCTTTTAGACAGCCATGTGCTCCCATTGATGAATTTAAGACTGATAATCCATTACAGTTTCCATCATGTTTGCCTTTAATATTTGAACAGTTACACTATCATTGAGTAGTAGGAGACATGTACCATGATAATGTCACTGTGATTACCTCAAGCAAGTCTGACAACTGTGAAAATGTATTTTCTTAAAGAATAAAAGCCAATGGCTGTATATTCAGAAATTTAGAAAAACTTAAGAAACTCGCAGAAGTAGGCCAAGTCATCCCATTTTGACGGTTGAGTTTTAGCCTGTAAAAGTTGTAGCCATTAGCAGTTCTTTGTCTCTGGTTCTGGTTTTTGTTTGGCTCGGCAGCTGCTGGTCTGATTTGTATGCAAAGCTTGTGCTCACTTGGATGTCAACAGACAGAAGTTTTTATGACAGAACAGAGGCGTTGAAGAAAAATATCAGCTTACTACATAATGGTGCTTTGAGCAAAACCTTTTTACAATGTATGTGAGAGACAGGTGAACAATACACTAGTGGACCATTTGACATGTTTAACTGTACTTTTTTTGAAATGATTAGTCCGAGATTTGGACATCCTTTTCTATAAAAGAAATTCTACAATAGACTTATTTGGGCTTATTTAAACAGTAAGTTGGGTAGTAGGCCTGATTTCTAATCATGTAATTTTCCTGTGTTGTCATAGACTGATATGTCTTTCAATTAGAATTTGCAGAGTGGGGCCTCTATCGGACCTTCATGATGCTACCAGCTGGCGGAATCACAACACGAGTGTAAATTATATAATGTAAACAGGTGGTTCTAACTATATGCTTTTAAAATACACAGCCTGTCTGGATAAGGTCTTAACAGCAGACAAAAACAGCAGGAAAACAGCTGCACCTGAGCCCTTGACCATGGCTGACTTTGCTGCTGACTCGCTCATATTCCCGCAGGCTGCTGAGGAGGCCGATCTTAGTGGTGAGAACGTTGTTGTTGGGAATCTGGTAAAGCAACTGTTCACCTGGAAAAAACACATGAGGATTTAAAATTTTAATTTCTGAGAACTCTTTTCCACTGAAAGTTAAGTGAAAATGAACATGAATTTATATTTGAGACAATAGCTAAATGTCTTCTTTCATTTTCTTTGGCATCGATGAAGATGATGATGATTTATATAGTAATTACTAAACCTTCTCTGAAGTTACAGTAGTTGGCTGGTGATTTGATCTCACACCACTTGAGTTTGAAATCTTCCCTGTGCTTGTTGTAAATCCTTTTCCATCCCCTGCTCTCACAGTAACTGCTCACTCTAAAGGAAACATCCCAGAGGAAATCAATCACTCTTCTGCTTTAATCACAACCATCAGGAGGTCATGGGTCACATGTAAACAAAAATAGGGTTTTAAAGCAAAAATATACAACAGGTGATTCATGTTTTCTGCTAACATGAAGCAAAAACAAAAGTGTTTATTTTAAAATTTGGAACATCATTTAGATGCAATCAGCTCTTTAAAATATATTAGTACACTTTATGTCCTTGATTTCTTATTTCACTGCTTACATTTCAGCCCCATTAGCTCCTCCAAAGAAGTAGAAGGGCCCAGGCCCTCGGGGCTCCCCTGCCTGCCGCTCCCTGTCCCTGTCTGGGTAGGAGCAGGTTGACAAGCCCCTGGGGAGGGACCTCCCAAGGTATCGCTGTCCCTGGCAGGCACCTGATTTATTTACACACACAAACACACAGATATCATGTGTGCACACAGCCACTTACACATTCATAAACACATAAGCCCTTTTATTGTGTGCATGTAAATTGTTTTCATGAACTTAAATGGATCCATTAATAAATTATCAGCACTGTAAGGAGCCCTCATCAGTCTAAAAGAAAAAACAGAAAATCTGAACGGAGACTGTATTTTGTTTTGCCGCAGTAAAAGATCAATATGGAAAGAAGAGCAAATGATATCACGCCGTAGGTTTCGCTTTTCTTTCCTCACACCTGATCCTCTGTGCTGGGTTTCCTGGTTGACAGAAATGTGGGAAAAACTCTCCCTCTTTTCCTGAGTCTGCGTCTCCTCCCTCTGGATCTGCCCCAGTCCACTCTTTGATGTCACTTCCTGCATGCCATTATGGTCAGGTGACGAAGGCCGTTCTCCTGGCTCCTCCTCCTGCCTCTGGGTTCCCGCAGGCCGGTTGTCTCCACAGGGATCCTCCACTTCCTCCTTCTCTGCTTCCTCCTCTTGTTGCTTCTCTAGTCCGATCTTGTCTGCCTGGCCCTCACTGCAGGGCTCCGCCCAGCACTCAGATGACATGACCTCGTGCTGCCGAGCATGAAAAGGCAGGTGGGCAGATATTGTGACCGGGACTCAACTCAACAACTCTGCTGCCCGTTGAAATTTTATTTAATATCAACAATAAGAAAAAATATTAATTGACCAATATTTTAGCTGTTTTAAAAAAGTACACAATTGATGACAATCCCACCATCCTTTGTTGTAACTCTGTTACTGTGCATTTTGGAATAATTAGCAAACGTTTGCATGCTACATTAATAGTGTCACTGAAGGCGTGATAGTATGCTAACTGTAAAAAGAAGCTATCACGTTAGGTGCCCTCTGCTTTTTAGGAGCAATAAACATCTCCCCCACACACACACACACACACCTTTCTCTTACATTAAGAGGAGCCATCAGTATCCTGCCCAAGGACACTTAGACATGCAGACTTAGTGAGCCAAAAACTAAAACACCTATCTGCAGACAAGTGGTCAACCCTCTCTATCTCCTGAACCACAGCCGACACTGAATGTTAAAAAATCGGCTCAGAGTGGACTTTCCCTCAGTACAGCCTCACAGGGCCACAAGCATGAGTTCAGATTATTAGGCTTGTTGATTATATGAGTTCTTAGCAGCTGTAAACATATTATTTACACCCTTAATGACAAAGCCAGCAAACAGAAGATGAGTTTAGCTGAAAAAACATTTTGGCTATTGGCCAGAATTCCATGTAAACTGCCATGAATATTAATGATAGAGCATATGTGTGTGCTTTTTTTTTTTCTTTCTACAGAACAAGTACTTTCCATGTCACATATTTAAAGCTGCACTTCTATTCTGGATAAGCCAGTTCTGTATTTAACACAAAGTGCAGCTTCAAGCAAAAAATCCCTGTGCACATCTGACCGCACTTTTAATAAATAATTCTAAAAAGATAAGATATGTGATGAAGTGCAGTTTGTGCAACTTGCACATGCTGTTGATAAAAATATAGTTGGCTAGCTAACAATGGCTAACATCAATCTTGAGTGTAATGATACTGATATTTACTTTTCTTGTAACTTTGGTGAACTTTTGGGCTTTTAAATTAAAAATAATGGATTAGTAATGATAAACTGATGTTAAATGTAAAATAACTTTGAGTAGTTTCTTACTCAAGTACAAACAATTTGCCTTTGACCTATTTCCTAATGGAAGTAATTGTTTTTAAGTCAATTTATCTAGTCAGTTTTATTAATGTAGTGCCAAATCACAACATAGGTCATCTCAAACACTTAACATAGAGAGTAGGTCTAGAACACACTCCATAATTTAATTTTATGAACATTTTACGCTCTAGGATTTGCTAGCATCCACTAGTTCTATTAGACTTTCAGCCATGTGAAGAAAGTGTGCCATCTCCATGTAAATGTGTTTCTACTCACTGAAGGAGAGGAGCTGAACTCCGACCTTACTGTAGTTAAATTTAGAACTAAGCGGTTTTACCTGCAAGCGTCACACACATGGACAGCCAGACTCCATAGAAACCTACTCAGACTATTCTTCTGCTGTGTGCACTCAGCCTTGTAGTCCACCTGCAGGGCCCAGACAAACAGCAAACCCACAGACTGAAGGACAGACTCAACAGAGGTGAAATCACATGGTCTGTTGGCAGTTTAGTCCTCTGAAATCAACCATGCTGTCTCTCACTGCAAGTAAGCACCAGACTAATGTAAACAATCACTGGTTACTAGGGTAATGGGACCCTTAGCAACAGTTGCCTCTTGTAGATTGAATCTACAGGAGCTCAAGACAAACCAACAACTCAAGATTATGTATCCCACACCCACCCCACCTCTGGGTTTAGCCTCATTCAATATTAATTGCCTGTAAGCCTGTTGTATGACCCCTATGGTAACATAAGAGCAGAGTGTCAATCAAAATGGATTTGCCAGTTTTCCAGGGTATTATATCCTGACACAAAAGGGAAGATTATATTTACTGAAGGCTCAGAGAGATGTGTTTTGCAAAGTGTCATAGTGTCATAAAAGAGAGGTTTCAGATTATGTAGAAAAAGAGTGGCAAAGGATGAAATAATTAATTTAAGCAAAAAACATAAAAAGTTTTAAGCCATCAAAACTGGATACATGATAACTAAGGTTTTAAATGTGCTTTGTATCGTGAACATCAGCTTATCTACACATTAATTCATTCTGCTGAATCTTTTTTTTGGAATCATTATCATTGTGTCAGACGTCATTAATCATATTTTCTATTGCCAAATCCAGTGGCAGGCACGCAGTTGAGCAACATAGCATTTGTCTGCTCGTGTGGCAGATCTACTTATCACCTTTCTGTCTCAGTGATTTGACTCAAGAGGAAACACCCAGGCACAGCCACAGTTGGCAATTATGCATAATCTCCTTTCTTCCTCCCAGCAGTCTGATAATTGACAGGGGTGGGTGCCTCTTAGACCCAGCATCCATGCAACCATATAATTACACATACAGTAGGGTAACCAGGAGTGACGCATAAACCAAACACCTGAGGTTGTTATAGTGTCAAATTTCCATTAGTTTTTGTTGGGTTTTTTAGCTTTAATGTTTAGATTTCAGTTTAGTTTGGTTTACTTAGTTTTCAGACTGTTTGCTTGTTTTATTTTAACACCAGTTTTTTAGAAAGGTTTAGTTTAAGGTTAAGGTTAAGTTTTTGATTTGCTTTTATTGGACCAAGTATAATGTTTCAGAAGCACATGGCAGCATTTAAATATAAATAACATTAACAAAATGTGATTCTAAATGCCACGTAAACATATCAATGAGTAGCATATGATGGTTCAACTTTCATTTATTGTGCAAAGTTATGTTGCAAAATGACAAAAAAAAAACTAACTTGTTTAGGTTCTACTCATTAATGACTTGGGGAATAATCTCCCAAAATGAAAAGGTTTATGACCATAAAAAGAGACTGGTATTGAGAGCTGAACGAAGTTTCTTGATTAGGCAGACTATTTCTTAAAGGCCCAGTTCTCAGGATTTTTGGTGGCTTTATACAGTTAAGTTACAGAATATAAGTGATTAAATATCCCACAGCTCACCCTCCCCTTCTAAGCATGTAACAGAAGCTGTGGTGGCTATGAAACTCGTGATAACGTGAAAGGCTCTCTTCAGAGCCAGTGGTTGGTTTGTCCATTCTGGGCTACTGTAGAAACATGGCGATGCAATATTGCAGACTCTGTGGAAGAGGAAAAGTACCTCTTCCTCTGTAATGTTAAGGACCTATTCTGAGATGATGAAAAATGCACCATTTCCTTTTTTAAGGCGATCATACACTAGTATAACCCACACTGGTGCATTTTACACTCAATTTTAGCCATACCATTCAGAAAATCCCTATAAACTCCTTCACAATGGACTTTATCTGCATGATGACCTCAGCAATAAATAATTCAAGTCATTTGATTTGATTCCAAAATATGACAAGTAAAGAAGCTACTTGTGAGTCCATGTGTCAGTGATATGTACTTAAAAAAAACAGCAGGTGAACTTTCCCTCCAAATTAAGGACATCCAGACTGTAGATGTTTCAAACCCTACAGACTGTGTTACACACCTGACGCCTGACTGCATTTACAGGACGGAGCAACAGCCACCGGACAGTCTTGTCGGTTCAGTCATTTAAACACACGCCTGTAAAAGGTCACACTAAGCAGTCTGAGTGTAAAATGGCAGCGATAAGAGCGAACTGCTTGGCAGTGAAGCGAGTCCAGCCACAGCACCCCAGTTATTAGAGGCCTTCTATGTGCCTGTTTAACAGAGCTTTGTGTGGAGCCAGTGTCAGCCACACCTTGATAAAGAGCCGCCATCTGATAGACACACTGTGCAAAGTGCTGCGTAGGTGGACAAAGAGAACAGGCTTGTTTTACAGCCCTGTCGACCTCATGGTTCACCATCTGCCAAGAGGCTGTGCCTGTGTGTGCACACGTGTGTGTATTTATGTATGAGAATACATATATATGCTTGTGTATTTTGTGTGACTTTCTGTTAGTTCCCTTTTTTTGTCACATATTTCGCAGTTAAAGTATTAATTATTAACTTTCCTTTTTTGATTTGATCAGCATGATTAAACTTTCTTTTTTTCCACTCTATTTAAATATAGTTTGAGGTTCTGCTGCTGATGCTCCTCTCATGTTCATCTACGGCAGGTTCAAAAACACTTGTGGGTTTCTATGTGTTTTATAAGAGAAAGAAAATGTAAGGTGGAGTGACTGATAATGTTGTGGCCTGAATTAAAAAGATATGAATTGTACATAGATAGAGTTATAGCTCTTTTGCATGCGCATGCAGTTCAACTCTATAATTGATTCTATATTTCTGTTTCTGTTTTAAGTTCATTTAAAAATAAGTCAGCACTGTCTGAGAAAATACACAGGACAGGAATGTGGATTTGAACACCCCCAACACCTGCCTTATGAACCTGATTTGGCACCCACGGGTCGCCATTTTGATAGTGATGATGACATCATCGGTGTTACTGACCAATTCTGGTAGTCCAAGATGTCGACTTTTGTAAAGAAGCGATCATATGTTTCACAATGGATGGATTAAAAGAGTAAACGCAGGATAAAGTGATGTTAAAAAATAAATGTAATGTACTGTGTTTTCTGAAATAATGCCTTCTACTTTAGGGCATAGACGTATCAGTTCACCTTCTCATATTAAATTATTTTTAAAAAATGCAAAAAAGTAAATATATATATCATTACATGAAAAGCATGTGTGCGCCTTTCTATCTCAGGGTTATGACACCATAAAGTGTGTGTGTATGTGAGTGTATGTGTGTTTGAAGGCGTGCCCATTCCCATGTCACCCCAACTGCCTCCTGTACCAGGAAGTGCTCAGCAATTACAGGGATGCAGCCTCCAGCAATGGTGTCCCTCCACAACCCATTATTTGGAGGGATTCTCCTTGTCAAGGTGTTATAGTGGAAGGAATGGCGTTAAGTTACGATGTAAAGAAAAGCTTGTCTCAATAGGGTTTCTCTCTCACACGCTATTCATGATTTCCTTACAGAATTACACCGGTAAAGCAGTGGGGGCTGTCGCAGTGGGGGGCTACATTTTGTTCTCAGGGTCTACATTCACTCGCTCCCACTGGTGACAAATGCAACATGGAGACATCAACTTTCACCAGGACTGACTTCAGCATGGGAAAATGAACATTCTATGTGCACCTTGTGAACCACTGTTACAAAAAAGGTGTAAAAATAAGGTTGAATGACATTGTGTACATTTTGATGTATGTGTGTTTGATATGGTTCAGTATGCCAATGCAGCAAATATGAGTGCTGTTATAAATTTTATTCATTGTGGTGACATTCTGAGATCCACTTTAGGTCTAGTGCAGTAATTAGTCATCACAAAATTGCTTAACACTGATAAAGGATGAGTTTCATTTGTAACAGAAGGGAAAAATCATTGACATGGCTCCCAAGTTAAGACCTCATGTGCCCCATGTAGTTTTGGTTTTTCACAGCATTATCTTAAGGTGATGAATGGTGAAAAAAAGTTGCCTCAGTCCCGCTCAGCTGATTCTCTGTTGTCACTGTAAATTCAGAGAAACATGCATGTTCTTTTCTGGGTATGACGTAGACAGATTGTAACCTCCTTAATAAAGCCGTTCGGTCTGTTGGTTACACCCCTCTGAGCTATGAACAGACACAGGAGGAATACAAGTTGATTTTAAAGTGGAAAATGACTCACCCATAACAGACTTTGGCTAAGACAAGACGAAAGAGAGAGAGCTAATGGAGGAAGAGATGCTGCAGTTTTACACATCCTTCACATATACTAAGTCTAAGTCAGGTCAAACAGGTACATCTCAATGAAAAAGCAGTGTAACTGACACAGTATAGGTATTCAAACTACTGGAGATGTAAAGGGCCAGTGTATCCACAAAATATTTAGCTATTAGTTAACAGGACACGAGCACCAGTAGGCTAATATCACTGTGCCTTGATTCAAAAAGTAATGAATACTGGGAAACATCTCTTTCTTACAAAAAACAATCATGTCATCAGCTTACTTAATCAGTTAAACATTCATCCATTTAACATTAAAATCAATTTAATTCTGTTGTATTTTCTTCCTGTGTAACCTTCAACCAGTCAAAGCATACCTGTACCACAGAGCATACCTGGTCACCTGAGGTAAGTTCATTCAGCTACTGTGGAAATTTACCAACAGATATGAGGAGACAGCAGTCAATTCTTTAGATACCTGTTCAAAACCTGTTCAAAAAAAAAGATTGGGAGCAAAGTTTAATGGCAAGCGTGCTAATGTCTCAAATGTTTCTGGGTTTGTTTGTGTATATTAGCTTCAGTGTCTCAGCCTGTCAGTTATTGTGTCTAATGCAAACAATAAAGCTAACACACCAAGTTAGCCAGAGGGCTTAAGTCAAAATGACATTTGATGAAACATGTTTAATCAAGTGGTTGATTTTCTGTTGCCCCCCCCCCAAATCAGTTAAGGCTAAAAAAAGTGGCTAAGCGCTACCTGTCATAGGGTCACTATGGTGAAACTGGATCAAACATCAAACTTACTTATTTCTTTCTTTCTTTCTTTCTTTCTTTCTTTCTTTCATTCTTTTTTGAATATTGGTAAAGCAACAAACATTCCTGTACTGAAAATTGTAAGGTAAGAAAGGTAAGAAGTCACAGCTAAACAAGTTATCATTAGCAAGTGCAAAAGGCAAAAAACCTTTTGAAAACTAATAAACATATATATGTGTTGAGGCATTTAGTTAAGTTAAACTACATATAAGCCATAGTCCACAAGAGCAAAACAGGCTGACCGCTAAGAACAGCTAGCATTCAGCCTCACAGTTTAACATAAAACATTTGCAAACATTTGTGATGATGTAAGTGCACAACTACGACAAAAATATATAACTGAGTTATAGCTGTTTTTGGAAATTTTATCATGGAAATATTACACATTACCAATTTAAGTTTTTCACCCAGAAAGAAAATGTTTCATGGTTGCTATGCTGTTATGCTAACCCTGATACAATTCTGCACCATATGGGACCCTGCTAAAACAGCCCTCCTTTTCCCTTTGACAAGTAGAGCAAGTTTTCAATGTTAGGGGAGTAACTTTTGGAAAGCATAACACATCATTAACACTGGAAAAGCTGAATAACACTAGATGTCTAATACAGTTAAAGTTTAATTCAGACTTGACATGATGAATAACAAATAATGATGGCAAACATTTTTTTAAGATTAGATGAGAGGCACAAGGCTTGCAGAGGCAATTTGCCATCCATCTGGAGTACCTGACCTTTTCAGGATTAGTAAGAAGGTAAAACCGTCCTTTGATATTTGGCTATCTAACATAATGAACTGCCAACTCCCCACAGGTGTGTATGCAGAGTGATAAGATCTACACATCTCATTTTCTTTGTCTGCTAGCCTTAAGTTGCTTCATTCTTTAGTTTCAAACACTGAGCTGGCAACGGCTGAATGATTATGTTGCAACACAATTTTGACTGAACTATTTTAAAAGTTACTATTGTACTACCCTTAATAAATTTTAAGAATATCTGAAAAGAGCTGGACAAAGAATAAAATATAACTGATAAAATGATAGAAAATTAAATAGTAGAAATTAGTATCCAGTTGATTTTACATAGAAATTTATTGGATTCCTTTTTTGAATTGAAAAATGACACTCACGTAATCAAACCATTTATAGTTACCATTTACCATTTATAAACCACTTATAGTATCCTGTATCAGTCAGGAGACACAGGTTGGAGATTAGTCCTACTCTTTCGCAATTATAGCTTTAGGAAATTTAATTTAATCCGCAAATGTCCAAATTGACTCTGTTTTTCAGGACTGAATAATTTGTAAAGCCTTTATTAATATAAGTGCTTGGTTGTATTCAGTAATTTTGCATTTTGTGAGCACTGGTGATTCTTGTGTATATGCAAAACATGTAAGTGTGTGCTCTTAGAGTTGGAAGTGGGTTGACCAGATGTCCCAAGAACATTTGGACAGTCCCAAATTCAGAACAGTTGTGTCTCCTGAGTCTTAAATTCTGACCTGTTTGTCCCAAAAATGAGATTATACCCAAGTTTTGATTAGTTATAGTCTAATAGAACATTAAAATAAACTGATGTGAAACATTCTTTTAATGTTACTTAGAGACAGTTGTTCTGTTATGGCTCTCTAGTGGCCTGTTAATACTATTAAGTCCACAACTCCTCTGTCGCTGATATTGACCCATTCTCATCTGGTCTCCCTAATTGGAAGCTGGGGAGACCAGATGAGTTGGGATTATTGCAGTGGTGCTCTAAGACACTCCAATGTCCAGATCATAAAAGGAGAATAAGGCAGTGGAAAATGAAATTTTTCCACAGGGATTAATGATATCTAAATCTGGCCATGCGTGTGCTCCAAACAGACAATCACTTCCACTCCTCTATGACTAACTGTTAAAGGAGTTCCCTGCGTACATGATTGCATGACAGCCTCTCACATTCAGCGTATGTCAGCACACTCGTAGGTATGTCACAGCCGTTTAGTGTCTGTTGTAGTCCTGTTCCAGCCCAGTGGCAAACCCAGATAAGTGAATCAAACCTCCTCATCCACCGCCGACAGTAGTGCAGGAATCTAGTCTGACTGCACCCAGCATGCACAGACCAGCGCAGGAATCCTCTACAGGCGCTCTGCCAGTCAGGAATGTGATTCAGTGGTGTGATGTCACCAAGGGGAGAAGTAACTAATTACAGTTACCTCCTGTTTCTGTACTGTGGAAGTATTGAAGTGGTTATTTTTTTTATTTTACTGACACATTTTAATTAACACGTGTCTATCATTGCTGCAGTGTAATAATCATGTATTTCTCAAAGTGAACAATGACATGAATGCCAGCTCAAGACCCAGAAGTGGTTCAGAGATTATATTTTGGGGGAACACAAAACCATGATTTAAATGATGAAAGATGAAAAGTATATTGTTTTTTTACAGGACAATTTTAGAATATTTTTTAAGAAGTGGTAAATTTAATATGTACTGTGATCAAAGGCAAATTTTATGTATCTGTACTTTATTTGAATATTTCCAATTAATGACCCTTCTTGATTTACAACACAACATTAAAGAGACAAATGTTAAGCACTTAAAGTACTCTTTACTCAACAATTATTTACTACTCACTTTACAATTTCGTTTTTTGATCCCAAACAAATTAAGAACTTTAAAAAAATGGATTTAATAAACAAGTTTATAAAAATTAACCTGAAATAATAAATCAAGTAATTATTTATTTGTGAATTTAATGCTTTTGTTTCATATTTTGAGGTCTTAACGAATGGTCAGACACAATAAAAAGACATTTGAAGGTAGCACATTAAGTTCTGTGACTACGCTTTGAAATAAATGAATTATCCTAAAAATAACCAGCAGATTATTTCATATAAAATATAAAATGTAATTAATTGTATAATGTTTTATATAAAATGAAAAAAAGACCTTCATAAATAAGCTTCAACTTAAGCAATTTAAAGAGGAAAA
>JAPZDY010000002.1:5292854-5325397 GCA_029783645.1 Ctenochaetus hawaiiensis
TATTTTAGTGTATCCATGGCGATCCTATGTGAGCTCAACATTTTTCTGCTTTCAGTACTCTTACTTTATATATTTTTGTACATTTAAAAAAACTGATTATACTAACAATTTAACTTAAGCAGTATTTTCCACCAAGGATTTTTTCTTGTTAATAAACCCCTTTGCAATGTTAAATCGTGTTTATAGAGCCCTTTCTGAATAATGTGAAATACTCAGATTTTACAAAGGCATACATTTTATCATCGTACTTTAATTTACAAATTAGAAACTTTAATAAAAATATCAAACTATATTACCTCTATTTAATTCTTCTTGAGTGAGAATTTTTTGGTGCTCTTTTATTTTGTATTTTTATCTCCACATTGAGATATTAGATATGTTTAACACGGCTGAACACTCTGTTGTTGTAGCCCAGAAACACAAATCTTTTACTGATGGTTAACATATACTAAACTTTTAAACTCAAATAAGTCCGCATAGCAATATTGCTTGAAAAAAAACAGTATACAGTGAATAGTCCAAATAGGTTAATTTTATGTCTAAACCAGCATTTGTTAAATGCTAAGAAGTCTTTCACAGTAGACAGTTTAACCGTAATCCAAGGTGTTTTGATAACATCATCAAAGACATCGGTCTATTCAAGAGTCCAACTCAGCTGTGACAGTGAGCTCACAAGCAAAACACCAGGATCCTGAAATACATCAGCCATCATTAAACTCTTTTATTTAAAGTCTGTTTTACCTAATGTGACATTTCAAAATATTTTTGAAACGCTTATACTTATTCTTCATTATGTAGTGTCATGGAAGCTTAAACACACATAATAAGTAGTCAAAATTACCCTCAGTTTCTGTTAAATCACTGCCATTTTGTGTCATTTTGTGTGAGAGGTGACTCTGCTGTGAATACTAGAGATTAATGATTAAGTTGACTTTTGTCTTATTAGGATCAGATTTTTTTATTTGCATAAACTGCTCCAGAAAAGTCGAGTTTAATCACCCATAAATCACAAAGTCAAGATGATGTAAAAACATTATTTTGATAGGAAACAATGGACAGGTGGCTCCAACTGTGGATTAAAATATTTACTTTTTTTGTTTGTCTTAGGTATTGAAATAAGCTAACAATGCTAATAAGTTAACTTTCACATAGCTGAATAACACATTTCTGGACTATGAAAAAATGCAGATATTTAGGATATTGCAGTAAAAGATGAAATATCTCTAGTACTGACTAACTCTTTGTGCATGCATGTGATCCTCCCCAGCAAGGCAGGTCTGTGAGGCCCGGAGCCATTATGTTAAAAGGCTAAATGTTTTTGTGTGTGTTTGTGTTCTAACTGATAAAATCAGAGCTGCGTTTATCCAGTCAACTAAACCTCTGAGCTAACAGGCCTAATTAAACACCATAGCCATGCTATCAGCTCTGTGTGTTGCTGTGAGAGTAGAAACCTTGAGAAAAAAAAAAAAAGTTAAAAAGAAACCTTCCCCTGTTCATCTGTGAATGTAACCAGCATATAGACTAAGTGTATGTATTTAAAGTAGGCTGTTAAGATCTCACAGTGGATCTTATAGTGAAAACACCCCTTGTGTTTCTGGGTTTATCGAGCTAGCCCACTGTGAGCAGCCATACACTGGGACTCAATGATGGCTTAGCCGAAGGAGGGGAGTTCGTGGGTAAATTGAGGCATTTAAAAAGAAGCTCTGTTCTGCGGTAACCTGATCCACACCTGACTGGGGCTCGGCATTCCACTCTGGCCGAGGGGAGAGATCACAATGACCAGAGAAAGAGTTACAAAGGGCCAGCAAACATAAATCTGAATAAATTGTTTTAATAAATAGATTCAAAAACTGTGTTCAGAAATCAACAAGGGAGACATTTCAAATTTTGTCACGTTTTATTAAAATCTTTTCTTGTGCATTTCACAACATCATATCACAATTAGTACAGTTAATGTTATGTACAAAGTATGCCATAGATAATAAAGCCTCAAAAACTGCATTGTTCTACTGTACCTGTGCAAAAGCCAGGTCCTCAGGTGGAATTCACTTATTACAGCAAGAGGGGAAAAAAAGAAAGAGAGTACATCTTTCAGCAGATAAAAGTCAAAGCATTTTCCATAATACATTTAAAATGGAATTCACATTAACATTCCTGCTAAAAACCTATTTGCAATGTGGAATTTCATTTTTTTAAAAAAGCCTATTGTAAGTGGAAAGGTCCTCTCCTGGACTGCTGCTCATTAGGGGAAACTCTGACTCAAGTCACGTGGAAGAAATCCCAACTAATCAATCAATCTTCCAGTGCGAGGATCATAGTTCCATAGTCATTATCATTCAGCTCCATCTGCCACTATTATAAATATGTTGATATGCTCGCCTGGACTGCCCTTTGTCAATACACTGCGCGTCAAATGCACAAGAGCGAGACAGGGGGAAGTAAGAGAGCAGAAGGTAATGCCATTTAATGGACGGCATTACCAGACAGTATTAGACACCAATAATTACATCTAACCATGTCTGGTAAGACGCCTATCAACAGGCTGGAAGGATGACGTCTGAGCTTTCACCTGTGCAAAGAGGAGGAAAAGAGTTGGAGGAAAACAGAGCAGTGCAGCAGAAACAGGCTGAAATGAGCAGCTCCCTGTTCCTTATGTTGGACAGATTCTATGCAGGCTACACCGCACTTTGATTCTTTTGTATATTTAATTTGGCCAAGCATGCAAAGAAAGCCATGACGTAACAGACCAGGGAAAGAAGCAACATAAGCTCGGTGAACTCTCTCTGTTTCGGTCTTTCTATATTATTACATTATTGATCAAATATGTGACGCAAGCACAAAGAAAAGGGACAACTGGAGAAAAAGCAGTGTCATGTTTTTGTGGCTCGGATAATGGAGCTGGGTGGGCAAATAAAGGTGCGGCTCAGTATATGCGGGGTAATTCTCCCTCCTTAAACAAACACTGGGTTTTTGCTGGCTCCATGTCTTTTATTTGCCTTTGTTTTTCATATCTGTTTGAAGGCTTTAGCCATTAAATTCACGTTTTAGTCCAGACATTCATTTACCTGCTTTAGCTCAGTAATACTGAATGTAAAGAAACCATGTAAGTTTTACATTCAAACACACCTTAAACACTTTTGTTGTAGAGACTCCAATTTGTGTCTACTTCAGGTAAATTTTGATGGGCATTTTATGGATAAAAGCTCAGAAAGCTGGGAGGAGGCCAACGCGTCTGTAGCTCACTTTTTTTTACAAGTAAAGCACTCTCAGGCGAGCTCATGTGTCAGTTTCAGGATGTGCCACGCAGGTAAGGCTAGTTGAGCCAATCACTGCCACACAACACAAAGACTAACGCTGTTCAACAAGGAACAAGGAAACGAAGCCCTGCAGGACCGGTGGAACCATCAACCGACTGCTATTCTTTAACTTGGGTGGGGTTGCCATAAAAGCTTACAATAAAAGACAGAGAGACAGGGAAGTGAGTAAAAAGCTTTTACACTGACCTTTAGGACCAGTGGTGCATAAAAGATCTAATTATTCCCCACAGGGATACTTCATCAAGAGTGATCCTGAACTAGTTTAAAAGAAAAGGCTCAGACATCTGTGTTCATGTATTTTTACACAAACTAGTGCTCTGTGTGTCAACATGGGACACCACCTGAGCTGCTCTTCCTCTTTACTTTTGACAGTCCAGGGCATCTATAAAGAAGAATGAATGAAAGACAGAGAACTTTGTCTTTAAGTTACCTTTAGAGTAAAAACTGAGCTTAACAAATACCTTCCAGCTAATCAAAATACACAAACCTTAACCTACTCATTGCTTTTCAGTGATGACATCCAAGTCTTCACACATGTCAACAGTTTTTATCCTTTTTTTTTTTTAATTTTTACAATTGATGGGCACCTATCCAACAGTCACAGCGAAGACTACGGAGTCCCCCAGAAAACATCGTTACCAGACAGTGTTAGAACAACAGTAGTACAATCCAGCACTGTCGGGTAAGATGGATCCTGAGAGCCATTTCTGTTGCTGCTACAAGTGTTTGAGCCCATTTGGGGCCCAGGCCAAGAGCACGTTACCCCCCAATGCTACTACGGCAGCTTGTCTGGTTGCAGTCAGCAGATGACTATCATCATCATTACCAGGCAGTATTAGAGAAAGTGATGATATCCAATGCTGCCTCGTAAGATGGAGATAATCACCCAATCGTGAAACGCCTCATTACTACACTCCCAAAGCTTACAGCTCTTACTGATACAAATGTTGGGAAATCTTTGGCTGTAGAACACAATGTGATGTCAGAGCCAGTTATTAAAAGTTAATGAATGAACAAATGTGACTTTTAAAGCAGGTTTGGGTGTGAGCAGTACATGTCAGATAAAGTAGCTTTGTCTGTATGAAAAAAGGAAACTCAACCCTAAAGGATTAAAGTAAATGTGTGTTACAGCCTTAGTATCTGACACAAAATTTAGTCTAAGTATACAGCTTTTTTCCCCAGTATTTTAGTGAAGTTATGTAGTTTTCTGGCAAAGTTATATCTTAATCTGAGCCCATACTGCTCAAAGAAGGTACTCTAAAGTTGAGTGGGAAAGTCCATATTTGGAGACCACCTCTCCATAGTATAATAGCTGAGCCCGTGTTATGGTTGGGGTTTCAGCTTAAACTCACTGTCACAGAAGACTGGGCCACAGTAGTTGTTAATGATTGCCCAAACTTGTTCCGACTAGTCTAAATCTATGGCACGGCGGGGTTGAGAGGCCTGCTTTTCCACACAATACACAACAGTTACCAATTTCAAACAACGCAAGTTGCGCACATCCACTACAAAAAATGCCACCCAGTGAAAACCACGTCCGCCCTGGGAGGCTGTTTCTGTCTCACATCGTCTCCCTACAGATAAGTAATTGTGCTTTTTTTAGAGTAACATGCTATTCAGTCCCAAATAAAACAGAGTTGTCAGATCTGGTTGAACGTATGTATTCTGGAAAAAAAGAGAGAAAAAGACAATTTTTCTTTTCTATTTTCCATTGGTGAACCTCTCAGGCCGTTGTCTTTGTGTTTGCTGAGTGATGAAAGGCTGATGGAATGCTGCTCGGCTCGACCTGAGCCGACGTCGTGTATGCAGAAGGTCACTGAAACAGCCCTCGTTTACTGAATAACACGGACTATTCACAGGTACACCGCGTGAAATCCTCACACCTCATACTCACATCTCATGAAGATTATTATTCTTCAAATAACAAATTAACAAAGTGTTTTTATTCTACAATATTATTATCCCAAGTAGCCATTACGCCATTTGGATAATCACATTTAATTCAAAATAAACTTTGTTAAATAATGGAGAGTTTGCCATCACTTTTGTCCTATGTTTTGGCCTTATTGCAATTAAACTTAGCCCTCTCAATTTAAAATTTTAAACCAACATGAAGAGACATCATTGTGTTCTTTTAGAAAGAACAGGTTTCAAGTCATCCTGCATGGAATGCAAAAGTAGAGCACAAGAAGAGAGAGAGGGGGAGGGAGACGGAGAGAAAGAAAAGAGAGTATAAGGGAGGGAAAAGTTCAGGGAAAGAAGGTGGAGAAGGAAAATGGAGAATGCACCTGTAACCTTACCGTCATGAAAGGTACCCCAAGGAAAAAATGTAACAAAACCAAAGGAAAGTGAGTACGTTTTGGAGGGAGGGGGCTGAAAAAAGAAAGAGAAAAAAGATCTTGAATTTCCAGCCCGCTGCCTGAGAACGCTCCGTCTTCCTCCCGGTCAGTCAGGCCCCATGAAATGAGAAAGCCAAGCAGACCTGCTCTCCCAGACTCTATTTAGTTAATCATCAGCATTATAAACCAGTGCTGCAGGCCCTCTGAGGAAGAAAAGAGGGAGAGAGAGAAAGAAAGAGTGAAAAAAAGATTAGCCCAGAAAAATCAAGCTGGTAGAGACAAAGCTTTGCAAAAAAACAGTAGCTGAGAAAAGTAGAGCATTTCTTGTGTTACCTTTTTTTAGCATCTAGCGAACCCATACCTCAAACAAACTTGGTCTCAATTTGTCCTCCATTAGTCCAGATACTTCCTCTCTTGCTCCTCTCATGGTAATATAGCGTCCCATTGTTGTAGCCTACTTGCTCTGTGCTGTGGGAGTCTTAGCCGCTTACGGCTGCCCATGCTTTTTGCCTGCTGAAAGCGAGGCGTGATCAGGTAACTCTGCCCTCTGTGCTGGAATGTGACTCCACCGTGAAGTCAACCCGATAGGTAAACTGGCCTGGCCCTTAATCAATAGTTGCTGTCTTTGTGAGAAAACAATGGCAGGGAAACCCAAATCCTTATTTAACTCTGGACCTTATCTCAGCGCCACCTAATTGGGCCTTCAGACGACTGAGGAGCAGCCTGATATTTAGGCCATGATACTGCTTATCATCCATGTGCTGCTGCAGCCACCAGCCTGGCTTTCTAAATGTATACTTAGTGATGCACTGGATTTTCATTTGTCATTTCAGAGCCTGTAGCTCCTCCCCCTTGCCCAGTGTCCTTTCACCTTTCTGTTTTGAATATTTCAAATGAAGGGCTTAAATATTCAGCAAATTTGATTAGCAAATTTGGAAGTTTCCCTTTCTTCTTAGTGTTTTTTTTTTTTAAAACATTTGAATTTATTGAGTTACCCACCCATCCCCCCTGCTGACATGTTTCTTTGAAAAGGCAAAAAAGTAATTTTGTTAAATTTTGTCTAAACTGCTTTGAATAATTTTTAAATGTATGTTGTCATCACCCTGGAGACTCACAACATTGCATTGCCTCTGTTAAACTTGGTTCAGTGTTGATCAGTGCAAAAAAAGAGGAAACTTTTGAAAATTCTACATTTCTATACCACATGAAGAAAATATCATGAACCATATGACGTAATCTCCATTGCTTCTTAATGACAACATTCTTGAAAATAGTAGCCAAGCAATAACTTTTTAAAATGACACTGGCCCATGATGCAGTGTCATTTACTCTATCAGCTGAATGAAACCACAGCTTTAACTTCACCTCTCACCCTATGAGGTGATAAGACCTACAGTCTCCTTTCATTCAGACATGTGACTCAAACGCAAGCAAACAGCATAAAAGTCCAACATTACACCCAGCCCAGCGGTCATTAAGTCTCTCCCTCTGTTAAAATTCTGCTCTGCATTTCCTGTCCAGTTGCTATACATCAGCTAGCACGGCTAGCACTCACGTGACTCGCAGCTATTCAGGTGCATGAAAGAAATGAACAAATGTTGCTCTTTCCACCAATCACAATCTTCCACCTCGCTCTGCAGCCGCCGCTGTACAGTACATGGTCGACATTTTCCCTCCATTTTCCCTTCTCCTTCCCGGACTGCCACAGTCCTCATCTGCTTAAAACTACTTCAAGAGCAGCCTTGAAAACTTTTACAACATGTAAGGACTGTTCAGTGGAAACTCTCTGCTCTGATTAGCCCAAAGCCGTTGTCTTTCCTCACAAAACCTCAGAGGCAAGGAAAACGAAAGAGCAGACATTTTAGGTCCGACACACATCCACTTCAGAAGAGACTTCCCCTTTTTTCATTTTAAAAGTCATAAAACTAGCATTATTCTATCACATTTCTACCATAAAAAGCCAAAGAAGAAGAGAAGCAACAAGTTGATGATAGAAACAAAAATTCAAGAGAAATATCTAAAAATAAAGGCTTTACAGCTCAACAAGCCGTAAAAAAAAGTTGCTAAATGAGTTCTTAATATGTACGAATTAACACTTTAACTAATTTTTAACTTAATATTAGTAAAAGTATCATATAATTAATTTGTAAAGCTGTTTCATACCGTAAATGTCCCCTTGTAAAGCACATATGAATGCTCTAAGAGAAGGAGACAGCGTCTGTCTTCATATTCTTTGACAAGTCTGGCAGTTTGCCTTTACCTGCCCCAACTGGTCTATCCAGTTTAGGAATGAGCGTTGGCTTCTATTGTTTCCTCTTCTTTCTCTCTGGTTAAAAGGAGCTGGAATTTGATACACATTATTTTCGCTTCCCATCGAAACTAACTAGACCCTCCTATACAGTCACACAATCGCAGAGGGCTTCGTGTGATGACCTAATTCGTTTGCGCCACATTTCCTGATCTTAGCCGACGAACAAATGTCCTCAAAGTTTTAACTCTACCGCCACTGAGCAACAGGTTTTGACGATAGCTTTGAAAGATGAAGAGTGAAGACAAAGAAGGGATCACTTTTGTGAATTTTACCCAGTCTTTCCCAGGTGTGGTCACCGAGCCAGAAACCCAAGACAAGAGGCATCTTTGTATGAGGGCTCTTGACGCCCCGTTGGCTAGTCTTCCTCTTTCCTGCTCCTGCTGAAGGACAGTCGACCTCTGGAGTGGCGGTTAGGAAGAGAAAAAAAAGAGCCGTCCCTTTCAGGTAGAGAAGCAGCCGAGTAGTCGTAGGAAGAGCCAAACCCCGGAACAAAACCGACCAGTTTGAAGCGCGTCAGCTCTCTTCCGAGCAGAACTTGTTTTTTTCCAGGAGCTCTCGTCGGAGGTGTTAGGCGGTTAAGCTCCTCGAGAAGACAGAGACTGAATTTGTAAAGGGCTTGGTTTACATGTAGTCTGACCCCCCCACCCTCCCCTTTTCCCCCACAGGTGTAATTTTCAGGTCGCAGCCAATCTCCTTAGCCTCTGGCGCTCACAGGTGCGTCCCACACGCTGCCTTTAGCCAATGGTGATTGAGACAAAACCTCCCCCTCCTCCCCCTCTGACTCCCACCTCACCGGTTTGCTCACCTCTGCCCCCCCATCGGCCCCCAGGTACCTTGTTGTGTGTTTTTTATGATGTCAGCTCAGGCTTCTGTGGGAACGACCTCTTCTGTTCCTATTACAACACAGACAACAGCTAAATCACCATCATCCTCAACTGCCGAACACACCCATCCTGTCCAAGCAGAGAAAATACATCATGAGGCCCGCACACTGTGGGGGCCAGGTGCTCCAAAACTGTGTATCTATGAGGTATTTTTACATGCTTAAACCTTTGCCTACTTCTGTGCTGTACAAGCCCTTCATAACCTGAAATACCTGCCCTTTGCTCTCATTGCTTTCCCTCTGCCTGTCTTTGTGTCCACACACCCTCTTTGTCCTAACAATAACCCGGCTGGGTTACAGCAGGAGCGGCAGGTGAACAAAGTGCAGGTGAGTAAAACTTGAGAAAGACACACCGGCAGTTTGAGTAGTGGGAGATGGGAGAGAAGTGACAAGGGGGTTCGGTGGAGCTCTCAGCCCCCCTGGGGCAAACAGGGGCCTAATCCAAAGCCTGGACAGGGTTTGGCTGGATGCTGGGCAAGGCAGCCACTTTCGGTCTCGAGGTGTAATTGTCGGGATTAGTCTCTCAACAATGAGCACAATGCCAGAGCAGTATCCTGTTTCAGCAGGGGTGTGGCACCGCTTGAAGAACTACACTGGCAAAGATGGGAGAGGGGGATTGTTTGAATCTATAAGCTATGAAACAAACAGTAGTCTGTAAAAAACTGATCCGGACTCTAATCACATTACCTTTTACTAACCATTTAACACTTTACCTTTAAATTATAGAACAGTGATTACAGTAAAGAATCATTTCAAGCATTAATTCAAATGACACCGTAAGCAGTGGGTCATTTCAGACTGTTCTGTGCAGCAGAGTCTCAAAAAATCAGAAAATGAAAACAAAGTGGAAAAAAAAACTTACTGTTTATGCTATCCAAAAGAATGCTTCTTGCAAAGTAACCATACTCAAGTTAATTGAGCTGCAGTTAACATTGTCTTTTACTTCTTTTTAATAGTGACACAGAGTCTATGTTTAAGCATTACATGTAACCTATTAGCTTTTTTTCTTTTTTCTTTCATCATGTCAACCCTGAGTGAAGCTAACGCTGTTCAAAGGGAGCAGTTGGAAATTGCTGCGCTCTGAAAGGTTTGCTTTGTTTTGGCTTGTCATTTGCATACCAAATGAGGTTTGGAGTGAAGCGCAGGGGCCTGACCTGAACTTATTTGGGTACTGATGGCTATCTGGCTGGCCGGTCACGCAAGGCAGGATGTGAGGACATCCATCAGAGGCAGTGACCCAGCAGCCTCAGACTACAGAGAGGCAAATACACATGCTCAGACTCCATACTGCTGACACAGGGCCGCTCCAAGGCGCTTGAAATTATCGAGTAACATCACCCTAAAATAACAGAGTGCAGGAGGTGTCATGGAGGGGACAAAACTTACTTGTTAACACAATTTAGAACTTTGTGTTCTGAATAAAGCAAAAATGTATTTCTCAGTTCAGTTTTTGGCTGGATTGTTTGGATTTAATGCAGTTTTATTTTATGTAACCCTGAATGTATTTCACAGTAAACTGATTGATGAACTGAAAAACTCTGATGACACAAATGTCGTCCAGTTCATAAAAGCTTAGTTTCATGTTTCTGGATCACTTCATGAATGTCTTCTGTTCTGTCTTTTTTAATCCACCTGTTGACTTACTCTGTGTGCCCTCTTTTGTTTTTTCCTTTATTCCCTTATTCATTCAAGAACACAACACACACATAAGTTCACACTTGCACAAAATATATTTTTCACCAGTCACACTCAGTTTAAAAGAGACAGAGATGCTTCTTCTTCTTTGTTTTAAAGGTATACTAATTCTGTCCAGTGTGGTCATTTAGTCTGTGATTTATGACGCTCTTCTCTCTAACTCACCTCCCACAGCTCCTGGCTTTGCTGATATACTATAATCCCGAATGTGTCAGTGTACTAGATATACCCTCAGTATCAGATATCCTGTTGAATGCAGGAAGAGGTGGAACGAACCTGGGAAAAGTAAAACCTTAAAAACTGTAAAACTTTTAAAATATTTACCCAAATTGAGCAACGGGTTTTATTGGATGTATGTGGGTTTGTCTTTAAAGGAACCTGATGGCAGACATGAGGATCACAGTCTGGATCCATGCCACAGCTTGTCAACTGAGAAAAGGAAAACAATGACTCATGTTTGTTTTATCTTTCCCCATGTGCTGCTGCAGATCATTTCCATGTAGCCCTTCACTAATCTGCATTCAGTATCCAAGGTGACTTGTAAAGCTGTATGTGTATCCTCCCTCAGGCCTTTAACTGAAGTCATGATGTAGTTTTTATGGTGCTTAGAGAATCACAAAGCACACAAGAGGTGACCTTGGAGGACACTTTTTGTCTTCCTTGAACACAAGAGGCTGTTGGATCATAAAACATACAAACAGTAATGAATTAATCATTCAACTATCACATGATAATGAATCTCAGAGCATGATGTGTCATTATATGACCATCAGGATATAAAAACATGACTGTTAACACCTGTCTAGTATTATCTCCTGTGACCTAATTTCACCTGATTTTGTCAAAGTTGCATGATTGTTGTGCAGAAACACAGTCAGAAGTTTGAAATGCACCACAGAGAAAGAAAGCAGGTAATCTTGCACTCTTCAGTTCTCAGACCCTACTCAGGTTAAACTGTAATAGTGATTATGGTCTGAGTATGAAAATTTGTCATTTGAGTTGGTACACAAGATTAACAGTGGGATCTAAATTTTTTTTACACTGTGGTATCATTGAGAAAATGGTCGGTAGGTCGACGTGATTCATGATAAATTAGCACTAGCTAATTAGCACAAGGTTCAGTTAAAGCCGATGGGAACCACACATTTTTTTTAAAGATTGCTGTATGTGTAAAATGAATATCTGAACAAAACTAATGTTAATCCATCTAATAAGTGTTGAGTAGGTTAAAACCAACACAAAGACAGACAGATGTTGCTATACACTAGCATAGTCAGATACGTCATTACAACCATGATGATAAAGTTGTTGAATATGGTTATTGAGAACGAAAAAATCATTCATCCTACCATGACAGTATGATATCTAGCACTTGTAAATGACACAGAACAGTGACATTAGAGAAAGGTATGAGTCCCTACACTCACAAGAGAGAAGCCCAAGTCACAATATCCACAAAAGCTATAACACAGCCAAGACACAACAAGTCTGCATCCCAGCCATCAGTAGACCAAGACAAGTTCAAGTCACACAACTCAATGGAAAGGACAGGGACAGAGACAAATCAGAGCCATAACCCCAATAAGACCAAGATAGATCAGAGTCATAACACCACAAAAGGCAAGTTCGAGTCACAACCACCACAAGACAGGGACAAGTCAAAGATAAAAGAACATTATTGAAACTGAGATTGATCTGTGGTAATACTGTACGGCCCTGGTTCCGGTCATGTGTTACCTGTATTGTTAAACATCTGCCTCTTTGGTGTAGCAAATAATATTTTAGGTCCTCACACAAACCAAGGGTATAATATGTTGTACATTCAGAGGCTGTCCACTAAATTAAAAGCATAAAAACTATTAGTCATATCATTAAATTTATGCAGATGGACTCCAATGGATTATAAAATTTAACTGATGAATGAATAAACAAATGGATCTGACACCATTTAATGAGACTGTTTGCTGATTACTCTGCATGTCTTCAAGTAAATAAAGACCTTGTGACCTGGAACAATATTCTGTGTATTATGACATATTTATTAGTAAAGAATAATGGGAAAAAAATCCTTTCATGGTCTCTGACTGAATAACACAATGTAAAGCCATCAGTAAACACAGTCATTCACACAGTTTATTCCAGATAAGAGGCCCTTTGACTCCATATGCAGCATCTGTCTGTTCAGTCTTTTCTGTTGTTTTATCCACCTGTCTCCTTGTTCTGCCCTTCTGCTCAGGTGACTATGGGATAATTACAGAGGTTTACATTGTCTTAGAGGAAATTGGAGGACTTAGCACAGGTGTGATGTTTAAAGGCCCCTCATTACACTGATCAGCACTCAACCACTGATTTCTACCAAGTCTCTCGCCAATTAACTCCCTGTCTGCCTTGCTGCTGGGGCAGCAGAGCACCTTGAACACCTTACACAAGATAAAAACATGTGCTTAATACATCATTTTCTGTGTGTTTTAATTTTCTGCACACAATATTTTTGATTGTATACAGATTTTTTTGTCTTTGCCTGGTTGTGAGGAGAAACAAGCCTAATTTTTTTTCATTGCAAAGCCAGAGAATCGCCAAGGGAGCAGCGTGCTCCGTCTAGCAGCCACAGCCGTGCTCTGACTTGCGGCCTGCCACCAGCAGCGAGTAATTGGCCCCAGAGGATTTAGGATGGGAAGGTGTGTGTGGATGGTGCAGTCGTATCCCATAATCTCCAATGGGGCAGTTGCCATAGAGAAGCGGAGTGAGGCACACCAATTATTACTGCATCTTATTCCACAACACACCTGTTTGGCTCATCTGCTGAATTTAAAAAACAAACTGCTGCTGTGACCGGTCCAACACCAGTGACAGAAAGAAAATAAACAGAGCACTATACCGAATCCATATGTGATCAAACCCCACCTAAATGTACTTATACTTATTAACAATGCTCAGAAATCATATTAATAATATGCATATCAGACATTAGCTTTACTCAACTGATGGTTCATTCAGTGTTTTTGTATCTGGCTATAATAAAAGCATGTTGTAGTAGTGTGAAGTCAGGAAACTAAAGAAACCTCACCGGCAACTGGTCCTAAAGAGGATGTGAATCAGGACACTGGTGTTGAAGGTAAACACTTAGCCACCACCCAGACCTCCACACACAGTCACTGCACCGCATGCTACTTTCTCAGAGTGGTGAACCTGAATGTAATCCTTGATAAGAGTATACAAATTTACTCTTTGAAAGGAGACGACATCCATTTCAACAGTCAGCCTTTGTTCATGTTTGGTACATTTCCATCCACTGGTGCCTTTATTCAGAGTCCATTTTTATACTGTAAAGTTGATTTTCCTATCAAAAAAGACTTGTTCACTAAAAAATACAACTGCCTTATGAAGCCATTAAATACCAATCACAGATGAGATGCTGAACTTGTTACGTACTCATATGTTGCATTGATTCACATTTGATTTTGCCAGAAAGTTTGAAAAATTCACTAGTCAACTAATTAAAAAACTTAAAATTACTACCTAGAGGTAAGGGGTCGACCACCATGAGTTACCTATTTAGAACAAGAACACTGGGCCTGTAGGAGAGGAAGTCATCCATGTAAAGCAGGTCTGAATTCATGCAAATATCAGTCACATTCAGATCAATAATGTGCAATGACAGAGATGCTTGCTGCTGTCAGTGGATGTGGATGTAAGAGGCAAATCTTCTGACAGTTTTTTTGGATGAGTGTAATGACTTTGAATGGATTTTCAGCATTTTACATGTTCACTCACTCACAAACACACACATGCTCTGTTGCCGCCTGTCAAACACAGCTGCAGAGCTGCCGATCGGGTCAAGTTTCAGTCACTCACTGTCGAGAAGTTGCAGTTTGTTTAGGAAATGAGCGTAAATGCTGACCTCAGGGTCGTCCTTCATTGTGTCCTACTTTAAATAGCATGTCAGCCTCGCCTGCCTCGCGGCCAGAACTGGCATTGTCGGGCTTTAAAGGGTTTGTGTGTGCTCAGTCTGAGGGCATTATGAGGTGCTATGATAGCGTACCGTCTCCAAACACACCTGCCTGTTTCTTCCAAAAGACTTTCTATTTGGTCTGGTGCAATTAGCTCATTGTGTAATGTGTTTACTAAGGCATTAGCATGCGGGAGATGACAATGATTATCAGAGGAAGAGCTATTTATGCTGTAGTTTATGCGTGTTTTGAATTCATCCTGGCATTAAATATGTTGAATAGGTTCAAAAGTTGAGTGCCCATTACAGGAGCCTTTGAGTCCTCAGGGCAGATTGTTCAGCTGATAATCAATTGGATCAATAGTCAGGTGCCTATTTGATTTAACAGTTATCCCATTATATTACAAAAAACAGAGTAAGAGAATTTTTTTTTCCAGTGACATTGCTATTTTAGGCCAAATCATCTTGAAAAAGAATCATAACCAGTTTATGAGAATGTTAATAAAACATAGTTTTGCCATAAGAAAAATGGTTAAATATACTAGTTTATTCTCAGGTTTGAAGATGTGTTTCTTCTCTCACTATTGTTTTCCACTGTCTGTCCAACACATTACTTTTTGAAGTGAATGCCAGCTGGTGGCTCATGATTTCCTTTAGGAGTCTTTCTTAGCTACTATTCATTTGAAATTGGAATGGAAATTTCATGTTAATTTGAGTAATTGCGATAACACTTAGCTCTTTCTGACCAAATGGTACCAGGAACTGAGGAGTACCTGGAACAAAGGCAGGAACTAAAAGTTGTTCTTGTACCATCCTGTTTGTATTTCCACCACATTTGAACAACTGTGACAACACCTTTGTTGTCACATTGCTCTTGTAGTTTACTGTTAGGCAACTGATGAGGAGTCAACTAAATGATTTCTGAATGTCAATAACTATTACAAGAAACATCCTCCCCTAGTCCTAATATTGATCCTACTGGAAGGCAGTGTTTACCGTCTGTGAATGAATGAATGCTGCTGTTGTTGTAGGAGAAACAAGTGAAGAAGGGACTTTTTAGGGGGTCCAGGAATGACAGAGGAACTAAAGTTAGAGCCAGGTTCCTCCATTTGACGGGGAGGTAAATTCCCTGAGTTCCAAAAAAAAGTTCCTGGGTTCCTGGAAAAGTTCCTGTGGTGGAAAAGGTCTGGATGACATTGTATCACACTGTACCTACCCAAGGACCTTCACTAGGTTCATTCGTTAGATTTATTCATTAGATTTAATTGACCGTGTAAACTCTGACTTCATGATTTTAACCTTTTATTCTGCAGGTCAAAAAAAGACCAAATTAAAGTAAATCTGTCAAATCTGTATTGTTTTCAAATATTGTAATGTGTTTCATGTGCCTCATGCTGCCTTTCACCATTATTACATCAAGATCCTACATATTTCCCCAAATTCATATCTCTATTCTATGTTCCTTTTTTCACTCGTGAATATTACTGATTTTTTTTTATCTTTGCCTCTAAAAGCCATTTAGTTAAAAGGTGAAATTTCTTTATGGTTACACTGTGGTCACAACCGATGGACTTCTGCTACCATTGATGAACGTTCAGTTTCATTTAATGTTTTTTAAAGGTTCACAAACCTTAAAGACTTGGGATCACTGCCGGCAGATTATAAGGAAATCACAAGTGGTTCGGAAAGGAGACGTCTTTACAGGACTTACAGGTTCTAAGGGTAATATAATGTAAGTGTTTTGTGGAAACATGGCTGACTGATCTCTCCCACAGAGTGTATCATGGGGTCTGGCTGCAGCGTAACAGCAGGTCCTGCTAATGATGCAAGATGTGTTTGTGATGTGGAGGCTCTCCGGGGAGGCAGGGTTCAGGTGAAGGCACAGCCAGGAAAAGGGCCCACAGGGACCAGTTACCAGGGCAGAAACACAGCACCCCCCCACCTCCCCTCCGCTCCGCTCATCACCTGCACTGCAGCTCTCCACTTCCTCTGTGTTTCGGGGCGAGGGCCGTGACAAAAACAAAATCATAGATCATATCAGACATTAAAAGTGACAGAAGAAAACCGGAAGTCTGTCACTGATATTTAACCTGGTTAAACACTGGAAGTCCAGCTGCTAGAAAACCAATATATCATTGTCAGGTAAAAATAAATGTTACTGTAATATGATCAGCACGCAACCACATTTCCCAGAACTCTCCTGCATCCCAGCTCTTCCTGCATCATTTACTTAACTTAAAACAGAAAATATCCAAACACATTTTGCAGTGGCCGCTCACTGCAAAACATCCCTTTTATCAGCTCTTGTTGTAAAAAAAACATAGTACATTTCTCTGCACATTCAGCCCTACTTCACTTTTTTACAGTGTAAAACAAAAGAGAAGCTGTCAGCTAATGTCTTCTATGTTTAGGATAAATACCTTGCTATCTCCTTATTGAAAGGTACTTTATATCCCAAAAAACCTTAGTTACACAAAATTTGATTAAAAGCATCTCTAAATACTTTCGCTATGATCTGTGAGAGGAAGTTTTTCCAGCATAGAACTGAATTCACCATCCAAACAACCACAACTCCCATACAATCATAAGATGTATCTGTCTGATGCTGAGACTCTGCAGCTGCCACTTAAAACACACAGCAAGTAACAGCAACACCCTGCACTTCACCCACAGCAGTCCTGCTCAGTGTGGAAACAAAAAGCCCAGGAACAAACAAATTTATTTCCGTCTATAGACACACAGGTTTACTCATAACAAACAACTCTTTCTGTTATTCTATTTTTTCTGCAGGATCTCAGCAAACAACACCGAGATAAACCACATTGTTTCTCATCACTGTCTGTTGGCAGTAAATTAATGCTGAGCATTATAAAAATGTTGCAATTAAGTGAGATTTATAGCGAAGGTAAATTTAGTGCTCTCAGTAATGCCAAAATATATACCTGAGCTAAGCAGTGAGGTGGGGGAGGATGAGACCAAGAGCTTATACCTCCAAACTCAAAGTACTAAATTATTCAAGAGAGGAGAATATCAGGAAGAAGATCTTAAAACACAGGGAAAGCAATGAGTTTTACTACTTATGTTGATTATTATTATTAAGGTCAACCCAAAGAGTGAGAAACAATGACTTCCCAGAAAAGTTACTCTAAAAATGAAACTGTCATTGACTAAAGTAGCACAGTTAGTGAAAGTGTGGCATATCTTATCACACTAAGTTAATGACTTTGGAAACATGTGTGTTTTTTCTTCCGTATGCAGACAATACTCAGGATCCTTACAGTAAATGATGAACATGGTTATAAAGAAGATATTTAGAGATAAGTCCTTCTCCAGTGAACTGGTTAAACTCTGTTGTAGGTTACGTCACCATGTGTCTGATGAAAATGAGGTCAACGTAAAGAAGAGTGTAAAAACATACACCTGCTCTGTAGAACAAGGAGATTAAAATGAGCACAACTGCTTTTTTGCACTGACTGTTGCACTTCCGTGTTTGTATTTGCTAATCCATCTTCAACTTCTGCTGAAAATTATTAGCACAATTTATATTTACGATCTATTTACTATGTGTTTACTTCAGTCACGAACTACAGAAAGGAGGAGGTTGGACTTATTTGAAAAGATACGTGAAAGTAAGGTTGAAGCTAAACACTGCTGCAAAAAAAGTTATGCTCATGTGTAGAAATTCCAGTGTCAGCAACCCAAAATGACTCTGAATCCGTTCTGGATTCATGCGGGTCAGTATGCAAGTAAATCATTAAAAGATTTCTTTCATTTGTATGAATCAGGAAGAAAAGAGTATCAAAGTCCTCTCTGCTACACAGACCTGTCACTGTAAGAGAGCTACACATTAACACATCAGCCAGGGTTTTACAACCCCTCCAAACACACCCTTTGGATTTGGACACCACTCTGTCAACACTGCAGTCTCCAGACGCTAAGCTAGTAGGTTCATCCACTCTTCCCAGCCAATCAAAAAGAGGCAGCTAGGTGCAACTCAGTCCCATGAGAGCCAATGGGAGAGCCGGTGCCATAGAGACCAGCTGTTCATCCAACACTGATGGGCAACGCGTTGAGGGTGCAGGTAAAGGTGCTATGATGGAGAGTGTCAGTGTATACACTGACCCGGTGTGATGCTGGTGTTTTATGGCCAGCACACTGTACAGAGCCGTGTGTTTATACAGTCTAATCTCTGGTCATTCAGGAAGAGCCTGGTGTTAAAGAGGCTCTGAATCAACATCCTGGAAACTGGCAGGCTGACTCCAGCCAAAAGAGCAGAAAACACAACGAATGCTGCATAAAAACAGCATGAATTTGGAAAAATACCTAAAATTACCTACCTCAATCTTCTCACCTTGTGTCTCATTGTACTGCATACGAGCTTTTGAAGGCTAAAATATGAGCAGTGTTTGCCAACAAAGCTCCTGTCTGTGCATTTCTCATCAGTCAAACATCCCTGCTTTATCCCCAGTCAGATTCCCCTCTGGTTGGAGGGCTTTGACACTCAATAGATGTGGGAACAGTTTCAGCCTTAACCCCAGCTGACCTACCTCTTGATGAACGTGACCTCTGACCTGAAGGATCATCCCATCACTCCATCTCTTCAAGACAAGGCAGGCAGGAGAGGGAATCTTCAAACATGTCGCATGTCTTAACTCCTATCTCCTCCTTCATGGCTCAGAGTGGGAAGATACTCTCCAGCTCACCCAGGGCTGTGAGACGCACTGTATTTAAAAATGAACTGGGAAAAACTGAGGCAAAGATGTTGGCAGCTGTGATGCGTGTTGAGAGGAATGCACCGTTGTTATCACTCACTGAGTTATGCAAGAGTGGTTCGGTGGAAACCTTTGCCTGGTACAGTGTTGGGCCTCAGCCTCCTTGTGCACAGGGTGAACACACACACACACACACACACACACACACTCAACACACACACACAACCATGCAGCTCCTGCCCTGAAGATTTTCAAATTACCCTCAGTGAATGGGAGGTAGTCGGACACAAGGAGGGTGAACCACCTGGGTTATCACACACCACCAAGACTCCCCGTCCTTCTTCCAAATCTACTATTTTTAGCTTCATCTATGGCTTTTTTTCCTCAGAGGGCATGAGGTGTATGGGAGGCACAAGTGAGCACAAGACTGCGTAAGTGTTTCTTTGTTGCCCAGGCCAAAATAAAAACTATTCTTAAAAGCATTTACTGTAAGCTGCTTCCCCTTCACAGAGGAGATCATCAGTTAATGTCCCAGGACATGCTCAATGAACAGAGGTCCTGACATTTCGGAATAAGCAATTAACATTGTCAAACTAAGAAAAAAAAATCAAAACCAAGCATTTGGCCGATATAGTGAGCCACATAATGAAAAAATAGCCTTTATGCACTGATTATGAGATTACTTGAAAGCCATTCATGTTGCCTCTTTATCGGATAAATGTGAAAAGTAATACTTTTAATTGTGACTACAAGCTTAGTTTTGGATCATTACACTTGGCATATATATGACTTTCCCTTAAGATATTATTACTTTTTATCTGTGCATTTTGTTTCTAATCAGCATGGTCGGAATAGGGCCAGAGGGCCAAAACTTGGGCCCCTTTTGACACCCTGTGAACCTGGCCCCTGGCCTCCCATGCTGTATTATTACCAGTCTGTAATCCAGCCTTGCCTTATGGACACCAGACAATAGTTCAATAACATAATTGGGAAAAAAATAATTTTCCCAGAATTCTTGCAAAAATTGACATTTTTTTGGGAAAATATCTGCTGGGACTCATATTTTTTATATGTTTAAAGACCTCTGCATCAAACAATGTACCATGATCAACCTGTTTATCCCTGACATCACAAAGGTCCTCTGTTAAGGTGTTATTTAATGTTTAATTTTATGTCTCTTTAAGACTTGAAAAGCAATATTATTTAAGCGTTCTTCATAGCAAATACTGAGAGCAAAGTCAGCACCCAACCCAAGTGAGAGCGGAGCAGCTTTTTAAAGATCAGAGATATGTAAGATTCCCATATTAAATCCTGAAAGTACCACCATACCTCAAAATATCAAAACAATGCACCAAAATGACTGCATTTGAGAGATTTTCCTTCCTTCTAATCTCATTATCTCTTGCAAATAAAAGAATAACAAGTGTAATTGTGTGATTCATTTTTCTTGTGGAAAAATGCGGCACAAGTCCTGGTAAAATCAGGAAAACACCTGTGCCAGACACATAATCTCTTTTCTTAGTTATCTGTTAAAAGTGTTTATTTTTTTCAGAGTGGACTGTAAGTCTTAAATTGCAAGTTAAAGTTTGTGTCTTAGTTCTGTTGTGAATGTCGAGGACAATTTTTAATTTAAAGAGTGCCAAACCAACAAGCCTTAACATCAGCAGCTATGACGCATTGTGATGATGCTACACAACTGCTCATTTCATAACGCAGCTGCACTTTGTTCTTGTTGAAAGCTTTTTTTTTTTTCTTCTTGAAAACACTCAGAGAGAGTGAATGAGTGCACGGCTCCAGAGGTTGAACTCGGTAAGGTAACAAGCTGCAGCCTCGGGCCACAGAGCTGAATGGAGTGACAGTAAGGTGAGGAAGAGCGGTATCAGATGAACACATGAAAGAGGGAGGTTGCTGGATTTAAGGCCTTTTTTTTGTTTTTGGGCGTTCAAAGGAGACAGCTGTCGAGTGCACAAGGCCCAGCTCTATTCATGTGGGGGGGACCGCAGACAGAGACCACGCCAACATACACACAGTCTTCAAAGAAAGGTGTGTGTGCACATGTGTGTATGCAGCTAAAAGCTTTTCCCAACATATTCACAGTAATTATCATCATAAAACATTACTCCACTCATGTAATCAAGACTCCATATCGCACAAGATGAATGCCATGCATGTACAACTTATATGAAAGTGTGTAACACTTCCAGTGCCTCGACAGCCCACGCACTGCGAAAGAAGAGTCCAGCATTTAGGGAATTAACCATGTTTTTTGTTTTGATCTGCAGAAGAAGATATCAACTTTCATCTCTGTGTCCAGTACAGAGAACATGTTAGCTAGCTTTGTCCTAGCTTAGCACAAAGATTGAAAGTAACTCCACTGTTTACTATGGTGTTCATTTATCACACATTGAAATAAACATGAAAATAAAAGAAGATATTTAAGTATGAAGTGGATGCACCATTAAAAGTACAGTATTTCTTGACCAGAAATAATTTGCAGATCCAGAGCCTGTTAGCAGCCTGTTAGCAGCTCAGACAGACTCAGTTATCATCAAAGCAAATCAGTTAGCACAAAGTTAGCCTGACCCTGCATACAGGCAGTGATCAGTTTATCCTGTGTTGATTAGAAGTTTGGGCAAAAGGCATTTCAATGATAGAGCTAAAATCAGTTTAATGAATCCAGGTAATGTTGATAATGTTTTACAAAACTGAACCAAACAACAGTTTGGGGTAACATGAGGATAACACAGAGAGAACATGTGGGACAGGGACAAAGACTACAGACAGAGGAGCAAAATAGACAAACTGACAACAATAGTGGGAAAGATAAGGACTTAAATACATAAAGACAGGGGAGACAATGAGACACAGGTGGCACACAATAGGGCAGCGTAAGCTATCACACGGGAGGGAACCTTGACAGGACATGGGGTTTAAAAATGAGATAAGACAGTGGTTACCAAAATAAAACAGGAAATACAGGGAGCTACGACAAGAAATGTAATTTTCCTAGAACTGTGCTGTGTCCCCCCTGCCTTTTTTGGGCTTAGCTGGATTTAAAGCACAGGAACCAATGTGATATTGTTCTTTTTATCCAGCGTAAGGCAGAAAAGAATAAAATCCAAATACTTAAACTGTTCTGTTTAAGGGCCTTTAAAGGACCATTTAGTTTTCAAAACCAACAAGAAAAAAATCTTTTGTTGTTGTTGTTGTTGTTGGCTTAAAGCGATAATAGCAGCCAATTCCTGACTGCAAATAAGAGAGCAAGATTACTTACAATGTCTGGCCACACATGGTCTCTGGGATGTAGAGGGATTTACTGTGTAGTGCCAACAGTGTAAGAGAATAGACAAACCAGCAGAAACTGACGTACCTTGAGAATTACACACTTTATAACTGTAGCATTGCAGCAGCAGCCTGGTCCATTGTTATCAAATTAAAATGGTTCACACATTATTATTTTGATGCCCGTTATTAATGGCTATAATATATATAGATGAAGAGATCCTTTAATACAACTTTGTCATTTATGGGTTTTTTAAAGATTATTATTAATATTTTAAAAATGACAGTGGGATAACAAGACCAGGGCTGCAGTAAAAAAACTAAGGTTCACCAGGTGAACAGAAAATCTGTGTCTGAAAGTCAAATCGGCCTGTACGTTGCCTGAGGTATCTCACTTTCTACTGTCTGAGCTGCATCATCACTATGGCACGTCTACAGTTGAAATTTGCATCCGAGGCAAATCAGTCCGTCTCCATGTAAGAGTGGGAGGGACGGAGTCTCCAACAGCAGAGCTGCAGCTGCTAAGTCATATATTTTGTAATAGTAGCAACAAGGATGTCTCTCCAAACCTCTTTTTTCAGTGTTTGTCAGTGTTGTTCGGTACTAATAGTAACTCTTTTCCTGTCATGCACTCATGTACCACAGGTTATATTGATCAACTCCTATAAATAGAGTTATTAACCGCAAGAACAACTAAAGTCAAACTAGAAGTCACAATAATATGTAATACAATGATTAACAATATGTGCACTTTGTGTACAGCACAGGACAGTATCAGTCAACATCATTTTAACTGAATCCTGCGGTGATGATGCGTCACATATCGACTCCCCTACTCCCAAATACATCACTTATATTTTCCTATGCAAATACTGGAGCGGATGCAGTGCCAGCTGCAGGAGAAAAGGCTGCTCTGTCTGCTCAGTTCTCTTCCTGACCTCTTTTGTTCAAATCAAACCAAGATGCAAAACTGGCTTTGGCAGCAGACACAACGAAGACACAACTTTTGTCTCCTACAGCTTATACAAGTAAACTGACGGACGACAAGCAGTAACTCTGACCTGATGAGTCAGTCAAAAAAAAAAAAAGAAAAGAAAAAAAAACTTATTGTAGGGTCAGGCAGTTGTAAATGTAAAGGTTTTTGTGTTTTATATTTTTAAGGAAATGAATGTGAACCCAATCACTTTGCAAATAAAATCTTAATTAGATATTATCTGATATTATTGATGGTTTCCAAGCAGATCTGACTTTAAATCCCAACAGTATATTTGAGTCTGGTTAATCTCAGAAGAAAGGGCAACACATGTCATCTGGGTGACATCAGGCCTTAATTAACCTGCTTCCCATCTTGTTTACCCATCTGTTCATGAGTCCCTTTACATATGGGCTGTATTCACCTATAGGAAATGTAATGACCACCTTCTTAACATATCTGAACTAAGTGAGGCACTCTGGGCAGAGGCAACAGCAGGTTGACTACAATGAGGGCAGGGTGTGTGAGGGGTGGGGGGCATTTGCAAGTTGTGGCATGGGTGAGCTATTGAAGTGTTAAGCTGGAACACAAAGGTGGAGTTGGTCTGCAGGGAGTTAAAAGACGACTTTGCATGGAAGCATGGCTGTTCAGGAGACATGTTGTCACATTAGAGCAGCCTGAGTGGAAGAAAAAAGTAATGTTGTGTACCTTGGAGCCATGTTGGAAGGTGGGATACAAGCAAAGAAACAGGTTCCTCAAAGTTTAATTCTTCATCACCACTTATATATCAGAGCAAAAACACCTCAGACCAAAATTAGACTATTCTCATGTATCTAGAGAGTTGAGCTGAGCTTGGCTTGTATTGCATCAGTGGGAATCCCATCATAGCAACCAGGTGCCTCCAGCCAGCCGCAGAGGATGGAAGAAACAGGGAGATGGAGAAAAACAAGGTGCCTCTGTGTATCTCACCACCTGAATCTGGCACGCTCATCATTGTCAAATGTGTAAAATACCCCGTACTGTCATTAAAACTGTTGTATCTGCAGCTTCTGTTATAGTTGAGGTACTTAAACTGGGATACAACAAGGTAGAACAAAGCACCCTAAACCTGAGTGTCGTTAATCATTAACCATCAATGACAAAGAATTGACTGCAGCTGCCAATAGTCAGACAAAGCAGGAATACAAGTCTGGAGAGGTTATGATCAACACAGAGTCATAAATATCATTTGCTTTTGGCAGCGTTCAGATTTCCATAGCACATTCATGCACCTTCAGTCTGTGTCAGAACTTGTATCCCCTTGGCTTTACACTGCTACGGTAGATAGATATTCAGATAATCATCATGTAAAACAGTCATGTGATACCACAGATACGGTCTCATTTCAGCTCTTATTTAAAGGTGAAGGGGTACTTTAGGTTGGCTACAAATCGTAAGGTTAATGGTTGCATTAGTCCATTTTTTTTAACTTAACACATAAAGGAGTAAAGCCTTTCCCCCAATGATAAGTTTTAACATCGACCTTTTTGGCCCTTTTCAACTTCCTAAATGTAAAAGCTTGAAACAGATAACTGTCAGGCCAAAATAAATGAATGAGCTGTTGGATATTCATAATCAAACAAACCAAATGATGTGTAGCAAAAAAAAAATGTAGAAGTTCAAACATCTAAATCTTTGTAAGTTCTGCTTCTCCCTTTTGAAGTAGCTGATACGTATCACAGGCGATCTATCAGATCTTAACAGGTTTAAAATCCTATAAATCTTACAAGGTGGCCTCAGCAACAGTAAGCTAATCAAAGTTATATGTTCACAAACATATGTACCTCAGCAGATATTTTGTCTAGTTGGAGCTGTGCAGCAGAAAAACGAAACAAAAGAAAGACACAATGGAGTATACAGTATTGTTGTGATTTACTGAAAGTCTTGATTTGGAGTTTTATTATGATGTAAAAGTGCTAATTAACTTTGTGACACGGACAAGTGTTGCATGTGAACCTCACACAATTTGGCTTGAAGCTGTTTTTGCTGTTTTGGATTCTTCTTCATCTCCCCTTCTCTTTGTCTTAATGTTAGTGATTTTATCAAATTGATCTGACTCGTAAAATCATGTTAAAAAAGAACAACGGCCATCTTTAATTTATCAGCATCTGCTTCTTTTCCCTCAGACAGTCTGCTGCCAGATTAACCTGTATTGCTCCCCATGAACAACATTCAGCTACTGCATTCACAAAACAATAGCAACAACACCACCACCTGCCTCCACCCGAACCACCCAGTTTCACTACAACACCAGCAATTCCTCAGCAACTGTTTAACTGCTGGTGATTTTTCGTTCACATGTGGAATGAAAAGCAACCGATGTGGTGTAACTTGTTGATGGAACAACAGGTGTTTAGTGACAGTGTAAACAAAGCCACCCCTTCTTGAATTGCTGGTTTCTTCGTGCTGCAGGGGAGTCGATTCACTACACCCAAAGCTACGGAAAAGTCCCAGCATCCTTTGATATTTTCAACCTAAACATCAGAACTTGAGAATAACTGTGTAGAGTTTAGATGGCAAAGAGGAGCAAAGGTTTTATTTTGTCACTGTGACGAATAATCAACTTATAACCTTGGAGGAAATCAGCCTCTTCAATTTAAATTTCTTATATTTATTAGGGTTTCATTAAATTTTGCTGGTATTTGTTTAAGTATCAGACACTGCAGGAGTAAAAGTAGATTCACTCATGGTGCTGCATGTTGTCACAAACAGCCAAGTCTTTGGAGATTATCAATCTGGCAACAGCTTTGTGGTCATTAGTGTTCAACTTTCAGCACATTTGTTTTTGTATTAACCAGAAAAAAAGGAGTCATAATGAATTATTAATTAGTATTGCCTTAATCTTGTAAATTATCACCCAAAATGCTCTCCTGGTTGTATTTGTTGGAGAGAAACTCTATCTGAACTATTTATTAAATCTTTGCCCACCAGAAAGTGCAAAACAAGAGCGAAAAGAGGCAAACTCTTCAGTCTAAATCTGTTTTTTTTAATGAAATGAATCATCACAAACTGCATTGGGGGAAAATATGAACACTGTTCTTTTGTTATTTTGTGGCATCAAGCATGAGCCCAGTTCTACCATAAATCAAGTGAAGTCAGGTTATGTGAGATATTGAATTACTGCAAACCATGAGTAAAATTTTAATGAAAGCACTGCCTCATTATCCTGGGATAAAATATTCAAAACTCGGCTTCCCTCAGCACCTCTTCAAGTTTATTTTATGTGTTGTTGAGGTCAACAATGGATATATCATGCAAACTAACAGCACCTGTTGTTGACTGTAACAGGGGATAGTGAGAACATATTGAATGTCATTTTATAAAACAGCTTTGCATCATTAAAGTTCAACAAGTATTGGAATAAAACTGTGAAATTCACCAGACTACAGGGTGTGTGTTCCTGGTCGTGAAGGAGCATGTCACTCAGTACAGTGGCAGTGTAGCTTATTGTTGGGTTTTTAATGGTTTTTGGCTACAAATGGAGCTCTTTTTCATAGAGGAATAAGATCTATCAGGCTTTGCCCGAACTGATGACCAGGGTCATTGGTTGTTTTCAGTGCTGATTCATAAAGAAATGTCGAATATCACCAGAACTGTCCTAAATAAACAACATTTGTGATTGTAAGAGGATTGTAAAACTTACGCAACTGCTTCCTGTTGGAGGTGTTGAGATCACTGCGTCAGTGTGCCGGTTAATGTGTTACAGTCAGACATTAAGTCTCAAAGACGACATTTAGATCTAACAACACCCGCCAACCAACCTGCCTCTGTTCAGATGTCAGTCCGACAAAAGTTGGCAAACAATGAGCCGCTGTAAAGTTGTGGGTCAAAGTTTAAAAATGAACACTTGAACCATTAAATTATTCAGGCACACAGGCAGAGGAGGCTGGAGACTGAGGATAATGTGCAGACTTGAGCCAGTGGTTCCCAAAAGCTGTTTTAAAAAGTGAATCATCTAATGGACTACAAGAGATTTTCATGTGTTCAACTGTAGAGATGAGATCTGGTTATAAAGAAGGAGACTAAATGAATCCAAGTTAAACTACAAGTCAGCAAGCAAGTACAGATACATTTTTTTCAATAGAAAATGAGGCACATCTCTGACATTTTTCTGAGGCAAGTGAAAAATTAGGTTTAGAGTGAGTCACCACACTGATACATGTAAAACCTCAAAGCCAAATGATTCCTCTTATTATCTTTGCAACAATGAGGTTTTTTCTCTCTGAAAGAAAACAGGAACAAGTGACAGAGCACCAGTAACCCACCCAGAAAAACTTGAAATACAATCAATTATCTGTAATATGTGTTATTTTAACTTTCAACATCCTGTAGAGAAGTTATCTGTTCCCTGTTGAGTCAGGAACCTGTGAATTCTTGTGAAACACACAAACTGTAGTGGTGTGAATTGTTAATGGGAGCTCACATACTAAGGGTCTTTTAGCTCTGAAGGAAAAGTTTTACATAGTAACTCACACTTATGAGAGTCTCATCTCAGGATTAGAAGCACCCTGATGCATCAGATTGATTTTATTTGCTTTCCAGTTACATGAAATTTACATGTCTGCACAGAAAATATGAAGCTACAGCCAACAGCCTGATAGCTTAGCCTAGCTTGAAGACTGAGAGCAGACGAAAATCCCTTAAAGCTCATGAATTAGCATTGTATATATGATATATAGCCAACCTTGTAACATTACAGTAGACAGATCTGGAAAAGAAAGGGAACAACACCACACAAAGACCAGCCTGGACATCGACTACTTGTTAATGAACGTTGTATGTGGTTTGTTTAATCCACACAGACATTTCAGTGACATGAGGTATGTATGTCAGGTATAGGTATTGTGCTATGCATATATTATAACCAGCCACTGTATATTTGGCTGGACACAATGACTTCCTGAAATCTCTACTGATTTCTTAACAGTGACAACTATACTTATTCTTGTGTGATTACTTATTCTTATTCTACGCTTTAGTTAACCAACTGCTGGTTGAAGCTCCATGATAAACGTACAGGCACAGTCATATCTCTCTTCTCATCTAACTCTTTGCAAGAAAACAAACAAGTGTATTTCCCCTTAATGTCAAAAAAGTGTCAGTTAACCTTTGATTAAATATCCCTTTCTTTTAAATCAAATATGATATGATCCTGTTCTGGCAAAAGCCAGATTTTTCTGCTTGTCAGTTGCAGTGTTATGAACAAAAAGCCTGTCCAAACTGCTCGCCTTGTTTTCAGATGTTCTGGTACAGACTGCTCTATTTTCAAAACTCAAATATCTCTTTTGAGTTTCAAACCCTTTTCGGCCCAGAAAAATGTGAATCAATGCCAAGAAGGACACAAGGGGATTTTTCTGAAGAAAATAAATTTGACTCATTGTTGACGTTCATGTGAATGCAGGGTGTAAAAGAGCAGTAAATGCTGATACCAGGCTGCAAGGGAAATACTGAGGAAAAATGAGCCAGTGGGTTGTCAGCGGATTCAATCATTACACACTCAAGATTCAGCAAGCAGTTCTGTGAACAAGTGCGCCCCCTACTGGACACCAAAGAATGAGAATGCTGATGTTTTCCTCTTCTTTTTACCTGCTGAAAACGAGTCCCAGCTCCACATTCAGCACACTGAAGAAATAATGGATAAAGATCAAAATGTGTGTGTCTAGATGAGAGAATTTTTAGACGAACAACTACAAAATGAACAAAACTTCAGAAAATATAAAACTTCAGGGGGCTTAAATACTTACAACAAGGGGCCTCCATGAATGTTTGTGTTTTTCTAACAGAATGTGGCTTGTTTATTTGATTTGATGGTCATTAGATTATGGTCAGTGAGGTTATGCAATAGAACACAATATTCATGAAGGTGACTTTCCATCTACCACTAGATGGCGCTCCCATCACATTATGTTCAAACCATTCTGCTATTCTAACACAGGAGGTGAACAAAAGAAATAGGACCACTTTTCCTGCAGACTACTTTTATAAAGCTCATCCTGCTGATGTTTCTGGAGATCGTGTTAGAGAGGAGCTGTCTCAGTCATTTGTTGTATTAGACTGCACCTCAGTGGCTTAAAATAAAAACAAACAAGCACTGGCTATATTTTTCACCACAAACAGATGAGGAACATTAAAATTGTATAAAGGAGAAAAAGCTGCAAAAGAGAGCATCAGACAGAGGATTACACTTTAGATGTATGAATGCTCAAGTATGTAAATTTAAAGGATCAAATCACTTATCTTACTTTAACTAAAGAAAATTTTTTATGACAGGAAAACAAATAGTTGTGAAAACGTGCATAAATACATTTTTCAAAGCACTTTTCTCATAAACATATTTGATGACTATTGGGGTGCAAAGAAAAATATTTATTTTGTTATTATTTCATTATTTTATTCTAAATTAATCCAAAAAATGTTGTAAGTACAATATAATTCCTGAAATTTACACCTCTGGAAAAAGTGTTGACATATGATCATGACTTTAATAGTCTTCCATGGTGTCTGAAATGTTTTTATTGCAATTCCTGACTTTGAGAGATAATATTCCCACTGCAGAGTTTCCATTAACTAACATGTTTTCCATGCTCTTTATGGGCGTTTTGGTGATCACATCTTAATATTTTAACTCCAAATGTAACTCGTTTAGATTTGAAAAGAATCCTGTCTTATTCCTCTTTACCAACACTTCTTTGTTTCATACCACATTTCAAGTTCAAATAAACATACAGCTTTCAGCAATGGTGCATTCAGTTTTCTTTTGCATTCATTGAGATCGATTTTGCAAATAAATAAGAAACACAGGACATTTGTCGCAGACTGTTGTGGCGTGGTGGGTGCTCCCAGTGTTCAAAGCCGTCATCCTGTCTTCAGAGAAGACGTCACTGCTAAAGCGCTGAGTCATATGCCAAAGCCATCTGAGCCGTAAGACAATTAGGACTAAGAAGTGTCACACAGCAGCAGTGAGCTGGAGACGCTGCACAGACATCAACCAGCCTAAATGGGTTACAGCAAACACAGCCTGCACGCCTGCTGTTTACCAGAACTGTGAGATTCTCATGTGGGGGATGTGAATGTGAAATAGGTCATGAAATGTTGGAAATATTTCACTTCCCTAATTTAGCAAAATCTTTAAATATTTGTATTGATGCTTCTACCAATACAGAAAATGTATAAGATAATTTGATGAAAATTGTAAATTCTGGTTAAAACTTAAAGGTGAAATGTTGCCAAAAATGTAACACCAGTGAATGATCACCTATCACATTTATTTAAGGGAAATTATTTATGAATAAATCAGAACATCCTACAGTTATTGCATGATTCTTCACTGCATTTTACAACTGCTAGTTTAGAAATACTCTTATTAATTTTAAGGACAGAGCAGGTGGGGGGCGCTCTTCTTGGGACACTTGGAAAAAGAATTATGAAATTACCAATGTCTACCTCATGTGTCATGTGTCTGAGAACCAATCTTATGAGACACTCTTGACAATGTGAACATTAATTATGCTGAACGGTAATTAAGATTTAATCTGTTAACATGAATAATTTCCTGAAATCTGAGATATTCAGCTGTTGTCAGTGACTATGATTTTTCAATAAAGGCATCAAAGATTATTATTAAATCTTAATAATCATATTTTAAAAATTAAAAACAAAAAACACAACTGCAACGAATACTTAGAAAACAGTTCCATATTTATTGCAAAATATTTTGTACAGAATACAACTGAAAAAACATCAACAGAGGAGGAACGGACAGTAAGGCCAACATCAGAACTCCAAGAGCTGAACTGTACAAACACCAATAGTAACACTTGCTGCTTTTATAGTGTTTCTATACATAAATTGTTTCCCATCTTCGCAGCCACCTTGTTAAGGGGAAGAAAAAGAAAGAACTCAAACATCTTTCCCGTTTTTCTAAAACATTATTGCCTTTACCTCTAAAGCCGTCACCTTAAAACACCAATGGACAATCCTTAAAATGTCGAAATTTCTGTAAGAAACTTGTCCCTTGACTGATAATGTCTCACAAAATATAAATATATATACTGTACTTGTAAAAAGCTCCAAACAATACGGGACCGTTAATATTTTGAAGTGAGTGTTGCATCACTTGTCATTGAGGACATGAGGAGGTTCAGAGCATTACAGCTAAAGTTAGGAGGCTAACACCATTAGCTCAGTCTGTAACATCAGTTACTGAGTGCGCTGAGGCAATACTTTGGATTTTAAACTTAATAAAATAGTAAAATTTTTAAGTTTGCTTTTACTTTACGTCACACTGCTGGAATAATTGAACCCTCTCTTGGAGGGTTTTAGCATAGTGCGCCTGGATAAATTCGGGCGTGCATGCCCATGCACTTCCTCATGCGATTTGGCACTGATGTAAAAGTTCTTTCCTCAAAGTAAACCTCGTAGTATACATGTCTCAGTCTCTCCAGCTCTCTCTCTAACATCTTTTTTTTTTTCTTTACACATAAAAAAGGCAGAGTGAGACAGGATACATTTCCCCACCCCCGACATTCAAATGTACATCTTTAACATTAGCTCTCCCAAAACTTGGGATCTAATGAAGAAGAGAAACAAAAACAAAGAAAAAATCCTGTCTCCGGAAGTTTATTATAGAAAATAAAAATTAAATAAAGATTAAAATAGATACTTTTTTTTCTCATATGCATAAGCCCTTCAAGAAAACACACCAAAACATTAGAGAGGATGAAGATGATGTACAATCCAGAACTCCAGAGGAGAAAGGGCGGTTTTCTTCTGGTACAACATGACTAAAGAGGGTAGACGAGGAACGAGACAACGTTGTGTTTCTGCCCTTCCGATTCTATATCTTTTGATACATCTGGGCTTGGATAAAAAAAAAAAAACATAACACAAGTATCCTCATTGGGTTCTCTACACCAGTAACATGACAGGCTGTGGTCTTCAGACACAAAGAGACCAACACAATGCTTTCTGTCACACACAGATAAAGCTGACTGCTGCGTCTGGCTGCTGTAGAACATTTTTAAACTTTTTTATGCGAGATCGG
>JAPZDY010000002.1:5325434-5384213 GCA_029783645.1 Ctenochaetus hawaiiensis
GCAAACATTCATTTCACTAATGACAATGACATTTTTAAGATTAATAAAGAGAACTGTGTGTTTCTTATGCAATTTATACTGTGCACAACTTTATGACTGGTTAACAATGAGCTTTTTTTTTTTCAGTGACCCTCCACTAAAATGATCCACTGCTCTGTAATGAAGGGTGTTGGTGAGGGAGGAAGGGGGGGATTCTTTAACCATTTATGGATATCACAAGTGCTATCAATGATTTGATACCCTGAGTAGAGGACATAGGCCTGGGGTGAATTTCAGTAGAAACAAAAAACATTTTTGCCAAGCAAACACCAACTGAAAAAAAAGGACATTACTAAGTAATACCACCTTTCACACATAAATAAAACTCTGTACTTATTGGTACGTCGAAAATTACAAATGTAACCAGAGAGAAATAAAACAACGACGACGACAACGACAAATCACCCATTACAACACAGTCATTTTCAGCTTTACAATATGCATATATTCATGCATATATAGTGTGTATTTCCCCTTGCATACAGGCGAGTGGTTGGGGACTATATAGAGAGACTTTAGTTATATCAACTCCCTCTGCAGAGACTAAAACTGATTATTAAGAGATTGGTACAAATGAGAGCAAACATAATTCACAGACAGGCCAGGGTCGAGAGGACAGGGACTGATTCTGCGCAGCCTTGTAAACAGAGGAGGCCAGACAGCCAGAGAGGATGATGGGTAACAGACATCCACTTAAAGCAGCAAAGATAGGACAGATTACAGGAGGTGGAGGCTGGGCGGGAGTGAGGAAAAGAAGAGATGGGGGGCCTTTTTTCTTCCAGATTACCAATCAGAATACTCAAAGCAGCTGCATCAGCTCACAACTTCGCCTTGTCTACTTCCTGCCAGCTTGGCAGGAGCATCAGTTCTGATGCTGAAAATGAAGTTAAAGTTATTGACGCGTTCCTGCTTGAGAGGGAAACTACTGAAAATGTAATAAACACTGGACTCTCAGCGTCTTGTAGTAAAGCAACCTATGGGATGAGTGAGTGTTGGAGTGGGATGAGCAGGAGGGTGGAACAGGCAGATATAAGTCACTGGGGCTTTAAAGATAACAGCTGCCCCCTCCCACCCCCACTTCTCTCCAGCTCCCTCGCACAGACCCCCTTTGGGTCATTAAGAGCTGGGAGGACAGTGAAGCTCAGACAAATAACTGGATTCGCTCGCGGATGGTCTGCCGGCAGATTGGGCAGGTCTTGAGCGCGGCACTGCAATCGATGCAGGAGGCGTGGCCACACTGGAAGACGAGCTTGATGTGGTTGTCGATGCAGATGGGGCAGGTGATTCGCTCCTCCATCTGTCGGTAGCGAGACTGCAGCTGCTCCAGCAGGTTGTGCTGCTCCGAGTTCTCGGTGCCGGGGCTGCAGTCCACTTCGGTTTGGTCTTTGAAGGGGAAAGAGGGTCATCGACATGAATGATGTCAGAGAAATGAAGAACTGAATGACTCAATTTCATTAGTGGCTTGTCCTCAGCTCTGCCCCCCCTAAGACTAGCGATGACTGTTATTACAGACTCATTGTGTACAATTTGCACAGTGCATGTATGACTTTAAAGTCATTGAAGTTACTTATGCATCAACATTATAGCAACAATCAGTCACAACTAAAAAGGAAAATGTAAAACTGGTTTAAGAAAAGACACATAATGAACCATTTAGACAGAACATGCAAATTACATTACAACTGGCGCTGGGCGATATGGACAAATATCTGGTCCCCATGTTACGATATCAGTTTAATATCTGTATGCTGCCCAGATCCATTTTTAACATAAAAAGAGTTTGCTGGATTAAAAAAAAAAAATCAAAACCAGAAATTAAAACTCTCAAACTCATCAATAGAATTCAGTTTATATTGAACAAAGAAATATCTTATCCCAACATGGATATAAACAGACGGGCTGTGCTGTTTTGACTTAAAAAAAATAATAATAATAACAATTTCATTTACCGTTCTAGCTAAAAAGAATAAGAGATTTTTTTCTTACCTTGTCTTATTTTCTTGGTGATTGTGACTTGGCATTTGATGCATTTCTTCATTCGATGGGCACACTCTGTTTGAACAAAGACAAGGTCAGTGAGGAGATAAAAACAGAATATGATCTAACCAAAAAATTATACACTTAAAATTCAAAGCATCCAAGATAGAAAGCAAAGTAAATTGCAGAAAATCTCTTCCATTTTATAAAGATAAATAAACATCGATAATACCAAGAATATAGCATAGCAACAGTTCTAAAGAGTTCTGTTCTGGTAGTGTTTACTATCACAAAAGTCAGCCTTGTGATGTCACTTTAAAAGATTTAACCATGACAAGTCAGAAGTCTCAGTCCCCCGCAGTGTAGGCTGAACGTAAAACTGCAACCAAGGTGTATACATGAGCTGATGCATGTATGCTCAAGAAAACAAGTTTTTGTCTGGTTGTTATTGAACACTTAAAGTGATTATTCTTCCTGTTGTTCTGTCTCCATTGTTCTCCATTTATCCACTAATCCTCCACCCACCTTCACAGGCCACGCTGTGCTGGCAGGGGCAGAAAAGAACCAGCAGAGCCAGCTCGGAGCAGATGAGGCATTCACTGGGACCCGGCGGTGTGGGAAGAACCAGGTTGGTCATGGTGTTGGGTGTAGTGTGGACCCGCCGCAGGCTGGCGCTGCTCAGACCCTGCCCACACGTGATGGCCTGCAGACGCTGCAACCTGAGGGACAACACACAGCTTTGACAGTGTACGCACAAATTCATTTTTTCACACAAACACTTTTATCTACTGCTAGCAAATTCACGCTTTAGTTTATCAGTCCTGTATTTAAATTATCTATAAGCAATGTGAATCTTAGCCCTACTTTTACAGACGTTTACCTGTGTTTCTCGGAGAAGCTCTTGATAAGCTGCAGCATGGTGCTGTCTGCCACCAGGTCCAGGGGACTCTTGCCCTTGTGGTTGGCGTAGTTTATGTCGGCCCCTTCCTGTGCAAGAAAACAAGCCATGGCTGCGCCGACACTCAGCTCAGTATTCCCCAGAAGACCTGAAGAGCTCAGCTGAGGATTCACATATTGATAAAGGGAAGAGAGAATAGAAAAGCAGAAGAAGAGGAAGTTGGAGTCAAACTCAATTTTCAATAAACATACTCACAATAATCAGGTTAGAAACTAATCTTTCAGAAATGGTAGGAGCTGAGAATACTTTAAAAACCTAAGTCAAGGACAAAGCTGATCAGGAGCGACAAAAAGGTTAGTAAAGAGAAATCAGAGAAACAAGCTAAGAATAATGCATTAACTCAAATCTAATCAGCACTAAAGAACTTCCCTAATAGCTCATCTGCTGACAAAGGCCAAAACAGCCCTGAGTACTTAAGTCAAGCCAGCCACATGTGTACATACGTGTGTGTGCATGTGTGTGTTTGATTGTGTGTGTGTGTGTGTGTCAGCTTGGCAGGTGCCCAGGATGTGGAGTGAAGCTGCAGTGTTTGCGGTCATGTAGACGGGAAAGGACATTCCTCATCGGCACAATGACATCAACACCAACCGATGTAACACTAATCTAAGTGCTCAACTAAAAAGTGCTGCACAAAGCACAGAGTCAAGGTCTGTTGATGAGGAATATTAAACTAGTTCCTGTGAGCAAATGGCTTAAGAAAAGCAAAACTGAGACCAAAAGTGATGCTGTGACTTCTCGTAGATTTAGTTACAATGTTAACATCTGGTGAACAAATACTTAAGCAAGTGTTAAAAGCTGCTTCAATCAATATTTTGATTATTGACTATGGGTTTGATTTACTATCCTCCATCCGACTCTTGTCCTGAAGCTTTGAATATTTGCTGTTGATTACTACCAAAGCCCAATATCAACAACAGAGCTAGCAGCCAAAGATTCAGATCCATTTCTCAGGACTTAAACTTGTGAGGTCACCAGAATTATGAAATCAATCAAAACTGGCCCTGTGTAACTTATCTCCATTAAATAATCACATGCATCCTGCAGTATCATACCAGGGTTTAATGGCATTTATTGAAATACCTGTCTATCTCTTAGCTGTAGCATTAGCTTTGCTAGTTATTGCTGACTGCAGTGGGAATACGTGGGAGCTTCCCCCCAAAATGACTTAACATTAAAAAAAAAAAAAAAGGCTACAACTCAAAATGTCACAGTGTCACATTACAGTTAGACATTGGAGAGGAAGGCCTGAGGATTCAGTCAGTAATTTCTGTGCCTCTGAGGATATAAATACCACATAGCTTCTTTCAGAATCGTCGGGTTGATGGAGTGTGGTCAATCTAAGTTGGAAACATCCTCTGGGGAAAGATGGCATGGTGTGTTTACTCTGTACCTCTAAATATATCACAGACATCTTAACTAAAGTTTCCACTCAGCCCAATCTATATTGCTAAACTAAGTGGGCCCACTTTAAATCTGAACTCTTCAGTACTTCCTCTTTCCCTTCATTACACTATCTTCCATTTGCCAGAACTTTCTCTTTAAGCAAGAGAGTGATATGAGAATCAAGTCAAAGACAAGCTGATCTTCATTTCTAATATTAAATGTTACGATATAATTGCACAAAAAAGGGAAGTTGTGCTTTTCTCAAGGAAAACAACAACCGTTAGATAAAACACCAGTTTAACCTCCATATGGCACCACTACACTGCACTCCTATCTGATCACTTTCTCCTCAGTTAACCTCACTCTCTGGCTCTGTTTACATATTAAGCAAGGTCCTTCCTCATCAGTTAACACTCCCTTCAGAGTCACTCCACCTGACTTACTCTCCCTCTTTGTCATTTACCTGGAAAAGCCAACCGACTGCCTTATCCTAGATTAACCCCCTACACCATACACAAAGACCTTTACATTCCTTCCTTCTGTTTTTGTTTACTATAACCTTCCTGCTTCAACATTAAGTCTTTTCTTATCCCTCATGTCTTTTTTTACGACACTACTGAGTCTGCTTTCACCTCCTTAAGACTGCATTAATCCTTTTGTTCCCCCATTCCTTCTGTCTTTATTTACCTGCCTCTAGGTGTCTATTTACACCTCATTGAACATTTATAAATAATCAATACTGTTTGCAAGTGTAGGCGGCCAAATTATCATATTTTCTTGTTTCCAATAGGTCAGTGCAACTGAAAAATAAGTAACAAGTCAACAACATGCCATCCCTCACCCTGCAGTAGAGCGATGTGGAGGAACATCCCTCGCTGGTCTCCTCAGTGCTGCTGGTCCCCACAGCGGGGCTCAGCATAACGTTGGCCAGCTGTGGGCGGAGGAGGGCCACATGCATGGCCGTGTCACCGTCCTCGTCCTCCATGTTGACGTCTGCACCCTCAGCCACCAGCAGCTGCACCAGGTCGGTGTGGCCCTGCATCACCGCCAGCTGTAGTGGCGTCTGATTCCGGTTGTTTCGGATGTTGATGTCACAGCGTCCCTGTGGAAGAGACGGAAGAAGAAAAATGTAATTCTTCTCTACAAAGAAAAGAAAAAAATTCCATGAAAGCAAATAAAAGATGTTTGCGTTCTGTGCTGCAAACCCCTATTTTTTTAGAATGATAAATCCATAACAGCTGAAGCAATTCATGCTTTTTGCAGCTACAAGCTAATCATGCATCAGTGCAATGTGTGCACGTGATGTCATCATTTTGTTGGTGGTGCAAAAATGTGAAGACACTAAGTAAAATTTGCAGGAAAAAAGATTTTTACAATACTAAATACTTTCATCAATTTTGATGAAATAATTGATAAAGATTTAAGGATATTTAAGGAACATTTAAACATACTCTAAGAAATGACAACACATTAATATTTGTTTTTAGTTACTGAATGAACATTTTTATAGCTGAGTTCAAACATATAAAAAGTATCAGAAAAGACATATGGAGACAGTTTTTTAAGACTAAAGACTTGCTCCCATTTTCAGCTCACCTCCTTAATCAGGATCTCGGCCACATCCCGGTGGTTGTTGAGGGCAGCCAGATGCAGCGCGGAGAAGCCATCATCCTTCTTAACGTCCACCAACTGCCGTGCTCGAGCCAGTATCTTCTCTGTGGCCCTGCCACCAGAACAAACAACACAAGACGCAATTAGGCAGAGTGCAAAATAGTCCTCATGGCATAAATTAACAACAGTTATATCTGTAATGGCTGCCCTAGTGCTTTTTACCATCTCTGCTTTTTGCAGGCAGCTGAGTGTTGCTGTTTCCAGAAGGAGCCATCTAATGCCAAGTCATATTAAAATGGATAGAGGTATCAGCTGCTGAGGCCAATTTGATATGTCTAGATTTAAGCTGAAAACTGTATGCATGAACCTGATCAGTGTGTCCACAAAGACACTATTGCAGACTGTAACACATGCACACAAAGAGTAAACCTCTCAGAGTATGCAGCTCATTTTATCCTGTCCCACAGTGAACCTGACATGAGCTTGGACAGAGACGCAGCTGCTGCAGAGCTGCTAACAAGACGATCTCGCAAGAAAACAGCGGGACACAACAGGCAGCCACTTCTCACTAAATACAGCCAACTGACCTCCTGATGTTTCCTTAATGCTGCACTATCCAAAGCCTTTCGTAACAGTAAATCACTATCATCCTTGCAGCTCTCAGTCTTAGTATTAAAACCAGTGTGCTATAACAGGGACAGAACATTGAACACGGTACAGTTCACTCATCACAGCTGTCCAACACAACAGGATACTAATTCCTAAAATCTTTCCAGGTCAAAGTTTGAACTATCTGCTTTGGTATCCATCTAGATTTTGTGATGACATCTTTAATGGAAGGGGCTAAAGTTTAGTTTCTCTGAGGAACAAGAATTAGAACTTTTTCGGAGTTTCTTGCAGCGGATTGATGCTGCAGTGAGGCTGGGCTGCCACGTTGACTCGTCCTCTGCTCTGCTGCTAACCTGCTTCATGACGTGTGAAATTGAAGCCGACAGGCTTTGTGAGCACCCAGGAAGGAGGCATGCCACCATGGAGGCATGGGTGCGACATGACCCAACCTCTCTGTGGATGTTAGGCCAAATTTAATATTAGCTCTGATGGATTCCACTATTTGGAAACACTAGTGTTGCTAGTGTTGACAGACCAGGTTGGTAAGTTTTTTTCATTTTTTGATGTTTATTAATGAACAGAATGACAGACAGCTTCTTTTAACTATTAATAATAAAAACAAACACTAGAGGATGTTTATAGATGTAGAACATTGATGCAGTTTATAGGATTTTATACCAATGACTGACCAATAAATAAATAAATAATTATGATCATTTTGTTATGCAATTTGTATACAAAGTTTCTACCAAGCGGCTCAAAAGCTGCAACTTGGAGCCATCGTCCTTCAGTAACTACAAGTTTGCTTTTTCTAATTATATGCATTTATTTACCTACAACAGGCATGGATTTATGTTTTGTACAGCAAATACAATGCATGTGTTTGGACTGATTCACGTTGTGAAGATTCCTCTGCACAAGGTTTCATTGAACTAGTAGAAATGGTCACAACTACTAAACTAGTAGAAATGGTCTATTTGGGAGGATAACGACAGCTGAAGTTTTTAACAATTAACATTGGCCCTCCTCTAACTTATCAAACAAGAATCTATTCCCAGTTAATTTATGACTCCAAAGATGCTTCCTACAACCAAAGAAACACAACAAAATCATGAACTCTCATGAATGATGCATCTAGACGGTCTTATTATTCCTGTTACTCTGTATAAATTATCATGGTGTTGTTGAGGGAATATGTGAAATGCAATTATTTTTGCATGTGTATAAAAAAAAAGAACAGTTTTAGTGCAGTTTTAATTATAATAACTTAACTAATTAAGATGATTAACAAATTACCAGACTCACAGGCTCATTAACAGCCCATAGCTGAAATCTTTTAAATGTATTACCAAGGTCCAGGCACTAAGAGGACAGGACACATCATTGAACTTATAGTCAGGTATGGTTGAAATCTCCTCTGGGGGTTTCTGGAGGTCACTGGTACCTGCAATGCAGCTACGTGGGTGTGTGTGGGTGTGTTTGTGTGTGTTTGTGTGTGGTGAAGGTACTGATAGAAAGACATATCGTTCTAGCTTTGGAGTCATCTCCAGACTACGGTGGTTAGCTAAAGAGCTTAACTTAGCAGATCTAAAGTACAAACAGATGCTCTCATTGTGTCAACTTTGTACCCGCAATGCCTCATTTCTCTGCATTATTTCCATTATCATTACCCCTGTGTGCTCATGAATATGCAGACTAAGGCTGATGTTTCGGGGGCAGTTTTGTACAAACATGTCTTTACACACAACAGCTAGAGGGCATCAGCTAGAGGGCCCGCTGATAATGACTGTTCTGGAGAGTGAACTCATCATTTGGTTATTTTTGGGAGTTTGCATCATGCTTGTTTACGACTTGCCTCATGATCAAGGCTTGATAGAAGTAGAAGAAATGTACCATGATGACTGCTAATCAAATGATTCAGTGTATAATTAGCTACTAGAGTAAGTCAATCTGGTGTATGTCAGACAGTTTGCATTGTGCTGTTGAAAGGCACAATGTTATTCCAGAAAGAGAGCAGTAAATACGAGAAGGAGGGGTTGGAAGAACAGAAGAAGCTGTTGTGGAACAACAGGGATCTGGTGAAAGTGAGGAGAAAACAAAGGAGCTTTGAGGAGGTGAGATTACGGGAAAGAGGAAAGAAACCCAGCCAAGAATTCTTTCTTTTCAATAAATACAGTAAACAGATTGACCATCCTGTACATCCATTTGCATCTTCTGTCAAGCTCCAGAAGAATTTTTGGCCGTTTGCCTTGTTTCTTTTCTTTCCCAGGACTGTTTGTGAACTTGGCCTCTAGCCCTCTTTTTCCATTTCCTCACAATAAATAAATACTCTAATAAACAAAACATTCTCATCTTTCTGCCACAAAAAACAACAGAGGGCCACAGCTGCTCACAGGAACTTGACAACAGTCAAAACAGACAAAAAAGAAGTCAAGCTTATTGATGATCCTAATTTCAAAGATGAGGACAGTAAAGCAATTAACAGCTGAGTAGAGGAAAATTCTTGGCAGATTTACAACTCACACTGAAAAATAGGTGAATTTCAAAGGAAGATTTATTTGTATGAATTCCAGTAAGTACTATGAATTCTGAATTTACTCCACAATGATTCATCTCTGCCTAAACAGAAGACAAACTGTGATGAGGTGTGTCTACCTTCGATCGGATGGCTGCGCAGAATCAAACTGTACATCACAATCTGCAGAGAAGCCAGAAACAACACTCTTGGGCTGGATGGTAGCGCAGGCCTGCCTGTGATATATGAATGAACTGGTGAACCAAGCTAATCCTATACACTGTAAATCCTGTGTCTCGACTTCTGGCGCAGCGGCTGATGTCAGGCTAAATGAATGCTGGGGAGTGCAGCCTGAACTCACAGCACCGCACATATGACACTTGCCAGAACAGATCGGACATTTTTATTAAATGAATGTCTACTGCAGACTCGGCTCCCGTTCTTTTTCCTCTCTCACTTGCAGTTATTACTTGCAGACTGTATCTTTTGCCCCTTTTCCACTCATGTGCAGGGCTGCCTGTCACTGTTATTATGATTTTAAAGGTGAATACAATAAGAGCTGGGGGGGGTTGGTGAGGAGATGAGAAGTTGTGGGTCACTTAGAGGTAAAGTGGAAGGTCAGGATTCAGAACTTCAAAGCTTTGTTTAGATAAGTGAAATCAATTGATTAATGCTGCTTTCTGACAGGTTTAGTACTTGACAGACTGGCATAAGGAAATGGTGAAAAGTCTGCGGGCAAATAACCAAACTGAGGTAATCGACTCAGAGCCCAAAAAGCTTTGCTAATGACAATCACAGTGCTCCCACTCTCTGGAATATACATTTCCAAGATATTATCCTTCAAATTACACAAATACACTATGAAAACTTTGAATGAAGTGGCATCACTTCAGGGGGAAATTTATGGTGAAGCTGGTGTTTTTTTCATTCTTGCTTCCTTTCCTCTCCTTTGTGGCACCTCTTTAAAAAGAGCCAGGGACAATTTTCCATTACATGGTTTTGTTTTAATTTAGAGAGGAAAGGTTATGCAAGGTTGTAAAAGCCCTGGAGCAAAGAGGCAGGAACCTCACCATAGTTAGGCAGACTTGGTGAGCTGTGAAAAATATTAATTCAGTCTCATAATTCATTTTTTAGAAGAGGTGAAAAAAATTATTTTGTACTTTCTTGATCTTAGTAAAGTCATTTTCCTCAGTCTGATTTGGTACAAAACACCTTACTGTTTTTGAAACTATTTCATTCAGATTTTCATATAAAATCATAAGAACTGCTTGGGAAATAATGCAAAAAAAAACAATGCAAAGATCAACCTACTGGTCAGGTGCAGTGATGCATTCATTTAACAGTAGTATTCTATTGGATTGATATTAGATTAGTGTAAACTGGTGGTATTAGGGTACACAAAAAGGGTATCTCATGGTGCATAATGTAAACAGTCTTTTACTGTCATATCTAAGTCAAAAGCACAACTGTAGTGGTTGGCTTGAGTCATGGGATGAAAAAGAATCAAAAATAAATTATTCGTACAGGACAAACACATGAAATCTAGATCATATATTTATAAAAGCATAATTTAAAAATAGAAAACTGAGAATTTTGCTAACTTTTTAAAAACATTCACTTTTACTACGATCTCTCCACATTTTCAGGCTTTGGTGGTGTGTGGGAGCTGGTCTGATGCAACATGGACAGAGGAGGACACCGGCACTCCAAAAATAAAGAGTCGTGTTTGAGTCGGAAACCTTATCATTGTGAGAACGTTCAGTTAAGTCTGGTCAGGGCTCCATCGAGGCTCAGCTAGTGATCAAGCACCTCCAGTGTCAACAAGCCCAAAAGCAACACAGTCAGAGGACAATGGAGCCTTTGTGACAGGTGTCAGCAAGGCAGCCTCAGTGTTTGGCCTCAAGCACCTCAGTGCAGAGTGAGATGGCTGAGCTGATCTTTCATTTGGTGCCACATGAAGCCATTTTGGACGGGAAAACAAAAATAAAACACATTTTTCCTCTCCCTCTAAATAAATGTCTGGACACAGTAGCGACACAACTACAGCCAAGTCATGAAAGCTGTGTTGATTTTGTGTGGAAACATTATTCGGCATTGTTTTTCTGAAATGCTATTTCCAAACAGTACTCCCGTTTATAGCTAAATACATTTTTTTACTGTACAAATAAACAAAATCAGTAGGAGCAAGTGACTTGTGTAACTTCAAGCACATTCATAAAATCACATCCATACAGGGTTAGTAGTATACAGCTGTTAAATAATATGTGTGCTTTTTAAATGCATTCTATTGGTCGATACACAAGTACAACATTTGGAAGGAAATAACTGCACTGGATTATCTGATGCACTGTCCAGTGTTTCTGCATTTTTTTAATCTCTGTTCACTGATAAATCCCAGACTCTGTAATGCAGAAAAATTGCCTTCACTTAATGCAGTTTGTGAAAAAACAGTGAAGGGCAAGTCAATGTGAAGGAAAAAAGGATGCAAAAGTAAATGTTGCATTTTTGGTATTGATTGCCAGCCTGCTAACAGCAGCAGAAACTGTGTGGGAGATTAGCTCTCTATCTGTAACAGATAGGTTACTTAACCTTTGAGTCCTCATTTGAACCCACAGGAGAGATTCCCACACACACGCCCAAAAGCATTCCCGTTGCTCACATCAGATACAAACATTTAAACTTTGAAAAGCTGAGAGCAGCTGAGCAGTATGCAAAGAACACACAGGACACTCTGTACTGATTTTCTTTCACTTTCAGCTTATAGTCACACACTGTGGACTAGATTTATTTGGTGCATTAATGCTAGATTTGGTGAGTTCACACCTTCAAAATATGGCTATGATTTGTCAATAATGAGTGGCTAAAAAGCTCAAGTTCTAGGAGACTGTCCCCATTTGTGCAATTAGCAACATATCTGAAATAAAACTGATGATCCCGACTTTCTGATTTAACACTGTAATATTAAATTAAAATTAGACTGCTTCAAGTTAGTGTTGATTTGTCCTTATTTTTGCAATTATTTCTCGTATCTGAATTATTGCCATTATAAACCAACCAACATTTCATCACAGTAATTCCCAGGTTAAATGTTTTCCAAGCTCAAGTCGAATAACAACCGCCAAAGCCGAATGTTGGAGCCTTTACAAAAGTGCCATAAGATGCAGCTCCACTAATCCCATTAGACTCTAAGAAATCCCCAACTACATTTAAGAGTATAAGAATATAAGAGTATACAACAAACTTCTCTTGAAAAAGTCATTGAGGTATACCAGGAAGTTTGGCCTTTAATATCCAGTGTCACTTGTAATACGTGTGGTGCTTGGTCAATGTCCAACCTTCAAAAACACATACACACAGAAAGTTTGAATAAGATTTCTACTCACAGTTTGTTTCCTTTGAGGGCAGCGTGGTGCAGCAGGTTGAAGCCTCTGTGGTTCTGCTGAGTGAAGTCGATATTGGGAACCAAGACCAGGATCTCGATGATATTGCGGAAATCTTTCGCAATGGCGTCATGAAGCGGTGTGTCCCCATATGAATCCTGATTGTAGAAGAAGAGTTGCACAGTGAGTTTGGCGGTTGCCACATTGGAAGAAAAATTGTTCCATGAGTTTTGAGCCTTTCATTGAGACATATCAAAACATGACATAACAAAATGTAAAATAATGTCAAAAAAATTGGCTATAATGGAAACTGTATGAATCACAGTGCTGAAGTACAGAGGACCAGGGAATGCTTTTTTTCTGAGAATGCATTTTTAAAAACTTAACATATAAAAACACATATGATTCAAAAATTGAGGAAAAATGCTCTATGATACCAAAACTCTTCAATAACAAGACATCAGTCTATAGCTGTGACATGATTTTGTTTGCTAGAATTTGTTGAAATCTGAAACCTAGACTATACAAACTACTTTTGGGTGCATATTACGCTTGTGACGGATGCTGCAGCACATTCCGACTGCATGTGGCACAAATTAAAACAAACTCTGAGCTGCTTCTCCATTTTTTTAGCTGAGTAGCCACTCTACTCAAGCAGAGAACATGTGCAGCAAGTGAATTCTGGGCCTGGTTGCAGGCATGTCAGACAGTGTGGAAAATGCCCTAAACAGGACACTAAATTGCCGTAATGAGGCCGAGGGCTGAGTGAAGCAGGGTTGCAGTCAAATATCATAAATGTTTGAATTTGTGTGTTTACAGCTGCTTTAAGGAGTGATGTGAGAGTTGTTAATGACCTTGACCTTTGAACTTTGGTCACCAAAAGCTTTTCAGTCCATTACTGAGTCCAAACCGACATTTATGCCCAACTGAAAAAAATCCCTCAAGACATTTCTGTGATATTGCACTCATGAGAATGGGAAGGACCTACAAAATAATGGACTGACAGATGGACAACCCAAAATCATGAAGCCTCCAGCTGCAGCATAAAAAACACACAAGGGACAAAATATCTGGACTAGATCAAGAAAACATTGATATGTTTCAAGGAGTTTGCAGAGTTTCTACAGATGTTTAGATATTTTTTCTATTGAAGATTATTGGTTCAATATGTTTATGCTTTAAACACACATTTCATTAAATTAAAGCATATTCATCTTTGACCTGCAACAGGCTAAAGTATAATCTGAATGGACTCTGTCATTCCTGTTTTACTGTCCACACTGGCACAGAGCTGTTTTTAAGACACACAACAGAATCATTTAACACCAGCTAAAGAGATATGTAAAAGATAAGGATTGAAAAATTAGACGAAATGCACCAAAATCCTCATTGAAGCATTCTAGCTGTCAATGGCTAGGCTGCATATATCAGGCATTCTAGGTCCGCTCACCTGGAGATTGACATCAGCCGAATGCTCAGTCAGCACTCGCACCACGTCAGTAAAGCCCTTGTTGACGGCAATGTGGAGTGCCGTGCACATGGAGTTGTTCAGGAGGTTGACGTTTGCCCCCTTGCTCAACAGCAGCCGTGCAATCTCTGCTTGATTACTGAGTCGAACAACAACATAAGCAGAAAAAAAAACACAGATTACTTCTCACCGTCATCTGTTTCCAATTAGTGATTCAACCTGTCCAAACATTGCTTTCATTTAAGTTAATTCAAACCAGTAAAATAAAAATTCAAATATTTATTCTGAAAACATACTGGGAGCAACACGAAGCTCAAGAGTTGCATGTTTAGATACACAAATATCAGCCATGTTAAACTCTGCCATTGTGTTTCTCTGGTGTGCCACTGCTGTAGGGCAGCAGAAGAACAAAGTTATTTTTAACAAGACTAAATTCCCAAAGAGATTTTGTCAATTCTTGACTTCCTGAGCATGTGTTAATGTGGCCAGAGAATGAGATGTGGCTGCTTGTTTAGGCGTCACTTCTGTGGGTGGATTATCACTTTGAGAGAACGGACAGCAGCTTTATCATGCATCTCCCTGAGCTGTATCTTGTTTGGAACTAAAGCACTGCATTTGTGTGTTGCATGTTACCTTTGCATATTTTTTCCATCAAAATAATTGTATATGTGCGCAGGAAAACTGTGTGTATGTTTGTGTCCTCCCTCACCCGAAGGCAGTGTAGTGCAATGCTGTGTCTCCGTCTTCATCCTTGACCTCGATGGAGCCGTTGGCCTGCAGCAGGGCCTTCACCACCTCCATGTGGCCTTGGTGAGCCGCGACCTGCAGTGCAGTCTTGCCTTGGTTCTTAATGTCCACCTGCCAGGAACACAAACATTGTTGAATGTTCATTAGAGAGGACAACAGCCTGGACGGCAACAGAGCTGAACAAAGACTGTCTGCAAATAATCTGAGCATGAACAACAAGCACTTACGTCACTCACTTCATACATAATCCTAAGTACCAGTGTGGTCATCACTAAGCAGGCATGCAGTCAGGAACATAACAAAATATGAACTCATAATTTACTTAAACTGAATGATGCAACGAGTTATTCATTTTCTCTCTGATTTAAAATAATGAATACACCCCATAAAATACTATGTATTCATATAGTGCACTGTGGGCGAGTTAGTCATTTGTAAAGTAATTACAGTATCTGCTGGATTACAAGGTAAACCCACAGTTTGAGGTGAATTTCAGAGACAGTTCTTGTTGTGCATAAATGGAGCACTGCACAGTCATGTGCATGTAGCAGCATTAGCTTAAACAGCCAGTAAATTACATGTTAAGCTACTTTTTTACATTGTTTGTTGATACTTGTTCCATCTTATGGTGTGCATTGCAACAGAAGTTGTTTTATCCTTGTACAAGACAAAATCCGGCACTTAACTACACCTGACTGGCAAATTCCAGTGAATAGTGTGTCCTTTGCCTTATCTGGCTCACTCTGGCTCTTAAATTCTCCTTCCCCTGTCTTGGTGTCCTGGTGGAAAGAGCTCTTGGAAAGTGAAGTGGACTGCAGCAAAGAGAAGGAGTGCTGCACTAACCTTGTCAGGATACTTCTGCACCAACTCCCGCACTTTGTTGGCACTGCCATGCGCGGCCTCAATGACAAGCCGGCTGGGATTGTCCTGCTCTGTGGACTGAGACAGCAGCTTCTCCAACACTGAGATGACGGTACCTGAACAGAGACACAGCAAGATGGAGAGAATACGAACATGCTTAGACATGCTGTTGGAAAGTGTCCCACAGGGCCAAAATCGCAACACAAAGACACGCTGGTTAATGTGTTAGACAAAGTTGAGCTCAAAGCAAAACCACAGGAATGAGTCAAAATGTCCCTCCATGCAGTAAAATTAAACAATACACACATTCAGAAACACACTCATGCACATATTACTCTGCTGTCAACTTCCCATCCACTGCGGTGAACACATGCACAGAAAAAATTTTGTCACAATTAAGAGACTGCTGAGAATGTCGGACATGGCAATAAAAAATCTGCTGTGCTGCCAAAGCCTCTCGCTGTCAACACGAGGGATCGTGACATGCTACAGAGAAGAACATTTCAACAAAATGACACCCGCAATGTACATTGCTGAAAAAAGACAGACAGGCAATGGCCGTGACCGTGGCCATGATAGTCACAGTTGCAGCCTGTATGTGCAAGCATGCATGGCAGAGACAGAGCTGAAATGAGGGCAGGGGGAAGGATGAACGACAGCAGGCAGAAGGTAAAGCTGGAGCGTTAGTGATGAAGCCCTCTTGTCCCGGCAGAGGCCTTACTTCCAGATTCGTTGGGGTTCTCAGCAGTCATGAGGTTGGCGTCCACCTCCACAGGCTGGGCTGAGAGGCACGCTGGGTTGAACGTCCACGTCTGGCCCCCGAACGCCACCCGTAGGTCGCCGTCCGCATATACTTTCAACACCTTCCCAACCTGGCCGAGCACCTGGGACACATAAAGAAATAAAGAGTGGAAAAACTAATCAACCAGGAACCGTTCATGGTATTTACAGGTGCAATTTCTCTACCTCTTTAATTTTAGGGGAATAATGAGGCCACATTCAAGAGAACAGATATAAACTTGATTATTTCCTGATGTACACACAATTTTCAGGAAATAGGTTGCTCTTAATTCAGAGGGATGTCTGCCAAATAAAGGCTTCACTTAGGCAAGTGACACAGTTAAAGGTGTGCTATGCAGGATTTTTCCAAAAAAACAATGTACGACATCATACAAACATAACCCCTCTCAATCATCACCTATGACCCAGCTGTGCGGCTGAGTTTGCATCAGCAGAGACCGTGTCCTCTGCCTGCATTTTCTCATTTTCCCCTTATTTTGCTGTAATTGGGATGTTTTTTAGTGCTAGTCTTCCGGCAGTGGTGTGCAGCCCTCAGCCAGTGAGAGCATGAGGTCAGGACTCTATAAAACAAACCGACAAGGTTATATCACTGTCTTGGCTCACTCCTCTCCCATGTCTGTGTCACGAGCTGTGGGTCACACGCAGCAATGTGGAAACCAGTGGAGAGGATGGTATGTGCACTTTCACTGAAGTCACACATAAACTGACATTATAGCATCTTCATGCAGGGTTGTGTGGAGGTGTGGGCATGTTCATTTGTGCTGTAAAACATATATCACAACATAGCATTTTATTTCTCTGATCCACTGCTTTGTCATCTGTAAGGCAACTCTCTCTTTTCAATCACTTTCTAGCTCTTTCTTGAACAAGTCCCGCTCTCTTAATCTAGATGAGACGAGGAGGAGGGGCCAACTTTGAATGGATTGGTCACAAATAACAAATCCTGCATAGTACACCTTTAACATTATGCATACAGACCAGGGGTAACTTGAAGGTACAAGAATATGGAGGTGAGATAAAGTCATTGTTTTGCAAGTCACTCATGGGTCTTGAGTCTCTGATCACACTGATGCAGGTTCAGAATCAAGTCCCTAGGCAAGATCAACAAGTCTAAATAGTTCAAATGCTAAACTTTGTGTTTTGAGTCCCTCAACAAGTTGTTGTGGACACTTGACTGAATTTATTATTATATTATCACACATTACATGACAATTGACTTGGTTGTTCATTCCAAGTTAAAAGTTCAAGTTAATTCATGAATTCTTGGTGTGAAAATCAAGTTATAAGACTTTTTTTTTGTGAAGTTAACTATCAAGTCATCAACATCTCAGTCCAAAGATTCACAACTCGAGTCTGATTAAAGTCAAAGTCGCATGACTCAAGTCCACACCACTGCTAAATCACGGCATGAATACAGCTTTTATAACTAATGCTTAAATCTAATGAATAGTTTCTTCTATCAGGTTAAATGAGCATACAGGCGCCATGCTGTCCGTCCACTCTCCATGGCCTGCCTGCAGTCTCTTCACACTCTCCATGTCCTCCAATACTCTTACAAGTTCACCAACTCCAAAAGTGTTCACCTAGTGGAAAGACCAAAAAAAATATTAAAACATCTGTCAAACGGTATAAATCACAATGATAGTCCAGTTAATCAAAAGTTCTGAAGTAAGATGCTTGAGAGAATCTTATCTGTCACTCGGTACCTTGGTGAGGGCCCCAGGATGGAAAGTCCAGCGGATGTTGTTGCTGTACTGGACTCGGACATCTCCTCGGTCTGTGATTCGATGAACGGTCCCAATCCGGCAAATGTACTGAAAACACAAATAGGCTGTTTCACCCTGGGTCCCCCTCTGCGAAGCTGTGACCTTACTGTTCCCTTTAGCAGCTGTGATTTGAGAGTTGGATGCTCTATTTCCTTTCACTCTATTGCGCACCAATGTCCATCTGAGCCTCTTATATAAATATTCTGTATGCCATGTTTGTCTAAAACATAAAAAACACATTCTACATGCAAAGAGGTCATTGTCACTTGTTGGAAAAAAAAAGGAAGTTCACTTTTTTACTTCTACATTATATAGGAACTCAACAGAGAGTTTTTTAAATCTGTATATTGTTTACATATTTACAATTGTACCATTAGTCAATCTGTCTTTATTACCTCTGCCATTTTAGGGTTCCACCCTCCGTGACCCTCCTGCATCTGTCGCAGTATGTCCACCTCCAAGAGACATTTCACCTTGTCGCCCTGCTGGAAGGAGTGGCCATCAGCGCTCTCCTGGCGCTGCAGCTCTGCGTGCTCTCCTGGATGGACATTAGCATTAATGAGCAGAGACTTATCATGATTTTTCAAAGCCAGCATAAACAACAGTTTGGGTTAAAGTCAACATGTCTGTGTTTATATCATGGTTACATCATTAAAAATACAAATATACTACCAAACACATGAATACAAATATAAAATAAAATATTCCAGAGAAAAACACAGCATAGTGTTAAAGGAATTCATGCTTTGCAACAAGAATCTGTCTCTCTTACCTAGTTTTGGTAGGTGGTCTTTGTAATAGAAGCCTCCTTGGCCGTCAGATACGTATTTGAGGTCTACCTTGCCTTTGTGTCCCATTCGGTAGACATTGGTGGTGCCATTAGACCAGGTGACACTGGCCACACTGCGCCCAGACTCTGTGTCCCAGCCACGAATGTCCACTACCTTCCCAACCTTACCCTCCCCGCCTACACACACATCAATGCACACAAACAAACACACAGATAAGCAAGAAACAATTGTGTTTGACTGTGGGAGACAAAGGCAGCGAAAGAAAAATCTGCTCATTAAAGAAAGAGAGGTCATTAGATTCGAGAAGTGGATACTGGTGTGTTTAGATCGGGGGAAAACACTGAGAACACCAGAGTGCACATGTTATCATTCACAGAAGAATTCGACAAGCACAATGGAAATATATGAGACAAATGAGATGACAGACACAGAGGTGTGTGAGAAACATTTTCTTTGTAGGGACACAAGCTGCCAAGTGTTAAAGTCATTCACTTTGATTTTCGAAACCCAGCTAAGATCTTAATTGATTTTTCCATTAATCAAATATCTAACAACACAAAACCTCCCTTTGTTTAATTTAATCATTAAACAACACAACATTTCCAAGGTACATTATCAATGTGCATGTTGTATCATAAGATGGTTTCAGATCTCCACGTCAGGTTTAATGATGTAAGAACCTTGTTGAGCCATTAGAGTCATCAAGCTGCCTCATTGCCGAACCACACCAACTAAACCAGTGACCCGTAAGACTACATGGTGGGCTGGGGGTTTCTGAGCATGCTCAGAGCATCCTGTATACACTTAGACCATTTATGTCTGATGAGTGACTTTACCAAACCCCAGGGCGTTGATTTCAAAGACACCAAAAGGACATTTTGACTCATTCGCTCTAGCCCAGAAAAGGGAGCTCTGCTATTCTCAGAGACAACGATGACCCCAGACCAGAAAACACAGAGACATGTTAGCATTCCCTCTTTCCCTAAAGGGAACAGTCAAGGGCTTAAGTTTAGCCCACTGATGTGAAAGATCGCTTTCGGTAACTATTTAAACTATTTCAACCATCAACCAGTGTCAGCTGTTTGTATGTGAAAGAGAGTCCATTTTCGTTGTTTGTCACATAATGTAACACTGCAGACATTCATGGAAAGTCACGAAAACACAACTCAGAACACAATCATCTATTTTCTCAGCACCTGCAACAAGAGTTTATGCCACTACAAAGAGCTGGGGGAAAAAAAATGAAGAACATAAATGTTGCTGAACACAAACTCTGCAGAGACACACAGAGACACACAGACAGGCACATCTGTACAACAGACTCAGATGAGTCATTGGTAATATAAGTAACACAACATTTTGCGGGTTAATGAGACGTGAGGTTAGAATGTTATTATGGGTTGTTGATGGGAAAACACTTTGAAGAGGTACAGCTCCATGGCTTAAGAAGGGTAGGGGGCCTGCTGAGTTGGCAGGGCCAAGTTAGTGGTTAGAGGCAGCCCCCCACCTGACAGACACCACCACTCACCGTCTTGGTTGCCCCAGTCCCAGTCAGGTCCACGAACCACTTTAACCCCCTGGAAGATTCCTTTGAGGATGATCCGCGGGAGGTTCTGCCTTGGAGCCAAGCTCACTCTGTGAGAAGAGCATGAAGACACAGCTGAACAAACTGCTCTACAGATCATCGGAGACAATGTTGCTATGAAACCCTCGATATAAAAATTTGGTCCGAGTATGCATTTTTCAAATCCCAACAAAATAATTCCAGTCCTGATTATAAAGTCAGTAATTCACAAAAAAGGGAAATACATGTCCATTTGAAATAACAAGGGATGCAAATTTTTAAATTTGTTAGCCAGGTTACTGATTGAAAATCAATTAAACATTACAAAATTAAAAAAATTGAGAAAAAAAACATCCTCAATGACCAATAGACAATAAGTTAGAAGTGCTGCATTACATCATCCTTTTAATTAGGTATATAAATCATAAATCAATGAAGCTCTTTCCTGAAAAATTCCAATAATAGATGAAAAAAAAAATCCACTAAAAGATTACAAGAATCAACTGTTTATAACTAAGAGGTTTTTCTGAAGAACGTGCATAAAAGGTCTAACCGATTCATGCATCAAACGAAGTGCCTAATAAAACAGGCTGCTGTGATCTCCTGACTGTTGATCTTTGTTGAGTTTTCATGTGCAAAAGTTTGGGTTTGATTACATTTAACATTTTGCACCAAAATACATCATGTGTTCCCTAACATGTTGGAAACATTTGCTGTCTCATAAAAACCTGCAGAACTTTTTTTTTTAGAATGTTTTGAAACCTGAATTGCTTCCATCAGTCTTCCTCTCCTCTTTTATTAGCTGTCTGCGTCATGTCACCCTGTGGTCATAGTACATATGTGGGTCCTACTGTGTATACTAGTAGAACATGACTGCCTCTGTATAAAAACCAGGTGCACAATTTAATGGTGACCAGTATTGATAACCTCTACCCTTAATCTAAAGAGTTACCAAGCTCCAACAACCAACTAAGGAAATTAGTTTGCTGTTTTTCTGTTGTTATTTTTACACAAGTGGTCAAGAGATAAGTGGGATACCACTTAAAGTAAGACCATACTGATGTCAACATTGCTAACAGTGTAACTCAAATGCAAAGCCACTGACACAACACTTAACTCTCTGACACAATGACAACCTCATGAACAACCTCAACTACATATATAGACTGAGACACTGAAAATGTGGGACAGGTGAGTCAGTCATTTCCTTACAAGCCTTACCTTATGGTAAAGATCTGGTCAGATGTCGGTGCAAAGGAGCTGCCTATTCCCATAGTTTCTTGACAAGGTCAAACAACAGCTTCCATTTAAATCCAGCAGCTTTTTGGATAGACTCAAAGTCATATAAAATCCAGTGAGATCAAAAGAAAAAGAGCCTGGTGAGAGCTGTAGTCTTCAGGGAGTCTCATGGAGACTATGCCTCACCAATGTGTCTCTCTAGATTTTTGATTTAAGTTCACCTTGGCTAGCTTCATCCCCCTCTCTAGCCAGATTTTACAGTTTCCTGGTTGCTACAGCAGGAAACACTAACTGTAAATGGTAAATCTCAGTGTGGGACTCAGCAGGTTCTGAGAACGTGCGCGTACAAAGCTTTGAGCCTAATCCCTAGATAGCAGAGCAATCAGAAAGCAGGCCACCTCAGGGCACAGCACAGAGCAGGTATACATGTATGCATTTATATATTTACTGGAGATACAAGAAGAAATGTTGTAAATACAGTACAAAGGGTCTATAAAATCAAGTTTTTCTGCATCACTTCAGTGCATTAAATTGCTGTGCTTTTGGAGTCTTTCAAGGAATTCAGGATATAAATGGTACATCTGCGATAGGCAAACTGAAACAACACTGGTTTATAGTAACAGACTCCCTGACCTCGTAGTATTAAGGGTCATTGAGAGAATGTAGCAAGCTGTGCCAATTTCCTGATGAGACAAAGCAGATTTAAGACTTGAAGGACTGACTGAAGGTCTTCCAGGAGCAGCACTGTGTATGACGGGAAATCTAGTTCCCCAAGAGAGGAGATTAAAACCAAACCATTTCAGCAGTAAAGACGACACACACTGACGGGTGTCCCTGTTTTCGTGATAAAGAAGTGTGATTTCAGTGTTGGTGAGATGTTGTTTCACATAGACAACAGCTCTTTCAAGGGATGAAGATTTCTAATCCTGCTTGGCCAAATGTCACCTCGCTCCCAGACAGGATAAGGACAGGTGACCTACACCTACTGACATGATGGCTGGGTCAACAGTCAGACACGAGTTAGCTACACTGTTGGATACAAAGGCAGTAAAATACACAGAACTTCCATCTGCATGTGCAAATCAAAAGCAAAAACAAATTAATGAGATGATACAAATTCACATAAAAAGAAGCAGCTGAAAATACAGCAGTTATGAACTTGTGTAATGGTATCAGGTGTGGGTGGCACGGCAGCTCACAGCTTTCACCTCAAAGTGAGATGGCCCTGGTTTGAAATGTCAGCCCAGTTTGTATTTTCTGTATTTACTGTCATGTGCTTGTGGTACTTTTACTACTGTAAAAACATAAGTCCAGACTGGAGCAGTCTGTGTCTAATCTGACACATATTTCAAAATACACATCAATACATTGTCTCATTATGTCTTACAACTTTATTTTGGTCCACACCCCCCTACCAAAGGGCCTAAACAATTTGAAAATCCACTGAGCACAGCAGTTTTGTGATTATATTGAAAGTTTGAAATAAGTGACGATCTACAAACATATGAAATCTTAGAAATTAAATTCAAGTTAGTGAACTGGAACCAAATTAGTGGAAAACTGAAGCAATTTTGGCTGGAGGACAGGGAAAGGCCAACAAAGGGGTTAGTTAGGATATGCCCTTAACGTGACAACAGGGTGGAGAATTGAGGAGGTCAGGTGGAGCAGTGTAGCTTGATGTGCAAAGGAAGGATTAAGCATTGAGTTGACCCGACAGGTTCCCAGGAACTGCGTATGTGTTGTTTGTGTGTTGAAGAGCCGATTAACCAGCTGCATACCAACCATCTCCTCGTAAACATATGGCCCACGCATATGCTGCTCTAAGCACTGCCAGCATGCACACACATCTCACTGCACTATTCAACATACATGTACACTGTGAGCCATTCACAACCCTGAAAAGCTAGCCACAATTACTGCATTTAGACTAGAAAAAATTATTATTTCACAATAACTAACTGAAACGCACCTCACCAGATTTACAGTAACAAAAAATGTCATAGTTAATGATAAGGGAATATAAAACAAGCCAATAGTATACCACAGGTACAAACAGCATCATGAGCTGTTAGCACACACATTATTTCACCTTGGTATTCTCTGAATCTTTTATCTAATACGCATCTTCTAGGAACTTGAATATGTTAGCATGCTAATCCGCATAGCTGAGAATGTTAGAATGCTAATCCAGTTAAATCTGCTGTAATTACAATGGAACACTTGTGTACAGTACATCCGGCTCAGGTCTCACACCATGTTTATGATGGAGCAGCTCGTGTGTCTGTATGCACGCTGCAGCAGTTTACAGTGTTAACACCTTCCCATTGTTCCCTCAAGACACTTACAGAGTTTCTGCCTACGTATGTCTGTAAACTGTGAAAATGATCTCCCCTGTTCAAGGTGTGATTAATCCCTCACATGTTTGGTCCATATGAAAGGAGTCCATCCTAACTGAGCTGAAGCCAGACCCATGTCTCCTTACATGAATCACTGCTGGCACAACAAGAAGGCCCACTTAAAATTAAACCAAGCTAGATTTGCCTTTACAAGCAAATATCAAATGTGTCCCATGACTGCCGGATAAATAAATTAGTCTTTTGAATTGCTGTGGGCAAAATATGGGTCAGCGTGGTTTGGAAATAAAGAGGTACTGTGTGTTTGGCCCCATACACTGCAGACTGCTCCTCTATTTCATTTATTTGGCGAGAAAAGAAGTGACTTTCATGTGATGTTCTTCCAGTTGTACACCCTGTCTCACTTCTGAGAATCAATCACAACTCCATTTCCACTGAGGCTATGCAAAGATGTCTTTGGTGAAAGGCTAAATAGAGAAGACAAAAGGTGAATGTTGTGAATGGGAAATTTCATGTACATGTGACGAACAGCAAATTGTAAATAGTGGTAGTAAATCCAGAATTGACTGCATGGACTGCGCTAATCTAGTCTTTTTACCACTCAGAGCACTTTACATTACATCAATATGTTACAATATGTCAGTATTCACCCTTTTACTCACACATTCATAAACTACAGGCCGGGGCTTCTCTACAAAGTGACAACCTGTTCATCAGGAACACATATGTAATTCGGTGTTCATTTGTTTCTTCATTATCATCAGGAGAGCTGAACACTGACCATTTGGAGACAGTCAATGCAACTACAAAAGTAGCTTATCTGTGAAATCACTAAGAAACAAAAAAATAAAAAAAACTTTGTGTTGAATGTGTGTTGAAAAACTTAAATATAGCTAACCACGACATAAAGAATCACTACAAATGTATTTTTAATACAACATGCAACATCATCCAAAGTCTACATTCTTAAGAAAGGTCTATCCTGTTGGTTAAATTTCAATCCAATTTTAAACCACAACGTAAAAGTCAATTTGTGTACTAATATGAGGTATTCAAGAAGAGACATGTTCTCTTGAAGTTGCAGTTTCGTTATAATTCACCTGTAGGTGGAGTATAAATTGCAAACAGAGTGAGCAATGCTTGATAAAAATTGCAACTCATAATGAATTCTATCCAAATGAGTTCTGCTGTCATTATCCAAATTTGAACATCAAACCAACATCCTGAGCACTGCTTCAAACATCATAAATACTCTTTACAGGAGTTTAACCACTGATGAAGATTTACTTCATTCGTTGACTGACTTTAGCTGAGTCTTAGTGTTTTATGCCACTTAAGAGCATCAATATATCATTCAAGTTTCAGACTCCATTAAAATAATTCCCTGAAAGGCGTAATGTAGACAGGCCCAGTGTGTTATTAGTGACACAGATCCATTCGGATGTGCTGCATAAAAATGTCTTGAATGGAGCTCCATTTTCTAAGTATCATTAAAATAAGTGAAACTAATTGCAGAAATGCCAGGATTTTCCAAGCTAAAATTAATACATTTAAATGGTAAATGAACTGCACTTCTACAGCACTTTTCTACTTAACAGACAAAGCACCCTTTAACTCACCCATTCACACTGACATTCAAGATGACATGGACAGGAGAGGCCAGGAATCGAACCATCACACCAAAGATTAGTGGATGACCTACTCTACCTCTTTTTAAGAAATGAAGCACACAACAGTCTTAAAAATCTAAATCATGTGGGTTTTTTTCATCTATCTGAACTGTTCACTGGGTTTACAGTGGTAGTTGTGGTTTTTGAAGTGGAGTATTAGGTGCTCATCCATAGTTTGTGTATTAGCAACAGTAGATGCCAGTCAAAACACCCCCAGATGGACATGCAGCAGAAGTTTTCCTGTAGGAAGCAAAACAATGAACTGCAGTGATGGGGACAGTAAGCAAAGCACATTTTAGCCCCCCACTGTTGGATTGATTCTTTAAAACACTTCTGGCTGTATCACACATTTAAATTGCAGCATTGATATAAAAGTGCCTCAGCCCGTAAAAAGTAGGCAATCTTCTTTAAGTTATTTTTAGATTTCCAAGTTTAGCTTTGTCTCACTGCTGTTACAGAACATAGTTCCTTGGGATTACAAACAACCTTTAAATAACTCAGATTATAGAGGCAGATGCTCAAAGGGTCAGTGTTTGACACATTTAGCCACAAAGGCACATTGTTATATTACAGAGGTTGTTATATTAAAAAGTATCTTTTCTGACCAATTTCAACGATGATCTTTATCATTTCATTGTTCAGTTGATAACATAATTTCAGCTATGCTAAAACTGGAATTGTGTAGGCCCAACTATTTTGTCAGTGACTAGAAATTAAATACTTAACATGTCATAAACCTTTTACCCAATTCAAATAAAAGAAAAAACTGGTTGTCAGTGAGAATGACAAAGTATTTGTTCAGTATCCACAGACGGGGGGGCAGGGGCTGTTTGGAGGGTCACATAAACACCTTAATGAAGGACACTGCTGAGCCAAACAACATTTGGGCCTCAATGACAAATCAATACCTCTGAAGAGAAACTGAGGTGGGAGAGGAAATGAGATTCCAACTACAGTCAGAATGATAAATGATTACTGCATTATTGTGACTCACTGAGAGAGGCCAGGTTTTTACCTAAAGGCCTAATATCTATACATTTATGCAATTACATGTCTAAAACAACGAGACTTATTTTGTGTATTGTTATGTTGTGGGCTCACATTACCGCTAATGTTCTAAAAATGTTAAAACCAGAGAAAAATGTAATTTAATTCAAGGTTACATTTGTTTTATTTGGTCATCTGTAAATTGCACATATTTCCTATTTACCCCCTCTAGTGAGAAAGGTCTAACTGCAGTTTGCAGACTTCACAAGACACCCACTTTACCATGACACACACCCTGAGATCTTCTGCTGAATCCTACCAACCTGACTGTTTCAAGGTTGTATGAATGTCACAGGTTTGTTCTGTAGTAGTGTGTGTACTTAGAGAGGCCTACTTGCCTGTTGTTGCTATACAGTGACTTCTGGGGGAACTCCAGATGATAGATTAGAGTACAAGGAAGGAAGCTGATAAACTAGCTAGCTTACTACGGTACAATATAATTCACTACTGTTTGTGACAGAAATGGAGGACAATTACCCATTTAATCAGTAATGGTGGTTGTTTCTCATGATCCAGTTCTTCTTCATGGCCTCATCAAACTCTATCTTTTACTGTTGCTGTTTTAAATGGGAAAGGCTCAGGGGGCAGACACTGCATCCTGTGTGTTTTAAGGATGTTCCAACACCATTTTTTTCCTTCCCTTTATGGATTCCTACACATAAACATTGTGTAACAATATTTACAAAATACTGATCCAATGCAGTGCTTCAGACACATGCACGTACATTATTATCTTTTTACAGCAGTATGCTACTAATGCTGTATGAAAGTTTTGTTATGAACATTCTTGAATGTACACAACGCTGGTGCATCTACTAACCCTAGCCCAAACTGTAGGTGTTGTGCAACTCCATTCTCACACAAACCATCAAAGTCAAAATGTCTTTTCTTTCAAATGTGAACTCAACTGAAATTGAAAATGAGAAATGAAGACATTATTCGTGTATATTATAGGGAAGTTATTTCAAGAATTATAGCAAGAAGTGAAAATTACAACCTAAAGAGATGATTTAAGTCCTGACCAGGTTGAGATTTGAAGCTAGGGGTTTTAAACCTTAAAATCAGTCATTTCAGTAACATGCTAACATCATGAATTAAATTAATTATCATGAAATAAATAAGAGCTGAACTCTTGAACCTTATCTCATCTAACCTTAACTTGAAGCTTTGATAAAATCAAGGCTTAAGAGTAACACGTCATGATTCTTTCTGCAGTTTGCATCATTCGTTTACACAGCGAGTACAGGAAAATAAATGGAACCGCATTAGACCTGGTCCAGGCCAAACTATAGGAGAAATCTAGGTCATACATATCACCTCGTTAAATTGAGACCAGGCCATCCAGCTGACATTCAGACAGTGCCTGAAGCACTTTGGAGCTTTACTGTGAACTGATGCAGAAGAGTGGATTCTGAAGGGAGAACTCACTCCAGTGAGTCTGGACACACGGGACACTTGGAATCAGCTCACTAAACATTTATCCACGGCAAGGCTAAGCGCAGTTTGTGTAAGCTGACTCAACACACAGAAACAACCATCACGGCACAAATGTGGCACCAATTTCATGAGTTACTTGTGTAATATCAAACACTGTTTGGAACATTTGCTTATACAAACAAAAGCCAAAGCTGGTAGAAGGATAGACTGGACTGGAACTGACAAATATAATGTGAATTCCAATGTTACCGCAAAGAACAATTGTTGTTAGTTAAAAGTTCTACATCCAAAAGGAAAATGCAGAAATAAAAAGCAGAAGCCGAATCAAGAAACTGCCTGCACTCTTCTATTGAACCCCGTCAAGGGGTCGGCACAGGGTATCTGATCTGAGTCTGCAATCCTGCTTGTAAGCAAGGCCTTAGGCTTAACTGAACTACTCTGCTTTAATGCTGATTTAATTCCAAATTCCAAAAACAGCCTCAGCAATGTTATCCTCTCCCACTGATGTATGTTTATTCTGTAGATTAACACTAAAGCGTAAGGCATTTTCACTAAATTAAACTCTGATAACAGCTGACCAGGTAACTGAAAAGAAATTCTCACCATAAAAAGGCAATTATTTTACCAGCAACTTACCAAAGCAAGCAGACATTAACAAAAATGGAAAACCTGATGATACTGCTGCAAGAAAGACCTGTGGGCCTGAGAAGGCAACCCTAACCTTAAGGGGTTACCTCTTTTAAACAGAGCATGCCATGAACAGAGCAAACTAATTTCAACAGAGACACTGTAACAAAATAATTGTGCCTTGGAGGTACCAGTGCAGTACTCACGGCTGGGAGTGTGCTGTCTCATAGCGCTCGAAAGCGTGGCTCAGGTCATGCTTGTTGTTCATGTAACACTGGGTGCACAGGTCATAGTCGAAGCACACCTTACACTTCCATCGCATTCCCATGATGCCGTGCTTCTTGCAGCTGTCACAGATGATGTTGGAGTGGCGTACGCCTGCAGTGAAGGGAGAGGTGGTTAAAGAAAAGTGAATGGGGTTATAGTTTCAACTTGCCTGAGGATTCTATTTCTATTGTTGCAAAAAGAGTCTGAGGAACATGTCACGTCCTGTATACTTAAATCTAAGCTACTATGCATCTCCCATATGCAAGTCACTGAAGCATTCACGGCACATGTCATGTCCTTACTGAGGTTACTTATCACAATGGCTAATATCATGAGATGTGGAGGAACTGAGGCACAAACAGTATGACAAAAATAACCCCACCCCCTTAGCTCTTCATCCCTCCTCCTCCTCTTCATTTGCTTCATTAATTGAAGGGCAAGCTTCTGAGGCAGAAAAATGTCGCTTTAAATGGAGCAAAATGCTAATGAGTCCTGTGTTAATGTGTGTGTCATTCAAGTCCAAAATAGAGCTGGATGGCTGATGATGAGGGATAGTTTTTACTGTATCATGCTGGCTTAAAATAAGCTTTGTGAAAGCCGTGCAGGCCTCTACAATGACAAAAAGGTATAAACATTAGAGATAAACAAGTGGAAATGGCTTCATAACAAATATGTGCAGCCAAAAGAGAGAATGAAAACTCCTTTTTTAACACATCTTTAAAAGTTTGTATGAAAAGCTGATTATTTGGGCCTAGAATTCATTTCTAAATTTGACCATCAGACTACAAACCTCTACAGAGACAGAGGGTGATGATGTCTTATCAGGTTAAGGCAGGTTTTCAAAGCTGACAACATTTTAGGGTTAATGACAGGAAAACAGAAACATCAAAATATCTTGACGACAACCATCATTTTTTTATACCTTAACTGTCCTTAAGCTTAACTAAGAAAAAATATTATCATGTACCATAAAAAAATCAAGGAGGAAACTGTCAAACTGTGTGTTGCTGATAAAATATGAATCAAGAGTATGTTATGACTTTCATATTTATCACCTCAAATGCTTTCTGAAATATGTTTTACTGTACTATCTAGCTGTAATATGAGACATAAGAAACTAGTTGGAGTGTTCACTGGTCTGATGCACCCAGACACGTTGGTCACTAATGATTGGTAAAGTAAAGTTAATAAAATCAAATCTCTTTCCCTTTTGGAAATCACTTAGGGAAGCTGCATTATTATACTGAAGATGGAAACGAATGAAACCTGGTCACAATTTTGTCTGATACCAGAAAAATTGTTATATATCATTAAAAAAATTAATGTATTATACCTTAGTTGATACTAGTATTGTAATGGTTTAAATATAGAACCAGCTCTAGTTGATCCAGTGTTTTATTATGCACCTTATGATGTATGCTTACCAATTTGAGCATTATCATACAGCAGCAGGTCATAGGAACCCTGATAGCCAGTGCGGTAATTAGTTCGTGTGCCACTGTCCCATTGCACCACCACTGTCTTGTCTGGCGTTGTAGTGCTGCCCTGCCGCCCGATCTCCACCACGGTGCCCACATGGCCCTCACCATCATCCTGGTTACCCCATTTCCAGTCCAGGCCACGCACCACGCGCATGCCCACCTCCATGCTGCCTCTGCTTGGGCCTGGCCTGGGGGCTGAGCGCAACGGCCGGGGCCTGGCAGCGCTGTCGTGTCCGCTGCTGCTGTGCCTGCGCAGCTTCTGAGGGACGGAGCTGGTTCGTGCCGAAGATATTGCTGTCAGCGACGGCACCAAGGCTGTTTCCGGGAACAGATCAGGGGTGACTGAAGGTAAGAAAGAAAAAAAAGTTAAATGAAACCTGAGGAAAATACAGCAGCGATAGCACACTGCAAGTATAACTGAAGCAGAGTTAGAATTAATTAAAAGGGGCATCTTCTTTTACCTAGTTGATAATAAACATAAACAGCTGATCATTGCTTACTTGTTAAAACTTTTGCATTTGTTTCACTGCTTTTAAACGAGGAAATGAAACAACCTGTATGTTTCTGACAATATATCTGTCAGTGGCTGCTGAGAGACTCATAAAAGCAACATGCCATATGTTTCATTAATTTCAGAGCAGTGTTGCTGGTGGATCATTCACTGGAGGCCCTTCTGCGTTTCATGGCAGGCTTTTAGAGAGAGCAGCTGGATATGACTGCTATGCCCCTGCTGTGCTAATCAGGCCCTGACCTGACACACACTAAAACACACCCGTGCACACACACGCACATCTTTAGCAATACAGTCCACTGGCTTCATTCATGTCCTTAGCCTCAACTGTAACACAATTCTACTCAGACCTTGTCCCAAACTAGCAATTATGAGACTTTAAACGTGTAAACTGTCTAAAACTGGAGCAAACAAAACAAACACAGCAAACCTATGTCTACACAAGTCTGGAATTATGGCCAAAAAGTTTGAACTTGCATTCCTCACTGATAAGCAGCCATCCAAAGTTGCAGCTATGTACCAACAGCAACAAAATTTGAAAGGTAAAAAGTGCATGGCATACATTCAAGGTATCCATTTGTATGGACATGCCTGAATCTCCTTATTGTAATTGTAATATAAACCCTGAAACCCAGAGCTGAAATTCCATAGCGCTCTTAAGAAGACGCAAAATGCTCAAAAGCTCATCACGAGGACAGAAGTACAAGAACTCACACATTCACCCCCCTGACTGATGACTCCAGCGCTTTTGGATGAACGCCTCTGGGTGTGAGCAACCATCACTGACACAGGAAGGAAGCAGCATTTATGTGGCAGTTTAAGGCGATCTGTTTAAAAAATCAGCAGGCATCTGACCACATCTATTAATAACGTGACATATTAAATATTCTTTAATAAACTGGTGCAGTGTTCTGTCTCTACTTTTACCATAATTAAGGAGATTTAAAACAAAGTTAAATGCATTTTTTATACTGCAGTGCTATTTCTGTTTCTCATCAAACAACAAAAAATCTTTATGAGGTTGCATAAAAGGAAATCTGCAGCCTTGTAAAACTGAAGGATGGTGTATAGCATTTGTCTATATGACCACCAACAATAAAACTATAGCTCCATAAATACTAGCACACAAGATACACATTATGATTGTGTGTCTCTGTTTATTTTTCTTTCCTATAGGAGTGTCTGATAAATGCTGAAGAGATTTGATAAATGCCACAACAGAATGCAAACAATGATAAATAATCTATTGGACAAGTGCTCCTTAACAAGGCCAACAGAACACAAACAGGCTCACACACAGGTGCTGCTGTGTATTAACACTCTGCACAAATCACTAACTGAGAGGCCATATGTGATTACATTGTGATAAACCTTTCAAAGTAATGCAAACCATTGTCCACACATCAGCTAAATTAAGGAGCCAGCACCAAAAAATTTGTAACTGCAGAGATGGTCTGAAGTCCCAGGGCAGAGCTTACCCTAAACTCAAGTGCTATGTTTGTAAAAAGAGGCGATACATCTGATAACATTCCTTAGCAGATGGTGGTGTTAATCCATCACTTCCCTGTTTACAACTAACATTAATCTAAAGTAGAAGGATTATAAAGAGACTTGAGCTTTTCTGTGGATGACAAACATTTAGCCAGTGATCTATAAATGCTAGTTTAGACAAAACATTTCCAGCATAAAAAACTGTTTTGAAATCTATCCACAGTAGTGGGAATACAGCCTTAAGCTTGCAAAATACCTTCTTTTATTCCGCAATTTTTTTACCCATCATGTTTTTTAGGTTATAGCCCCAAAGTTCAGTCACAGGGTGAGGTTAAAAAACATTCTTTCAATAATAGGGCAGACAGATGTCTATAATGCGACTGAGATTACACTTGCACGCTTATCAAGATTACAATGTCATTTTGGTATTAAAGAATCTGCTTAAGCATGAAAACATATGGGATGTAGGGGATCAAAGGAGGGAAAGCAGGCTGCTTAGACTCCATTTTCTGTCCAAAATGACAGCTTAGCCTCTTTTATGCACTGAAATAATATCCAAGCCTATCATCTAACATTTCTGCAAGCAGGCAGAGGGGCTGTCAAAGGCAGTAGACAGGTTTACGCAGCTTCCAGCATTCTGGGTGTGAAAGGATGTAGGAAATGCCAAGTGGATGTACTAATAAATATGTGAATGCAATCATGATTAATATCTGGCTGACCAATAATGTTTCCTACTGAAACCAAGGGAGGCGAACATTTTTTTCAATATTCTCAGACAATGGAAAGCCTTCCTTTAAATTTTGCAAAACAGAAGAAGGCCCACAATCTAGCATTCTGGGTTTAAGAGTAGTTTTTCAAGCAACAATAGGAAAAAACTTAACCTATATTTATAACCATTGTACTACCCGTACAAACCCACTACCTCCCACACATTGTGTTGTTTCACACAGAATTCAGGCACACGCTGATACCTTATCATTACTAAATAGACCAGGACTGTTGCTAACAAGTACACACAACTCAGTGGGATTTCGGAGATAAATCTGCAACAACTTGCTCATATCCACTTTTTTTTTTTTACCTAGCTGTATCTTTTGTCTCTACAAGAATACTATTTACAAATGAACACTCAAGAAAAATAGTTCAAATCTCAGTTCAAGCTGCAACTGGCAAAACATATCTTCAAAATACACTCGTCTTAAATCCCTCTGAAAAGCTTTTTTTTGTGTGTTGACAGATGGCCACTGTCAGAAGAAAGAAGGAGTCTCAGAAATGCACCATAAACGGCAGTGAGGGATTTTTACATACCAACAAAGCTATTAACTCTTGATGTAAATGTGAAATGCTAAGGTGAAAGTAAAGCAGAATCTCTAGCTTTTAAAACCACAATAAAAACAATGAAGAAAGACTGCAAAAAAACTTTCAAAAAGCCTACAAGGTGACTGTAAACAAAGTTTTTGAAACATCACTGAGGGGGAAAAAAACTGAAGAATTGCCAATGTAAAAAATATTCAGGTGACCAACCAAACACACACTCTCTTCTGGTTTGCACAGTGTGAACTCCAACTTCCGTCTTTGTATTTACACTTCTGTGTTTACTTGTGCATTTCCATATTTCATGTTCTTGAGTGTAATGTTATCTACAGCAGCTGACGGGCCGAATTCCAGGACCGTGCCAGTGAACTTGATGTGGAAATTTGTTCGTATGTTTGCTGGTTTACTAACTAGGGCGCATGAAATGCCTTACCTAAAAATCTCTGAATCTGCAATAACCAAGACAAGATGCTGCAATGACGACATCAAAAACAACTTTTACCAATTCTGTGACTTAGAACAACAGCAGTTTTTATAGACCATTCATGAAAAAAAAACAAATCTGATAGAGCATATTCATTAACCTCTTGAGTCCAAATTCTGTCTTAAAACCATATTAAGTAACAATTTAAAACATATTACACCATGGTTTGATAAAAACTGGCCTCTGGATGGCTGCAGGGTGTCTGTTAATTCCTGGTAATAGACACCTACTGAACAGTTTCAGGGAACTGTCTGTTTCTCTCTCTAAACTAATCATGTTAGTCATGCTATCTTCTGTACAGTTTGGCCTATTTCCTGAAACTGTGAATGGAAAAATTACATAAGAACTTAATGGGATGGTAGCAATTGTTCCAGGTATTAATCACTCCCCCAGGTGTTTGCCAGACAAATATGAACACTTCCAGAAATAACATTTGAATTAAAGTATGAATGGTCATCAGAAGAGGACAAAAGGAGTTTTTAAAGTCTGGATATTGCAGCACAAACGTTAAATGTGCTCATGTCATCTAGAAGACCTTGACCTAGTCTTCTTTCTCAAAGGAACTTTACAAATTAAAAGGCAAATTGAAGCAACTACTGAAAAGCAAACAACAAAGGCTTTCTTTCAGACTTGACAAAGTCTAAAATATATGTGTGTGTCTATATATATAGACCAAGCTGAAAACAATTCTTGGGCAGTTTTATGGATGCATCTTGACAACTAAAGTTGAACTCTTTGGCATCAGCAGCTACCTTGGGCTCCAGGGTAGTTTGAAATCATTATATAAACAAGCCCCCAGTTAGCCGTTTTTGGAACTTTATGCAGGACCCAGACTTTAAATCAGTAAATCAGGTTTTCAAATGTTCTGTGAACAAAATTAGAAGGGTAGGAAAAGACAAAATAAATCACTCCCGCCCCATTTCAGGTGAAGTCCAGCACATCTTAAAATATTCAGCAAAATTAAGTCCAGACAATCCAAAAGGTCTACTAGCTAAATTCTGTTACATTCGGTTCACAACATTCAATAGCACTTTTGAGAAAGAGGGCAAAGAGGCAAATCAGGATAATAACTGGGCAAAATTTTTCACCTTAGCATCAATAAAGAAACAAAAATCATTTTGACTTTCTGCAGACAAACAAAGAAAATTGGAGGGGCATTTACAGGAGCAAGGAAATCTCTTTTACCTCTTAGCGTCACTCGAAAATATACCTAAGCAAATTCCGCCTTGCCTAAAAGCCCTCTATCAGCAGCGCTGGAGGGTAAAAGGTGGAACAGATAGTTACTTGTACAATTCTGTTTCTCTGGGGGGAAAACCAGCCGTCACAGATGTTACCCAGTTCGTGCAAAGAGGCAGGGACACAAAATGTCTTGCACCATTCACAGCCTAAAGGACACTGCCATTAAGAAACTTTCGATGTGGTCCCAAAGCAGCACAGATCATGTTTTTGAGTGTCAAAGATTTTCCAATACTATTTTTTACTGTTGAGATGCAAACAGGTGTATGGGCTGCTGCTGTGAATTCGCCTTTTCTAATAAAGAAATCACGTGGGGCTTTGTGGATTCAAAAATTATCTGTCGAATGCAGTCAACCATAAAGCAACATATTATCTGATCAAGCTGTTAAGAATCATGTGTCTGCAAAGTGACAATCAACAGATTCACAGATAACATGTTGATTTACACAAAGTAGCCAAGAAAGCCACTGTGCAGGAAAATGTTTATGTGCTGCTTTGCAAAAGTTCAGTCCCAGTCAAGATTTGCAGCTATTTGTGTTACAGACGCTAAATAAATGATTAAAAAGACAAACAAGTCATAATCTGTTGTTGCTTATCTTTGGGAACTAATAAATAGCACTTGAACTGTTGTATAAAAACAATATCACCGTCAAGACTGTACTGTCAGCATGGCTAAGATTATCTTCTACAACTGCTTCACAGCCATGCTAATGTTCAATACAACAGCACTCTCTCTTCTGTGTTATTGCTTAAATATAATCTGCTAATTACTATCAAAGTCCAAAAATTTAATTTAAAGCGTGCAAAATTAATCTTAGACTTGTAATAAAGCATCACCTGGATACTATCAGCTGATTAAATAACATCGCAGGAAGTTGAAGTTCCAACGATTCAATAAATCATAGTTTATAGATAGGCTGAGGGCTAAAATAGGCAGGATTACAGCTCTGTGCCTGCATTAACAGATGGGCTGGCTTCCGTCATACAACACTGCTGAGGGCCAATCTGGGAGGGCAACGTCAACCTCCTTCACACAAACAACCAGACAGGCATTTGGTCACAATCAGCACATCACCATAAACAAAGGGACATGCTCAAAAATTGCTCAGAAGTATCATGTCATCTGAATTAATCAAGTGTATTATACCACTGGAACCGTATCTCCTCCCTATTAATCTACCAAGGGCCTCACAATGTGAAATGTAGGTAGACTGTCAAATGAAGTATTGCAATGGGATTGAGATTGTGAGGAATCTAATGGAGCAGGGCTGTAAACCAGTTGATCACAGAACTCTGCTGTGACTGGTCTGACGTGACACCACATAGTCCCAAAATGTTTTAGACTCCATCACACATCAAAAAAAGACATCATACAGACATGGGTGATTTCACTGAGCAGATATGGCATATTTAAAATTCTTTTCTCAACATACAGGCAGACGTAGATCTGCACACTGATGAGAATCACTGAGCAGCTTCAGAATGGAAAATGAGTCAGGAGTATTATTATTGGCAGACCCAGTGCCATCAGATAAATGCTACTCTGTGAAGGCCTACTTTGGTTGGGGCAACGTGGTCCCACCAGCTGATATTCTCGCTCTTATATCATAAGAACAGGCTATTTGCTTGTGCTGTTTTTTTGTTGTTTTATCTAATATATATCACTGTCACTGGACATAAATGCTCAGCAAAGTACAACCTACACACACAGGCCCTATGACTTTAGCCTCATCAGCCTTAATGTCAGAAATTAGTAAAAACCTGCTGGAACTGGCTCATGTCAGAAACATCTGGTGGCCAGAGGACTTTCAGGAAAATCAATACGGACTCCGAGTAACTAAAACATTTACAAAGATTTCTCCAGAGTGGGCGACAGGCCTAAAATAAATCTCTCCATTTTCCATGACAAGCTTCTGCCTGGCCTAACTTCACAATCACACTGACAAAAGCTCTGTTTGTTGTGTGGAGAATAATTCACAACGATCCCACATAATTAAACAGTAATACAGCTATTGAAACAAATCCAATATTTACTACATTGACATCTTCAAATGTTTCTTGTCAGCTTCATCCAAAAGCATCCTTTCATGGTTTAATAGCTACAGAAACATATTTCAAAAGCAACCTTATACCCGCAGAAATGCTCCTATCAGCGAACTTCATCCATGGAGTCTTTTACAAAGCCTCTACCACAGCAAAGCATGTTCCCTGCGAACATGCACTGTACTTTTGATGACACTCTGCTGAGATTATCATATCAAATTACAGTAGATTATCATACTCACTCCCCACGATCTTCAGCCCGCTTTTGAACATGTTGGCAGCTGTAGGATTCCAGTGTGCCGTGACACCACCAGCTCTGCACTGCTATTATCCCAGGTCAACCAGCAAGACCATTCTAAACCCTGAGCGCTACGATGCAGTCGTCATACTGATGGGGGAGTGAACCTTTTCCTGCTCTTTCTTCGTATTTGGTTTGCTGCGAACTTTGCTCTTTGTTTTGGAACACATGGTCCTTTTCTACTCTGCTGCTTGATTTTTTTTTTTGTCTGACAGATGTTGCTCAAGGACTGGACAAGCCTGATGCCTTATCCGAAAAAAACATACTATTTATGTAAAGAAAGAAACTTACAAAACAGCAAGGCTGATCCAACAAGAGTACTGTCAGGTGAATACATTACTTTGTATTATAATAGGGTCATTGTAATGTCCTACAATCAGCAGTGGCTTTGATCATTTCTTGTGTTTGCTAAGGCTAGTGTCATGTAAATCGGGCTAGATTTACATGAGTGTAAGTCCAAACTGCTGCACTCTATCAGTTCTCAAGTCAAATGTTATTTCAAAAGTCAGCACTGAGTCACATGTTGCTACATGCACATTAGGTTCTCAACTGATGTAACTTTACCCAAAACAAACAATCACTCTATCTTATCTAGGCCTATTCCTGGATGGGGTCATTTCACTCAGTGCCACGGAGATGAAAATCAATACAGTTTTCTCAGCAACCCAATCAACCACCTTAAATGAATCCCACACCCTGACTGTATGATTAAAAGTCTTCTGATACTGATCCTCACAGCACTGTTGCCACTGTCTTCATAACATGATATATCGAGTACCTTGAGCTGTAATAGCTGCTCTTAATGAACTCAAATACATCTAATCTTGCAACTTAAAATGCAGTGATATGGCTCCCTGCAGTCAAAAATCTTCACACTAAAACCCAAAACTACTTACACAACTTTGACATTGCCAAGGCGATGAAGATACATATGATTATTTTTATACAGAGTCTGCATGTTTACATATTTTGCCTGTTTGACTGCCACCTGTGACAGCAGCAGCCAAACCAGCCTGATGTCTGTCTGCCTGCTTAGCATGTCTACTAGCTTTACAACAGATTGCGATAGCATGTGGCACACTGTAGTAGCATGGCCAAAGACACATGCCAACAGCACACATGTTGTCTGTGCACATGATTGTTTAACCTTACTGAGGGTATATTGTGAAATTAGCAAATATGTCAACTATGGCAATCTGATGAAATAAGAAGCAGCCATGTTTCATTTGAAGAAGCAGGATTCTGGCTAAGCTTGCTTTCGAACTGCCAATCTTATTTATTTTTTAAAAGATTGTACTGAAAAAGAATACATACTGCTCAATCTAAAAATAAGACTAACATCATCAAAAGGATTCCACTGTCTTATTAGAGAGATGTGCTAAGCTTACCCAAACAAAGAGAACTGAAACAGCATCACTTGATACATAGAGCATGTCCTGTTTAGCTGATTTACCTGTTAGTATAGTGATGTGCAGTAGGGTGAATAGAGAGAGACCGAGAAAAATAGGGAAGGAGAGAAGCAGCTCCTACCTTCCTGGTACATAAACGCATCAGATGTTTAAAAAAAAAAAAAAAAAAGGCTACCAGTTGTCCTACCAGCTTCCAGCGAGCTAAAAAACGCCTCCTCAGGGCTGAAGCCCTGTACTGATGCGCTCCCTGAATGAACCGGCTGAGGAGGAGGAGGAGGAGAGACAGGGGGCGGAGGAGGAGAGGAGCGAGGCCGGTATTCCAGAGATGTGATGTACAGTTGCAAGCAATCATACAGAAACAGCGTCCTGCTGTACAAGCAAACAGCCTCGCTGTAGAGGATCAGAGCCGGAGGAAGCAGAAAAGAGAGCCCTGCTGCTGAAGGATGCAGCCAGCATTTAGTCCTTTGTGCATTGTGTCAGCAAGGATTACCACCGTGGAGGAGGAGAGGAGTGGAGAGGGAGGAGGATGGCCAGGGAGAGCGGCTGTGCGACGAGCGCTGCATTTAGGTTGACGTTCTCTTGCTCTCGCATAAAAACAGGCCAATGGGCTTTGCTCTGCAAAGGACTTCTCTGATGCTATATTCCATTGCAGGGAACATTAGCATCAGAAACACGCGTGCAAGCCGACACACTGTATTTACTGATCAATATGTACCAACACATGCGCACCAAGCTCTACATGAGGATGTACAGCCCTCTCTTTCATAGCCGGTGGGAACACTATTTGCTCTGCTGCCAATGAGCAGACAAGCACAGGACAGAGGGGAGGGGGGAGGGGCAATACGTTTTGGTGGGAGGTGGTTTTTTTTGTTTTTTGTTTTTTATAGGGTGTCATGGGGGGGCTGCACAGGGGAAAAAAGGGGGTGGGGTAGAAGAAGATTTTGATGAATGGGCATTTGCCATGATCTTCATTTTCAGTACTGGTTTGTGCATCTACTGCTGCTGAGCCGGCAATACCAGGCCAGAGTTTCATACTCACACAGAAATTAGGAAAGAGGGTGTGTGTCCTAATGCCGTTCTTGTCTTGAACAACGCTCTTTAATGTGACCACAGCTGTGGGAGACATCATCAATATGGTTCCAAAAACAAGCCAAAACAGCAATCTGTTGAAGCATCCACCCACACATGTGAATGTAAAGCTCATATTGACATCACATAAATAACCAATGAATTAAAGGAGGCTTAGCAAGTAGCTGAGACATAGGCTTACAATGAAGATCATTACTCCTTTATTCTATCTCATAAACAAAGCTGCTACTGTTCATGTAATAGACTTGTTGATCCAGATCATATAATAGGAGGCATTCATTCATGCGGTTCCTCTTCCAAAAGACAGTGGGACACACACAAACACACACACAAATATGGGAGTCAGCAGACTGAAGAGTGAAATGCAGTCTAATTCCAGCCTGGGAAAAACACAGGAATATGCGTTGGGATATAGCTGTGTCTGATCAACCAGTCAGTCTGGCAGGTAGTCAAGCATTGTTAAAATCCCGTGGTATATTACAAAAGACTTGATGGAACACAAATATCCTCTCATGCTCAGCTCTTTTCCTGTGCACTCTGAACAGGACTACTCGAGCTAGACTTCCACACTGCTCAGGCTAGAGCCCATATCATCTACACATTGTGAATTCATGCTGTCTAATCAGGACATGCTGCTTCAAATATAGGTATTTATTACATGATCCTCCTACAAACTGCTGCCATGAGCAGCAAATTTTCTCACAGAGATCGATGATGTTAATTCAGTCTATATCAGACAGGATGAATCAGAGGTACAGACTCTCTCAGGATGGCACGATGCATTTTAGACTCACACTGTCATATCTGTAACTAATGTGGGACTGGCTTGTGTCCAGGTCTCTGTTAGTCTGAATCCTCGGTCCAGCTGGGAAAACCCTGATTGAGAAACAGCAAGCAAATTGCAGTCTCCCTACTTAAATTTGTGTCAGCCGGCCATGAGGCAAAACTTGAGGCAGGCGATATAGAAAAATAATTTTGTTATAGCATCAACTCTATTTTATATTCTGATATTGACATACTTTATTGCATATTGAGGGACTTTTCTGAAAATTTCATTGGGTAACTTATAATATACAAAATTACAAGCGGAGAATGCCTGATTTCGGCAGTAAGAGATTCCAAACAAATCAAAATTTACATCTCATCAATCTAAAAAAGAGCCATAAATATGGTTTAGCCATGAGGCAGTTCTCAACATTCACTTTCAACAATGTCTGATATTAATAGGACAGACAACTTGGTATAAATCAAACCCATCTATGCATTTTTAGGATTTGCTGCTTGAAATGTCTATGGTTATGTTGTCAAGTCTTTGGCAAAGCACAGTGAGACACCTCATTTGTTGAAGTATAAATCTGGCTGTGCTGGTTGTGGGCAGGATTAAGGAGAAATTTTGTATTGCAAAAATGCTTTTACTTAACGACAAAAGACAGGCCCATCACTGTCCTCAAATAACATGCGTATGAGAGAGTTTTATTGATAACATATTGTAGAATAAAATCAATATCACTTGTTACCTTTAAGGAATTCAATCTCTTTAATCTCTCATTTTTATTTCTTTTGCTTCAAAAGGCTGCTTCGATATTAATGAGCTTTGAAGCAGTTTCAATAAGCCTTTCCCTTACATCCAAGTGGAACAATGAACAGCACAAAATGATCACATTTAAAGCTAGCAGTTATGTGTCACAGATTTTGCTTTTGCTTTTTACAGCTTTTGTCAGAAATCATTGGTTTTGGCCTGTGGCTAACCATTCTGGTTACAGTAGTGACAGCTAGTGTCAAACTCCACATCTGAATATCATAACACTCTGTCAGACCAAAAAATCTCTTTTAAATTTCAGTGCTATTATTTTCTTCATGTTGGAAGAGTGATGGTGACACAGTGTCTGCATTCCTCAGTCAAAAGTTCCTATAATCCACATTTCAGTTACTTGAATCATACCTACAGTTAATAAGTACTTTAAGTGTATTTAAGTTAGACTCAGCCCTATGCACAGAATCCACATAAAGTATGTAAATATTATTTTCCCTTAAAATGCCATTAAGATACATACTTTGAGACAAACAAGTCAAAAAATTTATGGGAGAAGATCTATACAGAGACCAAACACAGATGCAAACAGACCCCATATAAATTTAGGAAAGTTCTTCACAAGCTACCATTGAATTAACAGCAGAAAGGTGACCCTCGTCACAAGTTATCCCAAAGGCTTAATTAAATGTCTTACCTTGACAATTTATAAATAATAAATTCCTCATTTTTCCTCAGTTGCAACTGATCGCCTCTGTTTCTCTGTAATGTAGGCCAGCAAACAAATAACACTTGATCACTGAAATTTAGGTTTGTGGGGCAATGAGGGGGAAACACAACAAGGAAACAGCGGATGACTGACACTTTGCTCTCAAGTAGGTGTGGCTGAGAGCAAGGCTGACTATAGCCAGTTTCAGTGTCAATGTGTGGCAGCTACAGGGAGGCTCTCCTTCATGAACACCAAATGACCAAAAAGATGACAGGTATAAAGGGTTGGGTCTCATTTAACAGCTACTGCTCTTAATACAGAAACACATGTCAGTTCAGCACTTCACCAGCAGAGTCAGGAAACAACTACAGACACTAGTATGTCCAACAGTGCTCTAATTATTGATGAAGTAAATTCTCCTGACACGCCCATAATTCTGTCCTTTTTTTTTATCTAAGTCAGGTGACAGTGACTAAACCTACCATTCAACAAAACGTGAGGTGCAGACCGACAACTTGGCCAATTCTGACAGTGACAGCAGAGAAGCCATGCAAACCAACTGTGAGCTAGCCAAAATCAGCCTGCTTGCCGATCAAAAATAAAGCTCAGCCACAGTCTGTTACACTTCACTTATATGGAGACAACGTCAATACCAAACGTCCTTCAAAATGTCAAAATAAATGTTATATTTCAAACATTACATTAAACAAGATGACGTACTTTTGAATTAACCGTCCGAAGAAACGCATCGGTTCAATTTGCAAACATTTACCAACCAGCTTTTTTGTTTTAGCTCAAGTGTCACATTTTAAAATTAACAGCTAAGTCAACTTTAGCAATCAGTTCGAGCTGCTTTCTATTTCCCAACATAATATAGGGCTAATTTCTTTTATGAATATTCTTGACAGGCAAACTAACTGTGCACGTTTAACCTATGGCATTAATGCGCTCCTGGGTGGATCACGCGCAAATGTATAATCAGGTGGCAATATGCTTTGACATAAAGCCAGGGTAATATTAATTTTGTAAAACTGTGCACTGAATTCTGCGTGGATTTTTATAAGAGGAGAGGATGGTTGGACTGTGCGCACTACTAGCTTGTACAACGTTGACGCTAGCTAGCTAACTCCTGTTTGGTCATCCTTTATTGGTGAAAGAACAACGTCTTTCATGGTGTAGCTACTTACCGGACCTTTGTCAATAATGTTTACTTTGTGGTAAAATATAATTCCATGTCGCTGTCCACCACCAACGCTGACATGGCTTGTTTATGGACAAATAAGGATTTACTAAATGTAAAGGTTTTGCAGCACACAGCCATGACAACACGCCCATGCGTTACGTCACTACCAAAGATGCCTTCAAGTGCTCCTCGTAATAATGCTTCCTAAATTTTACTGAATGAGAATTAACAAACTGTGTGAGAAAAGCAAATGAAGGAAGATTTTTTTTGCATGTCTTTTAGTACAAAATAAATACAAACACATAATTTTTTTTCTCTCTTATATTGTATCATGTGGAGTGATCATAAATGTACAGAAGTCTGTGAGGATTTCACAGGGTTAAACAATTACGCGACTGCAACACAGACAGGGGCTGATGGGAACTTGTTTATTCGAATTTAATTATCTTTTTACAATATTTACAACAAGGGAGTGGTAATTTCCAATTACCAATTAATCCGCACCGAATGTCCTCGGGCTGTGGGTGGAATCTGGAGCACCCACACAGATGCAGTCAGTGAAGCTTCTAAATGAAACCCCTTCAAAGAGTTTAGTCTTAATGTAATCCAGGTATGATGGAAAGGAAAATGTCTGCGATTATAAATGAAGTATAATGACACACCACAGAGATTGCATGCGAAATAATAAGAACATTAATTATTATTACAACACAGTTCATAGTGTGACATCTGTCAGTGTGCTTTCTGCCCTTTTGTTTTTAAAATAATTAAGCGATAACATAAGACGAAATAAAATATAAAGTACATATACAATAAATAATGTGACAGGACATCGAAAAAAGTAAAGAACAAATGAAAACGCTAAAAAGTTGTGCTGCAGCTACGTTCACTGTTACCAAATTAAAGCTAAATGTATAGAAATTCAAATTAACTGATTTCTGACTTAAATTTTGAAGACACGATATTTCAAATAAAAACTTTCAGCTGAAGCAATATTTCTGACAGTATGAATAGTGCATTTAACAGGAATTAAAGAGTCTGTGAAGGTTTCTGGGTCTGTCGTTTATTGGTTGTCAAATACCGCCCCCTATTGACAAGTACCCTGCAACGCAAATCAAGGGGTTTTGTTAATTGACTTTTTTTTATTGCAGAGTTTCGACTTTTATTGAAAGAAATAAATTTAACATTTTCTTACGTTGTGGGCTACTACATCTGTTTGACTATTAATTTCCTGAGTACTTGAGTATTATAAAAAAGATTCTTTCCCTCAATAAAAGTTAGCAGGGGAGGAGAGGATGGGCTGTTACCTGCTGTAACACATGTGGATGACCCTGTAACTCTGACCTCCATTTTGGTTAAAGAATAATGTTTTTGTATAACTTCTTTAAAGGTTCCACCTTTATTTTAACTGCTTTACTTAAAACATAGATGACAGTACTGCTTTTTTAAAGTACTGAACCGAGCCAATCTCTTGATGTACTATATTTCTCCTATAAACCCTCAGGCAACATTTTTATATAGTTTAAAATTATTTATCAGTGTAAACAGAGAAAAAAAAATATTTCAAAAATGAGGCTCAAGCAAAACGTTGAAAATTAAACTTCTTCAGCTCTGATCCAAAATGAAGACATTGGACTTAAGTATCTGTGAGTTTTATTACAATCCAATAAAATACTATTTGGCTCTTTCAGAAAAGAGAATGCAAAGAAACAAACAAAAAAAAAATCACAATGAGCAATTAACCAGTATGTACCATACAGAGAGTACAATGTGATGATTAAGGAAATAATTGTTTATTGATGTTTTAGGTATCAGTGTTGTGTCAAATAACAAATATGGCAGCTGTAGGTTTATTGTATGCTTGTATTTGATAAAAATGTTGCCTATCTCTACAAAATGACACCAACATTTCTTACTTTTAGCAAAACATGCAATCGGTTTAATACTGAAAAATACATCCAATTATGGCCTCAGTGTCATGGAGGAGGACCAAAACTAAATCTGTTTAACATAAATTAGACAATAAATTAAAGTCAATAAAGCTCTCAGATAACTTCATACAAATACAAAGATGAACAATAACTAGTCTGTATTAAAACAACAAAATTTGAAATATCAAAGCTAATTAATCACAGTAATGGCAAACTGCCAGGGGGTGCCAGGATGATCCCGAACACGTAAAAAAGTCCCATAAGGAGGTTGAGTTTGGCTGTCTTCTGGGGGATCTTGGCGTAGCACCGGCTGCGGAACTGCTTCTCCAGAGGGAAGGCCATTGGCAGCGTGAGCAGAGGCAGCGCCATGCTGATGGTGTAACGGGTGGCGAGGATGCAGAAGAGCACGTAGGGGACAAAAAGCAAGAGGTTGTAGAGGACATAGGACAGGGTAGGACCTACGAGGATGGCCAGGGTGACAATACCAGCCTGTTTGTCAGAGTCCATGTCTCTGGTGTTGTTGCTGTGGAGGATGGCTTCTGTGTTGAGGGCCAGTGGGATGGCGTACACCAGCGGCAGCACTGACAGGTAGCCAACCTGCACCGCGTGGGCAAACATGACTGCCAGAGGGCCGAAGGTGATGAGGATTACCACGTCTCCCAGGGCCACGTACTTGAGGCCAATGCCTGGAGAAAACAAGCCACATTTAACCTTCTCATTAGTGGTTGTCAACTGAGTGCCACCAAATCCCAAAAGTACAGTGAGTAAAGCATCTGTTTGCACTGTTTCATCCATACTCTCTAATTCAAAATGTGCTATAATGAGCATAACAGGCCAACTCTGAAGACCCCAGGAAGAAATATTTGTGAAAGCTGTCTTGATTATTTCTCTAAACATGGTCTTTAAGGTTCTAACTGATAGTGTGCTAATAATTAGAGGATTATTCCATCAGTTTAGTACTGAATTCCCATAAAATTCCAAAAAACTACAGATTCCAAATGAATGCTGCAGAAACTGTGATTTCCTGACATGAAGTTCTTGGTTTATGCTCCCTTAGTGTAGCAAATATTATTTTTTTATTAAGTCTTAGAGCCCAAGGTGAGATAGCCCTGTGATGATATCATCCAGGTATTTTCTCATTTTTGGCAAAGTTCCTTCAGAGCCACAGAAAATAAATATACAACTGTTAACAAGTAAATTTAATTGTTTTATTTAGTTGCACCAGGTAAAGATAAAACCATATTAGTGCAGAATATTTTTCTAATTCACAAAGTGGTGCTACAACAAACATTATTACAAAAGGCTAGATTCTCCATTTTTATCCACATGAAATGATACCATACACTTGTTAACCTTTGGAAAGTGATGAATCAACACTCAAGCCTCTTTCAGAAACGCACTTCACCTTATAACAGAATGTAACACATCAGTGTCAGGCCGCCTCAAAGGGCTCATTCATCAAAATCCCAATAAACGGTAGCTCAGTTGGTTGTGTCTGCAATTAAACAAAAGGGGGGTGGTTGATGCTAACAACAGCTTTAGCCAAATGTAGAGTGATTACTTTATCCACTGTCTAACCATTTATGTCTGCAAGTGTTAAGATTATCTGTCGCTGAAACATTTTCTACCAAAAGATTCACTGCTGCTGAGTGTTTCACCTTTAAATTTTCAATACCTTGAGCATAAAAGTGAAGTCCTTGTAACTTCTTTGTTGTAGAAGGAGACACCTCATTATTTAAAAAGCTTGACACATAAAAACCTAAACTACCGGCTAGATACCACAGGGAGTAAGTGAGAAAGTTTTTGTTTTGGGTGAACTGACTGTTCAACTGCAGTGAGCAAAGACTCGAGCAAAAGACGTGTTTGAGTTTTTTCTTTGCCCTTTTGTAAAACCAAATGAAAAACTCTCCACACTGGTAAACATGAATTAAATTCTCTTTTCTAGGATCACACTAAAGTTTGTATTTTAAAAAACAACAAACTTTTGCTGGCTCCTGAGGCCACTAACATGTTGTCTAGTGCAGCTAAAACCAAAGGAGTGTGTAGGTGTGTATGCAGCGCAATTCAAAGCAATTCAGGTTAATATTTTACTCACCTCCAGTGTATAAAAAAGAGCTGGATAATCCCCCAAAGTATATAAGGGCTAGGTGCTCCAGTCTAAGTGTAGACAGGAAGTAGAGTAGAGTGGCACACAAGCACCCCAGAGAGTATAACAATGCTCCAAACATAACAACATCCTGTGGCGCCAAGATTTCGTCCACAAGAGTCCTATCATCACTCTTCTTGTGATCAATCCCTTTGGAGAAGTCATAGTAGGTGTTTACAAGGTTGCCTGCCCCGTGGACTACAAGGACAGCCACTGCACACACCATCAGGATGACCAAGTCCACAGAGCCCTCCAGTTTGTACGCCAAGGCGCTGCCGAGGGCCACCGGCGTGAGCGAGGCACTGAAGCTCCACGGTCTCAGCGCTAGCACATATGCTGCACACTTATGCTTCACGTCCAAAGCAACACGGGCCATCCTCGACATGTGGTTAGTGCCCACAGAGTGACTGACTGAGTTATTTGTACCAGTTTGCCATTGCTGACCATTGAGACCATTAGATCCAGCCAGCACAAATGTCTCTGCCCTGCTTTGTTTCTGCTCTTTGGCCATTCCTCTGCAATGGGGTCTACAGTACCAGCAATGTTCCCAAATGTCAGAGCCTGGTGTTCCTGAAGGATTTAAAACATAAAAGCCAAATTAAAATACAGTTAGCAATACAAGACACTGCAGAGCATTAAAACATACAATACGTACTTAACTTACTATACCCTCAAAAAAAAAAAGGGCTCAGTAACAAACTTTAACACTATTTGGGACCAGTAATGTGCATCTTTCATTGTACTGATAAAAATCTTGGGACAACACAGAAGCAGGGAGGAGTTTGGTATAATTAGCCACATAATAAAGGGCTAGATGATGCTTTTATACAACTGAGGTAGCTAACTAATTATTTTGGCATACAGAAGCTCAAGTACCCACACAGAAAACGTTTTATTAAAAATTTCTGAGGTTCCCAGCCCAAGTGTTCAGTTAAGTGTATAGGATATTCACTTCTCTCTTAGTTTTGCATTTTTTATATATACTTGATTCTTTAACTTTTAACACATTCAAGACAATGGATGTCTTGCAGGGCTTGAAGACAAGTTGATAAACGCCTAAAACGTTCAGATTATTTCATAAAGTACACGTACTAGTAAGTATGAGTACACGAAGCATGACGAGCAGCACTGCAGCAGCAGATCAAAGATCAGCGGGGTCAGGGTTAAATGAAGTTCTGATCAATCAAGGAAGCTGGCTGAGTACTGTAAACGTTACGTTATAGTAACGGTTGTGCCAGCCACTTTGAATTCAGAGTAGAGTGGGTTGATCAAACAGTGAATAATTATAAAGCTTGTCAATACACGTGAAATGTCACAGATAACACCTTCATTTAAATGCCGAAGAAACTACTTTAAGGAAAAACCAACAAAGGGCACCGCAGGCGGCAGGGGCAAACAACCTCAGGCTAACTACTGAGATTATGGGATTAAAGCTAACTAGCTAGCCACCAAGCTAACGTTCTCTGCACGGGGACAGAGAAGAGGAAATGTCTGACAGCAGCTAACAGTTACCTGTTACGTCTTCAAAATCCGACACATACAGGGTTTCTTCCCGTTTGATAACATATTTCTGTGCACGCTGATCCTGGGACGGTGAGAGGAGGTCAGGTAGCTTACGTGTCAACTTCGAGGGTACTTGACTGGTTGGCAACTACAAACCCCGCTGCACTTGACAGGCGCCATTTCCTTCTCCAGAAGTGCAACGTCGCACAGCGGTCGGAGAAACCGCAGCTGTAACAATGGTTCCGACGAGCATATCTGTTCCTAGAAGCTATTTGGCACGCTACGAAAAAAATTACAATAGACACATAAAATATTCAAGGTACATACACTGAAACGTGTTACTGTCAGGGTCACAGATTCCTTGTTTTTGTTTCAGGAACTTGGCTATGGAATGGGATGTTTCTAGTTAATAATTTACAGTATCAAGTGGTTTGCTATGGTGATTGGGCAAGAAGGAAAATTGTTAAGAAAGTGATAAGAAAAGTCATTTTAAATTGTTCTGCAGCTGGAGGAATGTAAAAGATGTTTTATGTAACATTTCATCAACACATTTCATCACAATTGCAATATAAAGGTCAAATAAGTACTATGTACAGTAGAGTTGATGTTGAGAAGTGCAAGAGTGTGAGACAGCATAAAGAATGTTACTGAAAGACTGTATGAGACCTATGCATGGAGTAGTTTGTACTGGGAACTGTCAATGGGATTAGGTCAAACAATTTGAAGCAGATATGACCGCATTTTTTGACCGTACTCAGACACAGTCATGAGAAGATACCTTAATCTCATGACTTTTTACTTTAGATTAAACTGTAATTGGTACTTAAAAAGGCCATTTTCCTCCAGTCATGGGCATGATCCTAATTCCAGGCAGTGGCATGTAGGCTATGCACAAGGACTGAGTTGTCTTGAGTGCAAATTAAATCAGCTCTTACAAGCTTTACTTTATGTAGCCCCTGACATTGTCCTTGCTGGACAGAAATGCTCATCTGGAGGAGACATGACTAAGAAACTTAAAACAGTGTTGCGTGTAATTCTTCAAAGGAAATTTAAAAGGAAACTACACATATTTTAACTTAGTAACAAGCTAGACTGTATTTATATTTGTTTGTTTGTTTGTTTGTTCTGGGAGTTGACAAGATGGGCCACAGTGTATAATGTAACAGTCCAGGGGTGTTAATAAAACAGTGCAGGTAGGGCAGTTGAACTGGGGCCCCCGGGGTTGGAGGGAGCTGGCCTTTTACCAATGTGATGAGAAAAGAACAAAATCTTCTGAGAGATTCAAATTATTACCACTCATTGTAAGTGCTTTTAACAGTGCAGTTTAAAGAACACACATTTAATATGAAATAGTGCCTTGTGCTATGTATTTATCTTTGAAAATGCAAACCGATCTCTTTAACATTTTCTAAATGCTATAAATAAATTTTGAAAAACGTTTTATTTCAACAAATATTTTATCATTGTCTTTGTATTTGTCATATATTTAATAAGTATGTGCTAATTAGAGTGTAATGGTTGTTGGGATGTTGCCGAACATTGAGTCTCGGTTTGATAATGCAATATATTGTAGCTACTTTGAGTCAAGCTAAGCAAAGCATATAAGGGTCATTGAAAAAAGAAAAGAGAACAGGAGGAGAAGATAGTTTAACTCTAATATAGTTACCTTCGGCTTTTTTACAGCTGGGAAGATCGCCTAGCTACAAAGCAACGGCATTGTGGATGCCATCGGTATCAACGCTGCCCCCCAGTGGTGAGCCAACAACCCTGCACCATGCAAAGTAACGGCCTGTCATAGTGGCTTGCGGTGCAAAAGGAACCCTTGCAACCAAGCTACCACGCCACCGTTCAGTGTGATGCTCTGTTTTCTTTTCTGCCCTGCCCGGAAAGTGTCTGTGCATGCCATAGTGGGATGAGGAAAAGACCAAACTACTTTTTTCCAACATCATTACATAATCCTTAGAAATTCATGTTCAAAAATAGGCCATCTGATTCTGCTTTAACTGAGCTTTGGTGGTTGCATCAAGAGATTTGATGGACAGAGCACGTTTGGTTTTCATTAGATTGTCTCGACACTGACCCCCTGCCCCATCTACAGTAATATGAAACCAGCCCTCTGGCAGGCGCACTGTGCGGAAGAGAGCCGAGCAGAGCTGATGCAGACTGCACTGCTTTCACTACCCGGTCCGCAGGCAGGACTGCGCTGCCGCACACAGCACCAGAAGCTACCCAAGTAGTAACGCATTACTAAAGGTGCAATGGCCAACAAGTAGTCTATCACGGGCATAGATGGTAAACCTATGTAGTCTTCGTCGAGGGATTATTTGTGTTAGATTTTTTTTGTCCTGGAGGTGTGATATAGCAGCCATGGTGTGCTGTCAGACTCCCAGAAGTTTACGCAGGGGCGACTGGAGCTTCGCTCCTCTGCTGGCGGCTGCGCTGCTCAGTCTTCTGTTCGCAGGGATGCAACAAACCGCAGCGTTTCCCTCCTGGAGGTTAGAGGTATGCTGTAACCGCTTTATGACATGTAAAAGCTGTCATTGCAAATCTGCAAGTATAATTTATAGCCTGCCTGTAAATTTTTGGCTTCCATAAAGTTTCACAACTAAGTTGTTTCCTTATCCTTAAAACAAATAATAAAATAACACCAAACTCCGTTTGAAAGTATGTGACTTGATTTTTGCTCCACGTTTCTGTGGAGCATCCAACTAGAACTGTAATGGTTTAAATACGTTGTAATTAATTAAAGCCATTTATTGAATCGGCGTACGGTATTGCAGGCATATTACACAAGGTAGCACTTATTATAAACTAACTTTTGAAAGTAAGTGGTTCAGTTTCCATTTACTGTCTTTCAAATTTAAATTAGACTATATCAAAATAAAGTTATCCTTTGTGGATCCTTTATTCGTGTACATTAAATTAGTAAAATAATATTTCATTTTTCAAACAAAATGTGTTTTTCAATAAAAAGCGACAAGAATCAGGTCAATCGCACGTCATAACTTCAGTGAACTGAGTCAATATTTTTTCAAAGTAGCCTACTGTCTCACTGATATCCTGCAGAATTTTCCAGCTTTGAAAGACATTTAATGGGTAATCACTGTCCGTGCAATTTCAATCATTTCCCCGGTTTCGTAAAAAGTATAATTAGTTCAGCATCATCAGATGAAATCACTCAGTTACATGGCAGTACGCATCAGATTTAATTCAATTAAAGTTCGGTGAAGGTGGAACAGTCACAGGAATACCGTAATTAGATTAGGCTATGGAACTGATCCCTGTACAGCAGCCTAATATCTTCCGTCAATTGGATAAATGTGTTCCCCCACACGACATCGATCACTGCCACCCACCCACTGCGATACAGAGCCAGAGGGTTAGCTTTATGTCATTTCCTTAGCCACACACTCTCATCATGTGTCAATCAAGAGGACTGCTGTTGAGGATTACATAACTGCCTTAGGTAAGCTTCTTGTAGGCTTGCAGAATAAATTACGGCATTAGTTAAACACATTAGAGTATAAACGTATTACTCAGTGAACAGAGTTAGGTCAGCATGCATTCAGAGTATTTTATATAGGTTTTCTTTAATGTATACTGTTGTTTACATTGCTGTTTATAAACGAATAATTCTTCATTATTCGACATTTACAGATGTAATAGAATATGCGAAACAAAATGCAAAAAGTAGCTCTAAATATTATGTTTAATACTATTTTCTATCAATGTTGATAATGTTTGTTTGATATTCTGAGTGTTCCTAATTCTCAGTTTTAATTTGTCATGAAAAGGTGCATGCTGGGTTAAAGTTGTATTGACATTGTGGGTTTTGAATTATGTACAGAAAATTTTCATTGTTGAATCTTTTTGAAACTTTAGAAGAAAATCATAATCCCCGTTTTAACATTCTCCGTGCCTGAGGTTACACTCTTCCAGACTCTCCCCAGGATCTTCTGGGATTTGTTGCTCCGAGTCAGCGCTCACCGCTAGCTTCAAGGTTTAGTCTAAGTTTCAGGCCTCATGTTTTATGGTAATCTCTCTTTGTGCCAAAGTCTGATATTAGATTTGCAGTGAATATAACAGGCCATGACACTGAAAGGACTGTGTTGGCCTTACTACATTACACACCTCATAAGTCACTGAACTCAACACTGCAGTGTGTTAACTGAGGTCAGCAAAGCAAATGTTGAATAAAACAATAGCTGGTACATATAATGCAGCACAGAAACATTATATTTATGTATATAAGTTCATTCAAGACAGCAGTGTGGGACACTCTGCCAGACTGCCTTCCCTTGTTTCACTATTTTGGTACGGAAATGAAGGAAGTACTGGATCTATTTGGCTTGACTGGGCGAAGCTGAAAGCGGAACTAGAGGATAGGGTGTAGAATACAAAGTGAAGGGAGTGGCTTTGATATTTGCTCTCTATCTTCTGTATTTTTCCCCAGTCAGAGATTGCTGGAGCCCAAGTTCCATAGGTCCACTAGTTCAAGCCAGTTTAAACAAAGACTGATTTTCTCCACCAATACAAGAGTTGATTTTTTTTTTTCTGCTGTAAAGAAGTAAAAAGATCAAATTCACTGGAAAAATCCGAGATTTCAGGAAAGTCAGCTCAAACAGTGATAAGAGTGATTTTTTTCTGTTAGTCTATAAGGAATTCTGCCTGGTTGTTCACTCAAACAGAAATTGTAGCAGTTGCATAAAAACAAAAAAAATATATGTACAAGCCCCTCCTTCTTTTGTAGACTGTGCATGCTCTCACAAAAGCAACAAAACTTGGCGGACCACACCTCTGAATTTCCACTGTTCAGAAGGGATTGAGGAAGATTCAAATGCTTTTGGATAATCTGGCAGACACTTAGTTAAAACATAATGAAACCCACAGTCTCTTCTCGACTCCAACCTACTGCTTCCCTGATCTCTTTGTGAGAACTCTGTCCTTCATGTGTCTTCATAGTCTCAACATGGTAAATTATACACATGGAGATTGGCACAGAAGTTTAAACAGTCCCTGCTTGAAGGTTTTGGTGGTGTTGTGTTTTATNNNAGTTATCAAAAAAACTGTGAGCCTTCATGTCAGGTTCCTACGGCATGTTTCTAATGCTGTTAGATAACCAAACAAGAACTTAGTTTAATTCACCTTTAGACCTTAAAACTTGTTACTAAAATCTGTATGAGAAGCTAGTCTGTTAGCTGGTTAGCTTCACAAATAATGTGCCTACCTCCAAGCACACAGTTAAGGTTAAGAGTTTAAGACTGCTTGCAAGGAAAATTTAAGATTCAAGGTACTTTGGCAGCCTGATGAAGCTTCAGCAGATTTTTTAAAATGTCTTCCTCCTTAAATCCTCCTTAAATTTGTCAGGACAGTAAGCACTCCCACTTTCAAACGTAGAATGGGCTCCTCTGGTCAGTATGACAGCTCAAGTGACTTCAAGTGTTGGAAAGTAGTTTTATTACTTAAACCCATCTTCATAAAAAGTTATAGATTTTATCAACTGGTGTGTTCACTATTATGGAATATCGCAGCCAAGACGAACCACAACTTAGGTTCAGCCTCAGAATATTTATGAAAGCACTAAAAGGCAAAGGACCCATAGACGGCTTCTCAGAGCTATAAAAACAGCCCAGAATCCAGGTGTGATAACTTGGAGTTGAAGTTGTCCATCCCCAAAGAGACTTCATACACAACCTATGTATCTGTGAAAAGGATCATACTTAATGTTTGGAAAGTACTTTTACTGCTCATCACTTCCTGTTTCCATGAGATGAAATGTCTTTATAAGAAAACCTAATATGCACCATTCAGATGCAAATAGCAGCAGTTGCAACTGTAAAGAAAACAAGTAGATTTTAATGTCCTAAGCTTTGACAAAAAATATATTCATCACACCAAATTCTTTTGGAGGCCTAATCCATTTTGATTGGCTTTAGATTCAAACCAGTAGTCGCTTCAGTTGTCTCAAGGTTCGGTTCCTAACTTTGTTCCAATGTGAGGTGATTAATAAAAGGTTTTTCTTTGTCCAAGGAAGAAGCTTACACCACTGTGTTGCTCATCGGGATCCGCAAAGAGGCCAGGTCACAAGTGCTCCACCTCTCCAGGAACAAGCGCTACACCCTCACCCCGGAGCAGCTCAAATGGGACAAGTTCAAGCTAACATACAAGTACTCATCTGCAGTTCCTCTTCTAGTCAACACAACAGCACAGTACAGTCACAGAAAATGAGAAAAGGAAAAGGAATCCTTTTGACAAAGCACTCAAGAGAGTTAGACTGATGTTGGTTTTGGCAGGAAAACACAAGCACAGATATTTTTCCGTAGAAGTAGGCCAAGTAGAGATCTTGAAATCAGACTGTTGTTGGAGTGGGCTAGTTGCACCTTAATGGGATCATTTACCTTGGATTAAAGAGCTTGTAAATATCCTCAAATCTCATGTGAGTTACGATGTCAATTGCAGGTAGTAGGACCAACAGAAGTTCAGAGTGCAGAATCTGACAGTGATCACCTTGCAGGACTCTCTGCTAGCATCTGTGAGAGGAATATAAAGTATTATATGGTGACTTATGCGGCCACAATATAACTGCTTCACTAAAAAAACATTTGGAGTATGCTTCGCTAACTGTCGGGAGAGGATCCAGTTATACTCTCATCTTTGTGGAGCTTTGAAAAGTGATCCCACACAGTCTCTTTAAAGAGGGCTGGGTTTAATTAAACAGGCTTGATCACTTGCTTTTGGTCATCCAACAAACTTCAGCGGACAGGTGCATAAAAGCAGATCATGAGCCAAATTTCAGTCATTCATGAAGTATTACAATTATGTCTTCATCTTTTTCATATCGACAGGTGAGTGTCAATCCCTTGGTGCTTAATACCAGTCTAACCTTAGCTCAAATATAAAAGAGCAGCAGTCTCAATAATGGAGCTGTATTGGAAGTGCTTGTGGGAATTCTGGTTCATCTTAACAGTAGTCATTGTGTTTTGGCAGATTCCTCATCTGTAGGCGAATGCGTGCTGAGACCAGTATTAACTACATAATGCTGTTTTTTTTTTCTGAGCAGGTTGCTCTCCTTCCCTACAAACTTGATAAATGCCAGCGACACGCGTCGGGGCATTGCCAAGGCTTTTGGCTTGTGGAGCGACGTCTCGCCGTTCAGCTTCAGAGAGGTGCCAGCTGACCAAGAAGCAGACATCAAGATCGGTGGGTACAATGAATGTGGCTGTATCAGTCTGCAGCAGATGTTCCTTGGCTCTGAGCTCAAGACTTCTGCTTTGTCGTGACTGTTTTTCTCTCCGAGCTGTCATCGCAGAATTGTCTTCTCCTCCAAACTTATTAAATCACGCCGCTGCAACTATATTATCAAGTTTATATTCAGCAGTTCTAATAATTCCAACGGAAAAAAGAAAATTTGTTGACAACTTCCATACCTGTCAGTCCATGGTGAAGCAGTCTATTTGATGTTTTAGCAGTCCCTTTGGGTAAATACTCCAAGGTCCTGCATAAATTTCCAGTGACAGTTAGAGGAATGGTTGTCATCCTGTGTGGTGAAGGTTGAAGCAAAAGCTCTGTCCTTTGTAATTTGTCATCCTACAGCGAAGAAGTAATGGAGTGAAGGTTTCCCTCTTCAACTCTGAAGTACATCTGTGTGTCTGTGTGTGTGTGTGTGTGTGTGTGTGTGTGTGTGTGTGTGTGTGTGTGTATCTGTGTGTCTTGGCAGGCTTCTACCCCGAAAACCACACAGACTGTCTGCAGTCATATTTGCACCATTGTTTCGATGGCATCACAGGAGAATTGGCTCACGCATTCTTCCCGCCAACTGGCGAGATCCACTTCGACGACCATGAGTACTGGATACTGGGAAACATGCGCTTTAGCTGGAAGAAAGGCATGTGTATTTATCTTGTTTGTTGAAACTGCTAATATTTAACCCATAAGGTGATGAATGAAGCAGACTCTGAACTGGACAGCTTGTGGGATGCATGGCAACTGGAAAACAAAAAAATCAACAGTATCTGTTTTGCAGGGGTTTGGCTGACGGATCTTGTCCATGTGGCAACTCATGAAATTGGCCATGTTCTGGGACTCATGCACTCCATGGACCCGAAAGCTATAATGCACCTGAATGCAACTCTGACAGGACGGAAGCAAATCACACAGGATGAGGTGTGGGGTTTGCACCGTCTCTATGGTACGCTCACAGTAATGCACATGAAAAAACCAAAGAAATCTGTCTATCTGATAGACCTGATGGCCTGTCTGACACTCCATGAGTGCCAGGAAGGAAAAAGCATTGCTTACTTTATATCAAGTTGTTTGCCATAAAGGAAGACAAGTACCACAATATGTACACATCCCCACCACATCCCGACAAAATAGACTGACACCAGCACTATTTGTCCCCTTTTAAACACAAAAAAGTGAAAGATGAATGATGTTGGTGCTGTTGGGTGGAACAGTAAAGTTGGTCTCTAGTGCCACCTTATCGATCACCCCATCGTCATGAAAAAAAAGCTGTCTATGATTGGTCAGGGTGCATTTTATAGTCTGCCATATCTCTGAGCCTAGTCAGGGCAGGAATTCAAGAATTTAGGCCATGGCGTAATCTGCCACAATGACCATCTCTAAAGGCAAAAATGTTGTGCGGTCTGATCCCAGATTTAGAAGAACTACACCTCGATACACTTGCGACGAACCAGTAGCAATAAAACTGTGACCCATTTTTAGTCACAATCGACCAGAATGCAGACCACAGTGTTTGTCTGACAATAAAAGCCAATGTGGCATTAATGAATATTGTATAAATGACTCATGAGTCATCATTAGCCATGTATTATGGTGACTCACTTTCACTGGAACAAAAAGCAGATCAGTCATCCAAATTCTTTTGCTGCTGACTGTGAGCTGTTGTCTGATCCTTCTCCTCCTACTCACTCCATCTCCTCCTCTCCTCTCCTCCAGGATGTTTGGACCGGTTATTCATCTGCCCTGCCTGGGCTCGGAAAGGCTATTGCGACAGCAAGCGCAAGCTGATGCAGAAGCACTGCCCCTCCAGCTGTGATTTCTGTTACGGTAAGACGCAGCAGCAGAAAGCAGCAGCAGCAGTTCAGAGGGAAAAAAAAAAAAGCAGTTTTCTCTCAATTGAGCACCGCAAGGAGCTGCTGTGAACCGTTTGCCAATGGAGCAACAGGAGCCAACAGGTCCAGCCATGCAGAGCTGCGATGGAGGTTTTCAAGAATCTGATTTGAAGGGAGATTACACTTGCCACTGGAGGTGTGTGTGTGTTTAGATCTGAAGAATACGAGCATCCCC
>JAPZDY010000002.1:5384313-5395102 GCA_029783645.1 Ctenochaetus hawaiiensis
GGGGAGGCAATGTGTGTTTTGGCTTAGAACAATGACAGAGCAGAGCAGTTACCTGTGGATTGTTGGCTGTCTCTACTGCAAGTGTTGATAATACATCAGCAATCTGACAGCCTGAGCCTCTTTAGGTTTACTGTGGAACACACTGGTGCTGGGGTGTCCTGTTGCACAACAGGAAACGGCTCTTCTTAACCATCAGAGCCCATAGATTGTTGTGGCTTTCTGAGATTTTTGTCAGCAACAGGGGACAGTGTGGAGAGAGGCAAGAGGATACAATTCCTGGCTCACAGTAATCTGTTCCTCATTGTTGATTGGGAGACGTTGTACGGCTGTGGAAAATTCCTGAGTGACTCCAAACCGCTGGAATTTCAGACTGTGGCTTGAGGGTTAGAGACACACAAGGTCAATTTGGATTTTTGCGGCATTAACGAGAGCGACTGTTTTTTAAGCAGACTTTGAGTTGATCACAAGGCGGCCAGTTGTGTTTGTCAGAAGCCAGATGGGACATATACTGATAGGACAGCACGGCGCCGGCAGGTCAGGGGTTGAGAAAAGCGTATTAAAGTGTTTGAAGCGTGCGTCAGTGTGTGACGTGATAAGGTTTGCATCTAAACTGTTGACAGTAATCAGTGTTTTGGCAAAGAAATTATGAGGTAAACTTGAGACATCTTCAGGCTGTAAAACACACCGAAGCAGACAGTTATCTCTCTTTTCTTTCAGCAAATTGTTCTCAGATGATTGTTGTGAGTTCAGGATCACTGTATGATCATTAAGCCTCTGATCTTTGCAGGTCTTATTTTGGAACATCAACCTTAGTGTCTCCCCTTAATTCTCCTCAGAATTCCCTTTCCCCACTGTGGCCCCCACCCCGACACCCCCAAGGACCAAAACCAAGCTTGTCGTCGAGGGCAAGAAGCTCACTTTTCGCTGTGGGAAGAAAATAGCATCAAAGAGAGGCAAAGTATAGTGAGTATCTTCCGACCACCCGCAGTGACGCCACATTATGTTTTACCAAGCGCTGTCTAATCCGGTCTCATCCCACCTCTGTTTCAGCTGGTACAAGGATGGGGAGCTACTCGAGTACTCTCACCCGAATTACATCTCCTTGAAAGATGACCACATCACCATAGTGGCCAACGCCATCAACGAAGGCACATACACCTGCATTGTGAAGAAAAAAGACAAGGTTCTCACAAACTACTCGTGGAGAGTACGTGTGCGCTTCTGAGGGCCACAACTGCACCAGCACCTCTGCACACTGAACAGGACGCATTCACACACACGGTCACAAGGGGACCTCATTCACTAGGGCACATATTTCTGTTTTTTTTTTTTTTTTAATACTGTCTTTTCTGTATCTTCCACATACGACTGTTTTTTTATTGTCATTGTGTTAAGGTGTTTAATATGTCCAAATAATAAATGTTCTGTGATAAATAGATTGTTAATGAGAGTGCTACCTGATTGTGAAAAGCTGCTTATGACAGATGTTGAAGTTTACATTTTGTTTTGCCTGATGATCCTTGCAGCCCTCGTCAAATATTTGGAATAACAGCATATATGTGGGGCTTGATTTCCCCATTGGGCTTAAGTTCCTCAAAGCTCCTGCTGCTGAGGCAGTAATGGGGTCCAAGGCTACCAGGGGGTTCTTGGGGTGTCCCCTGCAAAGTGCAACTAATTAAAAACAGAGTCACCGTGGTTCAATTCCAAAAGTATTATCCAAGTTTAAGACCATAAAAGAGAATCTTCTCACATACAATGAATACAAATCTTCCACTATAAGTCCCTGGGGAAAAGTGACATCCAAAAAAAAAAGGCCCATGTCCCTGAAGTGTTTCTTTTTAAGGGCTTGAAATTTACAGAAGCTTTTGCTTAGATGCATGCCATTAAAATAATTTACGCACTGACCAAACTAAGCTACGAAAGCCAGAATAAGCAATGTTGTCTACAGCCTTTGGAACCATTTGGACCTTAAACCGCATATGGAACACCTCAGACGTCTAGCTTACTTTACTAGCCTCACAGTGAAGCCAGCAGTCTGCCTCCAGAGACGGAGCAGTCAGTTCCACTAGCAGCTCTCCTTCCAAGCTTACTCAACACATCAGGTGTAATAATCTGCAGAAGGGCTCCGGTGGGGGCAGGGGATAGATAAAACTGATTAATGAACATTTCCATTTAGTGCAGGCTCCAGACGTCCAAAGCAAGGGGATTTTTTTTTTCTGCGCCTGTTCCAGTTAAAGCAGTGAGTGGTCTTGCAGGGAATAAAACTGTACTGTTTATTTTTTCTTCGGTTCAAAATCAAAGAATTTATTGGTTTGATTCTTAAGTCGCAGAGCCATTTAAAAACAAAGGCAGAGTGAAGTCTGTACCTCTTTTCCTCAAAAAGAACAAAGTACTGAGACAAAGTGTGCAGTGAAAAGGATGACATCACTTTTGGACAGCGACTCCCAAGTTGGGCTCAAGGCTGAATTTTTTTTTTTTTTTTTTAGGCTTGACTTCCCTTCATTTTTTTCTTCTCTGGCAGTGCATGGTTTTGTTTGCATAGCTTGGACAGAATTTATAAATATAAGGAAAATGACAGACAAAACAAAGTTTCAAACTTTATTTCTAGCAAAAACACTGTCCCTTCGTCATCAAGTGACCTGACAGTCCCAAGGCAATTTCTGTCATAATGCTGGATGGAAAACACAGCCAATGCTGCATCATTATACAGTAGCTCAGGCAGCCAGGAAATACCAACCACTTATAAAATCTGGTCCTCTCTCATGAAGTATAAAAGGGAAAATAAAACAAAAGTCAAACATGAGAGCTAAACTTCTAACAGATGTACAGCTGCGTCTCCTCTTTAAGAGCTAAAATGGCCACATTTAAAATGGTGAAATGGCTTGATAATCTAAAGAAGACGAAGAAGAAATTCTGGAAATTTAACATGTTTGAGCCACCAGTCATGCTGTGAGACAGTCCTGACTATTTGGTAACAGTTTTAATGATCAGATATTGATCAGGCTTACAGTTGTAAACCAGTGACATATTCCAGTTCCAAACGAACAAACAACCAGTCCCAGAATTCTTTGCTCCTTCTTTCTCAATTAGACAGCCAGGTGAGCTGCAGTTTCTTGCCTCAGAATTTGAGGCTAAATCCTGGACCGACTGCAGACGCTCCCTGGTTGCTAGTTGTCAGGTGAAAGCCGGTGTCCTTTAGGTCGTCATCGCCCTGAAGAGATGGTGAGACAAAGTGATCTTATGGTTAATGACCACAGTCAGTTTCATTGATATCATTTTCTTTTCAGTTTAATTTCTAACATTAATTATAGAACTGATCAATACATCACTGATTATATTTAAGAAAAAACCCTTAACAAAGAGATATTCTGGCTGCACTGTGGTTCTTCACTACTGAGCATGAAGAAGTTGTTCATTAATAATATTTTTGATTAAAGAAAAATGTTTTACTGTCCCAAGGTCTGTTTCACAAGCTTTCAACCATGACATAATTAAACCTGGATAAACAACAAATACCATTGGGATGAACTGATCTAATTATTTGTTCAAAAAGCAAATATAACTAACTTTTATTAAAAAGTATCAATATCAGTCTTGAGCTTCTAAGTGGATTGGACCACTGCTGAAAACATTAGAGACTAAAGGGTGGTCATCATGGAAAACACAAGGAGGAAATAAGCAGACACAAAGCCTGTAGGTTCGTAATCTATTTAACACATAGAGCGCTCGGAAAGCTGGGTAGCTCAATGTAATGGAGAAAGTGGAGCCTAATGTACTTACCAGGTGACTGTAGCCCAGGCCTCCCTCGGGTGGACGAGGACTGGTGCCTCTCTTCACCCTCTGTTGTTCACTCTTAGCCGGCCAGGTGGGGAACATGGATGGGTCGATGGGCAACGGCGTCTCGCGGAAGTACTCATGTTTGAGCCCCTCATCTGACAAGATCCTCTTACCAGGGCAATAGGTGAGGAATCTGGAAAACAGTCAACAATCGAGTTCATTTGGAGATGCTAATACAAAATGTTTGAATAAAGAAGCACAGCCAACCAGACAGCTCATTTTGTTGTACGGACTTCCATTTTTCAAATGGAAGCCTCTGTGTGAAGAGTATTGCTTACAACTATACTTCTTTGCCGTGTCAGAGCTAAGAGGTAACATGGTTCCAGACCCCTTACAGAATGGCTGCTCCAATTTTTTCAGTAACTGAATAAAAGTCTGGTGCTTTGCTTTTTAATGGTTGTTTCTCCAGTAACTAACCTTGGTTTTCTGATATAATCATGGAAATCATCTTGGTTATCTTTACGTGTCAGAGCCAGAAAATTGTGACTGGAATACTGCCCAAAAATGATGCAAGCAGAGATAAGACTGACACAGCTTTACAAGTTCTTTCAAGTAAGCTGTGGTTCTCAGTGTAATGTTTATCTATCGTAAAGTGAACATGATGAGACTGAGAATGAACCAGCTGAGTTTCAGTTTAATTGCATAGGGTGTAAATAGTGGCAGCAGATAAGTGTGGTTCATCCCATTAAGCTGGGAAGCATCCAGACTTAGAATTGTACTGTAGGTCAAGTGCTGTAACTCTAATATCCCCTGTTGAACTAAACCATATCTGGAGAGACAATCTGGACACAAGATGTAGCTTTCCCATGAGGGGCCAATGGGGTTGTGCAAGGAGTCCTAATTATATATGAAAGGATCAACACAGCATAATGGGGAGCTGCTCAATTGTGATAATTGGCTGTCTTACACACATGAGCAGGGCCCGTGTGATAAATGATCAACACCAGTCTGGCACAATTTTATTACAAATTCTTCCCTTTTTTAATGTAGTAGCAATTTCTGTCATGGGTTGCTGACTGAGACTACACCCCTGCCACCTTTGTGAGACATGGGGCCAATACTGGCAAAGTGAGAGACAATCCTCCACTTGTTTTTGTTTTGGAATTCTAAGAATGTGCCTTCTGCCTACACCTGTAAACCACCACCACCACCACCTCCTCCTCCTCCTCAGGACCCTCAGGACCCCAGAGCCCTGCTGGTTTTCATTTAAGCCATAAAGACATGCTTATAGGTGGAACAAGAGGTGGTGGAAACTAATTATTAAGCAGGATAGAAAGTCAGCAGTATTGTGGCTCTTGAGATCCAGAATTTTTTTATTTCTGGATAACCTTGTTATTGCCCCAGAAATCAAAGCTCCTTAAAGCCCCTCCTCAGGTTAGATACCAGATGTCCTGATCTTCAAACACTTTCCTACACAGGTCGGTGTGATATTCCAAATAGTTCTGTGATGTCTACCTGCCAATGGCTGCCTCGGACCTTCTGCTAAGCCGCTCTCGCCCTGTCTAAAGCTTTTCAAACAGCACTTCTCTCAATGTTGACCTCCTGTGGTCTGAATCTGTCCCTGGGTAAACGCCTCGTGAGTCTTTTGACAGCTGGAAGGTTTCAGCTGCACTGGACAGACGCCAAACTTCCACTGAACTATGATCCTCCCCGGCAGAACAGTGGACATGCCGTTACCATCCTCTGCAGCTGTGAGGTGACTGAGAGGTATGGTTTTGTCATTTACAGGTGTAGGCAAAAAGACTCTGTGGGTGGGTAAAGATCTGAGAGGACAGCTGAAGAGCTTGTCTCTTCTTTTTACAGCTGCTAAACAATGCTGCACTGAGGAATAAGAAGGGAAATAATATGAAGCCATTACTCTGTGTAAATGTGTTTTTTTGTATTGAATGCCTGTTTTCTAAAACATTTTCCTGTACTGTGGAGCATTACCATGGTGAGTGTGTGTGAGTGTGTGTGTGAGTGTGTTCGGAACAAGGAGATGGAACAGGGCTGCTGCTGAGGCATGTTGATGAATTACCAGTCCGCTACTGTTGTCATGTTTTAAGTCAGCCTGCCAGAAATGCACTGACTGAATAAAAAGAGCTGGAAAGAGCAACAGAATTTGACAGGGTAGCAATGTGTTCATCCAAGAAAGTCAATTTCCACTCTAGGAGTCATGCTGATTGGTACTGATATTAGTGGCTGAAGTTTGCCTTTCGCTGATATTGGTCTGTGTTTTATCAACAATGGATGGAAAATAAATGTCTTTGTCTTTGATGACATTTTGGAAGATTAATGCAATATTTTTGACCTTTGAGAAATTCCCCAAATTTGTCAAACTATGTTGAATAACAACATTGAAACAAATTATAACAAGCTGATGGGGTTTTTTTTCTTGATTTCCTGAAAAAATAAAAAGTTGTCCTCTTTTTGCCTGAATAGCTGCAGTTGTTTGTCACTGAGACAGTTATGTGCACACAAATCATACAGCCAGAGTCACATGCTCACACAGACAGAAAACCATGAGACTGGCTGGAGTGTTGTATAGATGCAGTGCTCTGTGTGAGGTGTGATGTTGTGCGGAGTAAGACAGCCTTCAAGAATCGTACTTATTCATGAGGTCAAAGCCCTGATCTGAGAGCAGTGCTCCAAAGCGCTTTCTCAGGTTGTTGTAGGGATACTCTGTGAAAGTCATCTTCTTCACAGCGGGCAGCTCGCTATAGCCGGGCCAGATCTTCTCACTTGGTGACCCCAGATCCTACAGACAAAAGATGCACAAACCAGGAGACAGCATACTGTTAATGTATGGATATGCAGTATTCCCACTTTGGCAAAAGTTTTCATCAAGCACAGACAAAAACTAGTCCTAAGTACCTTTAAAAGACTCTAAGATGATTGGTGGCCTTACATTGACATCAGTCCACAAAGATGTCATGATTTTTGCCAGTGATCTACTGAAAAAACATTCAGCTAACTACAAGAGTTTTTCCACAGGCCTGAGACAGTCTGCTTTGGTCATGTGTGCCAAGCCATGACGACATCCAGGGGATAACCGCTGTGGTTCCGCTTGGTAGCAATGCTGACCATGACCAGCTTATGACAGTCTCCTCTCCATAGCTGCGCCCTCAGCTGCTGAAATCTCTGCTTTTAGCTCTCAGTTTGCAGCTTCTACCTGGATCTCTGAGGTCTGGTGTTCAACTTAACTTTTGTGTTCGTGTTATTCTTTTAAGATTTCAGCTTCATTTTCTTTGTTTTTTTTGTTTACTGATTGCACTGCATTTTCTCACTTTAGCAAAACTTAATTAGCAATGCTATTCTTCAACTAAATATGAACATATTCTGCACTATTTTGTCAGATGATCAGTTTAAAATATTGCATGGATGAATAGTACAAACAGTAAAAGATGAACTGGGCTGAAAAGAGCTGCAGGTGACAAATTTTTGCTGTGGTTTGTGACCAACACACCTCCAACACCTCATTAAGTGAGACTACTTCAAGTTGCTGTGCTTTCCATTGGAAAAACTCTCAGTACCATGGCACCATGGTTAGACTGCTAATTGCTGTCCATGGCATGGCTCTGTATAACTACCTCCCATACACTGGAAACCCCTAAATGGTGAGCTTCTTAGTTTCATAATAACTTCATCAGCAGGGGTAAACATCATACAACAGCTCCACCTTGTGGTGCACTCCAGAACTCTATGCTGAATTATTCTGACAATCTACACACTCCAACCATTTACAGGCTGTGAACAGAAGAGCTTTATCCTTTATGGTGAGGATGTATTAGGGCAAATGAGGGCGTTTACCTTAAAAATCTTGTTAATTTGGTCAATTTCAGATTTTCCAGGGAAAAGAGGTTTCTGGGTGAGGAGTTCGCCAAAAATGCAGCCCACTGACCACATGTCCACAGCTGTGGAGTACTCCTGCGGAGAGAAGAACAAACACCGTGGCAATCCGCAGAAACACAGACAGTCTGCCTGGCACGCTTCTACGTTGAAGTCTTCTGTGTATGAGTGGATGTGTTCTGAGGGGCTGCTGGACTGCTGCCGCCTGGCTGTGTAAATCATAAACTGTAAAACTCAAATAGTGTTTCAGTGGTATTTGGTATCTTATAAACCAAATCTTTCACAGATGTTATCTTCTCTTGAAAATATTTCTTTGAGTAAACCGATCAATCAAGATGGCGCAACCACCTCTATAAAAAATACATAATTTTGATATCTGTTGTTCCAGCTGTAGCATAGATATTTTTCATTTTGTTGCTATGAAGTGTATAAACTTGAACACTCACCTTGGCTCCAAGCAGCAGTTCTGGTGATCGGTACCACAGGGTCACAACTACAGGGGTATAGGGCTTCAGGGGGGAACCATATTCCCGGGCCAAACCAAAGTCGCCAATCTGCATTGTAAGACAGTTGGCTCACATAAATACCACTAAATGTCATTCTGGGGAAAAGAGCAAGGCCTCAGCATTAATATGACTCCTCCAAAGGTGTTTTTTCATCATCCTCTGACCTTTTGTGAAAGATTGAATGACCATATACTTTGGACTTGAAAAATTACGTGATGAAGTGTGAATCATATTTTCTATTGTCCGCTTTCATAAAATTGACCTGAAAAATGTCTTTAAAAATCTGGTTTATTTACACATGGATTCTGTCAGCCGTTCATTTAGCCAGAAATTCATGCTCTAATTGACTCTTAGTAATCATGTGTTGTTTGTTCAACTGTGCTGTATTGATGCTAGCTTGGAGAAAGTTGTGCAGCATCAAAAGCTGGACTTAAAAAAAACTTTTTCCAATTTCTGAACCAACCCAAAGATGGATTTTTGAAAAGATAATATCAACTAATTTATTGAGGCTCTTTTTCCTGATAAACTCTTTTAAGGTCATTTCTGATCAAGTCATAATTCTAGGGCTAAACTGGTTGAAAAATAAGTATTGTTACTCCATAAATCCATTTTTAGACACTCCTGTCACTTTCATATCAAAGCTATAGCTCGATTTTTCAATTGTGAAATGCTTGATTTTGCCGTCTTGACACTATAATCTTCTCATACTCTGAGCTGTACGCAGCTTGACTTCGGTATGAACATACGTTAGCAGCTACTATAGCAAATAAAGACAACAATCCTGCAATTTCTCATATATAAATTCCACTTGTCTATCTGTGAATCTATCTGACATGCTTTACGTCACTGCTTTACGTCACTGCTTTAATCATTGCTGTTATACAATATTCTGTGACATTTATTGCTCTCAACCAACCTTATCTTAGATCTGCCTTATCTATTTAAAGAGGTGATTTCTTTTATCTCCCAAGAACCAACTCATCAACCCCCTGAGATATGTACATTTTGCATTTTTAATCAGAAGCGACACATGCAGGCATTAAACTATTTCTGACAGACTAACTAATCCCAGAGAAGCACACACTCTAAAACCATTGATATTTAAAAAAACAAGTGGTGAATTTTAAACTTACTTAATTCCCCAAATACATTCCCTGAGCAGCTTTTACAGACCCTAGAAAGGGCAGATGTTCCAAGAAAACAACTATCCCCTTTTTTCGGTGAGTGAGAACCACAGTTGTAGCATACCTTGAGGATACCCTTGTGGCTCAACAGCAGATTGGACGTCTTCAGATCTCGATGGAGAATCCAGTTGTCATGAAGATGGCGGACTCCTCGAAGTAGCTGAATCATCAGAGTCTTAACTTCACCTGAAGGAGAAACATGAGGATTTAACAGAGCTGAGTTTTAATGCTAAACAAATAAACAGGTACGAGTCTATAATAAATCACACTTTAATAAGGACCATTTTTGTTCCATTCAGCATTACACACTAATGGACCAGAGTTCAACAATGTCTCTAATTACCTGGCAGGAAAGGCTGCTTCATGGTTTCCATCAGACTCTTAAGGTCATGTTCTACGTAGTTCATGACGATGTAGATCTTGTCCATATTACTTCCAACAACTATTTCCTAACAAAGGAGAAAAGGTGAGGGTTACACTAAGTTAGAACACCTTAAGATAAACATTAGCTATCAAAAGTATTAATACCCTATAAAGTAAGGTTCCCTCACCCTTACTGTGACGATGTTTGGGTGCTGAGCTTTCAGGATTGTATTGATTTCTCTTAAAGAGGTGATGGGGAAGCCTTCCTTCTCCTTCTCCATCTTCAGTCTTTTCAAAGCCACAATTTCATCTGCAAACATAAAACCACATCCACTGTTTCACCACTGAAAACATCTGTGAAAGCAAAAGCAAATGGACCTATGTGTTTATTTTCATACCGGTCTTTTTGTCCTTGGCCCTGTACACCACACCATAGGTTCCCTCCTCTATTCGATTCAAACACTGGAATTCCTCAACACTGCGACAACCCTGAAACACAGCACATAATCTCAGTTAAAACTCAACATACTGTTAACCTGTATTGGATGACACATTCATAATTAACGGCTGAGCTGGATGAACATGTGCATTATTTTGGTACCGACCTGTAAAGCAGGCAGATATTTGGGCAGCTCCTTCTTTAGCTCCACAGGTGAAATAGGGGGAGAGTCTGGGATGTAGACCTCTTCAGGGGTGGGGGAGCGAGAATGAGTTTGAGACTGAGGTGTGGGGTCACCCTCTCCTGCTTCATCCTCCTCCTCCTCCTCCTCTTCTTCTTCCATGTCCTCACCGCTCTCTTCAGAGTCGTGATCAAAACGGGACTCTGGTACTGTGAGGAGATGGGTGAAGTCAGTTGTTAAGAGCAAGAGAGATTAGTTGTGGAGAGGTCAAAACTCCAGCAGCTCTGGAACAACTTTTTTATCAATATCAACATATTTTGGCTTGCAGGCTTCATCAGGATCATGTCTGTATTGAGATACAGGCCAGTCATTGTTATTACCGTAATTTCCGGACTATAAGCCGCTACTTTTTTCACACACTTTGAACCCTGCAGCTTAAAGTACGATGTGG
>JAPZDY010000002.1:5408784-5425911 GCA_029783645.1 Ctenochaetus hawaiiensis
CTGAGAATGAGAGGAAGCTTGATTAAACATTTTTCTTTTTACCAACAAAATAAGTGTGTTTTTTAGGAAAAGGATACAATTCTAGAAATAATATGAGTAATATGAGTGAGAGGACTGATATCCTCTGAAACTTTAAAGACATCTATTGCTGAGCATGACTCAAATATACAGCTGTTGTTTATGGTAAACTGATTCTGAATTAAATCTGATGCTTCATGGCAAGGTGATTTATCTTCACTGCTTGTATTTATACATAAAGCATAGCTAAAAGTCGCCTTTTGTTTACAAATGTTGTTATTTTGGAAATACACTACTAAAATTTTGATAACACTTAAAGTTTTGGGTTATTCTTTAAACCAAACTAGTATATCACTTCAATTTGCATGTGATGTTTGACATGGTTGAAAAACACTACCACCAACAACAAAATTGTATCCACTTTTTGGAGAAATGTACAGAAATGATGGAGTAGAATTAATTAAAATTTAACATTTGTCCTTTACACATGGATGATATAACTTATATCTTACTCGACTATGGGGGATGGGCCATAGTCAAGTAAGTGTAGTCATGCTGCTCATCATTACATGTTCAGTGGATCATGGAAAAAATAAGCAATTAGAAAATAAGCCTATAGGCAATGATGCTACCATGAATTTGCTTTGTTTTTCAATACTCAGGCAGTCTAGTGAATATAAAAATGCCACCGCGGGATTCAATTATGTATGTATTATATTTATTAATCATAATCAATCAATAATAATAATCAATAATCAATTATATCAAGTATGTTGACAATCATAAATAAAAGTCCATTTTTTTAAGATTTTGGAAAAGTGATAAAGCCATTTCAAGTATGGACGATGTGTGTGTATTCCTGGCTTAAACAAATTTCACGCACCTGTAGCACGTTTAAAGCAAGCAGTTGAAGAAGTCGTCTGACACATTTAAGATTTTTTTTCTGTGTGTGTGCTGTCACTCTACTGAAATGTGGTCGACCCCCGTTTGCCATTTTTAATCAGCTGTGTAAGATAGGAAACAAACTGAAGGGAAAGCCGTCAGTGTGATGTCAAAGGCTGAGGACGGCCGAGAGGCGGATCCGAAGAAGCGCAGCTAACTCCACAGCGTGTGTGAGCAAAAATGAAACATGGATGAGGAGGTCGCCGAAAGTTGGGAGGAAGCGGCTGATAGTGGGGTAATTCTCGAAAGGTTCAATGTAACTTCAACTACAGGCGAATACCCCTTTTGTTTATTTTTTAATAAGTAGATTATTGCCTTTGGAAGTTCTCAAAACGTCCACGTTAACCATCCCCACGGACTAACAATTTAGCTAAACCTAGCGTTAGCGCTAAGAAACTTCGCAAGCTAACGTCAAGTAACATAAGCTAACATTGGTGAGTGAAACAGGCTTAAACAATCTTAGCCAGCTAACATTTACTAGCCAAATGACGTATTTTATTTCAAATTTATTTTGTATGAAGCAACGCTCACATGTGTTACTTAGCTAACAGTGAGCAAATAACGAATAAAAAATTAAAGCCGCAAAATTAGAGTTCCAGTTGTAAGCTTTACAGATTGACGGAAGCTAACGTTCATGCTAGGCTAGCGTGGCTAACATGGAAAATGTGTTGTCGGTTAACTTGTTGGCAAATGTACAGCCATTGAACAAGGCAACTGGAGCTTTCTCAATGTCTCATACCCCTCTCGGACTGGTTTCAGCACATTTCACAACGCTAAAAACTGACATTTGTTAACACTGATTGTCACTGTGCCCCGTTATAGCGACGATTGTTAACCGAACCATTCTGTGTACGACGACTAGCTTGGCGGGGATATGAGTTGGTTTCGGAAGGTTGAAACTTCACTGTAATAAAATGAAGAGGAGACATTTTGCAAAATCTTTTTTTTATCATGTTTTAAAATAGTTTAACTTCACAATACTATTACATCGTTTGTTCATTTGGCTAAAGGAAATGCTAGCACATTTTCTGTAGAGCCTGGCTTTAGCTAATGTTTTCCATTCTACGATGTCATCTTGCTAAACTAACTTTGGTATTTTATGCTGTTTCAGGGCCATGTTGTTGCAGTGCAATAATTTTGGAAATGTTGTCAGTTAGTTGCCGGTTAGTGAACTGGTTTTGTCGCTAAACTTGCAAGTTGGGAACATTTAGCTAACATTAGCTTTCCTTACGGTAGTTTGGCAAACCATCTCATGACGTCAGGAACGTGGCTCTGAGTAGAAGTTGGTCGGGACGTTCACAGTTTTTCAGACTAAACTTAGAGATCCTTCTATCATATCGTCAAGGGGTTAGTCGATACAAAGCTTAATTAAAACTTTGCTGAAGTGTACTATCTTAACAGTTTTCGCCGGCAACATCATTCTGTCAATGTTTAATGTTAGCAAGCTGAGCAAATGAGATGAGTTGTTATTACTTGGCAGCTGCCCTACACATGTATAAATAGCTTGTAACAGAATCCTGCTTTCCATCCACCATCCCACTTGCTTATTCCCTGCTGTACTTTTCTTCCTACCCTAAATCAACTGCACTGTTTTGTTTGTTTACGTTAATGTATGTTTGAACCATTTTTCCCCACAGGAAATGGAAAAACGGTTAGAAGAGAAGCTAAAGATCAGCCAGAGAGAAAAGTAAGGCATTAAATAGTAGACAAAATATGGTCCACATTTGTGACTTTTAAAATCAGATTTTTTTGCTCACATTCTAACCCATGGCCATTTGCTATGTTTCTTGCTTAAATGATCATAACATAAATCCTAAGATTTTTTAGAAATTATCACAGCTGGGGTAAGCAGTTCCAGAGAATTATAGTCAAAAGTTGAGTTTTATTCTCAATTTATTGGTATTTGAAGATGAGGGACTGAGACTCAAAGATCAACTATCTTTCTACACAATTGCTCACCTCACCTTTACAGCCACTGTTAAGTTTACTATGTATGGAATTTACCAGGAGCTTATTTGTCACAGGGACGCACTCTTTCAGTTCACTTAATTTATATTATATTTGCTGATTTAATTTATATATTCTTAAGAAAGCTGAATTGAAGAGCTAATCCTCACAATTCAGAAGTGACTGACAGTTTAAAAATGTATTTGGTTGTCTGTCAATGTGTTTTGGCCATGCATGCATCATCAAAGCTATTATTGGCACCTCCACCCCCACTTCAAGGTAATGGCCACTTCCTGTCTTTTATATAACTAATATTGCGTGGACTGTGTCCTCTTTGTCTGTCTCTAGGGAATCCAGTAATAATTCTCCACGATCTCCATTGAAGACTACCATGGTGATACAGGACGACTCTCTACCAGCAGCACCCCAACCTCAGATTCGCATTTTGAAGCGGCCTGCAAGTAACGGGTCTTTGGGATCCCCCTTAAATCAGAACAGGCCTACACCACAGGTCAAGTCTTTGGCCCAGCGTGAGGCAGAGTACGCCGAGGCCAGGAAGAGAATACTCGGTAGCGCCTGCCCAGAGGAGACGCCTCAGGACAAGCCCAACACTGACCGGTAATGATCCACAAATACTAACAGTTTAGAGATTTTGCTCAAAGCCTATTAAGGGCTTGTGAATGGAACTAACAGGTTGGTTATTGCATGTTGTGTTGAAGATGGTGTTTGACTTTTCCTGAGCTAAACATCTTACTAAGAGAAAAGCAGCAAATAAACAGGAAATTAATGCATACTAAGGTGTGTCCATCCACCTTGATTTGGACCTCTAACAATTTTGTTTGTTTAAAAATTACCAAATCAAAGTATTTTTGTTAATTTATGAAGATACATTATTGAAGTTATAGAATGCCATAAATCCCTACCAACATCTGGTTCACAGTCTTGAATTAGATGGTGAAAAAATGTTTTCTAAAAATAAGAACAAACTCATATTCAAATGCTCTAAGTAAAAGGAATAATGGTCACAACACAAACTAAAAATTAGGACAGTAACTACAGCAGTAGCCACTAAGAACTTAGAATACTAGAATCCACCTGTCATCAGGGTTGTGGGAAGCTTGGTTTGGCTTGGCTAGGAATTGACATGCATCAAAATCTGAGCAGTGACTGGTCTTACCAAGTCTGCAGAAATGTTGGCTTACTTGACTGCAGTAATCCTTCATAGTTTCCTAACATGCTTTCAAACCTTTTTGAAGAGTTGGATCTTCAGGACTGAGAGCATTATATCAGAGTTAACTTGAATGCATCAGTTTTGGCCAAATTTGTGAAGAGGTGTTCACAACACTAACCATTTGTTAACTCTAGATTGATACTACTCAGGAATGTGGCCAGCCTTCCTCTCTGTGTGTAAAAGCTAACAACAATCCTTCCTCCCACGCATGAACATGTTTTGATTCAGAGCCTGCTGGGTGAGGAGGGGCAATTCACAAACTGGTCTGTTGTCTGTGTGGTTTTGTAAGAAAGAGAGATGGAAAGGAGGGGCTAAGCAGATCAGTGCGCTGCGCACAGCACTTCAATGGCAAAAGATCTTTCTCATTTTAAACAGAAATAAGGTTGTAATGTTGACATTGTAGCAGGCCAACACAAATAAACCCATTTCTGGTATTGGAAAACACTGATCCTAGGAAGCTCTTAAAAGCAATTTTGTAGAGCTTGATTAAATGTTTTTGGGGTTGTTTTTTTTTTTACTGGGGTTCAGTTTGATTTGAATGGTAGTGATACGTGTCTGAATGAATATAAAAGAAACAAAAATGGACATGGAAAAATAACCTCTCATAAAACTTAGAGGCAACACTATGACTTAAATCATATGTGGAAGGCTGTGTGGAGACTACAGCAATCCTGTAATTAGGACAGTTAAAGAGAAAGTTTCTGCCCAGCAGTTTACAAGTGTAAAAGGCTCCTGTGTCTCATTTTGTTTCTGTCTCCTGTCTTTCTGCCAGGCCAGGGCGCAATAACTCAACATTGCCTTCAGACGACACCCGATCAAATAATCACACTGTCGGACAGCCAGCTGGCCCAGACGGCACCCAAGGGTTCCGACAGCACAGATAAGTGGGCTCTAGGGCCACCCAGCCATTGAGGAGAGAGAGGGAGAGAGATCAAGAGCCATATTTGAGCAAAGACAGCAGTGTTTTCAAAATACATCCCTCCTTCAGTCCCGTTTTACCGGACAGGCTGAGTACAGCCGCACTGCTGCTTCCACTAGCAGTTGTGTAGAAGTGAAGGAGCGAGGAACTCCCAGGACGAAGTGAAATGGAAATGTGCTCTCTTCTCTCTCTACTCCAGTCTTTTTGACACTGTGATTATGGACATCTTTTTGAATCACTGTGATGATCCCTTTAAGAAACGCCCCTCACCTTCAACCCTTGCCTCCATCTCTGTCCTTCCTCAGTCCCCAGCCGCTCTGTCTCAGGACGCCTGTAAGGCGGAAGCAAAGACTTAAACTGAGGATGAAAGAGAGCGAAGGAGAAGTGAGGGGCCATAGCAAAATGAGATGAGCTGGTACCTAAGCAGCTTCTCCTCAGCAATAATATCAGACATCACTTCTCACACCTTTAATTACGTTTTTAATGTTTCAGAATTTGGCTGACAAAATTTTTAACTTTTTGTTGTTTCTTGCTTGTTTTTAATCATCTATAGTAGGGATGCTCAGATATCTACAGACCACAGTTTAAGTACTTCACATTACACATACACACCCAAGAACTTGTTCCTTAAGCTGTATTTACTATTGAGGTATTTTTAAGTAAACTTATCTGCAGTTTTTATGAAATAGGAAACATTTAAATTTTCAGCTTTGTCTGATGATAAAATGGTTAAAAATGCCATGTTTTGTTTCATCTATATAGTTTTAATACAGAATCTTGCAGGGCTTCAGCTTTTGGTGTCAGATCTCTCACAGTTAACTCACCACTGATGCTGAATACTTAACTGTTTGGTATCTGCTCAGTAAATGAGCTGTTAGCATCGTCACTGCACCCCTAATTTATATATTGCCCTTTGTTTTAAAAAACAGAGGATAAGGGTCATGTGTGTCAAGTTGTATATCTGAAAAGTTTTTTCAAAGCTTTTTTTTGTTCTTTTTTTTAATTTAAGCTTTCCGGCTGTCTTCCTTGGACTCTCGAATCATTTCTATATAAAAGTTACAAAAAAAAGATGATAAATGAAAAGGTGGTTTTGGATTGAAGTCCATTTTTAAGTAGCTTTTCTGCCTTTTTGTATAAGATGGAAATAAAGTCAGAGCAGTATTTTAATCAAAATGAACCAAAATCCCATTTAAAATTAACCTGTACATAAATATCAGCTAATTCATCATGGAGTCATTATGTGAAGGTGGTGTTGGTAGCAGCTCTAGGGTAGGGTCAGATGGGGAATGAATTTACTGCTGTACTTCACAAGCCCTTTCCGTCATAGCTCCACCTCGTCAGTGGTGTGCTCGTGTGTTTTCATGTCCTTCACTGACTTACAGTACGTAGGAACTCAGGTGCAAGTGAACGAGACTGAATGAATGAAATGAACTAAGATTGTATTTGTCCAGCTGGTTTGATTGCTCAAACAGCAAATGTCCGTATCCAAGCTCGGGTTGGCACTTTGTTAGAAACAGTGCTTTAGATTGTGGGGTGAAATGTTACTGAAACGATGTCCCAAGATGAATCAATGCCAGTTTACTTTTTTTTTTGACTGTTGGCATCTGGATCACAGGAGGTACAGTAACATCACCCCCCTGTGTGAATGCTCAATAACTGATTGTCCACTGCTGAAATGGATTATAGAGGCACAGCTGTATGTGAACCAGAGAGGTAGTGACTGCCTGGCTGACCTGGACCATTGTGCCCGATTAATGTTCTTAGTTTTTCACCTTTAATTGTTCAGAGAAGAAATCTCAATAAAGCCATACTCAGTGGTGCACATCATCAATAGAGAAATTCTTGTAACGGTTTATTTCAGCTTGTGCCTACTGTATCACATCTTTACTTCCTGGCTGTTGATTTTATTACTGTAGTTCAAGAAACAGAATATATCTGAGAGAGAATTTAAAATACTGGTAAAGAGTTCTTCGTTCAGGAAATCAGCAACAGAGAGGGAAACAGATGGGTTAAGTTGAGCTCTGAGTGAGAACACAAACTGCCTGTAAATACTGATTTAATAAAATGATTTGCAAAAAAAAGCAAATTTTCTTTTGTGATGCTTGGTCATTAAAAGGGGCTGGTTCATTTTTCTAAAGCAGCTATAATAAGTGCATTCATATCCAGTGGGAACATTATTCTGTTTGTAGGTAGTCTGAATGCGATCTGATCACACACTGAACTGTGCAATATCCTGATTAACTAGTGTGATATTTCTGGAAAAAGGGGTTTCCTTTGCACATTTTGTCATTTTTGAAAGCTTGAAGCATTACTAATGGAATTTCATTCTTCTCTTTTGTTTAGGGGAAGAGGCACAAATCTCATTACCTGTGCACATAGCATATCTTGGGAATTAACGTTATGTTAATAATATACCAAGATAATTTGGTTTAACTCTGTCTTCCTTGGGCTAAAACATACAATCCCACAAGTGTGGTGTTTCTTCCTTAAACAGCCCCAGAACTTTAATATTAAATCATTCTGTAACTTCAAAGAAAAAAAACACATCCTCTTGTTTACATAAAAACACTTTTATTTATACAGGTAAACATGAAATTGCATTGTTAGTCAAGTTGGTTATGTTGGGGATGTTGCTCAGATCCACAACATAGTTTGGCCCTGGTGACAGTGTGTCCAACAGGGGTTAGCAGATGCTATCTAAGGCAGATGATTGTGTTCTCTGTGGGGGACAGGGCTTGATTAAGAGGCGGCCATGATGGGGTGTTAGACAAGAGGTGGTTCAGACGTTTATACTGCTTTTTTGACTCTCGCCGCCCACACATCAACCGAAGACAATTAAGGATACCCGCATCTATCAGCACCTGAAACCAAAAAGAAAACAGCAACTTTATATTTTACAGGTTTTTAGGAATACACCACTTGAAGATATATGTTGTGAGGACTTTGAAGGGATTTAATAAAGATGTGTATTATTGCCAAAATAGAGTTGGACACTAAACTGACTCGAATAACTTCAGTGAGTAACTTTCAATGAGAAAGGTGGTGTCTTCACTTAGAGACTGCACAGGGGGGTTTATGGTGGACTACAGTGCTTCAAATATGGGTGTTGATGCAAAGAAGATATGAAACATATATGTTTCTCATGCATCTTCAACCCAGCAGCACAAAAGATTTACACGAGCAGCATAGTTACGAGGTGGGAATGCAAGATTAGTGCCACTAATTCAGCATCTAACCCAATGTGAAATAAGTTCACAATCTCCCCTTCTGTTCCTCAGTTACGGTGTTAAGTAACAGCCTGAAAAAAGTGTTTATGCAGAGCATTATGATGTTATAGTGAAGCTGACCTTTGACCTTTGTTTATGTTGTTATCTAGCTTATAACTGGCACTCGCTAACACAGTAGTAGTGGCTGTGCTAATGCAAACTCTCACTCTCAGTACTGACAAGTCTGCTCTGCACTGAAGTTTCAGGTTTCTTTGCCTGTCATTGGCTTTAATTTTTAAGGCATCAAATCCACACATCCATCTCCCACTTTAGAGAAATGTGGAGACACATCTCTAGAGACAAATGTCGCACAGATTCAAAGACAGTATCATCACAATCTCCCATATTGAAGGACATAAACATAAGAAAAACATTTGAGTAGATGGGATGTTGCATGAATATAAATTTATCAGTTTTGTCAAAATAAATTAACAAATTTACTTGTATATATGTATAAGACACTAAGGGTACTATAAGACACAGACAGAAGCAATACTTAAAGAAATTTACCGTAAAATCTAAATGTGTCATGACTGCAAAAATGCTGTGCTTTACATGTGAAGCAGAGATTTCAGGCTTTCTAAATGCATTTTTTCATGCACTTAGTGAATTTCATTCATGTGATGCTGAGAGCAGACAATGACCTACCATACCCGCATGTAAATCATATGAAATGATATATGTCTGGAGTATACTGAACACGCAGGAGCAGCTAGAATTATTACTATTAACATTCTGTTAGTTTTTCTGACATGAAAACATGACACCATTAATGTCCAGTATATGACATGATCTTAAGACGACCAGAGATGATTTTGTTTTCCCTTATGGAGACTAAACTATCTTCTACACCAATTTCCAACCTGAAAGGGGTCTAAGGATACATTTTGTTGGAGCATAACTTTGTTGTTAAGTAGCATGTAAATCCCAGCAACTAATGTCTTAGGAGGAAAGATAAATGTTCATATCATTACTCACCTCCATAACAAAACAAATGATGAAGTTGAGAGCAGCCAAACCAACGAGCAGCATTTTGAAGTCCATATCAGTGAAGTTGTACAAGTTAAGTATTTTGCAAAACCAAGGCCCAGGGTAGATCACCAGCCAAGTCATCAGGGCAAAGACAACAAGCAGTAGACAGAGGAAAATCACTGGAAAGATAAGAACAAAAATATATATATATTTATAAGTGTATCACTTCTGAGTTAAGACTCCTAAATCTACAATATGTGTCAGTTTTTAATATTATATTCAGTAAAGCTGATGGAAATGACTGGCTGGCCTTTTTGTCAGCATGAGTCTCCCCCCAACCTCAAATCCTCATTTGTGGACATTTGTCATGATTTACCATTGTAGTAGAGAGGTTTCTTGTGAGGGTAGCCCTTAGTGACCACCACAGCCATGATGATGTACTGGAAACCTGACAAGGCAAACACACTGGCGTCCTCCATGTTAGGCAGGTTGGCTGCCCCAAACACTGTTGAATTGAGGGGAATATACCTGGAGGGGACAGGAGATGACGCTTTACAGTTTATGAAAGTGCAACATATGAAGATGGGTTCCTGGTCCTTTTCTAAATCTGAATATATTTGGTTTTGTTAAGTAAATTTAAAAACAAATATAAAGCAATATATTTTTTTGACTGACCAGTCCTGTGAGGTGGTGAGGAAGAGGGCAGCCAACTGGCCCAGTACAATGAAGCACAAGTGGATGAAGAGGCTGCCCAGGACAGGCAGGGCCAGCAGACTGGCTGGAGGTCTGCGGGGTTGCAGCTCTGTACTGGGGCCTCCTCTCCCCATCACAATGGCCAACAAAGTCACCAGGAAAATATCACAGAACAAGAACTGCAGGTCGGCCATGCTTGTTTTCACCTGGACACAATGCAAGGAGTCATTAAGCAATAAAGGTGAGGGAAGAAAACGGAGAACAGAACTGATGTAACATGAACTTACAAAACAAACATAAAAGTCGATAGGGTATGTGAATGAACAGCAGCAGCCTGCAGCTGGATTATTCAAAATAACTTTGAAACTGTCGTTCCTGTACTTAACATGAGCTGACTGAACTAAAACAGCTAAACTTAGTAACAGATGTTAAGCTTGCTAGCTAATTACAAGTTAGTTACAAGTTCCACTGCTACTCACTGTGTAGAGGATGAGGACAGAGGAAAACTGAATGACGCTGTACAGAGCCATGTATCTGAAGAGACTGAAGGATGTGACCAGAGAACATCGGCCCTCTCTGCAACAGACACAGAGTAAAAATGCATTAATATTTCTTCAGCTGCTGATCGAGTGCCATAAACCTTACCGGTTTGGTTGGTTTTTCAAGGTGTTACCTGATTTTACAGACGTAATGATTCCTACTTTCTCACCTGATAAGTAGTGGCACACAGCTAATGTTTTCAGTCTTGGAAGTGAAAGGTGAAGCGACCGAAGCCTCGGCTTCCGACAGGGACACCCCAACGTCAGCAGCTCTCAAAGCCCCACAGTCATTGGCCCCGTCCCCACACATGCCCACCCGGTAGCTGCAGTAATACAAGAAAAGTTTAAATGAGAAATAGCCTGAATTTCAGTCAGGTAGTACCCAGTGTTATCCTGCAGGGTTTATGTATATTAATAATTAAAATTACACTTAAAATTCATTATGCAACTATGGGAAGTCTTAACTTCTAGAGCTGGATTGCACATGTACACAATACACTGGTTCTGAGTTTCAGTATTTCACTCTACTTTTTAAGCTTTTTTCATTCTAATGAAAAAAAATGTTGACTACGTCCACCTTACATTCGACAGTATAGGTTTAGGTTTTATCAAATGAAGCAGTAAACTCAGCTGAGTGTTGGAATGAATGAGTTCTAAGCTGTAATTCCTCTTCAGGCCACTAGATGTCTCATTTAATAAAAATGATACAGGAGCTGGTAGAAAACACTAAGTCTTTCACTCAGTCTTTCCAAGAATTTGATTATTTTCCCATGACACTACATTTAATAAGTTTGTTTTTGTTAAATATGTATGTTTTTTTTTATTTTAAATTTATAAACACAACATTGATACTCACATTCAGACTGTAGTTTCACATTAAAGATACCACTTTTGTTCGCTCCCTTCAGGTTTTGGTTTAGTTTATTTGTTTGGGTTGGGGTTATTCATACAGCTTTTTCTTTCTGTTCTTCTTCTGTGTTTCCCATGCTTCCCCTTTTTTTTGTCTGGACTCACTTTAGTTTCTGTAGCTCTTTCACCAGCTGGGTTTTTTGGTCAGGAGTCATGCGAGCGAATACTGTGGTTCGCAACAGTACCTGCAAGGACAGCATTTCAGGAAAAGGGCACAGTTGGCAAACATCTGACCACATCCAGATTTGACTGATTCCTGAAAACTTCATCTTTTTTATATAGAGAGACAGGCAATTTAAATTAAGTCTGATTATCTACTGCCTTTTTTTTTTAAAACCAAACTACAATTTTTCCACTGTCTCTGTCACTGTTGATTACAAAATAGACATTACCTTTGGCAGATACTCAGGGAAGTGGTCACACAGGGCAGCAAAGGACTTGCCACTAATAGCTAAGTGATAGCCAAACCCACCCTGGTAGAGACCCTGAGGAGGAGAAGAAAAGCTTCAACAACAGCAACAAAAATTCATTCAATCAGGTTAAAAATACAGGCCATGATAGTGCTCAAAATGTAGCTTTTACATGTGTGAAGTCATTTCCTCTTAACCATTACAAATAACATGCAATTGAAAAAATCTCACTTGTATCTATGCTTGAAAAGGTATTAGGATTAACTTTGTGTATGGCTTGAGGAAAATGAGAGATAGTTGGACCCAAAGACAAGTACAAATATTCAGGTTTAATTTCTAATCAAACTATGTCACTGTTGTCTTTCAAGCCCAAGAGCATGGCTGCATGGAAAACGATTGTCACTCAGACATTACAAATGATGATGGTGTGTTTCTTCCATGTTTCTACAGCAAGCAAGAAGTGAAAATCCAAAAACTGGATCTGAAAAAGTCTTCTTGCAGCTTTTACAAGTTTGCAACCACTGCAGGCTCTTGTACAAGCTTGAAGGAGGTCAGAAGAGGGATGTTCACTCATTGCAACATGCAACCTCATCACTAAATCTTACACACTGGGCCTTCATTATCTCATGGCATCCAAGCTACCACGAATGAAAAAAAACCCCAACACAATATAAATGTCTTGAAAATCAAGGTAAGAAAATCCTCATACAATAGCCCTTTTATCACCAGAAGTCTTAAATTTATTTGTCAAGAGTAAAATTAAGACAAAGACACAACATTGCATTACACTGCCTCTCAATCTGTTTGAGTAGGACCCACCTGAGTGATGACTTCCACAGAGCTTTGTGGGGCCGTGGCCTCTCCGTCTTCCAGATTGAATGTCAGGGTGGGCAAGGACTGGTTGGTGTGGGGGGTTGCTTTGACAAATATCACCTTCTCATCAAGCCCCACCATCCCACATGTTTTTGCTACACTGACTGCTGTTAAAATGTTGTCTCCTATGTGGAAGACACACAAAACATGATTTGACATGACATCAATGCCATTCATGTGATGCCTGCATCTTATTGTCTTGATTTAAAAGTGCACTGTTATCTTTTGGTTGTATTTGTTGGATTGAAAACATCTCTCACCAGTGACCATGACGCTGCGAAGGTCTGCCAGCCTGAGGATGTTAATTACACCGGCGCTCTCTGGCTTCACCAGGTTCTTCATCATCAACAAGCCCAGAAACTGCATATCTTTCTCTACCTCTCCTCTGTAAAAGACATTCAGCTGCATTAAAACTCACTGTGTTGCTTGTGGAATGTCTTTGTAGCATTCGTTTCAATATAACTGGACTTGCTACATGCTTTAGAGATGGAAAAGAAAAAGGGTCTATGAAGGGGCCACAAAGAAGGCAGAAATACAGACTGGGTTCTCACCGGTCAATGCTCCTAAAGTCAGTGTTGTTGTCTAATGGTTTATAGGCGAGTGCAAGAACCCTGAGGCCTTCACTGGAGAAGGTGCGGAGATTGCTGGAAAACTGTGCCGGCACTGAAAACATAAAGGACAATGTTACAGAATAAATGTGAATGCATGCAAATATATAAAAATAACTGATCTACAAGAATTTGCTTTGAAGTTTTTACTTTCAAAATCATGAATTTATTGAACTGCATGAATATTCATTTTCATATTAAAGGGCCAGAGTGTAAGACTTTGCAGAAAATAATATTTATAGTTATGTTTTCATTGGTGTATTATCACCTTAAGATATAAAAATCTTTGCATTTTTCATTATCTTCAGCCTAGAAAGAACACAGCAAAAGTTATCTCCAGAGAGGGCTGTTTGTGTTTTCTTTTGAGTTTGCAATCATTATTGGCTGCTGCATGCTTGGTAGAGGACGGTGAGCAGAGAAATATTCAGCTAGTTGCAATCTGCAACCTTTAGATCCCAATAAATCAAAACTGGACCTTTAAATGAATGTTATCATTAATTTTTTTGTCATTAATGATAAGTTACCGACCAGTTTCTGCTTGGCAAAGGCTAGCCACCATCTCTGGGGATCCTTTCATGAAAGCGAAAGCTGAGCTTCCCCCGCGTGCTACTGTCACCACACTCATCCTCTGCAGGGCTGAGGAGAAGGGGAACCTCTGAACAATGGCCGCCGCCTCCCTTGTGAGCTGACAGCAAAATGAAGAAGAAGAATGACAATTATGTACGACTGGAAACTCCAGACAGATGTTGACATAGTAAGCAAACTGGGGCAACTGCTGATTTACTCATTTTTCCTCATCTAAAATTGAATCAGTTAAGCATTTCACACATTACCATATCCAAATATGGACCAAATGTTAATAAATGAAAAGACCTACCTAGTATAGGACTAGTACTTACAAAAAGTTTGGAAAATGGATCAACAAATTGCCTCGAGCAGAAGCTGCAACAAGGCAGCAGTGTAGCTCTTTTGATTTGACCCTCTTTGATAAGTCAGTTTTTTTACCACTCAAAGGCTAATGTTGTTATTCTCCACATCTGACAGAATCCCTACAGCTTAAGACCTTTTTGATAAAGAATAATGCCTGTTGATGGTTAGAGTTAGAGTTCCGGTTATATCGCTCTCGTCAAAGCCACCAAACTCCATTGAAAATCAATGGTTTAATATGGGTCTCTTCAGCAGGGAGAACTTACAATGATACTGTCAGCCGATGAGAGACACTGTTGGATCTGCCCCAAATAATTACATGACAGCCATGTCACAGCTCCCACCTGAGGATATCTACTGGACTAGACTACAATTCCAACTATTGCAAGAACTTGTCGCTAAGTTATTAACAAATCTGCCCTTTTGCTTTGTCCATATTAGAGTGCTGGGGGGAGGGGATACTCACAGGTCCTTGAGCTTGGAGCTGTTGAGCAGGAGGTTTCATAACAGCCAAAACTTTGTGGCCTCCAAACTCTGCATTTAGTTCCTTTCCATCTCCCTCTGGCTCCTCAAGTGTCTGAAAATTATCAATTCAAATTCAAAGATGCTGATTCGAATTTACATGTTATAGCAGAAGTTCACAGTCAGATGAAATATTACGAGAAAGAATCACCAGGGGTACAGAAACAAAAAAAGCTTCTTGCAATGTCCCAGAAGTGTAAAACTGCAGGAGACCTAAAGCTATTAAAACCAAGTCTACTCAAGTCTAAAATGTAAGCTATGCATGGAAAGGTATCCAACCTCAGGCCTGCTGTGGTGCTGCCTGAAATCTATTACTGCATTGGGTATTGAAAAAGTATCAGATGAGTATTGAAAGTGCGCAAAGCTGGCATCCAAGGTCTGGTTAGACTCGTAACCTTGTTTAATTATTCATTGCTGAGATAGTACCTGACTTTTTTAAAAAAAACTTAACATGGTATTTAGTGCAAAATGCATGAACACTTTCTTGTGTTTAGATGTATAACCTCTAAGAACTTATGCCTGCAAAAGACTTTTGTAAGTTTAAACAGTGATGTGTGTTTCAATACCAGTACCAAATAATAAATAATTAGGTGTTGAATAAATTAATATATTTATTATTTTATTGAAACATGTAAACCAATAACCAGTGAGTGAAGAAGCTTTTGAAGTAAATAAAATTATCTTCATAGTATCATACCCAACCAGTGGACTCGACCATCTTGAGCTCCAGAGGGTCTCCGAGGGGCTGACCATGCAACAGTGTCACAGTGTGGCAGCAGGCCAGGCCTGTGAGCATGTGCCCTGGAGGTAGTTTTCTTGGCTCTGGAACCAACTCAGAGAAACCGGCAGGTCTCCGCTCCATCACTCCCCACACATCCAGGCCGTCCTCCGTAAGAGTTCCTGTCTGCAGAAACAAAAGCGCTCTGATGAAAAGCAACTTCAGTATGTCAAGTAGCCACGGCTGTGCACCACATACACCACATATATTAGTTAAAGAATTTTCCCTCACCTTATCAAAGCAGAAGACTGACACCTTGCCGCAGATGTTGATGCGCGGTGGACTGATGCAGAATATGCCCTGGTTCTTCAGCCTTCTCTGGGCATAGATAGTGCCAGTGGTGATGGCAGCAGGCAGGGCAGGAGGCACAGTGATGGTCACAATATCAAGGGATCTGATGAACAACTCCATCCAGGTCACCTGCATGCAAATCCAGACAAAAGTCAGTGATATCACTTCAGTTATTATTGGCATGTCAAATGACGACAGACCAGGAATAATTGGGTCTTTTCATTGTAGTTTGCACTTACATTGGCTTTGTAGAGGATCACAAAACTGTAAATGGAGCCAAGCAAAGCTGAAGCAAGAGTGAAAATATTTGAAAAAGTTGGTTAAAAAAAACAAATAATAGATTTGAATAATAGTCTTCATATGCTCTTAAAAACAAATTCAATCAGGTCCAAAGCTGAAGCTCTTACCAAGAAAACCCAGAATGAGCAGGAACTTGGCAGAATCTCGGTAGAAGCGGAAGTTGATTGGCTGAGGATATAAAATGGAGCTGACCAGGTTCCCTTTGGCTGTGAAAAACCCTGAAAATAAGATACACACAGAAAACCAGGTTTGACTTCCAGATGTGAGCTCTTTCCTTTTGAAAAAATCAACCAGAAGTTATATTTTCATCCAGAGTTACTCTCATGGATGCTAAAGCAACAGGCTAAAGGGGCTTTCCTGAACCTGTATGGCTGGAGTCAAATGAAACTTCCAATTTAAAAAACTTGTCTCAGCTCTATCCTGTTAAGGTCACATGTTAAAGGAACTTATCCCTCCAGTGATCCAGAGGCAAAACATTGTATTTCTGTTAGAGAAGAGCCAAACAGAGTATTTTCTCTCACTGACAGGCTCCACTGCTGACATTCTGAAATGGCTAAAACGCCACAGACAAGGTTTGATTAAAGCAAAAAACTAGGGCTACAGACGTTCATTATTTGACCAACATTGGATGACAGCTGACAGCCGATTCTGTGTTTCAGGGCCTTAACTGAAATGTGTTTGATTCAGATCAGGAGTTTCTCTCCTCACCGGTGCTCGTAACAACAGCAACAGCACCGCTCCCTCCTGGTCCTCCTCCTTTGGCCTGAATGAGCTGAGTACCACAGTAGAGGGTGTGTCTGCGCTCAGTTTCTGAGCTGTACCTCCCCTCGCCTGCAGGCAGCGGAGTTTTCAGCACCGGGACACTTTCACCTAGAAAGAGGATTCATGATAACAGCATGTATTCAACATATATATGCTTAAAAATCACTTTTCACTGCCAAGCTGTGAGTCGAGCATGACCCCGGCTTTAGTTAGCTTTTTT
>JAPZDY010000002.1:5432237-5461448 GCA_029783645.1 Ctenochaetus hawaiiensis
AGTACAATTTATGGACAACAATGTTGACATTACCTGAGCAGCACTCTCACACCCTAAAGTCAATATTGACAAGATACACTGCAAAGTTTAGTCAAGTTCATGTTTTAAATTACATTAACTTCAAGGTGAAACTGCTTAGATACTTTTTTTAATGACTCAATTTTGAAAAATAAAAACATGTCAGCTTTTTGTATGTAATGTGGTCTAAACTTCACAACCCAATTGGCACACAGCCCTTAAACCTTACAGTCCTAAATTGTAGTGGGTGTCTCCAGTTGAACAGTGCTTTCAGATGCTTGATTCAATTAATTTATCTGCAGAAAGATGATGGAGAACATAACTAGAGGATCTGGCTATGTGAGACAGTGGAAAATTTAGGTTATCATCTGTACTGTACTAAGCCACTAAACACACCGGAATACGACGGAAACGCTTTGAGCTCCACAAGAAACATTAACTTTTAAGGCTTCGTGGGGGACTAAATTGCTCCATAAAGTACTGAAAGTTTGCAATAAACTCATAGAATGGTCCATAATTTAACAGTATACGACAACCAAGGAGATGAAATAAAAAGTGCAGTAAAGCAAGTTGTTTGTTTAACCAGTTCGCTTCCGCTTCCAAAAGCCTGAAAATAATCAAAACTAAAAAATCACTCGTATTTAAACACATTTGTGGAAGAAGCTAAGCTTACCTGCAAGGCAGGACCGCGTGTTTTACATGGATATCTGGCCTAAAAATGATCAGGTTTTGCTGTAGAGAGAGTCAGAGCCGCCGCCGGTGATTGCTACATTACCGCTCTGCTGCTACAGCTGCCACCTGCGCGCGGTACCTCGAGCGTCTGATACCTGACTGTCATACCTGTTCAACCGGCTTCACGAAGAAAGCTGAAGACAGAGCCTGACAGCCACTTCCGGCTACATTTAAACACCTATCTGGATTTTAACAACGAAATGCGGGAAGAAAGGACATTTCACGCGTTTATTTTGCACGTGCCGAGGAGCGGACGCTACAGGACACAAGTAAACAGAGTCGGTACTTTATAAATAAATCGATCTAAACATGACAACGCCAACAACCTGATAAGAAAGGCCGACATCTAAACATTGTCGCGTTGTTCAATAAAAGGCAAACTTATCAGTGGATATTTGACAGGGTTTCTCTCCATTGTCGACAACTTATCGGTCTTATCAAAGTTAATTTAATTTTTAACGATTAGTTAAACAACAAGGGAACATTAAGTTGATAGTTTTCTCATTAAAAGAGACTGTTAGTTATGAAATTACGCTGATTTTTATTTCCATACTTGTGTCCTGTGGTGCCAGTCTAACCTAATATGTTGCTCCTGACTGTGTGGATATTATTCTGCAATGCCCAATATACACAGTGCACAAGAAACCAAAAACTGAGTCACTGAGCCAAAAACTGTTGTGTCATCTTGCAAATGACTATAATCATGTGAAAGCTTCTCAAGGCGACTTGAACTGAGTTAGCCTCCAAATCACATGGCTGCTTTTTATAACTAGGCCATTCTAATAACAAAAGTAGCCCGAAGGGTCAGGACAATCAGACCACACTGGCTTTTGGGTTTAAAATCATTCGTCATGGTTTTCTGTGTGTCATACTGCTTTAAAGTACACGTCTTACGACATATCCTTTTAGCATAAAGCTATACTGTGGCAGCTATTTCCTTCACCTTTAAACTGGTTTTGAATTACAGCTGGTTTCAAGCCATCAGCTCTTCACAAACCTTTCTTAATGATGATCCAGTAAGTAAGATTTAGACCTTGACACACCAAGCCAATAGTCATCCTTCAGCCAATGTCGGGTTATTGAAGAGCATCTGTCACCCTAGTTTTTGAGGTTTTTAACCAAGACAAAGGCAATGTGAGGTGACACCTGGGCTGTGCCGCTTGTTCTTTGATGTCAGCTTGGTGCATCCAGGCCCTCAGGGACATCCATTACGAGAACATTGCATAAATGGAATCTCATATTCATAACTATGTTCTCATTTTATAATGACCTAAAAATAGGTGTTTTTATGACCTTAAAATGCTCACTCTTTATAGAGGGAGTGGGTTCTTTTCTGTGGAATCTACCATGGCTCACTGCCATGTTTCTGGTACAGAAGCCCAAAAAGAACAGACCAAAAACTGTTCCTACCGATGGCACCATTATGAAATACGTAGCCACTGTATGATCTTCTACATGTTTGAAAAGGAGACAGTGACCAGAGGGATACTCAGTTGGTTGCAATCTGCAACCTTACCACTTGATGTCACAAAATCCAACATACTGGGCCTTTAAATAGACTGAATTAACAAACCTATGGATTCCAGGCATCTCAAAGTCTTTGCTGTGCTGGTTTAGAAATACCTATGTCCCAGAATTCAGTCCATTCCTACCTAATTCCACAGCTGTGTTTCTTGCTGGAGCGACAACTATACCCAAAGCCCAAGAGTCCACCAGACACGTAGCAGCATGTTTCAGAAACACCCAGAAACTGATCTCTGCTCTGGTTTAAATCTATGCCTTGTCTTTTAGCTGTTGCATGAATGATTAAGGGAAGAGGCAGATGTGACATGAAGTGCACAAAGCACTGCGGGCCTCCTTTAAGCAACCAAGTTAGACTATTCACATAAGACGAGCTGCAGCTAGCTCATAACCTATAGCTGGGACACACTGACTGTTTGTTTAAATAATCAACTTTTAAATCCCCAAAGTTTAAAATAATGTAGAAACTCTCTCTGGTAAACAGCTTTAAATCAGAGCAGTGTGTGACTCTGGCTGTTTATTCCTTCAGAAGCTCCAGTCTGCTGTTGGCTCTCTGCTCCAGAGCTCCCAACACCATTAACTATTTGACAGCATATGCCCCTCCATTCTGCCTTGATTTAACCAAACCCATACAACACTCTGAATATCCCTGCGATACATGACGAATGCATTTGAATATAAACTAAGAAATAGAATGTCAACTCGATGAGTGAACCTTTGAAGCTTCAAACTATTGGAAAAGCTCCACTACCTATCTCACTATAGTAAAAATGACCAAAAATCTGAGCAAGTTAAAAACTGTAGGCAAAACACTGCTAGTGGGGTATATAGTTGTGAGGATGACAGAACAAACTGTGTCACAGACACAAGGTCATAGATCTGTATCAGTGAAAAGGTATCTGATCAAAGGGCCACTTACAGTCAGAAGCACGGAGGACCTTCAACAAGCCAATAGTGTATGAATAATATCTATTTCAAAAGACTTTTTCATATCTTGCTCTGTCCACTGAGCTGTGAATGACCCCAAGCAAACTTTCAGTTTGTCAGAAAAGGGAAATGAGTAAGTGAGTGACACACAACAGTCATCTGAGCTGAAACTGCAAAAAAAGGACCATACTACCAAATGAAGTGAACAACAACTATAACAACTAATTGGAAAATGCTGTGTAATATTCAAATCAACTATTGCAGGTTTAAACATATAATATGAACAAGTATTTTTGACATGCACCCATTACATTTGTTTTTTACAAACAAAGCAGTAAACAGACAATTTACAGTAACAAATGAGTCTTTTAGTTCTCTCTGTTTACCTTTTTGCCATTTCAGTGATTAAATTTTGTTTATAACTGCCCTACATATGTGCCCTAATTTGCAATAGGCTTATAATGGCCGATTGAGCAGCTGGGTTAAGAAATTCAGATTTTCAGTTGTATTCAATTACTTCTTTAAGTAGCAAGTACTTAATACTAGAAGCAACAGTGGTAATTGCTTTGGTAGTTAGGAAAAAGCAAGGTCTGTGGATTATGCAGAACAGGAGCAGTGTTTAGAAATGTTTAGATGTTGTCTGCAATTGTCGTTCTTCACTGTTGTGAGGGCAAAATATACAATTCCTACAGTCTCAGTTGTAATGGTGAGGAGGCAGATATGGATACACTGTCAGCTGTGTGAATAAGGGCAGAATATCTCGTTAGGAATGATACCAAAAGGTGAGAGTAATAACGTTTTTTCTGTAGTTTTATAATTTAAATGAAACAACACTTTCAACCCAACTCCAGTGGACACGTCTGTACATGAAGTACTCTTCCGTGGTAATTTATACAATTATAGTTATATTTACAAAAATAGTTAAATAAGCATCTTCGCTTCAGTTCAGTAAGTTCAGTAATCTTTCACCTCTTGATTTATTGGTGCACTAACTTAACGTTAATACGTCAATGTTATATGGCTATGTTACTGGTGAATACTGGGTTCATTTAACTAAAATAAAGGTTAAAGTGAGAGAATTTGTAAGGCTTCTTCGACGAGCTGGCAGCAGTTTAATCAGTCAGTTGTTGCGGCCATAAAGACTACAGTTGTTATCATTTGTCAACACACTGGACAAGCTAACTCACCGCCCGGTTTAATGGTTAGCAAACATCTATTTAGCTGTCAACTGTCCTCTCAGTCTCAGAGGGAAGAGTTAACCTTAACGTTATTCATTCAAACACACTTACCATTCCGGTCCATCGTCTGGTCACGGTGTGAGCCTCCACGTTAACCTCTTTCACAACATCGTAACCTAAATGACAGGGTATCACCAAACAGAACTAAGGAGTTTCTCTCGAAACCATGGCTCGATCCATTTAGCCATCTCAGCTACGAACTGTCTCTTTCTACGGGAAGTCACGCTGCCCAAAATGGTCACAAGCGTGCGAACGGCTGTCACGTTAATTCAAGCCTGCTACGCTGGTGTAATTTACTGTGTTACATATCCACATTCCCTACAAATAATTAAAATCTCAATTTTGGTTTGGTCAAAAATTTAAACTGATATTCTACACATGTTTGTCTTTTCTTAATCTGTCGATTATGTCCTATAATTGTCCTCCAGGACTCCGACAACTCCCAGACAAACACACATATCGTTATGTCTATTAAGTGCTGATGAGTATCATTTTAGGGCTTTATGCCATTTATCAATACTCTATAAATAGAGCTCATGATAGCAACTTTAGGTTGCCAGATTGTAAATACTTTTGACAAGTGTCTACCCTAGGACATAGTACTTAGGGTTTTTTTCTTTGTTTCTTTGTTTTTGCTTTTGTTTTTGTTTTTTTCGAGGGAAATTATTTACATGAACTGTAACATTAAGCTGGATAATATCGCAGCTGGTAAGTAATTCCCCAAACCATTTTTTTTTCTTTAGTATTAAACTTGCTAAGCATTTTTATGGGAAAAAATCATTGATGTTTATCATTTTTTTATCTGCCAGATTTTTCTAAAGTCATTTCAACAAATTGAATGATGAAAACGGATTTGTTAGCAATATGTTCTAGAAATATGTTCAACCACCACTTAGTGAATCTCATCTCAAACTTTAAAAATATTGCAGTAAGCATTTTTAGCATGGCGGACATGTTGCCTGGTCAAAGCAGGAAAAGCACAGTGATTCCAGAAAGTGATGCATTTAGCTGTCTCAGTGTCAGGGTCCTAGTGTTGGGTCCATGTTGGCCTACTGTTACACTGTCATGGCTCACTGAGACACTTTAATACAAAGTATATTAGGGTTAGTTGTTAGTAACACCTGTGTTTGTGTTTTTTAAGACAAGAAGAAACTGTTGAGAAAAAGCCTTTTGTGTGAGCTCACATCCAACATCTTCAAATTAAGCCAGATTCGATATTAATCTTATTTTAATAACATATGCAAGTTTATCATGACATCAGACCAAACTATATTATAACAAAGAAAACTTAATTGCTTTTATGACAAGAAAGTTTGACAGAACACCTCAGCGTATAATTTAATAAGTCGGTGAGCCATTTCTTTTGGTGTGAGGCTTCTCATGAGATCTTCTCATACTGTTTATTCAAAAGGCAATTGATTAGAGGGTAATTCTGTCTTTCCTGATTCAGAAATATCCATTTGACTTCCAATAATGAGTCCAGCACATCTTTAATGAACACACATTTAAATATTTATAGTCTGAACATATTTGCATGAGTTTTTCCCAAAAGGCATGTACAATAGAGTCCAGTATTTTCACTTTGCAAAGAGTAAAAGATGTGGTCCAAAATGTTGCATCACTCACAATAATATACTTATCAGTTCCCTACAGCATCTTTTTCACACACTCAACCAACCTTACACAATCACACTCGCACACATGCACACACTCGCTTCTCAGGAACTTGAGAAAATCATAAAAGGTGCCAATGCAGGCAAAAACTTTGACAGGCTCTTCTCCTCCTCATAAGTTAGTTCAAGGTAATATTACGGTGGATTTTGAGCCAGCTGGTTCACGAAGCAGCTGCTTTCTTCTCTTTGTAAGTCGCCATCATTTTCTTGATCTCAGCAATGGCTTTTCCTGGGTTAAGTCCCTGTGGAGACACATGTTAAATGAACAATTAGAAACTAAAAACACTTTTGACTCTGTAAATTTGTGTGATGTTTACTTAAAATTACCTTTGGGCAAGTCTTGGTGCAGTTCATGATAGTGTGGCAGCGGTAGAGAGAGAAGGGGTCCTGAAGTTTAGAGAGACGTTCCTCTGTGAATTCATCACGGGAGTCAATCATCCACCGGTATGCCTGTAGGATAATAACACAGTGTCATCTACTGTTAGCTTCATGTATTTATTTCTAATTCTGGGTCTTAGATATAAATACTATGACAGCTATTGAACAGATAGCCATGAAACTTGGAAAGACATTTATTGCCTTCAAATAGAGCAAATACCACTGTCAGATTAGATTTCTCATGTGTCTAACACTTAAGCTAATGACTCCATTCCTCTTCAACTAGTGGCCAAAAGTGCATCATGAGCTTTAGAGGTATCATGTAATGAACTGACATGATACTTTGTGACTAAAAGTACATCCTCAGCAGAAAAAATACTGAATTTAACCAACATCTACTTGGTAACATTCAGTAGACCATGTATATGTACCATCTGTATTGACAGGTTTTACTTGAAAGCACAGAGGGGCAGAAAAGGCTGATAAGCTGATTACATATTAACAAGGTCTTTGCTCTGGAACCACCCTAAGGCTAAACTTCACTAGTGGTAAGAACATACTTTAAGTTTTCTCTTCATTTCTTCTCCATTAATTGACTTTAGTTGTAACGATGCTCAGGGGGCTCTAACATGGCTCTGGAAATTCATTCTTGTTACAACATTAATATTGGAATCACTGGAACATGCTTTTCACCATTGATGATTGTGATAGATGTTCCCCAAGTGTTGTTACCCACCTGCATTAGAACAGCAGGTCCCAGGTATTTGTCTCCGTTCCACCAGTAGCTGGGACAGCTGGTGCTGCAGCAAGCACACAGGATGCACTCGTACAGGCCGTCCTGTGGGGTTAGGAAGAACAGCTTATTCTGAAAGTCCTCTAAGACGCCACTGTTAAAACGTAGTTTGTAGTACACTAATTTAAATCACAGCGATGAAATGATCTGTGGCCAAGAAAGGGAAATCTCCAGTGGGGCTGCCAGAGAATGTGTTATTTATAAGAGATTTTTTTTTTTTTACAATAGGAAATCAATTTATTTACCAGCTTTTGTCTGTCCTCCACTGACTGGAAATACTGCTCCTTCCCCTCTTGAGTCTCATCCTTCTTCTTCAGGTAGGGCTCAATGGATTTGTATTGTGCATAGAAATTGCTCATATCCTGGTGGAAATCACACAGGGGAAAAATGTTGACAGAAACTCTAACAATAAATGCTCCATTTCAATCTATGCTGTTTCCTTGTTTCACATCATGCTGCGATATTCATAACATCTGCTACAGCTCATTCAATTACAGCCGTCAGAGTAAACTTTCTACACTTGCAGTACTTACAGGCACCAGATCCTTGACCACATACATGTGTGGGAGCGGGTAGATTTTGGTTGGTTTGCTTGTGTTAGTGTCAATTTTGTTGAGACACGCCAGTGTGTTGCCTCCATTTATGTTCATGGCACATGAGCCGCAGATTCCTGGAAAAAAAAAACACAATCAGTCTCTGAAATCTGGCACAAAGGTTCACTTTAACAGACCTGTTCATAAGTTTAATTTTTTGAATTTTTATCAGAGTATATATTGTTTACACTCTAATGTGCTAGTTTCCTCTTTGTTCCTTACCCTCACGGCAGGAGCGTCTGAATGTAAGTGTGGGGTCAATCTCATTCTTGATCTTGATCAGGGCATCCAGAACCATTGGACCACAGCTATATTAACAACAACATAACGATAGATTATGATATTGATTACGTTCATGTAAATAAGTTCAGCGCAGCTTGGCAGTCTTTTATTTGTGGGCCCTATCAAGACTTACGCATTGAGATCAATATCATATGTCTGCATTCGTGGTTTGTCTCCAGCTGTGTCAGGGTCCCAGCGGTAAATCTGAAACTTCTTGATCCTGGGTTCAGGAGCTGTGGCAGCAGCAGTCTGAGCGTACCGCACCATCTGCATCACAGATACAAGACATAAGCATCCATGAATCACACAGAGGTATCAAACAGAGAATCTACAGTTGACACATTCTTTGTAGTTTGAGTGGGATAGAGCAAGAGTCATGTACAAAGAAACTAATTATTATGTAAATCTAGCAGCTGGTAACACTGACCAAGGCTAAGTTAAAAAGCACCTTTTTTATTCTATCCAGTAACACTTAAGGATACCAATTTTACTGGTACTGCAACAATAATGACATTTTATTTGTAGTGCTCAGTTCAAAAAGACTGAACAGTTAGTATGCTGCATTATCATGAAGCTGCAAACTAAATTGAGAAAACTAAAGTACCACAAGGTCAAAACAACAAGGTAAAAAAACATCTTTACAATTAATCTTTCAAATACATATCATGAATAAATAAAATACATTCTAAGTTTTGTTAAGTAAAAAATTCAATCAGAATATGTAAGACTCGTGATTTTTGGCTTGTAACAAAGTGTATTTTTCTTTTGAAGGTATAGCGCCTCCCCCTAGTGGTAGACTTGGTGAAGTGACATGAAAGTGTTACATCACTGTAAAGTCGTCGGTTACCTAACTGACTCTTTAAGGACAATGAAAAATAGACTTAGGCTCAATAACTTCTTTGTTTTTATGCAGTTATGAAAAGTTTGCATATACTTGTGTAGCCATACAGTTAAAAAACGTCCAGACTTCATATATTATTCTTAGATAGGGAAGCAGAGTTGCACAATAGCCTATTCGTTTTGACGTTATTAAACATTTATTCAGGTCCATTAATGATGAAACTTGGGATGTCTTGCTTGATATAAAATCCTACTAGTGTCATGTCCTTTTTCGGTTGAGTGGAAAGTACTTACAAAGCCTTTTTTAACATTCTGCCACATTTAAACACACCTAGCCTGGGAGCAGACTATTACAGGTCGTTTACTGATAAAGATGGCTTTACACACTTCAATTTATACCCTTTGTCACTTAAGCAGTTTATACTCCACTATTAAAAAACAGAAAACCAAAAGACCAGCCAAAGTGGACATACACATTTCTAAAAGCAGCCCGTGTAGCATGGCCGTTTTAACACTGAATTAAATTGTTTTGAACTTACCACCATCATGCCAGAATTCCGAATAGCCAGAACATTTCGACTCAACGCGACACAAACCGCCGACATTTTTCTGAGTGGATGTGCTTTTCAAGATTAAATGCACTACAGAACTTACTGAGTTTCTGACTTCAGACGACTTACTCTGTATCTACACCTAAGCCCCGCCCTCTAATGCAGTCACTTTACGTACGGCACGTCGGAGTGCGTCATGGATGTTGCCTTCAGGAGCTCCCACCCAGCTCTTTCGTTCGGCTACTAAACCATAAACAGACGAACACACAGATTTTGTGTTGTAACTGTTAACGAGGTAAAGTCCGTGCGCATTAGGGGTGTAAACATATTAATGTTTTCTTATAACAACACATTTTTCCGCAAAGGTTCCTACAATGCGCTCCTTGAACATAATTTACCGGACAGCACCTGAAGGCACCATGAGTCGAGCCTTCTGCATAACTCGCATTGCTGCAAGAAGGGTCAGTTACATGTGTTCACGCCTGTAAACAGTGCTATACCAGTGTTAGTCAAACAATTTAAACTTAGAGAAGACAATCAGGTATATAATTCTGCTAAGGCCCTGTCTCAGATCATTAATTAATAATTATAAATGATGATGATTTTATATTAGCCTAATTGTTTATGCGATTTTCTATTCTATTAATCAGTATTATCAACTTGTATGCTTCTGTTATAGATTTCTTTTTTCTAAAGTATTTTTCCCTCATGAAAAAATGCAAAGCTACTTTTCATCTTAATGTACCTTGGATTTTAGATCATATTTGGTGTGTTCAATATGCCCTTGCCCTATCTCTCTTTTATATGTATGATATAAAAATATACACTTTATACTGTCAATAATTTTCTGCTGCAGTAGTCCAGTTCTTCACTGGGACAAAAATATACACTTTAGGCTCTTCTTGAAATTCAAATGGAAAACAAACGTTAATTTTACTTTATTTAATGATCTATGTCCGTAAGGTCAATTAATTTAAAGGCTCACTCTCCGGACAAGAACTAAGACGCAGCCTTAATTTGCGGCATTCATCTGCAAAGTCTTTAGGGCTGGACAAACATTTTACGACTGAGAAGCTCGTTTTCCCAGCTAGACAACATGTTTTAGTGTTGTCAATTCCATTTTAAATTGTAAAACAGTATATCTAACAATTACACAAGGTAAGGACACATGGACATCACAGCTATCACACACTTTAAACGTGAATATACTGGAAGGTAACAGATGCAGTCTTAGCCTACAGTGATTTAATAAAAAAAATTCAAAATAAAAGCATCCAATTTGTCTAATCCTTAGCATTCCACTCACTTTTATTTCGACGTTTTAAACATTTGCCATGTATAAAAAAATAGACGATAAAAATAGAAATAAGGCAACGAATTGATTTTTTAGGAATTTTGTACAACACATTGCGATTTCAGTAAGTATAAATGTCTTGCCCCTCCTCTTGTCAGACGTTGTATAAAACGTCGCAGGCTATTTATCTTTCAATAGCTGTTTTATTTTGAAGTATATACCGGAAGTTGTTAACCTTTTGGGAAGCTTGACTCTGTTCTAAAGTGAATGAGTGCCGGACTACAACCGCGGAGGCACTGAAACTCAAAACTCAGAGAGCAACCTGTTGCTCGGACACTGTTGAGGCAGCATGTCGTGGCTCTTCGGCTGGGGGAAGCGCTCCGGGTCGCCGCCAGCGGAGGAGCAGACACCGGCTGCTTCGGCCGAAGGTGCCGGAGGAGCAGCAGGAGGTGCAGGGGGAGATAAACCAGGGGATAAATGGAGTAACTTTGACCCGACTGGGCTGGAAAGAGCTGCAAAAGCTGCAAGGGAGCTCGATAAATCACGTGTGTATTAATTTAATGAGAGGTTTTTTCTTTCTTTTTCTCATCAATTCTCTTTAAGTTTTTAAAGTCCAGTGTTTCCTTTGTGGACTGAACTAACTGTCCCATGCTGGCACATTGTGTTCTTTTCCAGGGTCCCTCATGCTTGATTAAGTACAAAATGTTATTGTTACGTTGATAAATGTGCAAACTTTGAACATCATGTTGTATAAGCATTTCCAAATTGCCTGATGTTTTTCTTTATTCGACATATTTATAGATTATTATATATTTAGTTATGTACATCAGACTAAGTTCACAATAAACCGGTTTATCTCCACCAAACCGCGGATCAAATGGGCGAAACCTATCAAACAAATTTGACCATCACAATATGTTTTATCGTCATGTGATGCAAACGGACTCCGTCCAGAAAAATGCTTAAATGCATGAGTTTAAAGTAGTTCTCAGGTGTGTTGGAAATTGCCGGTGGTTTAAAAGAAAGTTGGATAGCAGTTCTTGTTCTCTTATGCTACTGGGATACTTATGACAATTAAATGCAATCATACATTCAGTGTCTCATACTGCTCACACATGTGCGTGCCTGTTTGACCTCCACAGCATGCAGCAAAGTTAAAGAGTTTTTTGTGGGCGTGTCAGGGAGCAAAGAGGGAACAAAATGTCCCTGAAAGTTCAGCCCATCACCTGCTCCACATGTCAGTTTGAACACACAAACATGCAAACTGCTGTTTACTAAATGAGATATTTTTACTATGCAGTGCATGCACAGTACTGTCCGTGTGTGTGTGTGTGTGTGTGTGTGTGTGTGTGTGTGTGTTTACCACTGTCACTTCACTCATCTGATACATTTCTGCCATGCTCACATACTCAAACTCTGATTTATGGGCTCAATTCTGCATCACCATGTGGTGGCTTGTTAAGTATATTGTACACATAAGTTTAACTGCAGTTTTCCTGGTGGTTAAATTTAAAGTATGTGAATTAAAATATTTGCATCTCCCTCTCACTATTTTATGTCTTTTCTTCTTTATTTTAATAGGACATGCCAAAGAAGCACTGGAGCTGGCGCGCATGCAGGAGCAGACTGTACAGCTGGAGCATCAGAGTAAAGTGAAAGTAGGTGTTGGAAGATGGGGGTGCATCGACAAAATGACTCTGTTGTGAATGTGTGAACAGCCCATACTGTGTTCAGAGGAGGTACCTGCTAAATCATGATATCAGTATGCATAACACAAACTCAAACTTCCCAACAGGAATATGAGGCGGCTGTGGAGCAGCTGAAGGGAGAGCAGATCCACCTCCAGGGCGAAGAGAGGCGGAAAACACTTACAGAGGAGACAAAGCAACACCAGGCAGTATGGGATTAACACTGCACACACCACGCTATCAGTACGCAGACACAAGGATTACTGCATGTGAACTGAATGAATTATTTTCTGTATCACCTCTAGAGGGCACAATATCAAGACAAACTTGCCAGACAGAGGTATGATGATCAGCTTAGGCAACAGGTAAGCCTTTTAAATAGACAAATAAAGGCTCGAAATGAATACCTGCAATCCTAAAGGGACTGTTCATCTTTCTTTTTTTTAATCCACAGCAATTCGTCAACGAGGAGAACCTTCGCAAACAAGAGGAGTCAGTTACGAAGCAGGAGGCCATGAGAAAAGGTAGAGAATAGAACCAAATGCACCCTTGCATTTAAACATTATTCATCCACTCAAAATGTCATGTAAAAACTCCTTTATTATCCCTTTAAAGGTGTAATAAGGAGATTTGTGCTGCTCCATAGTGAAGAATGGCTCTAATATATCTGCAGGTTGTTGATCAGTACAAATGACTCAGCGATTACATGGATCTCTGCGAGATTTGTGGCTCTCTGAAGTCTCTCTAGGGCCCGTTCTCTGTGTTGGATAAAGCTACCCAAAGCCAGTGGGGTTTCAAGACACTCTAACAGCGCTGCTTTATTCTAATATTTGTCATGATAGGGAATTTGCGTTTGGTCTCTGCTCTAATTAGCTAAACTTCTGCCTATTTTATTTTATTTAATCAAACAACAGAAATCAGAGGCATGAGTAAGTCTCTGGTCTAAGGTAGAAGGCATGTGCAATTTAACTCATTAAGTGACTATGCAGACAGATTAAAGTTAAGAACTTTTGTGGTATTTTTGCTTTGGTAATTTAATATTTGGTAATTTAATATTAAGTCAGCAGTGTCCGAGAACACGGATAACTTAAGCCTGCATGCAGTCAACCAGGGATGCAGATGTGAACCTGCCCAATTCACCCAGTTTTGCACCTTCTGAGTTCTACCTCCTTCCCAAGATAAAGACTGAGCTCAGTGGCTGTGATGATGTTGTCATCACTGCTTTAGACCACTTTTTGAAGGTCAAAAACCCCAACTTTTACAAAGAAGGGATCCTTGTGCTTTGCAACCGATAGACTGAGTGTGTAAATGTAGAAAGGGACTTACCTTGCAAGGCAGCTTGATTTGCATGGTCACAAATCCATCTTGACAGGCTTCAAGCAATATAGTTTTGTCTGAACTGCAGTGATTCGGACCAGTCAGCATCCTATGAGGAACTACTGGCAGCCAAAAGTGTAGTTTAGTTGTGACATCAGCCAGAGTTTATTTAAAAAACAACCATGGTGACTCATAAAGGGTTATAGGAGCGGCTGCTATTGCGTCAGTCGTATCATAACTTGAGAGTATTTCTTTATTGAAAGAGGAACAAAGACTGAAGCCTTTTTACAATTGAAAATATGTTTACACTCCACTTTCAGTTGGCTTCAGCTGTTTGATTTACTAACTGGTTTTAGATATAGGTTGTTCAATATATATATATGCTGGTAACGCTCTCTGACAACACTAAATGATGCATTCATCTGATTGGTTGTCCTGTTCCGCACAGGCCCTGAACTTATCAATCTTCTCAGTGTTGTGTTTACAGCTTGTTCTGCTGCCGTCAAGAGTCCAAAATAAATTAATGTGTCTTTAATTTGTGTTTATACTGAGCAGGTTGATTAACAATACACGCTTAACGCCCTTTTTCAGTTGTGCTCAGAAATAATGAGATGAGACCAGACACTGACATTTATAGAACAGAGGAGGAGACAGTTAACAAGGAAACAGGATTATAAACAGCAGTCAGCAAATGTGACTAATAATTATTATATATAGTATTTATGATTTCATCACAAAGTAGAAAATACTATACTTAGCAAAATTTGACTTTTTTAATGTCAGTTGCAGCCTCTTTGGTGCAAAATTGCCAGGGTTTCCATATTAAAGGAGGCTTTAAAGTGCAAAGGACCTGTATCTGTAAATCAGTCTCACTCTAGTTTTCACTTACTGAATTAATATGTTAAACCATGCAGATTTAAGTAGGTCAAATACTCGACTCTGTCAGAAGTGGTCATGAGCATTTCCATTTCTAATATCTGCTTTTCTTCCTTTCAGCCACCATTGAACATGAAATGGAGCTGAGACGTAAGAATGACCTGACTCGCATTGAAGCAGAGGCCAAGGCCCGGGCTCAGGTGGAGCGGGAGAACGCAGACCTGATCAGGGAACAGATTCGCCTGAAAGCTGCTGAACACAGACAAACTGTCCTTGAATCTATAAAGTGAGGGCAAAATGACTTTCCCCTTTCCTTAATCCTCAGAGTAACTGGCATGTTATCTTCTAGTATCTCTCTCAGCTTTAAGGAGGTGTTAAACTTAAGTCCCAGAGGGCGACAGTGAGTGTGGCTGCCACAGTGGAGGCAGTCAGTGTGATAATTGTGTTTTGTTCCTGGCAGAACGGCAGGAGCTGTGTTCGGGGAGGGATTCAGGGCCTTCGTCTCCGACTGGGACAAACTCACGGCCACGGTAAATCCGTGTCAGACCTGTCACGCTTTGTCACACTTTCACCACATGGGGGACTGCAGAGGATTATGGGAAGAGTGGTCTTTGTATTTGATATGCCGTGCAGTATGTTTGAAGATTTGCGTTTGCCATTTTGCTTGCCTCAGGTTGCCGGGTTGACCCTGTTGGCAGCAGGAGTGTATTCTTCCAGGAACGCCACAGCAGTGGCCGGGCACTACATCGAGTCTCGTCTGGGAAAACCCTCACTGGTCAGAGAGACGTCCAGGCTCACTGTTGCAGAGGCCATCAAACACCCAATCAAGGTCAAACTGCATCCTGATTAACATGTTTTTACCATTTATTGTGTGGCCGGTGCCCTAAATGAAATAAATGTATTCTACATAGGGATTGCTTTGTTATATTTAAGCACGGGTGTTCATAAGTATCTGTGAAATGTCTGGACTCTGGTTGTAAATGAGGTTTTTGACATCAGCCTGAAACAGCTGGTGGTGCATCACATTTATTTTCTGACAAGAAATTGTTTAAGTGGATATTTCTATCCACGTGTCGACCAGCTGATCCTGCTAAATGGACTGAATTTGAAGGAATTTTAGAACACGACGTTGAAACAGCAAAAAACCTTGAAGATGCAGTCAGTTACACCAGTGAAGCCTGAATTTGTCTTTAGAAGAGCAGAAGCTCATTAATGATAAACTTAAACTGATGTACAGTAGGATTTTGTACATCATCATGTTATTTTGGACAATATGGCACAAGTGTCGTGTCACAGTTTTTTTTTGTTAGAAAGCTATGATTTAATCCTGATTTCTTTTCCAAACAAGTTTCAAAACAGTTTTGCAAGTTATTTATTTTCCTGTTAAAAAATACACCTCTGCAGGGTAAAAACATTGTATTATGTCATAATTACATGATATCACTGGATCAGTAACTCTTTCCAGCCTTCACTTTGCCTGTCGTATGATGTGCCTTTTTTAAATGCTTTTGCTGGAGTTTTTTGGTTTTGCTGTAACTGAGGCACTTAATGTTTTTTACATACTTTTTCTGGTGTTTTCCTTCGAGATGGTCAAAAAGGTTTCTCATGTTGCCTTCAATGCCACTAAATTGCCAAAGTAAAAATAGGGAGTGGAATAAATTCAAGGCACCACCTACTGTTTGCTTGTATTGGTTTATTTTGTTTTTTCTATGGAAAGGTGTGAAGCAGGTCAGTAAATAGTGATATAAGATTTGTCTGAGAAATTTACTTTAAATGCTTGAATATGCCGAAGAACATTTAAATTATTCATTATCTAATATTTTCGTACACACACACACACACCACACACACACACACACACACACACACACACACACACACACACACACACACACACACAAACCAAACCCCAAATGCTAATTATGATCTGCTATTTATGAGCACCCCTCTGTTTGTCTCATTTAATAGACAGCAAAGCGGTTGAGAAGCAGACCTCAGGATGCCTTGGAAGGCGTGGTGCTCAGCGTAAGTCTTTTACTTTTGATGACTTTTGTTGTCATAATAAAATCTTCTGAATACAAACTTCATGCACTCTTTGTATAACTTTGTGGAAAATGTCTGTTGCTGTCATTGTGCTTTGGGTCACACAGGCAGCTTTGGAGGAACGAGTCAGGGACATTGCAATCGCCACTCGTAACACCAGAAAGAACAAAGGCTTGTACAGAAACATCCTGATGTATGGACCCCCTGGAACTGGTAAAACACTCTTCGCCAAGGTATGAAAAAATCTCTCTTTCTGTTGGTAGATGATTGAAAGGGAGAGCACTGATTTAATTATACATATAAGTAGAAATGTAGTAATATAAATGCATGGTAGGTAAAAATAACCTTTGTAATGATTTACATACTGCAACACTATTTTTGAGTAACTTCATGAAAGATGGAGCTTAGCTTTTAAGCAGTTTATTTAATAAATATTGATTTCTATTTTTGCTCCTTCTTTGAACAAACCTTTTTCCATTACGTTTCAGAAATTGGCTCTCCACTCAGGGATGGACTATGCCATCATGACAGGTGGGGACGTGGCACCCATGGGGCGCGATGGAGTCACTGCCATGCACAAGGTGTTTGACTGGGCCAACACCAGCAAACGAGGGTAGGGCCCTTTCATTTGCTTTCCTAACACTTCACAAGTTAGTATTAAAATTTGTATTTGCTGTTAAGTGATGACTCTGAAAGTTCAGTGGTATTCACCATATGCTGTGTTTCATAAAGAGCTGCTGTTTTTCTGTTGGCTAATGACACTGAAAGCATTAAAGAGTGGCAGTTTTTCATCTCATCCCCTCTGATGTTCTCTAAATCTGTGCAGCCTCTTGCTGTTTGTAGATGAAGCAGATGCATTCCTGCGTAAGCGATCCACGGTGAGTTCAGCTGCAGTCCAAATGCAAGGTGATGGTGCCCTGTGTTTTAATCAATTATTCATGAGTCATGATTTTTGCATTGCAGGAGAAAATCAGTGAGGACCTGAGAGCAACCCTCAACGCATTCCTCTACCGCACCGGGGAGCAGAGCAACAAGTTGGTGTCTTATTATAATCCCTTGAATGGCTGGTTACGAAAAGGTCACTGCTATGACTGAAAAGGTCACTGGCCCAGTCTAAGTGGTCTCATTTTCCTCTCTGTAGGTTCATGCTGGTGCTTGCTAGTAACCAGCCAGAGCAGTTCGACTGGGCCATCAATGACCGCGTTGATGAGATTGTAAACTTTGCGTTACCTGGTCTGGAGGAGAGAGAAAGATTGGTGCGGCTGTATTTTGACAAATTTGTGCTGGGTCCTGCTACTACAGGAAGACAGTGAGTACACCTTCAAACTGCTACTGCTGCTGCTCTGTAGCAGTGGCGATTTACTACCGCAAAGGGAAGCACTGGTCCCTAGAGGTCGCCTTGCTAGCTCAAGTTGCATAATAGTGTGTATAATGTGTTTAGTTCAGAAACCAGAGTGGTGTCCAGGTCTTTACTTACTGCTTTTATGAAATGGTGCTGAAGTCTTCAGGAGATAGTTCAGAAGCCCTTGCAGAGTGTATTGGTCAGTTAAAACCTGTGCAGTGACAAGGAATCAATAACTGTTAATAATTCAAAGCTCGAGACTCACACGCTGTACAAACCTCTTGTGATTTAACTCAACAGGAGATTAAAGCTGGCTCAGTTTGACTATGGACAGAAGTGTTCAGACATTGCAACGCAAGCTGAAGGCATGTCTGGTCGCGAAATCTCCAAACTTGGTGTCGCCTGGCAGGTGAGTAGAAAAGCCTGTTGACACAAATGGATGAATCTGCTTTGGAGTAAATCTAAAGCTGATCTTCTATTACATTTGTTCTCCTTGAAGGCTGCTGCATACTCTTCTGAGGACGGAGTTTTGACTGAGGCAATGCTTGACTCAAGAGTTGATGATGCAGTCAAGCAGCATGCACAGAAAATGGACTGGCTGCTGACAGAAGCAGGTGTGGGAGTTGGCAAGGTCGGAGTGCTCCTCCCTAAGGAAATGACTGCAGGAACCACGCCTCAGGACGCTGCTTCACTTGGACAAACTGAAGATACAACCCCAAGTGTACAAGAGGTCCTTCCGATCCTGGAGGCTGTGAGCAATGCCGCCCAGGCAGAGGCAGCCAGTCTACCCTCAGAAGTGGAGGCAGAGGTTATTCTCAAAGAGGCAGCCACTTTGGTTAGAGAAAGTGATGGTGTTGCTGGAACACCTGAAGGTACGGTCGAAACCACTGTTGAGACAGCCACTGCTGTCCCTTTGGTGCAGGAAGTTGAGGCTGTCAAGGACCTGACTGAGGAGGTACTGGGCTCAGCTGTAGCTACAGACACTGTTGTTCCTGAGGTGAAGGATATCGTCACTGAGGTTAAAGAGGCAGAGGGTTCACCGGCTTCCACTGTTCAAGAAACCACTGCTGTAATTAAAGATGAACCAACTATTGATGTCGCTGTGCAAGAGGCTGAGACCACAGAGGTCAAGGAGGAAAAGGATGTTGCAGCACACTTGGAAACGACTGTCTCCGCTGTTGGTCAGCAGAAGGAATTAGACGCTTTTGACTCTAATGTAGTCAGACCTGCCCCAGAGACAGCTGTCCAGGAAACTGAGTCAGCAGCCATGTCTGTTGATGGTGCAGAAATTGAAGCAATTACGGCTGTCGAGGAAGCAGCAACTGATGCTGCAAAGGTTGCAGAAGACATTGCAAGCAATGTAGCTCAAGTGACTGGGTCCATTGCAAACATTGTAAAAGAGGCTGAAGCAATAGCAGCTGATGTGGCCAAGGTGGCTGATGCTGTAGCAACTGTAACTGAGGAGATAGAGGCAGTAGTTACCAAGGAGGGTGAAGCAATGGAGAGCATTGCTGTCAAGGATGCAAATGAGGTTGTACTGGAAACTGAGTCTCAAACATCAGAGCTTACTAAAGAGGCTGAAGTAGTAGTGACAGATGTGGTCAAGGAGTCTGAGAGTGTTGCCACAGAGGCTGTAAATGAGGTTGAACCTGTGATGACTGAGGCTACCAAGGAGGCTGAAGTCATCCCAACAGAGTTAGCTGCCGAAACTGAAGCCACACCTTCAGAGGTAATAACAGAGCCTCAGACGACTACCACTGAGTTCACCTTGGAGAATCAGACCCTGGATACAGAGGATGCAAAAGACCCTTTAACTACTGAGGTTGCTGCCAAGGAAGCCGAAGAAACTCCAGTAGAGGCTTCAAAAGAAGCAGAAGTTCTAACAACCAAGGAGGCTGACTCTGTTGCTACAGAAGATGTAAAACTACCTGAAACCCCTGAAGTTGCTGCCAAGGAACCTGAGGCCAAAACAACAAAGGCTGCAGAGGATGAAGGCACTGTAGCAACTGAAATCACAGATGAGACAAGCTCACCAGCCGCTCCAAGCATAGAAACCAAGGTGGACACAGAGACCAAACAGTCTGAGAAACCTGAGAGTCCAACCCCAGAGAAGTCAGCGGCAACTGAGAAAGCTGAACCCAGTGAAACTGAGAAACCTCTTTCAAACACACAGAGTAAAGATGACATCGACAAACCACCAGGAAAGTCTAGCCCAACGAAATGATGGCTTTGAACTTTAATGAAGTGTGGTTGTAAACTCTCCTTTGGTCTGAAATATTTACTTTGAATTCTGTCTGCTCTTCTTTCGATGTTTGTATCTCATTGTGAATGCTAAGTTCAAGGTAATACTTCCATTATGGTCTGTAGGTTTGCAGGAGTCTGAGTAAAAAGATGTTTGAATCACTGGAATTGTCTGATTATTGCATTCAGCTTTTTTCTTTTCTCTCTTGTGGTCAACGCTGCCATTTTTCAGTCTGTGTCTGTCTAACAGTCTGAAAATGTGCCTTCTAAGAGGGATGTTCTCTCATGTTTGCTGACCGACTCTGGCAAGAGTTCAATTATACATCTGCAAAATGTTCATTCAGAGCATTTCTTCCCTGGCGCTTCTTCACAAGAGAGCTGGTGCACTTGAAACTTGCCCTTGACAAATGTTAATCTTTCATAGAATGGCTGTGGGCTCTGCCAGATCCTTGTTTAAATGTAGTTTGGAGATACTTTATAGGTCTGACAGTTGGACTCAAGGTCCATGTGATCCAGCTGCCCTCCTCTATGACCAGAGTTTACATCAGGTGTTTGAGATTTGTTTTGTCTGCCTCTGTTAGCTGTTTATGGGTGTAACAAAAACATGAATCTTAAGAATTAAGGGGGCCCTTTTAACCTCATATGTGCAAAATAAAAAATGCACCAACATTAATGCAGTTTTTAGGGAATCTGCTAAATACCCACTTTTTAGCAAAACTAATTAGCAAAACCTCTGGTAATCAGTTAAAGCTGAAATAGTTCTTTTAATAACAAGCAGCCAAAAAGTCACTTGATCAATTTTAAATGGGATGAGTTTTTGCTTTTTCTCAGCTTAACATCGCTGTAATTTTAATATCTTTTGCTTTTGAGATGCTGGTCAACATTACAAACAGTTTTGAAGATTTCTTTTTTTAGTCTTTGGAAAATTTCTTTGCACATTTTATAAATAAAAACTTCAATCAGTAATCAGTGGTTTTAGTTGTAGTTAATATTTCTCCAATATCTGTCACTGAATACCTGTAGCAGGTAACACTCAGGACTTGTTTCAATTGGCTGAAAAGATATTTGTGTATTTACTAAAGATACCCAACCACACAGAAAATGTTATTTTAGATGCCCGGTCACTGACATGTTTTATATAGAGGTAGTGCATAACAGTGGAAGGCTTTTCTCAGTTGCATCCGGATGTTACTGGCATTGTTAGTCATTTCACAAGTGTCGTTAGTCAGTGCTTATGAAATTTCTGTTTGAATTGTAATGAACTGAGCTGGAGTTGTCAGCAGGACCTCTCTGTATGATCCGTCTGTTGTTGCCGCTCTGATTCAACCTCTCACTATGAGAATGTGCTCTGTTCTTCCCTCATATGATTGGAATGACACAATCAAACATCAGAGGTCACTGTTGTGCTTCAATGGCACTTTTAATAAAACAGACATTTCATCCTCACAACAGCAATGTCTGGACAGAGAGGACGAGGGGGCGGCCGGGTGAGGGTTCCCTCTGCTGATAGGCTGGTTGCTCCTGATAAGTGAGAGGGAATTGGATAAAGAAAATTGAACTGTGCTGTTGAGCGCAGTGTGGGGAAGATGGAGGTACGTATTAAACTGACTCATCTTGGCTGGCATTTATTTCTCCTCCTGTGTCTTCTAAAGAATGATAACATAGCAAAGAGAACCCCGACCTCAACCATACGCGCTCCCCTCTCCCTCACATATTTACAGGAAAAATTAATACATTCAGTTAATTCACTAAGTAACAAAGCTAGTTAATCTGTTTTTAGCAGAAATCACATGGTTTCACATCCAGTTTTCAAATAGACTCGTCTTTCTGTTTCATTCCTATAACCTTTACACACACAGTCCATCGTAAGGTCTTCTATTGATAAACGACTCACACAAAAATGCCCCCACGCACCCCCTTTTAAAGACTGTTAAATCCCACTTGCCCGTATTTATAACTATTTACAGAAGCAGCAATCTAACCATGACAAAAACCCACCCACCCAACAGTCTCATTCACCCCTCCCTGAACCAATAAAGTCCCTCTCCCACCCAATACAGAAAAAAAAAAATCCTGACACCCGTCTTGCCGCCCCGTTCCATACACTGCCCACATCTTACCCTGTTCTAAAAGAGCATGCCAAGTTTTAACAATGAACACAGAAAATGTCTCTATACAGAAAAAACACCCTTAAAAATGTTTTTTTTTTTTCTTCCTCCTCCCACAATGGTGGACATGGACATCAGACAAGATTTCAGTGGCAACAAATAATCGTCATCTTGCTCCTTTTTGGGATTTTTAAGTGCTGACCGGCCGGGTTTAGTCGTAAGAAAGTCCTGTCGAAGGGATTTAAGGGGACCATGTTATGAACAGTGGGAGGGCAGTTTTCCAGGGTCTCTGAGGCAACAGTTGGCCAAGGGGCAGTTTGGAAAGGGGGATGAGGTTTTAAGGAGAGGAAAGGAGAAGTGATTTTTTAGGGGAGGGGTCTATTTTTTTTTGTTGTTGTCATTTTGTTTTGTAGAGTCAGAGGTGGCGGGGACTAGGGTGGCCGTTGTGGTAGAGCTTTTGCTTAATGTGGACCATGTTGCCGCTGGAGTCTTCTAGCTGTCTGAGCTGGGCTCGGCGACGGAGGTCTCGAAGGTTGCAGAACTGGGGCAGCCATGACCAGGATGGGGTATCTGGAGGAAGAAGATGAGACGCAACAGGGCAGTTAGAGGAGGCAGGTGTTAGTGTGTGACTGACAGCTTAAATTTCATTTTCTTACATACAATTTGCCTGTTAGTGTCCACCTCTGGTGAATGTAATAACCCATAGATGGAACAACTGGCCCTCTATAGGAAGTTACCTCATTATTTCTTCTATTAAAAAGTTATGACTTAAAGGTGAAAAATACACCTCTACATGAAGACACCACACACAATGAAGGAATAATACCTGTAGTGAATTTATTTATTACACTATAAAGGAGAGCAGGGACCAGTAAAAACTGTCTGTAACCATATCACACAGAAAAAGCTTTATGAGACAATGAGTAAGAGCATATTCTGTGCAAGGATTTAGCATACTGGGTAGCCTCATCACTAAACAATGTGCACCGAAATGGGTCAGAGCACTTTTGAGCTTATTTTGGGCCTTCTGCTTTTGTTTGACATGTGACAGTAAATACAGACGGGAAACAGAGTGTAAGGGGGGGAGGACATGCATCCTAGTGAAAATCAAAGTTACATCGCACTCCTTGTGCATCAGACAACTGGAGCATGGCGACACCCAGAGTCTGAATATTTCAAACACACCAGGAGGAAAAAGAGGGAATTACCCCTGCATCAGTAATGCAACAGAGAGTACAGCAACACTGATGCAAGACTATTGGTATTTTGTCATAATCACAATATGTCACGGTGACACTGACAATATAAAGTCCCTCCCTGCTCTTCTACCTTCCCCTCACTCGGACATACATACATAAAAAGGGATAATAACTGTGTATTTGGTTTATTGTGAATCAACACTGTGTTGCATTTGTGGTTGCACAGACTTTCGCAGCAACAACTGAATGCAGGCTTTTGAAACTGACACAGCTAGACGACACTCATGAGATCAAGACACACAATGGTGTAAAATCCTTCTTAGCCTGGTTTTCAGGCTCTAAATCCAGTTAGAGGCAGACGAGACATTAAGAACCAGCAACACAGAGAACTGATCTCTGTACTGTGAACTGTCCTTTTCAACATTAAAGTCAATGAGTCTGCTTTGGATTTAGGGCTACTGATACTGGCTGGTCATTTTGCCTTTTTCATTCATTGTTGTGTTCAGTTTCAGTGGGGAGTTAAGGGTCTAAATTCTATTGACAGAAGTATTTTACTGAATTATGTTAGTACATGATCTAATATTCCTATTTTAAAGTCAACTCAAAAATAATTGAGCATAAAAATGCAGGTCATGTATCTTTAAATGGCATCTTCTATGCAACATTTAGTATTTTCACAGATGGGCCAGTTAAGACAAAAAATGACCCAGAATCCATTGCAGCAGGATTTTCATATCACTATGGGTGTGCAGCATAAAAGTGATTTATGAGCTCGACACAGCGCTCAGACTGGGAAAGCTGGTGTTTAATATGTCTTTTAGCCACCAGTTTCATCATAGCTGAAACAACGGTGATTCTTAGTGGAAGCCATGAGCTTTTTACAGTGAGGCCATAGTGACAGCGACGAGATAAAAGATTGGAACATTGAAACATTGGATGAGAATTGTAAATGGAATCAATCTCTTCAAGTGCACCGTGTTATTGCCCTTCGTTCTGAACATTTGTGTTGGGGCTGTGGCACATGTGACATGTGTCCTGGTGTTATTTCTCTGCACAGGTGGGATTAAAGCTGAACCAAGTGTGAGCGTCACAAGTATTTTTCTGTCTCTGACCAATTAGCAGGCGCCATGCAGCGCATGCAGAATGCACAGGCCGACCTTTGTTGGGATCGGCGACCGTCTGGAAACAAAGCTGGGTTTTATGAATGTGAGGTGCTGAACGTGAAGAGGGGGATGGCAGAGCAGACATTCGTGCTTGTCAGGTTATAAACTGGAGCCGGTGAGGCGGAGCGAGGTCCACGGAGACAGCAGGGAGAGAGAGAAAGAAAGGAGGGGAGAGCCCCAGACAACAAACCCAGTGGCAAATGGCCCTGCTAGAGGATGAGCGAGAGGAGGGGTGGTGGTGGTGGTGGTGGTGGTGGTGGTGGTGTTGGAGTTGGGGAGGAGGCGGTGAGGTGTTGGATGGAGGGGAGGTGAGGAGGGAGAGAGAGAAAGAGAGAGAGTGAGTTATTTATAGCATTGAATGGGTATGCTGCCCACAAGGACTGCTCTGAAGGGTATCCAAAGGAAAAGGGGCAATGAAGACAGGTTTCTCTCATTTGAGTAAAAGGATGGAGATGGGAGATGGAGTCGGGATGATATTGCAAGGCAGAAAATGCGAGACACAACTGTTATGCTCTTTTAGAGAAGAGCGAAAGGAGAGGGGGGTTAATGCTAAACGCAGACCGGGGTCATCATGTTCTCTATTTTTTGAGACATATTTTTTCTGTTGCTTTAGCAAAAGAGACTCTGGCATCAGACATTCACAGCACATCAACAATGAAAAAAAAAGTATTTGCAGCAGGAAGCATTGTAAAGGAAATGGCCACGAGTAGATTCAATAAGTGAAGAGGGAGGGGAGAGGGAGGAGCTAGAGATAGAATTAGGAGGGGGGAAAAAGCAATAGGAATCAATGTGCATCTCAATGCAGTGTGTGTGTGAGTGTGTGTGTGTTTCTCACTTGCCATTCCAGCTGCTCTCTCTCAGTCTATTTATAGCTCTGGAGGAGAGTGTGTGTAAGTGGGGGTGGGGATGTGACAGCATCTCCATCCTACACCCATAACACACACACACACACACACACACCCTTCCCCGCTCTGTCAGCCTCACCTTCACTCCTCATCTTGGGGAGGCTAAACGAGTCTGACCAAGCATCGTCGTCACAACCAATACACACAGAGAGGGGCATTCCCTCCCAGTGCAAAAGAAGAAACCTATTTCCCCGACTCTGTAGCTGCTGCTGATGAATATGGATGCTCCCTCTTCCCTGGATGTTTTTTATGATTATACACAGTTGTAGGCACTGGGGAAAAACAGTATTGTCTCACTGCTGCAATACCTTCCACACCTCAGAGCAAAGCAAAGCTTGTACAATTCAAAACCCTTGTTTATTGTTGGAACTCCTACTGCAAAACCTGGATAAAATAAAACACTACATGTTGTTTTTCATCCTAAAAAACTGATATTAGCTCCCGGTATTAGTATCAGTTTATTTTCAAACAACTTTAAGTATTAACCCTCATCCTTAAATTATTATTTGTTACTTTCCCATCCTGCCTGAAGAGCTTTTCAAGGCAGCCCAAGTATCCAGGTCACACATCACCTACTTTAGCATTATCCTAAAAACTGAGGAAAAAGCACCTCCACACTCCAGGCCTGCCCCAACTGAGTGTTGTAGAGCGCAGACAGATTATTCAGCCCGAGTTTCCCCCCACACCCTGTTTTTAAAAGCGTTGCTGCAATATTTAGTATTTCTAAATTCAGCTAATTTGTGCCAAATGACTGCAAAAAACTTCGTCAGTGTTTCCCCATGGAGTTAGCTCCTGGCTGGGTGGAAAAGCCTGCGAAACATCCATGACCGTGAGAAGTTAAAACACTGTAATCCAGAGATGCTAATGCTCAGCTCATCAGTGAGCATCTTGCAAGTGCACACAGATGAACCTAGTGTGCTGTCGCTGGTTGACGTCTCCTCAGCAGAGCGCCAGACTATGAAGGATTTCATGCTGCAATGTCACGATTTCACATGTGTGTCTAATAGCTTCTTAGCTTTGGCATCACTGAGAGCCTTTTATTTTCCTTTGCTCGTGTCTGCACAGCCATACCAGCCAAACGATGCTGGTGAACTGTACACCACATGTTCTGTCTCATTAAATCTGCCGCATTCCTTTTTTTTTTCCCTTTGTTAAAGTAACATGCAACCTCTGTTTGTCAGGAGGAGATGGTCAGAGGAATAATAAGATATTTTAGAGAACATTTATAGTGGACAGGACATTAAGGTGTCACTATCACAGACAAATGTAAAAATGAGGGATGGTAGCTTTTACTACAGCACAACAGTTAGTGGGAGTGAGTAATTACCTTATCTGTTTCTCAAGCCTGGTTTAAACAAGTCTTTGCACTTCTGTATGTGTATTTTTACATACACTTTATTGATTATCACACAGAAACAAAGCTTGTTCAAAAAAAAAAACATTTGGGCAGATTTTCTTATTCCACAACAAACTTTAAAGGTGCACTCTGCAACTTTTGCTACAAGCCTGTAAAGGAGAGAGAGTTCTCAATACAAGTAGTAGCAGTTTGCAAGAGCTAATGTATAGATGTACTTTAAATCAATATGTTTATATTTTTAATGTTATTAGAACAAAAAATATGTTTAGCCTTAAATTACTTTTGCAATATTCTACTGTGTTCCTTATTATTTTTTTTGTTTATGAATGCAAATTTTTAAGCCCTAACCAAATTTAATCTAAATTGTCTTTGGACTAAAGAAAAGAAAACATGCAAACACAGAACAATTTCACTCAACTCTGTACAGAGTGTTAAAAAACTGGAGTTCAGAGTGGGACCTTCTCGCAGTGATGTGACAGTGCCAACTACTGAGCCACTGTGCAGTCATACTGTTCTCAATGACTGGACATTTCTGGGACATACAGCTACTCTAGAGGCAAAAGTAATATCATTAGTCGAGTTAAAGGGCTGCAAACTCATTGTGCTGGCATGTGCCGACAGAGCCAGACTGACATCCTCCTGACTCTCTGAACACGAACACCTATGCACTACAAAATTTCATCAGCACATTGATGGTAGGATATATTAGTTCTACTCTTTTTCAGGCTTGCAATTAACTTTTGTCATTTGGACACAACTATGTGTGACAAGAAAAACAAGAAAAATACCATCTTAAATAATGTAGACATTAACACAATTAATTAGTAACACAATTTTTTTGGTGGCTTGTCTTGGCAGAATTCAAGTACAAAGTTCACTACACTGTCTCTGTTAGCACTTAAAACCTGTGAAAAAATTTGTTTAATTTTCTGATAGACATAACATTAACGTTGTACCTTCATTGAGTTGATGTTAGCGGGTTTTTCCAGCCTTGATAGTACATAACAAGTAGCACGGGCAAATGGAATGCAGCCATTAGTTTGTAGTTCCCGAAATCTGGCATTGTCATGTAAATTCTAGCACACCTCTGTCAACCTTCAACCTGAGAAGAGGTCTAATCAGCAAGTCTGGTTAAAAAAAAGTTGTTAGTGTGCAGGACCTTCAAACTTCAGCATTCAGTGCCAGAGGACAGATGAGAGCAGCCAATCCTTGTACTTTGCCCTCTGATCACACCCTGCCATGTTTTGGGTCTCTGTAGATGCTGTTATGTAGCTTCTGATCAATTATCTGAATTGTAATACTGAACAAATTTAAGATATAGGGCTTAAAGTCCTTTCAGTCTGCCTCTGTATAAGTGGATGAACCTGACTTAGACAACAACTTTATTGAATACTCAGGCAATGCATTTTTGATACCTGCTACTTTTTCTGTCAATAAAACACTTTATTTTACTATTTTCATTTTGGTATTCTTTCTCATGTGGCATTACTGTAAACTAATGGTATCATTAATTCGAAGCAAAACCACTATCTTTACTTTGTTAGCTATTTGTGCTAATTATCTAACCTTTACTAAGAAACAAGAAAAGTAGAAAACAGATTGGTTACATTCTGGTTTTTGCACCATATACTATATTACTTTACAAATTTAGTATTAGAAAGTAGTTTAGATTAATTTATGTGGATTACATACATAATGTTAAAATACCCTTTTCCACTGATTTTCTTAGTGAACAGGTGGTTAAACCAATCTCCAGTCTAAAAACAGGTGGATTTTATGTAATGTCCGTATTTTTTCATTAAAAAACTTTAGTTATACCATCACCGAGACACTGTTCTGATTCATTCTGTCTACAAGCAAAGTGGGAAAATGCCATTTTATACACGTCCCACATTTTACCATTTTTTCCTCCCTGCAGTGGCCTGATGCCCCAGATCTCCTCTTTTCTAGTCCTTTCCTCTTCCAGGAAATAAAAAAATAGTAAACTGTGTTGTTTAGTATTGTTTGATGTCATAAATGTGACACAGCAGCTTTTAGGTGCAGTGCCATTGTTTTTTTGTTTGTTTTTTTGTTTGTTTGTATGTTTGTTTAAATTTTGCACTGGTACTTTCACAGCAATTGTTCTCATCCAA
>JAPZDY010000002.1:5498871-5511437 GCA_029783645.1 Ctenochaetus hawaiiensis
ATGAAAGCTAGTGTCTGACATTCTGGTCAGGTGATTTTCATATTATCCAATCAAGTTTATTCTGTTTAACATTAGCTAATCTGATCAGCAGGAGGCAATTGGAGTAAGGTGGGACTTCAAAACTACACTCAGCACAAAAATGACAGCTACCGATATGACCCGCCATGGTTTGATGCATTACCAATGACAGACATATTAACAAAAACAAAAAAGAAGTAACATATTTAAAATCCTAACAGCCAACTTATAAAACTACAAGTACTTATAAAACTACTACCACTAAACTACTCAGTTGAGCACTGTGGGTAATATGGGCTGTGAAGCCACATGACATAGCTTGGCCTTCAAAATACATGGTCTGAAGGGGAGTTGCCCACTTTGACCAAAATATACTCTCCTACTTTGTTTCTATCCAGAGACGTTACAATGTGCTCCACTTAGGTTGCTAAATGTAGATGAATACATTTATTCAATTCCTTTTTTAATTAGACATCAGCATCATGTTTATATTGAGTATTATCGCTAAAATAGAACAGCCCCTCAGACTGTGGTGAGACCATATGTAATCAATGGGTGAGATGCAGTTGAGATGTGAGCCTGCATGGAGTGCGTGCATACTTGTGCTTCACTTGTGCTGATTCATAGGGCTTAGCTGGCAGACGTGCTGCTCCATGAGGAACATCTCTAAATGCACAGCAGGGCACAGACTCTAGAGATTATTTTTGTTGTGCGACATCCTAGGTCTGGTGCTAATTTAGTTAAAATTGACTTAATAAACAGCATAGAAAAAAAAAATCATCAATCACTTCTTTAATTGTCAATATATGAGCCAATCAGTGATTGGTCCAAGCCAACAACATTCCTTCTCTAGGAAGCAATATTTTGAAATGTAATATTTTAAAATTTTATTTCAAATATTTAATATTTTTGTTAAACAAAGTAAAATCATAGTAAATTGAACGTTTCTGGTGACTAAAAGTGTATTACCTCTCATCTTTTAGGTACCAGTTTCTAGAGGAGGCCTTCCAGAACCAGAAAGGCATCATCGAGAGCAGCGTGGCCAAATTACAGGAAAAGAAGAATTATGTCCATTATTCTGTCTCTCAGGTGCAAAGCAGGTGCGAGTTTTTCATCACCAGCTTCCTCTCCAGAGCTGCCTGTTACCATAGTTACTGTATGTTGACACATGCAGTCAGCATATGTTTCGGTAGCTATTCTCTCTAAATGAAGTGCTTTGCTCTTTTTTCTTTTTTACCAGGTTAAAAGAGCTAAATGAGACCCATAAGAAGGTGGAGCACGAGATTAAAATCGCAGTATTTACTCTCATTAATGAGATCAACAAGAAAGGCAAATCCTTGCTGCAGCAGTTAGAGGTAAGAGAGTACTAATGTCAGTCAGTCAGTCTGACCTCATTTGTTGCTGCAAAACCCCTGAAGATGATATGTACATTTATCGTAATTCTAACAATAATTGTTTGCATGATTGCAAACTCAGCCATGCATGTTATAATTGTCATAACTCTAACCCCAACTCACTGTCACTGAATTTGAGCATTTAAACTTCACCCCTGAAAAAATGAATTTCACTGAAATTACACAACATATGTGATTTGTTAAATGCTTGTGTGCAATTTCTGTGTTTGGTCTCCTCTCATACATATATATGATTAAACATCCCAAAAGCCATCTTCACATAAAGTCAATCCTCTTATTTATAATTGACATTCATGATATCCTGATGCATTTTGTGTACCAAGTGTTTCATCAAACATTAAAAAATACTCATAATTTTCATTCATTTTTTTTCTTCTCATTTCATCTGTTTAACTAAAGCTTTTGTACATATCTTCAGTCAGCTGTAACTTAGAATCCAGTTTTTTTAAGTAAATGCTGATGTGCTTGGCTATTTACCCATTCAGAGTGGTCTTATTTATTTAATTGTTTTTCTTTGCTGCATTCTTGTATGGAGCTCTGCAATAACCTTGGCTCCCCATGGGAATCATTAAATTTTAAATCTAATCAGATTTTATCCATCTCTACGCACATGCTAACATTTTTGTAATAGCTTGGATTTGGCTTGTTTAGAATTATTTAGTCTAACTCAGATGTCCAGGGTCTCTCAGTAGCAGTCCCTCAACCAGAATAATCTCACTTTTGTCTTTAGAGTGTGACCAAAGAACGGAGTATGAGGCTTGTTGCTCAGCACAAGGATACCACCCAGCTGGCTACACAGATCCATCATGTGCTCAAATTTTGTCACTGGGCCATCACTACTGGCAGCAGCACAGCACTACTCTACAGCAAGAGGCTGGTATGTTTCTCATGAGCCCCAGATGTTCAGCAGTTAGTGAGGCTAAAGCAAACTGCAAACTTACAAATGAAGCCAACAGACACTAATATGGAGCCCCTATAGGGACACTGATTTTTTTTTTTTATAATGAGTTTTATGTGCACGCACGAAACCTTTACACGGGCGTGTAAACCTTTAAGTGAGCGCTTAAAAGTTCTACGTGAGCAACTTTTACACGCCCACTTAAAGGTTTTTCACGTGCGCATAAAGGTTTCACGCGCGCACTTAAAACTCATTATAAAAAAATAAAAAATCCGTGTTCCTTTAGGGGCTCCGTACACTTAGACTGGTTTGGGATCATGATAAAGCCATGCAACTGGCTTTGGTTGGTTCTCCTGTTTTTGCTGTACATAGGAAGTATAACCATTTTAAGTGTTAAATTCTTGTTTTGAATAATGTTTGAATTGTGTCAACTTCCAACATGACTTGTGACCTCAGTTTTATGAGCAGGTTTCAAAAGCAACAAACTATCAGAACACTAATTTTTTCTTAGGAATATAGTAACCAGCCTTTTCTAGATACACTGGTAAACTTTTAGAGCGACATTGTGCAGATAAGATTTGTATATTTGTTTGTTTTGAGGGCTTTAGCAAAGGGAGGTTTCTGTGGTGTGGATTTGACTTTTTACCACAAGACCATCAACAAACTAGATAATTAAGATAGCATTATTGTTCAGTTATGGGGTAATGCTTCCAAAGGGCGTGTTGACAAATAGGCTGCTTGTTGCTCCAATAAAGCTAGGCTTATTCTTTGTGTCCATGTGCACATGTAGATCCTGTTCCAGCTTCGACAGCTCTTCAAGGCTAGACTGGAGCCAGCACCTCAGGCCAATGGAGTTGTGCGCTTCTTCTGTGATCCCACCTTCTGGGCCAAAAATGTGGTAAATCTTGGTAAGAGAGCCTATAACCTTATTATTGCTTAACAGTCAGTATGCGTCTACCTTAAATATGGACTTTCACTCTCATATTGATTTATTCTAATTGAGCATATGACTGAAAGGAGTCCTAAATAGCGCCTTAGTCCAGATTAAGTCTTGCCTTTCTACATTTTTCATCGTATATAGTGTGCAAATGAAGCAGTGAGCTACTTTTTAATGTGTCCTGCTTTATACTTAGAATAAAGTAATATTTTACACCTATCTACGGCCTTTGCACTTCAAATTATGTTGACATCATTGACATCATGTTGTCATCTCTTTTATTATTATTATTGTAGGTAATTTGGTAATCGAGAAGCCACCCCCTCCTGTGCAACCGCCCAATGTGATGGTGGGAGGACCACCCATATCCACAGGCCAAGGCCACCCTGGCAAACACTCAGGTCAGATCAACCTGGCCCAGCTCCGGCTGCAGCACATGCAGCAGGCTGCCTACGCACAGCAGAAGCAGCAGCAGCAGCAACAGCAGCAGCACCAGCAGCAGATCCAGCAACAGATGCGCATCGCCTCCCAAATGTCCCAGCAGCACCCCAGGCAGGCTGGTCCACCCATGGTTCAGCAGGTATGGAAACATCCACCAAACAGATATCACTGTGCTGCAGACTTAAAATCTGTGCTCTCATTGATCGAGACTGTCAATAATATTATTGTTGTTGTTTTCTCTTTCTCTGTCTCTTGCTTCTTCATCTTTTTCTTCTTCCCAAAGGTCTTTCATCAATTAATTAAGCTTTGTACGAAATTCTCTCCAGACCTCTATGAGCTATACAAAATGGAAATCTGTTTGTTCAAGATTAAGTTGATCATAAATGAAGCCACCTGAGAGGTTTTGGTGACAAACCTCTAATAGACTTAATCCAAGATGAGCATAAACAAAAATATCTAAGAAACTTCATGTTTATTCCTAATGCTTTTAAATAGATTCTTTCTTTTTAATTGACAATATCAGTGTTTTGCATTTTTAAGTCATTAGCTACAAATGATCAGCATGACTTAATTATTTTGGATGTTGGGAAAAGAATTCACAAAAACTGGATGAGCTATCTCAAACTATCTCAAGCAAGGTTCAAGTCTCTAAAAGTGATCCTTATTCTGCGCTTAAATAGTCGAAAATCCACTAAGTTGATAACCTCTTTTTCTCTTTTTTAATTACTTCATTATTTGTCATCGTAGTCTATAAGTTTTTTAATAAAGACTAAATTACTGTCAAAAGGGACAGGAACTAAAAGTTATTTATTAGGTCACTTAATTTGTCCAATTAAATTTAAAAGTCTTAAAAGATTTATTGTTATTGAACAGGGAAAAGCAAACAATCATTAGCATTTATAAATCTGTAAGAAGTGAACATTTGGTATTTCTCAAAGATAAATGGCTGAAAAGATGAATTGATGATTCAAATGTCTGCGGAATAAGTAAAAAAAAAATCTGTGTGTCTTGTTAACACTAATATGTTATGTTCTTGTAACTGATGACCCAGAAAAACATCCGCTCTTTGCATAAAGTGCCATGGCTGTTTATCCAGTGATCAGATTTTAACACAGATATGTGTGATTTTGACAGCCTCCAAGACTTATCAGTATGCAGCAGCTACCAAGAGGGCCTGGGGGTATTAATGGTGGGTCGGGCCCCCCTATATACCCCTCCTCTCATCATATGCGTCTCCCGGGTCCACCACAGGGCCGAATGCCTTCGGCTCAGCCTAGACTTAACGGGCAGCAGTACCCCCCCATGATGCAGCCTCAGCTACAAAGACAGGTCAGTTCAAACAGACTCTGGTTTTACTGTATATGGAAACAGATGTCACTTTAGTATTTGTTTTTATACTTTTTCTTTTTTGCACCTACTTGTTTCTAGAAATTTAGGAGCAGAAAGGCTTTATCACATACACACACAAATACATTTATTTATATGTTTTAGTTTGTGGCTACGATTTTGGTTCTTAGACTTTGTTGAAGAGGTTTTTTAACAGTGAAGTCATTACATAGTTTGTCCACCAGAGGGCACTGACATCTTTATTTTTCAACTGAAATATTTCCAAACTTAGTACAGTTGTGGTCACAATTACATAAAAATCCATGTCAAGAATGTTTGTTTTATGTTTAAGTAGACAAAAAAACCCCACAACCAAAGAACAACCGAAACAACTCTTTGTTGTAATCTAATATTTAATAAAAAATAATAATTATATTTTTTTTGGTAAAAAATTGGTGTCAATATCCATATGAAAAAAAATCAGTATCAGCCAATACCTTAAGGCAGAGTAAGAGGGAATGCTCATTCATGGTTAAATTTTGCGAAATCTTAACATGTATTTGTTTAAAAAAAATCTCTGGTGAAACCACTGTCCAGCTTACTTAACAAGGATTGAGTTTAAGGTTGCAGATAGAGGCTTCATTAGTTAAAATTTTAGTCTATTTCCTCACTTCCCAAATAACAGTTTATGCATGCTAAGATATAAGACATTTAAAAACACAAATCTAACGTTCATTATCATGTTTGAAAATGCATTTTTGCTGATTTATTTTAATCAAAAATACTGTCAAATAACAGGTTATTCAGAAGTATACCTCAACTGTGATTAAGTTAAAAATTGAATGTAGAGAGTAGCTTTGCATTTAGCAAACAGACACAGTTAACTCATAGATGGTGTTTATTTTGCAACTTAAAGGTCTTTACACACCTGGGTCACTTTTGTGCGATTAATTTGCATACCAATATGTTTTGTCAAACTCCTGTTTTATTATGGTTTTTTACATACACAGTGCAACATTTTGTCCTGAGAAAAAGTGGCAGTAATTTTCTTCCTCAGAGTGTAAGAAGAGTGAATATTGTAAAAATGTGATGATGTCTGGGTAGTATTCACAATTTGTTTCAACTGCTCCAAAAATGGCCAAGAAGCAGTTTTTATAAAGACTATACATAACCTGTGTGGCTGTGTGTTTAATATCCTTTTCTGTTGTTTTTTCTTGAGTCACCCTTAGCGTGTTGTGATGACACATCTGCTAGATCAGTAGTGATTTGTCACCTGCATGTAGTATCACCTCCTGAGCAATCAAAAATTGATCCCCATGTCCATGTTGCTTTCAGTCGGCCACTACAGGGGCAGAAACATGAGGCCAAAGCGAAGTGCAGTTCTTTTAATGGCCCCTTGAGGCTACATCCAAAAGTGACTCAATTCAAGTAGACCATATTGTAAAATGCTCAACAATGCAAGTGATAGTGAGCGACAGCCTGTAGTTGTCTTTGAGGGGTCACAAAATCATTCCTTGCTGTGTGTGTCTTACCTAGCTACGCCCCTCTTCTGAATACAGTCACCTGTGACTCAAAAAACAAAATGGTAATGGCCACAACGCTGAACTAATGCCGAACATTATGCTCCACAAACCAATGGATGACGCCCTAGAGGCTTAGTCCAGTATGTATTAAACTGCCAACAAATTTTGATGGGAAACTACAGCAACTCCTCGAAACAAGCCCTCAAACAAGGAGAATGTTGCTGTTAATCAAATGAAAATGCAAATAGCTGTTCTGAGCTACAATTTTAACAAAATTAAACTTTTAATGACAAAGTTCTGCTTTGCATTTGCATTCTAAAGTTTAAGCCGAGTTGGGTGGGTGGAGTTTTTTTTTTTCCTCAGTTGGATTTTCAAACATGAAATGAAAAGTGTGGTTTATATTCTAATTTTGCACACACAAATAGAAAATTAAATTTGGTTAAATTAATCTATTTAAATACCCAGGATGCAAACAGGCCAATTAAAATAGAGTTGTCAAATTAATAAAAAGTTGTTTAACACGATTTTCAAAGCAGGGTGCAAAGTCCTCATTCACCTCACACTGCCTTAGCAATGTTATCTATATATTTAACTGATTATTTGCTCAAGTCAAGGTACGTGTACAGTATGCAAATGTACATTTACTGCCTGCTTGTAACACTGGGTAAGAGAAACCTCCACTATACCTAGCCCCTTTTTCTTTGTGTCCAGATGTCTATAGAATCTGAGATGAGCCACCAAAGGTTTCGTTTCTTACTACAATCAGGGGTTTGGCACCTTTTTTCCTACTTTGTCTTTTATTTGTCTTGTGCAGCATGTGTTGTCACCCAAATGCATGATCACACAATCATTTTGTTTTAAGAACACAGAATATTTGATAAAACCTGGTGAAGGACATGCCTCACAATTTCTGTCCTCCCTCCTTTCTTTCATCACTTTTTCATTTCTCTGTCCTTCCTGTTGTTGTTCTTTCTTTCTTCCCTTTCTATGATCTTTTTTTTTCTTCTATTCCCCCTCTCTCTTTTTCTGTACAGCATTCCAACCCAGGACATGCAGGTCCTTTCCCAGTGGCATCCCTGCATAATGCCAACCCCACAAGTCCCACCAGTGCCAGTATGGCAGGCGCCCACGCTCACCGCAGCCCTGCCAGCCCCATCATAGGTCCCATTGAGCTCATCCCCTCCGTCACTAATCCTGAGAACCTGCCCTGCCTACCTGAGATCCCGCCCATACAGGTACACTTAATCTGACTATATGTTTGTTTTAAGATATGTAACACTTTATTTTATCCTGCCTACGTAAGATTTTTGCAAGTTTAATGAATTTTTAAACCTGAGATGTAATTAGAAATATTACATTAGAAACAATTCTATCCATTAAGAAACCCCATCAAATTGAAACCAAAGAATGGAAACCAGAATAAGCAAATATGTGAATTAACATGAATAAAATCTGCCACCGATGAAGGAAGGTAGGGAGAAGCACAACACAAAGCCTAATGTGGTCCAGGAATGGACAACTCTAATACAGGCTAGTATAAGTATATATAGTATATATATTATACTATACTACTGTGTATAGTAGAGTATATTTTATATATAAAGTATTTGTCTGTTGGCTGGTGCTATTGTCCCTGGGTTGGAGTCAAGTTTTTATTAAAAACATTATTTTATTCCCAAATTCTATCCAGCTGCTGAGATATTTGGTTCTCTGTTGATATTTTTCCTGCCACTATACTTTTGTCCCATTGCTAGCTGGAGGATGCAGGCTCTAGCAACCTTGGACACCTCCTATCTCGCTACATCACAGCCAGTACACAGCATCAACTAGGCTCAGTAGACATGAACCCCTCACCTGGACTGTCCACGCACTCCTCTGGATCTTCAGGTAAGCAGAGGGTTCACATTAAACAGAGCGTATGGAATTATGATAAGTAATATACTTAATTAACCACAAAAGTAGAAAAAAACGTAATTATTTAATGCATAAACCATCCCTTAATAGAATCTCCAGGAAATTATTACATCATAGTGTGTCACTATTATGTTGTGAAAGAAATCATTTGAAATGTCAGTGTTGCACAGCTCTTCATCATTTCCTGTATCTATTTCCAAGACCATACAAACATTCTGTGCGTAATAAGAAATGATCAGTGCTTCTTCATTGGCTGATTTCCTGTCGGATTTCCCTATCTGCAGTTTTGTCAAATGCACACACACCAGCACGACCTTCTAGCACCTCCAGCACAGGCAGCAGAGGCAGGTAAGACAATGTTCAGCTATTTAAGTGGCAAATTAACCTCTTTATCTTTCCAGAAAATCAACTTAAGACTTAACTGAAACCTTAATTTGTCACCAGTCTAGTAAATGTGGCTGCATGTGACAATGTAAACTGCTAATTGTACTAGCAATCAGTGGCAGCTTTTAAGTGTTTGATTGTTAAATTATGGGTCTTTGGAGTATTCATTAAATTCTGAACAACAGTGGTTACAGGTTGTATTTAGCCAACTGTTTGAACAGTGTTTTGTGTCTGTAAGCATAAACGCAGCAATGTTGGCAAAGCATGCATGGCAAGGATAGGCAAAGGGTGATAACCACTGAGAGACTGTTGTTTTGAATGCGATTCTACTCATTCAGTGAAGTACCGTAATTTACGGACAATAAGCCGCTACTTTTTTCTGACGCTTTGAACCTTCCGGCTTAAACTATGATGCGGCTAATTTACGGACAAATATAAAAGAATATAAACAAGAACGCGTTTGACGAAGTAATTCCGATACTGTTAAATTCCGACACTGAAGAAGACAGCTTTAGTGGTTTTAGTTGTTAAATTTAGTGGGTGTGGCTTATATACAGTTGCGGCTTATAGTCCGAAAAGTACAGTACTGTTTGAGCAAAGGTTACACCCTAACACTGGGACTGTACATGGACAAAAGAGATAAGGATTGTAAGGAGATATAAGTAGACAATATTGGCAAGCACTCTACAGCATGCTCTCATTTTTTTTCATACATTTTGCTTTTGTAATATCTCTTTTAATTAAGCCATCCCCGAATATATAATGCAGATTATGCAAACCCCGGACCAGTTGCTTTGTAACTGAAATTAGCAGGGAGAATTGTGTAAAAATATATGAGGATTGTTGATCAGAAAAGGTCTTTTGTCTTTGTTTGGTACCTGCGTGATTAAATATGTTAAATATAAGACTTAGCCAATGCAGAGGTAGATGGAAAACATATTATTGGGTGACATAACTAAAAAAGTTATTGTTCAGAGTGAGACAGTCTGGATCATACTTTTATTATGACTGACCAATAAAGATGAACCTTGCTTTAGCTGATGTTGCAGTTTAAACAAAACACTTGAAAACCAGCAGTTAGATAAATGACGGAAGGTGGATGTGTAGGTGAACACAAGAAACCACCATCTTTAAAAATGAGTAAATCTAGTTTTTCCTTGCCTCACATTTTTTAACTCTAATGTTTAGCACCAAGTAAATCAAATGAAGCAAACAGACACTCTATGTTTGTCCTGGGCTGAACATCAGGGCCTGGTTTTAAAAGCTGGTTCAAAAGTAATCTAGCAGGATTAATCCAATCAATAGGATTAAATCCTGAAATTGTTGTTGAAACAGTTGTTCAAAGAAAAATCAGGAATACTGATCGGACAAGATCAGGTAATCCAATCCAATTTTTTATCCTGATCAAACCTTGTTTAAACATTGGAGTAGGATAAAGGATTACTTTGTTCTAAAGTATCAGGATTACCCTGATCCCATCATTGGGCTGGATTCAGACTGGATTACAAGGAAAAAATGAAATAAAATTTATGAAATAAAAACAAGAAAGCTAGAACTGATAAAATGAAGTTTATCATTCTCTTAACTCTGTTTTACACATCACTATTTTTACAATTTGTATTAAGAAGTATATTTATGTAATAATATACTTTCATAGACTTATTTCATAAGTTAATTTATCATCATCATTATTGTATTTCATGAATGCAATTTATATATATTTAGAACTTAAGTTACTCATTAATTAAAATCTCAAAGAAATAAAATATACAGTAAACTGTGAGCTGAATGGTAAAGTCAAGACATCAATTTAAAAAAAGGTCATGAATTCAGAATGTTAAAGATGATGAGATAAAAGTGAAATAAGAACCTTAAATCTGTGCAAATGTTCTTGATGTTTGCTGCTCTGTTGGTCATTTTTTAGTTTCTTTCTCAGTTACAAGTTGGTTTTTAGATCAGTGTACAGAATGTTAAAAAAGAAATAAAAACACTCAATATTACCGCATGATCAATATTCTCCATGTTGTTCATCCCCAATATTTGAAAAATGTTTCAGTATTTCTAACTGAAATTATTGCATCTCTATCATGACTTAGTAAGTGAGGTAAACATGGTTGTGGTTAAAATAAAGATTTTATTGCTAATGAAATATTCCACAAAATAGCTGTTAATATCAAATATATTATTATTAATCAATGATCTTTTATTTGGTGTGAAATATGGCGCCCCCTGCACCCCATTTAAAGTACTATTAATCTGAATTTGGTAATCCCTAAAAGTTTATACGTGGATCAGACTGACCCTATCCTTTTTTTATTATTATTATTGAATAACTGGAACAAAAGTGATCTGATTACGTGTCCCAGGGAGGAAAAAAATGGATTCCCAAATCTGGATCATTTTTATTCTGGTTACACCTTTTGAGCAGGACTGAGATCACTGCGGTTCTGATCCCTGTGCAGTCTCAGTGAAAATGAGGAGTTGCAACTAGCAGTCAATTGGCTTGATGTTCTTATTGGGTTAAATCATTACTTTAATAATTTTTCCATCATCTGTGTGTTTTTCCATCTAATGTGTGTTTTAGCTGTAGCTCTGCGGGGAGGGCGGGGCCAGGAGGTGGAGCTACAGTGGAGCCAGTGAGGGTGAAGCAAGAGCCTGGAACAGAAGACAGCTACAACTGTCCAGCTTCTTCTCTCAAGACGGAGCGGGGCAAAGATGCCAGGAGTGCCTGCATGGTAAGTTTCTTGTGGAAAGAAAGTGCATGAGTCCAAGAAGACTGTTTTAAGTGAATAGTAAAGATTAAAACTGGTAACATTAGCTAATTTAGCCAGAACCAATAGAACTATTTCAGAAATAATAAAACAGTCGTTTCCTTGGATGTAATTAGATATGCCCCTCCTTTTAATAGGTAAGTAACAGACAATTGGAAAGATCACAAGGAAGATGGAAAATGGGAATGCAGTAAGGACAAAATGGGAAATAGATTGTAATTCTTACAGGGCTGATGAAATAAGAAAAGTGAGAAAATAAACTGCTAACTTTCACTACATATATGCAAGAAGTCAGATATGTATGACAGTTAGACATATTCTAACTAGCCTAATGTTTCTTTTGTGTTTTCATCCAGATGAGCAGTCCAGAGAACAGCCCCCTCCCTGTGCTGGGAGCTGTATCTACAGGCCAAGATGCTCTCAAGGCTTTAGGGGAGCACATCAAAACAGAGCCCCAGTCTGAGACCCCTTGTTCTGGACTAAATGGCTCCAGTACCACCATGGTCTCTCTTTCCACCACCACTACGACCTCCACTACCTCGTTGTCCTCCGAGAATAGCAGCAGCACGACTGGCGCTCCACTCACTAATGGAAATTTAGAAAAAGGGGCAGAGACTAAAGAGAGCGGGGCATCGGCTGCAACAGGCAATCCAGATGGGAAAGAAGAGGACCCCAATGAAGACTGGTGCGCTGTCTGTATCAACGGTGGTGACCTGCTGTGCTGTGACCGATGTCCCAAAGTGTTTCACATGAAATGCCATGTACCCACCATAAAAATCTTCCCCAAGTAAGTGAACAGTGGAAGTCTTTTGTGTGTGTGGGTGGGTGTGTGTGTGTTATTATGACAGTTCTCCTGCTGTTGTACCCTGCCATGGCACCGAAAGTTTAAACAAAATCAAACATAAAATTAAGACAATGTCCTCCATGTGATCTATTTTT
>JAPZDY010000002.1:5511696-5535150 GCA_029783645.1 Ctenochaetus hawaiiensis
CAATGTCCTCCATGTGATCTATTTTTCCTCTAAGGGGTGACTTTCTCTGCACATTTTGCCGGAGCCTGGCCAACCCTGAGATAGAGTACTGTGACGAAAGCCGAAAAAACGGTGGAGAGCAAGGCCTCAGTCCAGAGGACCAAAGGGTCAGTACAGCCACTAAACCACCAAAGACCTTTTCCATGATGAGTGTCAGGCAGCTAATTTTCTCTCCTCCTCTCCCTGCAGAGATGCGAACGGCTCCTGCTGAACATCTTCTGCCACGAGCTCAGCGTGGGCTTCAGGAAACCTGTTCCTAGTTCTGTAAGTAGCTCTACATGACAAACACACACACACAGGTTTAGGATTAAGCATTCAAAAGAATATTCCATTCAATAATAATTTTAAACCTTTAATCACATCCTTTAGAGACAAAATCATATTTCAAATGCTGCTGAAATGTTTTGCACTCTGTGTTGATCATGTCAATCACACATTATTCCAAAAATATGTCATTTATAACAATTTAGACACATTCTTAACTTAATTAATGCAGGCTTTTTTTTTCATTAAGCAACATTTGACTTGGAAGACAATACTGTTCAGTGCAAATTATATCAATATGTTATTTAAGTTTGTAAAGGAACAAAATCATATTAAATCTAACTGATTAGTTTTTCTGTTGCCAACTAGTAAGGTTAGCAAAGTTTATTCATTTACTAAACTGATCATACACATCCCCAGTTTGATATTTCTTCAATTTGTTTTCTTTACCACATGCTATCTTGTGTACTTCTTTTCTTCAATGAATAATTGATTAGTTTTATTAATTAGTCTTGGCAGGGTCATTATTCATGAATTTATACAATCCTTTGGGATGCTTGTGACAAATGAGCTGTACAAATTAAACTAATTTCATATGGACCCTGTGTTTGCAAAGCAGATACTTGACATCCATGATCGCATCTGATTAATGAGTTTTCAAGAGGGTTAAAAGCAGAGGCCAGCTGTATTTGCTCCATCTTCAACATGCTTGTGGCTAGTGGAAAGTACTTGTACTTTAGCTCTATGAAAATTTGGGGATCTTCAAGTTATCTGTTGTGTTTTGACCTATTATTTTAGCCATGCTTTATAGTCCAACATTGCAACTCAGGGGAGTGGCCCTGTAGCCTGGTGGTCTTTGGCACACAATGTGGCCACAGCATCCCAGGCTCATTCCCAGTTTGATGGCTGGAGACCTTTTTTACATGTCTTCTCCCTTACACTCTCTTCACAGGCCCTTTCTGTCCCTTTCTGTCTGTTATTTTTCCTTTTCTAAAAGTATTTGGATCCCAGAAACTTATCTGAGAAACTAAAATACTTGTGTCACTGTCCAAATGCTTACAGACCTAACTGTACTTTGTTGTATGCCAAAGTGCAGCTCATATTGATCCGACTTGTCATCAGCTGTTTTGAAAAACAAATTCCCTGCTAGAGCCAATATTTATACATCAGTGACACCATTGACACTGCATTATGTCAAGAAATCCCTAAAAGCATTAAAAAAATCATACTATATCCCCACCCTGACCACAAATCCACTGCCTTTGGTGTCTGCTGTTTCTGCTAAACTGCAAACCACACTGATGTTGTCTGTCCCACCTTTTTTAACTAGGTGCCAAACTATTACAAGATTATCAGGCAGCCCATGGACCTGAAGAAGGTGAAGAAGAAGCTGCAGTTACGGAGCTCCCAGTACTACCAGTCCACCCAAGAGTTTGTTTCTGATATGCGCCTGATCTTCAAAAACTGTGCAAAGTACAATGAGGTGAGCTGCATGCTTCTTTAGCCTGCTTTGGGGAATGGCACCTGCATGTGTGTGTGCATGCAGATGAGGGTTAGACTGATATATGTGAAAGTTTAAATTGCCACCAGCTAATCAAAAATCTTAGATTCACTCATTTGACTATTTACATGCTAGGTTACCATGTTAGTTATTTGCAAAAATGCCAGAGAACGAAGAAATAAGTAGGGAATATGTGTTTGCTTGTCACTGGTAGGTATCATATTTCACTTCAATGAGTCTAGAGTCAACAAACCAATATACTGGTCTAACCTTCTGTACAGACAGAGACTGATGTTAGAGAGAAAAGTATGAAGTAGTGCTTACAGCCTGCAGCATGTGTACAGTTTTGCCCACCTACTAACACTGGCCGCTGAAACATGAGTGTAAAAGCGTTACTGTGCTCCCATTGCACTGGCTGAAGGAACACTGTCTGAACCCTCTTAACACTGTCTGCATCACCAGTTTGGATGTAAATGGGTGGATGTTCTGTGGTCTCTTAATTATTTTTGTATTTTACCTCATCTTCAAGCATATTCTTGTTCAGAGGAATGATGTATTTCAATGTGTGCTGGATGTAAGACTTTGTGATATTGACCAAAAAAAAAAAGTCCTTTCAGTATTTTCAGGCACAATCGCAGCATGATATACATCTCTGTATTTTCCACAATGTGGACCAAATGTTAAGTTGTAAATCACAGTCACTTTTGTGATGTTACTAATAGAGCTCAGCAATATGGCCAGAATAAAATTTTAAAATATTTTTGACCAAATAACTCTAAAACAATACTGTGACAATTAATAATAGTAACTAATAAAAGCAAATAATAATAATTAGCATCGTGGATGTAATGACTAAGTGAGTAAAGGCAAATACTAAAGCAGCTAGAACACTTTGGTCAGTTAAGACAATTACATCACTTTCAATGATGATGTAATAATGTATAAAAACAAAGGCAATAGCTAGTCTCATGTCTCGATAAAGGTGTATAGTGCTGGATGTATTTATATAAATTGAATCCTTACTTGTGATTGCTGGTGTGACATCATGTGCCTTTTGTGTGTAATAGGACACAGCGTCGTAGGTCCACTGTAAAGTTTACTGCATGCCATAGTGTATTACAATGTTCAGCCACATGAGGGAGCTTCTGTCTTGTAAGGAACTGAATATTTGGACCAAGACTACCATGAGACATCACGTCATTTCACTAATGTTGACTTTAAAGGCTCTGAGCCTTGTAGGACAACCTAACAATGCATACAGTTAAGTCATGCATTGTAAATTAACAGCAGGCAAGGATCTTGCTTAAGAAGGATGCTGGTCATGCTCGAGACAGTTTTTGTCATTTCACTTCCTAGTATATGACAAAATATGGAGCAGGAGGATATCATCACTGTAATGTAGTTAGATTACCCAAGTCCTTTCCCTTCAAGTTATTAGGGCATTATTATTGAGAGCACAATTACAAGACTGGTAACAAAGGGTACTGCCCATGGCAATGTACATAATATACATGTACCTCATACATAAACAAGCACAAAACCCCCACCTCACGCAGACAAGCACTGTGATCTTACCCACATGCAACTCAAAGCTATATTGCAGGGATCCTACTGTGGTCATTTCATTCATCATAGTTTGTGTAACATACAGGCCCATGTCACACTGCACAGCCCTGAACAGACTGATTAACAGAGTGATTGAAATAGAGTACTGGGGCTGTGTCTACCTCAGTGTTTCGCTCAGTGGTAGCGAGTGTGGCCAGATTTGCAAGCAGAGGAAGAGCAGGGTGACACGGAGTGGGAGAGAGGAGCTGTGCCAGCAAAGCCAAACTCACTATACAACAGAAAGTCAATACATTGCTCAGCCAAACTGTTAACCACTCATACAGACAAAACAAAATAAATAAACTTGAAGAAAATATTTTTAATGGCTATCAAAAGTTACAAAGGAGAGCTTTTGAGAGCAGTTAAAAGCACTAATAAATTGAGTGCTAATACCGTGTTCCCTGAGAATAATTTTTAAAGGACACACTGTTTTCAGTCAGATAGTTATGTAATCCAAGACTGATTGATTCTTGCAATTATTTTAAATGCAAAAGCACTGTTCTTCATAAATACTTTCAACATAAAGAACCTTAAAAAATTCATTTATTTAGCCAGAAGTGGTAAAGAAACATCAAAGATTGCGTTGTAAGAACTGACTTTTGCTAAAGCAGGAAATAAGTCTGAGAAAAAATGACCTAATCATAGTTGTGACCCGATTGTTTATGGACCAGAGATCAGCTAGACTGAGTGCAGACTTGACTTGGTGTTAATTTCTGCAGAAACGACCTGCGCACTTTGTAGGGTTGAGCACAGTAGGCCATAAACAGATTTCTGATCTGTTATTATCTAACCTGCCTGTGCTGTGAACTCTTTTCTTCCCCCCTGCTGCTTCACTATGTTGTAATGTTATTGCCCCTTTTAGATGTCTCGAATAATCCAGGTTTATGATGAAGAGAAACAGATTAATACGCAGGTAAGCCCTTTCAAATAGAGCACAGATGTCCTGTCTCCTCCCACTGAGGCTCCAAGAATTGTGTTTCCTCATCTCCTTAGAGAAGTCATCAGAGGACTTGGCCAAGTCATAGAGTTTCAAACTTTAGCAGCTTTACATAAGAAGGCTAAACTTAATACATTTCTTTCCCTTTTAACTTGATTAAAGTTAGTAAGAATCAGGGGTGTCTGGAGGTAAAGAAAAGGTATAGAAATGGCTATTTGTGTCCATTTATATATGTGCATTTGTTACTCAGTTAAATTTGCTTCAGTGATCATGAAACAAGCCTGTTACCCAAACACAGAGACCTCTTCAGTGTTGGATAAAGGAGTGCTTTGTCAGACCATCACTGTAACTTTAACCTGAAGATCCAACAATCATACCCATGTCACACTTTAATCGACCTGCTGTGTGGATGACTTAACACAAGGCTAAAAATGGAGCATTATGCTGCCAACTGAGGTTGAACGTTTCAAGCCTGTTTCACCTGACTATGATACTGCAATCTTTCTTTTCTTGTAAGTGAACTCTTGGGATTAAGGCTCATTTCTTGTAGATATTTCAGTCGATCTGGGGATGTTGGATAGGTAGTGAGCTTTGTTTTAATCGTCTTGGTTATTTGTTTATTTTGGTCAAAATGTCATGAAAGTTTTTTGATATCCATTTAAAATGCCATACTGGTTTATCTGTTGACTCTTCAGTTGTAGTAAAAGCAAAAAAACTCATTGAGCTTATTGACATTATAACACTGAAGTCTGAATTGTAGAAGTGCTTCATGGAGCCACAGTGGGATGGGGTTGCAGGATATCTCTGCAGCAAGGTTGAGCCAGGGCCGTCCTGCTACCAGGAGTGTTAACCAGATCTAATTTGTCTCCTCATTCTCCTCTTCCTCCTCCCTGCTTCAATCCATCCATCCCTGTTGCTTAATGGTACTCTCACACCTGCTTCCTTCATATCACTCTTCACCCTCTTCCTCTCCCACCCTGTCCTCCTCCTCTGACAGGCGGGATCGGAGATGGCAATATCCGGCAAGGCAGTGAGCCTTTTCTTTGAAGAAAAGCTGCAGGAGATCTTCCCAGGGCAGAACTTCCCTGAGACCCCTGAACAAGAGGAGACGTCAGACGCGAAGGGAAAAGAGGAGGATGACACAGATGACTCTGATGAGGACTTTGTACAGCCCAAACGCAAACGGTTAAAAACAGAAGAAAAAGTGGTCCACATCAAATGAGAACCAGCCTCAAAAGAAATCAAGAGAAGTGAAAAACTGTCTTCCTCACCTCCCACACTTCTTTGTTTGAGGCAGCAATCAAGAGGACGAGATCTGCTGTACAAACCGCTTGGTTTTTCTCATCCTTGCCTTTGAAAGAATCACTGTCAACTCCGTTAGATATCTGCCTTCATCAGAACTCTCGAAGACAGATACATAGATGAGCCGCATCCTCTCCTTATTTCATGGACACAACATGAACTTGCTTGTACAGAGTTTGAAGTAGGACTTGTTTTGCAGTAGTTAGTCATTTCTTTTCTATCATCTATTTTCATTTGTAGATCTGTTGTGACAGTTACTTTATAAATCATTTAAATGCCCTATTACCAATTCTCAATGTATTATATCTATACTTTGACATGAAACCTACCAAGTATTTGTATGACTTTGTGGAAACGTTATGTAAATAAGAGAATCTAGCCCACTGAAGGTGTTCCTACAGTATAGATGTTTGGGTGCGTCATCAATAAAAACTTGTTCTTGAAATATATCAAAGAAAATGTTTGGTGTGGAGTAGGTTGGAATTGCCAGACATCTCTTTGCAAAGCTCAAAAGTCTCATTTCCTTTCGTTATCTGTCCATGTACATGACTTTGGTTTTATTTTTCTAGGTTTCAAGATGCTTTTCTGAAACACTTCTACCTCCACTGCACTACAGAGAGGTGCATTGGATTTCAGTTTTGGTGCTTATAAATATAACAACTACATCTTTTACAGAAATAGTTTAACTTTAGAAAATCCACAAACCAGATGTTAAAAGCATGGGAGAAAATGAACAGGTGATATCACTAACATTAGACAATGTAAATGTCTGTAGCACATTTCTGTACAAATGCAATGAAAGTAATCTAAATAATGCATTAAAACAAAAGAAAAAGAGCAGTATATACTGACATGCAAATTAAAAAAATGGACATTAAATTTAAATTTTCGAGTACATACATCAAAAATGTGCAACAGTGTTAGTGATGAATGTTTAGGCAAAGACAGTTTTTGATCTTGACTTTAAGGAGGTTAAAGTTGATGCATGTCTAAGGTATTCTGAAAGTGTAAAGGCCAGTTGGATTAAGTGCTTTAACCACATGGGGAATGAAATTGTTTGCGGAAAGTACTGTGGCAGAATCTTTAGGGCTGTTAGAAGTTTGAATAACACTTAATCCTGATCAGTTTTTAATTATATTTTTGAACAACTATCATCGTGGGTCTTATAAACAGCAAGGAGCCATTGTGCAAAGAAATGGGAAGGTGGCGTGTGTTATTGTCAATGGAAAGATGAAAAAAATCCAATTCTTAAATCAAAATATGTTTGAGTGCATGGAAACTTCTACATTACCGACGTCAGTGTTTTTTATGTTCTTGCAAGCCCTTTGAGCGATTTAATTACATCTCCACACTCATGAATCAGTTCAGAAGAAGCACGTGACCTAAAAAAAGCTGAAGAAAAAAATGCACGCGCTGACATCAGCGATGTCAGAGATGCTGAATTGTCAGTTTGATAGAAAGTCAGCTGACACATTTTGCGTCACTTCAGAAACAAGAAAAAGCTTCTGAGGCGACTTTCCCCCCTTTTCATTCAAAGACTGACAGCGGATTAAACCCTCTCTCCGGGTAAGATATTTGTTTAACCATATTAATGTTAGAAAAGTTCATTTTCTCATCGGGTGTCCTAACAAAGTAAAACTGACATTATCAACTTTTTATCTTCGGGTTAAGATAAGCAGGGGAAGTCGCTCTGATGAAAAGGAACCTCTGTTACATTGTGATAAGGTTAATGAGATGTCTCATCATCTCTGCAAATAACAAAGAGTAACTGTCACTTCGACAGACAGCCTAACATCCTCTTTGAAGATTACTGACTGATAATATTTGCATACAAGCCCGTTTCCGTGGGATTCGCCTCTATGCCCTAGTTATTATAGGCGCATGGTTGTTAACTGCTTCAAACTAAAATTCAAAGCTTGTTTAAAAAACGCAGGAGGCCTAGTGACGTTTAAGGACTAATGACTGGAAAGCCTTGTGGAGCGAGTCATTCCCGTTTGGCAAGGCTTGTAGATATGTGATGTGAGTATGTGAAATGCGGGTGCACTTCTGCATCAGATTGACACAGCTGAGCTGTCCCAGTTCTAAAATTACGATGACAGCTAACAAATAACTTGTCCCACATCTTTAGTAAATGTTGTAGAATTGAACTGTGGCGACCAGAGATTGTTACACACTATTGCTGATCCTGAGCAAAACCTCATGGGCCAAGAAATTATCATTCCATCGACAATTTACACGCATTTTATTTAAAAAAATAAATTATCTAACGATCATAATGTGCAGCAACTGATACATCGAAATGACAGGATGCAGATTGAGTGAAATTTTATATTTTTATCAGGTATTATACAGTCTATGAGTATGCCCCAATGCTCCCTTTCAGTGCGTTAAATTTCACGGTGTGTTTAAATGTACTGTAGACTTTCGAAAGGATGTCTATCATAGACTGTCAACCCAAATCAAGCGATTTAATTTTATTAAATTGGCAAAATGTATATATCTGATGCCCGATCAAAGTTAAATTTTTATTTTGAAACTCCAATTGGTTTGTTTTGGAGCTCTTGAGCGGCTAGTCACGTGCGAATTTTCTGCTGTGACGCTTCGGCCCAACGACCAATCAGCTCAGCGACACATAACTAGCTTGTTTATTACCTACTTCCGTATTTTTTTTCAGCTTTGTCTAGAAAGGTTTCCTCTGCCGAGTACCTTTCCCACAAGTCTTCTTTCACACAGGCAAGAGAAATTACGCTTTTTTTGTTTCCAGTGCTGCGTTTTGTATATGTTTTTTAATTAAGCGCCATAGACGAAATCCAGCTGTTAACGTTACGCCAGATATTCAGTCGTTGTCGTTGCTCGCTAGCTGGCTATGCGGCCAAAACTAATTTAATTTCTCTTACTAGTTTCTGCTAAACGAATTTGTGTGAAAAGGTGTGTTGCCTAAGGTTGCCTAATGAATAATATAGCTAAACTTGTATTTAAATGTGTCGGTCTCATCGGTGAAAAACAGGCTGCTTTGATAGTGTTTGTTCAACAACCTTTGACCCCCGTTACGACCGTGTTTAAAGATGAAACTGGGGGAACTCTACACCAGTGCCATATGGTTGCGATGTTTTTGTCTCTTGCATCTTAATATTGTCTTTTTAACGAGACAGAAAGAGAAAGGGCTGTAAATTTGAGCATTGCTTGTAAGCTTGCCACGTAGGATTAGCATGTTATGTTATATTTACATAAGTTTTTTTTCCTCCAGCAAAATATGTGGAAGGACGGAGTTCTCACACGAGGTGCCATTGGATTGACCAATGATGGCAACTTTACCTCCTTGTGCCCTAATGGGTCCAAATGGGTTTGGGAAGGTCTTGGTGAATGTGCCCAAGATGGGAGGGATATGGCCAGCATCTACCTAGGCCTCCTGTCAATCCTCTGCTTCATGGTGTCTTCACTTCCGTAAGTGTCTGTGTTGGTGTCTCTTGGAGGAATGTGCTCTTAATTTCACCAGCATGTACAATTTTGCCTGTCTTTTTCTAATTGCAGACAGTACTACAGCTCATGCAAAACAGGAAATATGGACAGGGCCATCTCTATCTGGTTCCTGCTGCTGTGGCTGGGAGGTGACACCTGCAATCTTGTAGGCTCCTTCTTGGCAGACCAGCTTCCACTTCAGGTGACTTAAAGTGATATATTGATTGTCTTAGTGTGAGGGTGTTTTGTAGACAGAGTAGGGAAGGTAGGCAACCACAAGAAAGCTAAATCATTGTTATTGTACATATTCTGGTTTATTAAATGTCAAAGCAATGACAAATTCTCATCAGAACAAAAAACAGAAATCACTTTTTCATTCAAAATAAAAGCATGAATTTTATAGAATAACTTAAAGAAAACAAGTTCCTTTACCATCATTTTTTTATGTCTTGATTAATGACTTTATTTAGTAGATAAAATATAGTAAATATCTGTTAGAGGAATTTTTATACAGTGACTTTGCTTGAGTAAGAAAGTTAATGTTTTCTACTTGTGTCTTTCTCCCTGTCATTCAGACATATACAGCTGTTTATTACGTCCTAGCTGACTTGTTGATGCTGGGCATGTACTTTTACTACAAGATAAGGAACAAAATGGTTGAAAGTGAGTGTTTTTTTCTTGTTGATGGTTTTGGTTTTGTTTTACTACTCAATTTTCCAAATGCCTAAGCTCTTCTTTTGTGCTGTGTGAATTTCAGTGCCTCATTTGAATTGAAGTTTCTCATTTGGTGTCCTACACTTAGGCCTTTGTCAACAAATTGAATAGAACTGAATAACCCAAGACACGTTCTTCCGACTGAAAACTGTAGTCATAATCTTAAATGATTCCTCAGAAATAGACACTACTTATTTCTAAGATGATTTCTGTCCGACATAGCTTCTATGAACAAGCTTCTTATGTCCCAATGACCCAATACTGGTTCAGTCAGAGGAAGAGGGTAATCTCTGTACCCTGTAATGATGTCATCACATGCCTCATGTTATTGTGGCGTTTTTTTCCCCTGAACTTTGACACGGCGTCCCCTGTCTGGAGGAATGTGCTAAAATGTCTTTCTCAGTATTGTTGTTAAGCTAAGATGTTGTCTCTTCTCAAGGCAGGAGGGTTTTGCATTTGGTGGGTGTAGCCTGTGTCCTGGGCTTCACTACGAGCTTCACCCATCTCCCTGGGTTAGGCACCCAAAATGAAGTAATGTCTGCTGGGTACAGAAGTCGCGCCCTGCTCTCAACTTCTGTTGATAGCCCTATCAGGGTGAGTCCAGTACATTTTTTAAATAGTGGCCTGAAGGCAGGCAACTAGTGATGTCTGTTTTTATTTTTTCCTGCCGTAACATTGAATCTGCCTTTTTGTCGCTTCAGGCTTTTACCCCTAAAGAGATTATTGGTTTCTCTATTGGCTCAGTGTCCTCTGTGCTGTATCTGTGTTCCAGACTTCCTCAGATGTACACAAATGTGAGTATGACAAAGTGGGTCCTGCTACAAATGTTTAGTTTCTTAGCTAGTTATTGGACAGGAGCGTCACTGTATGCTGAGTCATTAACAACTATACACACATCCAAAACCGCTAGGTGCAGGTGCCAGGCTGAAAGTAGAGCAATGTAAGTCAAAGAAAAAGAACAGTAACGCACTTCAGGGCTGCTTTTTATGTTTTTAATGCCATTAAAGGCAGATATTAAAAACATGAAAGCATGCAGTGTGCAAACTGTTCTTTTTCTTTGACTTACATCACTGTGTAGCACAAACTGTAAATTCAGAGTTGTTTCATTTTTACTTTTTATTGTACATCCTCTTATTACACTGATGTTAGTTCCACAATATGAACATCAGATTGTCATCTAAATGGAAGACAGTCCTGTCAGGTCAGGTATCCACACAGTGATTAATATGCAAAATGTGCAACAGATAAAATCCAAACATGTTTAAAATGTTATTTATAGCTTATTTAAATCAGATAGGAAGGTGCAGCAATTGAAATGATAAAAGTAATAATGGAAGAAAAAAAGCTTTTGAAGGCGTTCAAGTCAAGTTGTGCTTGCTTAAATCTGCACAAAATGAAAGTTGTATGTCCAAGTGAAAGAGGCAAAATTCAGTGTAGCTTAAAACTAAACAGGTGAAAGTGAACATGACGCACCAGCAGCGTGGATGATTGCCCCTGCATGTATCACTATGGCAGAAAATGTGAAGTGGCTGTATAAAACATCTCATATTTCATTAAAAAAGTTTTTTTGTATAAATCTCTTTACCTTCTGTTCTCTCATTTTATCCTTCAGTTCAAGAGGAAGTCAACAGAGGGAGTTTCTTACTTCCTGTTTGCTCTGGTCATTCTGGGGAACACCACATATGGCCTGAGTGTCTTACTGAAAAACCCAGATGATGGCCAGAGCGAAAGGAGCTACATGGTCCATCACTTGCCTTGGCTCATTGGCAGCCTCGGCACACTCACGTTAGACCTCATTGTATCCTTCAAAGGAAAGAAAAAATGGCCACTGTTGCCGGGCCTCTGGGCCCTCCATGATCCCACATACATGCTACATTTTAAGCAGTGCTGAGCTCATACAGAGGACTCTTCATTAAGTGGGTTTAGGTCTCATGACTGCGTGTGTGGGAACATGATATGTAGTATCAAAGGTCCAAACACTCACAGGGAAGCTGGGTTGTGGCCAGCAAAGACATAACAGTGTAGAGGCTGCACTAGCGCCCCCTGGAGGCCATTTGTCTCTTTGCACTCCACCAAGTGGTCATTGCAACAAATGAAATAATGTGTTAGTTAGTGAGCTTTAAAGGGGTTTTGTTACCTTTAGATGGAGCCAGGTTAGCTGCACCCCCGTTTCCAGTCTTCATGCTAAGCTAAGATAACATCTCCTGGCTGTAGCTTCATATCTAATGGACAGATCTGTGAGTTATAGTGACAAGAAAGATTATTTCCCCAATCTTTTTTTAAAGTTACAGTGCTCACTGAGTTTAAACACTAGCCTCATAAATGTAGAAATATTCAGATACCAAAAAGTACTGCTGTGCTAGAATACCACTACTAGAACTCAGGGTGTCTGTGTTTATATTTTGGCCATTTAATTAAAAGTTACCTCTTTTAAGAACATGTTGACATGTAAGCAGAGTTCATACTGAAATGACAGAAGAGTTAAAATTAGATTTTCTTACCGGACCCCATCAACAGCACAGGGATAAAATTAATCAGTAATGTAGGACACACCATTGTTAATACTGTACTTAGTGCCGTTAATTCAATTAAACTAAATAAAAACAGAAAAACTCAGTTGCATACAGTGAACCCCTGGAGGAGTCCTGGAAATCTGGGGTTGCAGCAGTTCAAAAGATTCACTGTTTGCTATTCACTAAAATGCATTTTATTTGAACTATAAATGAGGGTGTCAACAAGTCATTCATGGCTTTATAAGTATTAAATAAGACAAGTAACTTCTGTTTTTTTGTAGCTGTGTCTGTCACCGAAGTCCTTCTGAAAGTAACATACATAACTGGCATAATCTTTCCAGGATTCTATAGATTTCTTTAACTCTCTGGTTCAGATCTCCATCCAGTTCTTGATGTACCGCAGACCTAAGGTGGAGGTGGACAACGAACGCGATGAGACAAGGCCTCTGATCGAGGGCTAAACCAAGGAAGAGAGACTGTGATGGTTCACGAGCATGACACTCATTCCAGTGAATCCAGAAAATCACATCTGGCAAAATCAGGATTAACAAATTGGACATTTAATTCTGATTTTATAGTTTTATTTATAATGCTCTTTTTTTTAAATGTTTACAAATGTGTTTTTATCTGCAACAGTACAGTCACAGATGACGTTCTTCGGTTAGTCTAGCTGCAGTGGTGTGATTTGCACTGCTCTTAGTATTTGAATTTTAAAGGGACGGTGGAGAGTTTAGGTTTCAGACATGGATGGATACTCCTCCTGCTGACCTGAGCTCCTTCACCGGATTTTAAGGTCACAACCTCAATTTGATGAGGAACTCATGTAGATGTTAGATACCTGCTGGCAGAGGTGGCCAGACCGCACAGAGGTTTCTCTGACATTATTTTGGTGCTTTCAAGTTGCCAAACAGTTTGACGGTTATGACACGGACACAGCATGAAGTCCTGCCTCGTCTTGTTTACGGTGTTTCAGAATAAACTGTAACTTGAATCTTTTATTTTTTTGGGCTTTAGCAATGTGTCTGATTGGAAAAGACTGAATATTTTGTAAAGCTTTTACATATGTAAATTGTATTTTGTCAGTTAACACTTGAGTAACTTTGTTTGCACTGAGATAAAAGTCTCATTACTTAAGGCAGATTTTCACAACCATGTTCAATTTACACATTTGATTTTTTTAATTCTCACTATTGTTGCACAACAAACATCAGTTTTGTACTTTGGGAAATGTTATATATTTGGTGGGTCATTGTGATGTTAAGATTAAAGAAATGAATTACGCTTTTTCTCTGTTCCTTTAATTCTGAGTGAAATGTTGATCGAGTCCTTTAAGATTGTCCAAGCTGCTTGCATAACGAGTTTCACTTGTTTATTTGCTGTGATTTATGATTTTTATTCTAACTGCTCCTCTTGAGAAGAAAAACCCTGGGGGGGCTCCTCCTCCTCCTCTGCAGTTTATTCTCTTCGACTGCCATTTTTTCAGGGGTCAAGGCCTGCTCTTGACCATGATGTTGACCTGTGACCCTTTGCCTTTACTGACCCTGACCTCCAGCAACTGTGTTTGACTTGCTCCTGGGAGGCCTCGACAGCCATGTTGTTTTTCTTCATTAGCAGGCTCACACTGGCCTCTCAGATGCACCCTCCTCCCTCATAGCCCCCACGCACATGCACACACACACGCACACACATATACTTTTCCTCACTATTAAACATAATGCAGTCATACTCAAAACAGTAAGGGCCCACCCAATGAGGGAGCAAGGTCAGTACAGAAAATATCAAGGGTTCAGTGAGTGTGTGAGTGTGTGTGTTTTTCGGGGTGGAGGTGTGCGGTTGTGAAACAGTGGCAGAGAGATTGTAAAGCGGGTTGGGGAGTTAGCCAGGAAGAGCCAGCGATAGGGAGCATCCATCCATCACGGGATGGATGAGAAACTGTTTATAAACACTCTATACTGGGAATTTCTTAATGAGATGACTCCAGTTCCTACAGGCAGGGCAGGGACGGGGTCTTTGTGACTCAGAGGTTGTCAGTTCAAATCCCCAGTGCAGCCAAATGCTCCCCAACTGGGAAATTTTATAGTACCGTCAATTTGTAATTTTCCCTAATGTTGACATAATTGGAGACACACACAACCTCCCAGTGCTGTTGTTTTACCAGCATCATTTTTTCAAATTTCTTCCCCATAAAAAGTCAATGAATTATTTTTTCTCACCACTGACAGACTTTTCCTGTAAGTGTTCTGTTGCAGGACATAAGTCTTTGGTCAGGACCGAGCTACTCTAACACACATCAAGATCAGCTGCTTCATTTGAAAGGTCCTGTTTACTCTGTGTGTGTGTGTGTGTGTGTGTGTACTTGTGTGTGAGCATGGAGGCTGGGCTGGAGCCAATGTTACAAAAAGTGAGATAGCTGGACAAAGCGAGAGGACAACGGGACGCTCAGCACAGCGGGAAGGATCCCACCATCAACGGTGAGTCTGCAAGCTCTGCTCCTTACTAACACAACTTCCCCTTTAACAAAAATGTTTACGAGTCAACACCATGTTGTCTGTGATCTTTGACCTGAAGAAGTCTACGTGTGCTGTCCTGAATTCTGAATCAGCCTTATCTACAGACGTTAAAGAGCAGAGGTTTAAAATTGTACCTTGTAATTTGTCTGCTTAAGTAAATTCTCTTCAAATTTAAAATGCAACATGTACTGTAGCTTATTGGAGTTTGTTTTATTGAGCCTACGTAAAATGAATAACCTAAAGACGTGATGACCGAAGGGTATTCATAAAAACAAACAGATCAATTAAGGATGCGATTGGCACTACAGTACCTCACAGGCCTTTAAAAGAGAAAAGACTGTAAAAAATTTGGTTCGACAGGTGAGAAGAATCCTGTCCGTTGCCTTTAGTGAGGAGTGGTCACTCATAGCCCACATTTTTTAATGACAAGAACATCAGCTGATTGAGCTTACAGCTGTTAATATGATGTCCAATTTTTACATGTTGCCTTAAGCTGGTGAGAGTGCTGTTTGTGTTACAAATGTACTGTATTTGATTACATCCAGCATGCATAGAAGAAAATAAGACAAACATGGTTTGAAAGTCCAATCTTATATTAACCTCTAAAGATGAGAGGAAATGGTTTCAAACAAATACTTTAAGGAAAAATAACCACCATTCAAAGATTTACATTCTTTCTCAAAATAGCCAAATCCCCCCCCCCCCCGAACCACACTCACTTACATACACTCAAACATAAGCTATGGACTTTACTCACGAATATTGAGGCCACTTTAATGTGAGTGTCAGTTTCCTGTGAGGATCAGTAAACAGTTGAGGCCATTATCGAGCTGCAGCTACCAGCCAGCAGCTCTGTGATAAAGAGAGGAGCAGGCCACTTGGAGAAGACGTCCTCCTGAGCAGAATTTATGATGTGCTGAGTACATCTGCAGGCTTGTGCTGTGAGTGATACAGGACTAATGAGGAGTTTTCACATGCCATCAGTGTGTTCTTTGCTCTGAACCGTAGTGGAAAGTTGACTTGGTTGCCTTTTTTTTTCTGTTTGGATGGTTACATGGAAATGATTGACTTTGCTCCATTTCTCTGTTGTTCATTTAGAATACCACTTGACTTTTTTGTGTGTGCACATATTTTAAGAAATCTTAGAGTGAAGAAAACAATGTAGTCCATAAACGCATAAATGAGTCCACTTAAACTCACAATGCTTGATGTGAACAAGAGCTTTTTCATGCTTTCTCCTTCATTCCCTCTTCTTCTTTGGTTTCACTCCACCTCCCATGGGGCGAGCCCTCATAGTCAGGCCCGTGTCCAACAGCGTGACACCTCCAGAAGATCCATGGTGACATTTGCACGCTCTCAGATGTTGTCCCTATCGCTTAGCGTCACTCTGAGTGTTGCTGCCTGCTCTCCATCCTCCTTCCATTCCTCTGAGGTCAAAAACAGTTAGAGGTGGAATGATGCTTTTTTTTTTTGTTCAGATATTTTGGGATGCGACAACAGAAGGACCAACAGACCACCTCGTCTTCAGCAAATAAATCATGCAGCCGTATAAACTACCATCAATCTGTTTTATAGAGGCATTTGTTCATGACTCACAACTACACTTTATGCAAGTGATACTATTGAAGTAAGTCTGTATGGGCATTAAACAGCCACTGTTAGAGGCGACTGAGGCTGTTTCCATGGTTTGAGTTGTACTCATGCATTTCAGTAATTATCTAATTTAGAATTCTAACCAGGCTGAAAACAAGTCAAAATTTCTGCCTCTAAGGTGACATATTCCATTTTACAAGTTCACACTACAGTTTTCTAGTGATACGAAGGAAACAATGCCTAAGTGAAGAAAATCCCTTTGGGGATTTCTTGATGTTTGCTCGAGCTCCACCATGAGTTTTTTAAATCTTAGTGAAGCATCTTCATAACTACTAATTGGGTTCCCATGACAATATCCATCTAATGACTTCAGTAGATCTTAAACCTTTCCTTTAGTGCCACCAGCAGGTCAAAGTTTACACTTCTGTAAAATATTCTACCATCTGCTTGATGGATTGGCATAAAATGTAGAACATGTTCAAAGGGTCCCAGAGTCCATTATAACTGAATTTATCCAATACTTTGGGTTGCATAACAAATCCACCAACACTGCTTTGTGTTTAGTGGTAATAATGTCAGCATGCAAACCCACTGAATCACTGCCACTAATATTTGACTGATTACTGTAAAAGATTGTGTGATGCAGGATGAGTCCCTTTGTCTTTGGTGATCCCCTGACCTTTAGTCTAGCACCACCAAAAAGTCAACATGTTGGAATTTAAAAGTGACTATGTCTGGCTGTCATGTTGACGTTAGCATTCAGCTCAATGCAACCCTTTGCCTAAATGCAAAAAATCCTTATCAGTGTAGTAAATAGTCTGGTTTTCTCATAATGTAAAAGCAGTCCCTTTATTGTCAGATTCATCCACTGAGTTTGTGAAAGGTGGCGCTCAACAATTTATCCTCTGTTACATTTTATGGTTTACCGATTTTTTCTTGATTTTTTTCTTACAAAATGCTTTTATTTTTCAAATTGTTTTTGCGGTTTTATTTGACCCAAAAGTTAGTGTGTCCTTTATTTTTCAGATGTAAAACAATTTTTTGGTGTTATTTATTTGCTCTCTTTTAGTTTTTGTTTTTAAGTGCAATTGATCCAGCCACTGTGTACTAAATAATATCACGTGTACCAGTTGACCCTTTGGACATTATCTTCAAAGGGAAGACACTGTTTGGCTAGCAACAACATTCCACAGTCATTTGTCACTGAGATCGATCGTGATTGCTCCAGTGAAGGCTACAGCGTCAGTCAGCAGTCTGCTATCCTCTGGTCAGTCCTGGTTCCCGTAATGAGCCAGTTAAAGGGATGATATGTGGGTGGGAGGGCGCTGATAATCCTCAGTAAGCATGCTGCATGTCAAACGGCCCTGCTCAAAGATTTACAGGCCAGTGCTGAGGTCCCTCCCCTCTCTCCTTTGGGTGACTCGGGCCTCGACTCCTTTCGCTCTGCCCCGGCCTGGTTAGCCGTCTGCGGGGGAGGCGGAGGTCTCCCGGCCCCTTAAATCTAACTGATGTCCAATATTAACTGCAGCACAAACAGAACAGTGGTAAACAAAAGGCAGAGTAAACACACTCCCAAGGCTTCAAGCACAAACATGGACAGACACACGCACACACAGCGCACACTCATACACAAATAAAGTATAGTAAATAACTCAATTCAAGTAGCAGGACTTATTTCAACATTTACAGCTGATTTAATGGTAGGAATTCTTTTATTCAACCAAACTGATTAAACTGGGAAAACATTTGCTTTGCCCAGCCCAGCTGTTGCCCTCTGGGATACATTTAGTCGGGCCAAACTTCAGCACATATGTATACACACATAATGAGTATTGCGTATCCCTCGCTCTGCTCATGAGGGATGAGGTCTCCATGTTTCCATCCATCCTCGCTGTCTTCTGATCTGTGGAGTCCCGGGCCAGGTCCAGCTGTTTGGACCACAGTCCCATCCCATCACTGCCCTTCCTGGGTGTCCCCGCTTTCCCTTTCGTCTATCCCCCCGGGTCGGTTGAGACCTCCTCCAGCACACCATCCACCACAGACCAAGAGCCTCAGCTGCACTCTTAACTCTCTGCTTTTTTAAAAATAGGCTGGGATATCAGCCTGGACAGCTCAGAGACCTGGACGCATCCTGGGGATTGAGGAATGTCTCCACACTTCCCAGATCCTTCATATCTGTGTGAATCCTCTGAGTAATTGTCTGTGTGTGTGTGTGTGTGTGTGTATGTTTACATCTTTGCATGTGTGTGTGCAGATAGATCCCGTATTACTAGCTAAAGAGAGGATCGTCCGTCCAGATGAGAGAGTGGACTGAGCTGGAGATGAGCTTTACGGCAGGGGGCTTCCTCTCCGCCTCGGATGGTTACTGCTCCACAGAGCAGCAGCTTCAGTACTATGGTGAGTCCACTGTGACACGTCTGCAACTGCTTCTGTCTTGTCTTTTCCTTCTTCCACTTTTTCCACTCAATGCTTGGCCTCTCAATTTCTCTTCTCCTTCTGCTTCTCTTTATGTCTTCTGCTTCTCTAAAATAGGTTGTGTTATGACGCTCCAAAACACTCACATGTGATACTAACACGTTTAAAGCAGTGGTTGCATCTAAGTAAGCAGAGGACAGATAGAATATTCAGAATTGAACTTTACATCTAAGTGTAATCAGTCAATGCTCAATGAATTCACGTGATGCTGTGTAAGGTCATTGGTTTCACTGGTTCTTTCAAATCACTGGACACATTTTCTCACTTCAGACTGTTTTTGTTTAAGGTGTTTGAATGGATTACATTTGTTTGTGGCTCTCCCAGTTTTGAGAAATTACATTAATAAGATTCGAAAGCAACCCTCTCTTTCTCAAATGAGTCTCCATGTAACTATTATTTTCTATGCAAATAGCTTAAGCTGGTTCATAAGCGTGAAAAAAATCCAAACTGTTCAAACTGTTTATGTAACTCGAGTGAGCTGATTCTTGAAAGTGAAACAGGAATCTGAAGGAAGAGGAAAAACCAACAGTTCTATTAAACGGGTGTGAACTAGTCGTAACCGATCATTCATAGTACACCCATATCTGAATTAGCATTTTTTTCTTTCATTTTTGTTAATAATGAATTAATTCAGTCCAACACTGACTTAGATAAAAACTTTGAAACTTTTGAAATGCAGAGCATCATTGCAACAATGCAAAAGCAAAGTCAAATCCCTTTGTTCTGATTTGCAATAAAAAAAGCACTGTTGCTCAATTTATTACCCTCCCTTGCTAAAGCTTTACTTGAAAAAGTTAATGTTTGCTTATATTTGCAAACTTTATATACATATTGTTTTAAAAAGAAAATTTCTTAGCCAGTATGCTGACCTTAGGAATCTTTTCTACAGTTTTACTTCTCTTGTGACGCCACATTTGCACATTTTACAGTGTCTCGTAACCACCACTTGTGTTTCAGAACGTTCCATAGGCTCGCTCTCAGTAAGTGGGTCATTTATACATTAAATTTGTTACACAACGAGGATTTGTCTGCACGCTGTGTGCGATGCAACCTCATCTCATTCACTGTCACAGTTGATGAATGAAGCGTTTATTTACCGCCTTGGAGAACTCGATGACATTAAAAAAATAGTTGTTGAGGAGGTTCAGCTGGCCCGCTGCATCCACAGCATGCAGGGAGGCTGAGTGTGCATGGAGGATCTATTTATACTGACCTGTATCATCAACAAATTCTCCCTGTTGTCTCCCCTCTTGCTCTAAGGATCAGCGGGAGGGCTGGGGGGGTTGGAGGGGCAGCTATGGGGGGTAGTTTGCTGGTGTTGTTTGGCTCCCTTTTGTGCGTGGGATGGAAGGGATGGAAGGGAGGCTGAGGAGTGTTTAGACAGTGCTCAAATGGTTTACAAACAGTGTGAATCACAGCGCTGTCACATGCCGAGAATGCAAGGACCCCCCCTAGACCATCGACGCCGTAGTCTGGTGAAGACAGGAAACATCTGGAGAGAGAAGACAAAAGGAAGGACTGAGGAGGGGTTAACAAGCAGCCCTTAAAATGATTTTTCTGTTGACATCTACTTGATCAGAGCAAGCAGATTAGTTTACTTTCATGTGTCATTAAATCTTTCAAAACAAGCTCAGGGACTAATTTTAATCATTAATCTTCAGTCAGTCAAGGTTGAAGCCTCAGTCTGATGATAAATTGTCAATATTGATAGTACCAGGACTTACCACAAGTACAGTTTAAGGCCCCTCCCCTTTAGTTCAGCAGAGTTAGTAAAACAAATACTCATACTCATAAGAAAAGATCAACACTGTGGGTAATTTGTTTATTCTCTCCCTTGTTGGGAGTTATGTGAGAAGATCGTGTCAGCACACAAGATTTGGAGGTATGACCAGGAGCCATTTAGCTTAGCTTAGCATAATGGCTGGACAGCTAACCTTGCTCTGTCCAAAGTATGTAAAGAAAATCCACAAGACACCACAAATCGCCTTCATGACTCACTAATAAAATCTTGTCTGTTGAATCCATTCATGAAAAAACAAGCTGTAGTTTTACAGGAGACTAAGTGATGGACAATGTCTTGGCGAGATGCATTGACTCCCTTAAGTCTCTCCACTGTTTGCCTGGCAAGGATGTCAGTCAATTAGTGAGTGTCGCGCTGCTTTGATACCTTTTGACAGAGCCAGACTGCAGTTCCCCTTAACACAGTCTTTGTGCTGAGCTAAGTGAACTGGCCGCTGGCTGCACCTTTATATTTAGTGCACAGACATGAGGGCAGTATTGATCCTCTTATTTAACTCTCAGTTGCAACTTGTCAGCAGATACTCCGTATCACAGGATCATGATTAAAACTATTTTTATAAGGATATTCCTGCTACTGACCAAGCTGCATGGTTTCCCAAAGGAAACTGAATCTTAATATAGTCACATTGAAGAGGGCTCTTCTCTCAGGGCCTGACCCCTCTGGTCTGCAGAGCCTCTGACTTAGAGACCTCCAACAAGCCAGTCATTGTAATTCCTGTCTCTGCTTAAGGCAAATTAGGGACTAAAGACTTTGCTGCTTTAATTTTGACCACTCTTTTCTGTTATTTGTCTTCTAACTGTGGAGAATACTTTGTCACATTAGTGCCCCTTTAACAACACAAGGATGGCTTGTGATTGGCTGGATTCCCTGTCAGAGCGTAAAAGGCACACTTCAACAACAACAACACTCTTAACAAGCAAGTTTTTTATATTATCAGGTTAATATTATTGACAGCTCTTATTTTCATGCAACATGAACGTCCATCAGGGACCCCTGACGGTTGGGTGGGCTCTCCGTTTAGTCGGTGCATAACTGATCCCACTGTGGTCCCAGTTGCTCTGGTCCAGCTGTACTTAAGAGGCTGCCAGTGGTCACACATGTTTTCTCAAAGGAGACAGAATTTGCAAAACACAAGCTGTTGACCCACGCTCAAAGACTTTTTAGTCCGTCACAACACTGAACAGCCATTACAGACTGAATGAAGCATCCAGAGAAGGGGATCAAAAAATCCTAACGGCACTAGGAGCCTTCAGCTGCATCCTGTTTCAGCAGTCTGAACAAGTTCACAAAGTCTTACTCTCAGCTTTTTATTGTATCCCCAAGGAGTCATTGAGAGCAATGAATAACACCAGTCACGTAAGAGCACTTTCCTATGACGCTCTTTGTCTTTGTAGCACCGTAAGAGCGTAATCTGAAATGTTCATTCATGTTTCTGGTTTTCCCCAGTGCAGGTGTACTGATGATCACATGTGCATGTGGGAAACATTGTACTGTTCTTGGTACTGACTTCATTTTATTTTTGAGGACACCTGATAGATTGAAGGAGAATGACTGTGAGCACATGTTTGAGGTGCAAGACCAGAGGGAAAACAGCATTAAAATGCCAAATATTAACTTTACATGATCCTGTTTTCTGGTTATGATCTAATATTTTGAGTATCGGATTTATGTGTTGGATGTCTCAGATACATAGATAAGACCTTAACTTGATTTTGAGAGGTCTAGACAAGCTGCCATGGAAACCAGAGGCCTGCACTATGAAGTAAATTCAGTATAACCAGGATATCTTTTTGTTATCTTGCTTTACTAAACTTAACATCCTTGTCCTGCTTAGCAGCAACATGTTCAAGTTCCGTCTTTATGTCATCTTCAAAGCAATCTAAGTTTGCTTGCATCCTTTATTTTTCTATGAGAATTGTAAAGAAAAATGTACTCAGAATCACTCATTTGAGCACAACGTGGCAACAGAAATATTAGAGTGATCTCTGCCTGCAGGTTTAGATGGTTCATTTGTCCTTAAGCTTATTTCTCTTCAAATTCCTTTTTTCTATTTCAGACATGCTGGCTGACCCTCTCGGCTACCCCCTGCAGGACCCTGACTTCCAGCTGCTCCCTTACAGCCAACAACAGTACAGCCATGCCAACCTGCCCTTCTCCCTCTACGGCTCTCCACCCTCCTCCACCCCTTCTCCCTCCTCCTCCTCCTCGTCCTCCTCGCAGCCCTCCCATCCTCCGTACCACTACAGCCCTCACTGCCTGGAGGCCCCCTGTGACCCCGCCCCTGAGCCTCACTGCGGGGACATGGTTCAGGGGCTCGGAGCGGTGGGGTTGCCTCTGGGGCGGAGGACACGGGTGGGCTTGGGAGGGAAGAGCAGAGGTCAGGACGAGCTGTGTGTTGTGTGTGGAGATAAAGCATCTGGGTATCACTACAACGCTCTGACCTGTGAGGGATGCAAAGGTATTTTCACATTTCATGCATGTCTGCCATCTTTTTAATTCTTTTCTCCAGTGCTGTTTATTGCTATTCTTAAAGGTGATTTGTAAGCCTTTAGTTTCACCTTCACCGGGTCCTTCTTTCTTTCTTTCTCCCTCTTTACCTGGATGCTGTAGGTTTCTTCAGGCGCAGTGTGACTAAAAAGGCTGTGTATCACTGTAAGAGTGGTGGTGGCTGTGAGATGGACATGTACATGAGGAGGAAGTGCCAAGACTGCCGGCTGAGGAAGTTCCGCGCTGTGGGGATG
>JAPZDY010000002.1:5557588-5568154 GCA_029783645.1 Ctenochaetus hawaiiensis
TACACTTGGGAAACAACTGCACATTACAACAAAAAAAAGGTATGTCAGTTTTCACTCTCTCAACACTGATTCAATATTTAAACTTATCCAGAGTAAAAGAAGTAGCATGAATCCATGGTTGGACTGAACAAGGGCACCATTGGCTGTATAATGTGTAGGTTGGAGCATCAGTAGTTATAAGACATTCATCTGGTCATGGAGACATAGTCAGAGTGTTTTTCCTCTTGGAGTCCCTCCGTGGGAACGGCACAAAGCTCTTTACCTCTCTGAAACATAACCCTGTGAGCAAAGGAAGAAAAACGTTTGGTTTCTGCATGTGCAGCATGTCCACAACTCGAATAATAATTCAAAATAGAAATATTACATTCACATTGCATAGCATTTTAACATTAATTATTAATTAACACATTGACAGAAGCCCTGCAACAGATTATGTATAAAGCTGTAAATCATCAAACATGGTCAACAAAGTTAACACTTGGTAAAAATTATATTTCCTCTTGAACCATTTAAAAAGTGTGACAATAATATTGTTCTACTGTTTACTGAACTATATTGCATCTGTTTATATATTTTTCTGTGCTGTTTAATCAACAGTACAGAAACATGTCTCTCTACCTTCTGTGTAAGCCCTCCTTTCTGAGAAATTTGTAAAATAAGTTCACAAATTAGATCATAACTTACACTAACACAGCATATAGTATCCATACCATTCAAATCTGGATGTGCGACGATTTTTTTTCAGTGTTCATGTTTCCTTTTTTTGTTTTTTCACTTACGCTTCCACTCATCCAGGGACAGTGTGGCATTGTCATGGCTGTCGTCGTATGGCGCAGGCTCAGGAAAGTCATCTGGATCCCTCAGACTGTCAAAATATGGGTGCTCCAGAGCTAGTTCAGCTGTGGGCCTCTCGTCTCCATCCAGAACAAGCATCTTCTCCAACAGGTCGATACCTACAAACAGCCAGAGGTATAATGCAGCAATAGATCAAACATGAAAAAACATCAAACTGTTAAATCAGCCAAAGTATATAACATTTATTACTGACATTAGCAAAATGGCTGGTTGCTGTAAGCTTTTCAGAAGAAAAGGACTAAATAACAAGTCCAAAGGGAACATTGTAGCATCTGTTTTCTACCTATTTGATGTTACAATTGCTGCTCATTTCAAAATGTACTAAAAAGCCGCTCTGCTGCTTGCAGAAACATGAAATGTACCAGTTCTCCTGTTCTTAACCTGCCTGACATTGATTGTTTGGAAGAGTATATGGAAAATCATTCATGAACTGGGCACAAGAGGTGCCATTATGCAGTTACATAATTCATACACAAAGGGTGGTAAAATAAACAGTATGAGCAAATGAAACAGATGACCACTTCAATAACAAATGTTTTATCAACAACTGTCGTGTTGGACCAGCGCTGTGAGGAGTGGTTACAGATTGTACTCAAGCTTCATGTTTCTTAAGTTTGATAAATAGGTAAACATTAACATTTTTGGACTGGCTGATCCTAAGAAAAAGACCATGGCTTAACTCACCCTTTGCACTGGCTCTGGGAAACAACGTTGAGAAGTCTTTTCTGGGATAACGAGGCAGGCCCTTTACATAATTTTTGGCCTGTTTTAACAGACAACAGAGAAACAAAGTAAGGCATCAAAAACAACATTAGACAAAATTGCAATGAAAGGCCAAGAGCAAAATCTCATACTGCATCTGTTCAATTTTGCAAACAGTATTTTTTATTTTATTTGTGGACAGATTGAATTGATTCCAATTTTACCAGTTTTAACTTATCACTTGCAATAAACTAGAATGTATATCAAAGACCTATTTGGTTGTTTGCCTTTAGTTCAGCTAACAGTATTTGTGAGCTTAAGTGAAACATGGTGAAATTTTATTCTTTATCACTAAACTTTCGAAACTACCATACATAATATAAAGCCATGCAGTAGCTTACCAAGCAGAGTAATGATATAAATGTGAAAAAATTTGTCAAAAGCGAAGTTAAACACTACCTATGAACTGGCAAAACCCAGACTGAGCCAGGTCCTTAGTGCACTAACCAAAGATAACTTCTTGAGTCCAGGAATGTACAGAAATAACACCCCCAGAAAAAAAATAACATTGAAATCAGTATGTATATATGTAAAATTGAAAAATGTAAAATTTTAATAAAACTTACGATGCTCATCAATAAATTATATTACAGATTTAAAGAATAGGCCATGCAGGCAAACAAGTCCTGAACTTAGTTCACATATTACCCTATTCCTTATTTGTGTTATTAAAGTGTGTGAGAGTGTGTGTAATAATAATCATTTCATGTTTAGTCCATGTTTCTGGGATTTATGTGAAATAGCTGAATAGGTAGAGACTGAACTTGTTTTAGATTTAAACATCGGTTTTAAAGCTGTTACTTGTGGTGCTCGTTGGCTAAAAATGCATTTTTCTATAATTTGTTCCCACATCTCTATATAACTTGATTTTCCACTACCTCTTTGTTTTACACGTTTTTCCTCCAGTAAAAAGGACAATTAATTTTTTTTCTTCCACTAAAGAGGCCATATGTGAAAATGATAGGGAGCAGCACATCAGCATTGTAACTCCTAACTGTTGCTTAAATTTACTTTGCTGGTTTGTAGCTTCTGTTAGCTTGTTGGCTCAGTTAGCCACACAGCTTGTGGCCCCACTACTTAATCAGTCTACCTGGACCGAGAGCACGGAGCAACAAATGAGTGTTGCTGCATATACAACAGCAAGAGTCCTTCCAGTGAACACAGCTGGACTGAACATGGCCCTCAAGCCGACTGAGGCCAGTTTATAAACATGACTTCTAGTACTGAAGTGATTAACAGCAGCTACAACCAGGACCCTTACTCTGCAGACTCTGAAGACACAGCAAGCAGGGAGAAGAGAGGCATGAAGAGGGAAAAGAGTGAGAAAATGGTTGGGCTTTTAATCAGGAGTTATAAGCCAACTGAATTCAAAACAGGATGGGGCTGGAATGCTGACTGCTTGGAATATACGTATTTGTTTTTTAATTGACAGCCACTAAGTGATTCATGGTAGGTAAGCGTCAAATATGAGCCACATAAAACCATCTCAATAAAACAGTACATTTATATTTAAGACACACACTGTGATTTGTCTTACTTCTAGACTGTCCAGTTTCTGTATGAACTCTGGTCCGGGTACCCCTGTCACTTTCATGATCTGGGTCAGCTGGTCCATGTCTGGTGGTAAAGGGGTAACAGTCAAGGATTTTTAACCCTGCAATGTCCTGATAGTGTAGCAGGCAAGTGTCCTCACAGAGGCAGTGGGAAGCACGGTTTCATGTCCATGAAACTCAATAATAAAAGAAATTGAAAGCCACTTAGCGAAACAGAGATGGCTTTAATTGCTAGTGGGCACAGTAAAGTGAACCAGCTACAAAGGTGACATGAAATGTAATATAAAAAAAGCACTAAAGAAGTAAGTAATGTTACACAGTGCAGCAGTTGTTTTATTGCTGCCCAAGGAAATATGTCGCTTTTGCTGCATGTAATATATTTTAATTGCCTTTTGGGTCCAATTCTGCACTTAATTTACAGTGCCCATCATAAAAAAACTGTTTCATATGTTAGCTTTTAAACAGATTTATCATAACAATGCTTTAATAAATCGATATAAAGTCTTAATCTGAATCATACAGAAAATGTCCATTTCTGTACACTGAAATCTATGTCACTATTTTGCATTCCACAGGATTCAAAGTAAAAAGTCCAGGAAATGTACAAGGAACATAAAAGGATACAGTCTTTCCCTTTAAAGAGGGTTTTTCCGTTGATCATTTCTGCCATGATACAGCCCACAGACCAGATGTCCACTAGAATAAACACCAAGGAAAAACATCAGTTAGAAGCCAGGCAGAATACACATCACTAAGAGTGTTTTTAGTTTAACTTAGTGCTGCAGAAATAAGGAAGGTGGCATTTACAGGCCATAGAAAAGTTCCTATTCATGAGAGGGAAAGAGTGAAGGATCTATGTTGTTTACACTGAGGAGTACTTTGTAAGTAATATGATCATATGAGGGGTATGAACTTGCTAGAGCTGCTTTCTGTGCTACATTATATTCTGCAGATGCTGTTTACAAAATAAAAAAAAAACACTATTTTGCTACAGAAATGTAAATCCCTGGATAGTCAGTCTCTTTGCAGCGACAGCTTAGTCATTGCTTCCCAGCACTATCAGGCTGCTGTCAGATGCATCTGTGTCAACAGCTAACAGATTATGGGCAAAAAAGAGTTTATTGTCAAAATGACAGCCATGCTGCTTCAAATATCATGCACCTACAGCAGGATTATCAGAAACTGCTGACCCCTTAAGTAAAATACAAGCCACTGCTAAAAGAAAGACCTCCCAGCAGGGGGAGTTGGGATGTTTTTCACATGACAAACAGCAAACAGTAACAGTTACAGCACCGACAGGCTGACTCAGTAGTGAGACAACAGCAAGGATGGAGGTAAGGATATTTAACAGCTACGATTGTCTTGCCAGTCTGGGTGTAGTGCATCCAGTTCAGAATGACCTCAGGTGCCCGGTACCAACGGGTCACCACGTAGCCTGTCATCTCAGCGTCAGTACTGCGAGCCAGCCCAAAGTCCAGGATCTGCATGGGGAGCAAAGAAACTGAGAACACTCTACATAACACATGAAAAAAGTTAATTTATTGCTTGATAAGGTGGTTGCACATGCAATGTTTGATATCTATAGTATTTGTAAACATCGATAACATATTCTGTTTCCTATATAATGCAAATTTTACAGCATATGCCATGTGTTTTTTATCACTTTTTATGTACGGGCTCAATCCTATTAATTTTCTGCTGCAGCAGCCCTATCATTTAGGTTTTGTGTGGGGTAATCCTTCAGAGTACAAACCTTTAGTTCACAGTCTTGGTTTACAGCCAAGTTTCCAGGCTTAAGATCCTGTAAGAGAAAATGAGCTGAGTGATGGCTGCACATAGTGATTAACAGTGAATGATGTGTGCGGACTGTCTACATTGTGCCCTGTCGAAACTGGGACACACTGCCGAAGTTCCTGCGGCCTAACATGGCTCAGCTGTTAGCCTCAATGTAACTGTGGGGATTTTAAACGGGGTGACGCAACTATAAGCTAACAGAAGACTCACTGCAGCATTTTTGCACAATCGTTCATAAACTACTGTGACATAACACATAGTACATGCAACATTGTCAGTGTTGATGACACCCTGACTGTGTTAGGAATTACGATAGTTAAAGCAGGGAAACACTTTGACAGGGACCGGCCATGCTTCCTCAAGTCTAAACACACACACAAACAGACAGTCAGCTGATCTCAAACAAATTCAGAGCACAGCCAGCTGACATGAAGCAAACAACTTTTACATTTTTTTAAAAAACTTATTTAGATGGTTTTTTTCTTGTTATCTTAAGACTTTATTAGTAATAGGAGAGAGAGGAAACAAAAGCTGAAAGAATAGGAAAAGAGAGAACAGGGAAATGACATGCAGGAAACAGGCCGGACTTGGCTGGTATTGACTGCACAGAGCATTAGCACCCATTTGGTATGCACTCTAACCACCCAACTTTCACTGCAAATAGCTCAATAAATATTAGAATAATTGATACAATCAAAACAGGTTTAAAAGCTACATTGCCCAATAAAAGCATGCATAAAGTGTTTGGAAATCTACTATTTCCCTACAAGGCAAACAAAAAATGTGTAGATTTACTTGATAGTAGAGTAGTAGATCTTGCAGGTTGAAATCGTGCACCGATTAGCTATTTTTTTCTTCCCACAGTGACAAGAATTCAAAAATAAAATGTGTTTTTCTTAGAACTTAAAGTTTGTAATAATAGTGCCACTGAAAGGTCTTTAGTGTCTTAATGATAAAAAATAATACCTGCTTGACATACTTAAGCGCTTTATTGTCAACCTACTTTTTTCTACTCTACACACACACACACATAGAAGTGTTGACACTCATGTTGAAAGGTGTGGCTTTACATCTCCAGACATGCAGTCAGGCCTCAGAGAGCCGACTCATCTTACCTGTCTGGGCAGAGTTTGATCTGACTCAATAACAATGACAAATAAAAGGAAAAAAACATTCCCATGTCTCTCTGTAGTTCAGGAAGAAGTGCATGTCTGCTACCTGAGCCAAAATAATGTGCAGTAAAATCACTTTACAGTTTCTTAATACAAGCCCGAATAAAGCTATTTGTTTAACCTACGTTCTACTGTTAGCTCTCTATGATGACTTGTACTCACCCTGTGAATGATTCCAGCCTTGTGAATGTACTGCAGAAAGAGAAAGAAAGAGAGAACAAATAGCAGATGTTCAAAATTTTGCATAACATATGGCATTTAATTATGGTATTTTGTGTATTTTTAAAATGCCTGTTTACATGCTGGTTCTATATTTATATATCTGATTGTAATAGCAAAGAATTGGATTAAACAAAGTTTCAAGAGGAGGCAGAACAAGCACTTTTTTCAAAGGGCATACGCCAAACAAACAATCTGTTATTTTTTTATTACTAGTTAATGACCTTAAGAACCTCTCTTTTATTTTACAGTTTTATAAAATGAATCATGTTTTAGCTAAAATTACTCATTAAGTTTGACTCTCTACTGCACCCTTCACTATGTGTATGCATATGCACACACAGACACACACCTTAAAAGTACTCAGTGTGGGTTTAATTGGTTTAAATTGTACTTGATGTTCTTGTGATGCTTCATGATAAATACTGCTCACTCTGAGGCCGCAGAGCATCTGGTAGACGAGAAACTGGACTTTATCCTCTGAGAGGTGACCTCGCACCTTCGACAGGTCGGTAAACATGTAAGGCATCACCAGGTAGCTGAATCAAAGAGAGAGGGAGAGAGAGAGCAAGATAATGAACTAAAGAGATGTACAATATGCTTATTTCCACTGTACAGTCTAAACACTATAGTAATACAATATTCTGTACTTACTGTACTGTACGTTCGCTGTAATTATTACTTAACCATAAGTCTGAAAGCACATAGAAACCTACACACATGTAGATGATGTGGAGAGATAACAGAGCAATGGGTGTGTTGCACCCCAAGCAGTTAGGTGCCTTGCTTGCTGCATGTCAACTGAAACTTGGAGGATACAAATTGCTACCAATGATTGTGAGGGGCCTAGCAGACAGCTAGAGGCCGCTGTCACTCAAACCAGCCACACACTTAATTAAATATAACTTAAACTGTAATATCATTTAAAAGAGTGAGTTATCTAACACCCCCACCCCTCTCAGTTGTCATAATATGGGGTTCTATGGGGACTGATGAAATTCATAGCCAGCCTCAGGTTGCCATTGAGGAACTGCAGGTTTTAGCACTTTGTGTCAGCTTCATTCTTCAGCAACTTTCTCTGAACTAAGCTACTGCTGTCCTGAGAATTATAGCCTCTGCTTTACACTCAAATCACAACTAATGCAAAACAGAAGGCTGTCCTTTGCTGTCCTCTTTCATTTTCCACACCCCGTTAAATGCTGTAATCCATGTCTTTTCATACTTTCAGGAGCTCAGAGCTCTTGTGTTAGTTTATGTAACACTTATGTTTATACAACCTTCAAAATGATTTGAATCTTCATTGCATTATCCTCCTAATTAGTCACAGCATTAATGTTCAACAAAAGTGATTATATAAAAATTATGAAAGGCTTTATTTTTTTTAATGTTTTTTTTAGTTTAGAAACAATTATTTTTATTAACTGTAAAGTTGTGCATTTTAGATTGTAATTCTATGCTATGTCAGCAGGCAAAAATCAGCATCCAGCCAATAACATTCAGGCTTATAGTTTTCAGTTCTCTGACACACTGTGTTCAGAGACAAATAACATCGTGACAGAGAACCGCCCCTGCTCCTTAAACGATCTTCATTAAAATCCACAATGACTGTCTGTTCGTCAGCCATAAAATTTATCTTGTTTAATTTAAAATCCACATCACCCAAAAAATAAATATTTAAACCGATAACTTCAGCTCACTTGTCAAATTGTTTAAATCATTAACTAACCACATCCATTTTATGATGAGCTTATTTTTCCTTATTAGAGTGTCTTCATCCAGACCTCAGTTCTTTCTTGTGTACAATGCAAAATTACTTGGTAATTATGTTTCATGGCACTCACATTAAGATACATAATATGACCAAAAGTGTATGGACACCCTTATCTGGGGCCATTAACATACTGTATTGGACTAATAAAAGAACAGAATGCTGTAGCTTTTAGTGATTTAAGTCAGCAGCATACTAATGTCCAGGGTTTTAGAAGCACTGGTTCTACATCAGTACATGGGTATTGTCATGAAAAAGAGAAGATAAAGAGAGTTCAACTCATCATTTTTGGAGACTGACCTTTTTTAACCCCAAAAATGCAAAGTAATCTCTGCTCCTACACTGTCTGCAGTCCTGTAAGCATTTTCCAAAGTTACTTAACCTACAGATCCTCAGAGGCGTTGCCTGTCTCTGCCTGAGGGCTTTGATGATAAGGTGAAAACTACTTACAAGTCCTGCATGTCATCGAGGCTCGAGGCAGGTGTAAACACATCAAGGAGTCCTATCACCTGTGTGGAATGAGCAAGAGCGAGGTCACAAATATAAAGGCAAGAAACACATGCTGAAACGCAATTCAAAGGAAGCAGAAGATGTGTTGGGTTAAGTCCACTCACATTTTCATGCTTCATGTGTTTGAGCAGCCGCAGCTCTCGGTAGGCCCTCTTTGCAAAGATCTCTGACTGGAAGGGCCTGTGGAGCTTCTTGATGGCCACTTTTTCTTTAGTCTTCTCATTTATTGCTGAGCTATAATGAATAATGGAACAAAAAGCCATTAGCTTTGCTCTCTGAGGTTGTGTGCACTTAGTTTCACTATGGTATTCTTCTTTTGGAGTTAGAGTCAGTGCAGAAAAGTGATATAACGGTCTATTTTGAGGTTTCAGCTCTCGCTAAGAAGTTCTGCATGGTTGCAAGACCTGTATGTGAGACTTTCTCTCTATGCGAGTGGGGGTCTGTGGTTGATTGAGTAATAGCATGTAAATGTTTGGCAACTCATGATGTGCATGTCTGCAGTGATCTGCAGGGCAACAAATCGTAGGAGGAAAGGCTTGTTAGGCTATTTGGAGCCACATCCACCAACACACATTACACACACCACTTGTGCATAGTACCGTGAACAACAAAGAGGCACTAATGTAAGATATTACACTTAATTTTACAAAGAAAAACATCTCAAATAAACACAGCATATTGAAACTGTTGATTATTTTTCTGTTCATCATTTTCATCACTTCCCATGTTTGCAGTTTCCCACGAGATGATTTATGAGAGATGTGCAATTTGGCAAAATGACAGATAATGGTGGTGGCTTGATCCCAGTTTATCAGGTGGTACATTTTCAAAATGTTGTACATTTTAAGCTTAAACAGACCACAACTCCCACACTATAACCCTGTGAACCATTCATTAAAAGGCTTATATCTGCAGTCCAGACAACAGAAGTACCAATGCCTAATATAAAACCATTTTAATATTTTCCTTTCCCTAGGCTTTTAGCATATTTAGCTGTCTAAGCCTCAATAGTAAGTACACAGACAAATGACATGTAAAGACCCCAAATGGGATACATAATAAAGCTGAGACTGAGAGTGACCTAGCACCAAAACTGGCCATAACACAGTCACTACTTCACAGTGCAAAGAATAAACAGAAGTGAAAATTTGGGTTTGATTGTATTCAGCTAAATTATCAGTGGTTTACCACTGTAATGTAATAAAAGCTCTGTGGTGACAGGTCAACAGGGTCATTCACTCTGTAATAATAAATGAAGAGAAGAGGAGCCTCCATTCTGTGAATGTACACATATCAAACAGGTTTAATATTTAAGACTGATTCTGATGTATTTAAGACTGAATGTCTCATAGTTCATCCTTTGGGGAAATACATTTACAAAAAGAAAATTTAGTACTGACAGTAATTTTTGATTGAACCTGGTCCAGCATTTATATAAATAAACACAACGTAAAAGTTTGTAATATCTGGGATCCTGTTTGATGAACATGGACTCAATAGTGACCAGTATTGCTCAATAAAAAAGGTTTAAATCCGGGAGCATTTATGTGATGTTAGTATGACACTTAGCAACATGTGGAAATTTATGAACAGCTTTTTAAAAACGATTTTACTGATATCACACCTGTAAATTATACTAATTATACATTATACCACAAACGTACTATATTACAAATTTATGACCAAACTTGTGAACTCAGTTGTCATTAACACTGATTTTACTTATCCTGTTGGCTGAATTTACAACATGGAACTGGAAGTCAGTAAATTTAAGAGATGTGGGGCGTGTCCAATGTTTTCACTGTATTTACTTAAACAAACATGTGAATGTCACAACTATACTTTGTCACTGAATGTTGTGCTTCCCTTTAGAATTAATGCCCCCCCCCCCTTTATTTATAATTCTACTGCTTGAATATCACAGAACATTTTC
>JAPZDY010000002.1:5592398-5602644 GCA_029783645.1 Ctenochaetus hawaiiensis
AGAACTGTACTAAAGTATATTATATTAGTAATTGTACTATCTTACAATTTGCACCAATGTGTATGCCAGAAAAAAAACAACACACAAGATTTGTGTTTGAAGTTATATGCTGCAGCTTTGACTCATCACAGAGCTGATTTGACTTTCATGTCCATGAAGTGTCTTCGAGGCCTCTATCTTGAAACCCTGTCCTCTGCCCCTGCCCACTGCCTCCTAAAAAAATACCCAGACACCCTGCTGGCTCTGAAGCACAGGAGTGAGAGCAAGCGAGCTGGCATTAGTCAACATTCTCAGTGAGATTTCTCCCTGCTGATGTGCCACCCACTCCCATGAATGCCAAACAGTTCCTTTATTATCTCTGCATTTACATGATTTTTGGGAGCAGCTTAAGCTTTATTTCTCCAGCCTTTCCTCTCCCCCGCCTCTTTGCTCTCCTCCCTTTTCTTTCCCCTCTCTTTCTGCCTTCCCTCTTCTGCTCTATCAAAATGCTGTATCATTACGCTCAGGATAATCCTAATTCCCCCACCCCTCCCTCCTCCTTCTAGTCCTGAGCCTCTCTCTTCAGATTCTTCTGTTTTACAGGGTGTTCATAGGGCGGGGAGGCGGTGGATGCGGAGGGAGGTTGGAAGGGCTGGGATGTCTTTTTCTTGTGCTACTGCAAAATGATGATGAAACCATATGGAGCCTGGTGGTGGTGTGGTTTGCGGGGAGGGAAATGGGGAGATGGGGGAACGGGAGGGGGAGCTACACGGCGGCGTAAATGACTTCTTAGCAGTGCAGCGAGATGTGAAGGACAGACTGACGTGAGACGGTGTGGTGAGCAAACTAATGAGCTACACATTTCACGGCGTGCAAGAAGAAGAAGAAAGAAGAGAGGGAGGGAGATATAGAGCAGGAGGAGTGAAATGATGAAAGAGATAGAGATTTAGGGAGGAGGAAAAGGAGAGAAGGGAGGGGAAGATGGAGAAGAGGAAAACTTATGGAGGAAAAGTGAAAGATGGAAAAAAGAGGGGAATGGGAAAAGTGAAAGAGACAGAAAAGCGGGGGGAGTAAAAAGAGTGACATGAAAAATGACCTCTCTTTCTTTTCTCATTTATCCTTGCCATGACAATGACTGTAAAAGTTAGCTTCGATAAAATATTGTGTGGGCACACAATCTCACAGGTTGCTCAACTCTTTTTTATTATGACTTTCAGAGATTGTTTTTCATTTGACGAAAATATGTATTTGATGCAAAAAAGTTCCAAAGGGATTTACAGTATTAGTGCGAAGCTGATGTATCTCTCCCAGATAGACTTTAAAAATGAAACATCAGACTTGAGTCAGACTTGAGTCACAAATTTAATAACTTGGACTAGACTTAAAATAAAAAAGACCTGGGGCCCTATCGTATACCGGGCGCAAAGGCGGTGCAACAGTGGCGCAGGTGTCATTGCTATCGTACATCCTGCGCAAATTTCATTTTTGCCACAAGTGTACAATAGCAAACCCACTTGCGCCAGGTCTATGTGTCGAGGGGCGGGAGGTCTGAGAATGAAGGCGGAATGGAGGCGTGTCCTGGCGGTTTGCTATTGTACAACCAGCGGAGTCCGCATTACTGCAGATGCTGCACCGATCTGCCTGTCGATCTCTCGCTCACACTAAAACCATTTGACATTAATATGATATGGCAAAAACAATAAAAATAAAACACAATAATGCAAAAAAAGCCAAAAGATTCTGCAGTGTTTTCTTTAGAACGTGTGAGATGAATCAATAAATTTCATTAACTGCATAAATAAACTATTTAACACTATTAATTTCCTGCAAGTTTAGACTTAATACCCAACATCCACTGTATTTGAACCGAACTAACAGCAACTAATCATGTTGTAGAAGAAAACCATGGGAAAAGCATCAGCTAAAAAATAACTGTGGTGATCAGCAAAATGAAAGAATTGAAAAGACAACCGTACAACATGAGAAGTTGCACAAAAACAGCCAGTTGAGGCTCTATTGTTGAAATGACATTATAATTAGTGAGAAGAGTACTATAATTTGAAACTTTGAGTTTGGGACTTTATGTGGGATTTTTCAGTCATGATTTGGGTGTTGACTTAAGACTTACATGTGACATGCAAAACAATTACTTATAATTACTTATCCCACCTCTGTAAACTACATATGCATTGTTGGACAAATTATTATATGAATTTACCAAACATAACTCTCCAGGCTAATTTCAAAAATATTAGTGACCGTCTACACAACAGAGTCCACCTTAGGTTAAATGAGTTAGGTTTCTAATACGTTGAAACTGGAAAATAATGTGCTTTTTTAAAATATATTGTTTTGTACAATATTATTATATTTGCTGATAACAAAACAACATATGGTGACCGTATGCTGTACCAGCAGGTATGCACAAAGATTCCAATTATTAATACCACCACAGATTTTTAATAAACACCCTCATCACCAGCAACTTCACAGTTTTCACAGGGATACAAGTGAATGCCGCAGCAGTACATTTAGTTATTTTTGGCCTCATACTTGCAACAAAACTTCCTGCTGTCATCACTCCTTGGCTTCCTGCTACATGAGTCCTTCAGTACCTGGTGTAATGGGTGTTGGAGGAAGCCTGTGGTCCTCTGTTGTTGAATGCAGGCTGGCATCCAGCTTTTCTGAGTCACATTCAGTGTTTGTTCTGGTCCAACCCACCCACCACTTCACAGTCTCTCAATGCAACCAATTTTGAAGCACAAGACTCAGATAAAATGTTGTTAAAGAAAATACTTTCCCTCAGAGAATTAAGCCATTGGTTGGTTGTGAGCCAACAATCAGTCATAACTTTGCACTGAAAAACAAGAGAAGTTGCCATTTTTCTAAAACGAAGACATGTTTAATTACTTGGTCTCTATCTAATAACATGTTAGAGATGACACCATTCCACAAAGCCAAATTGAAGGACTAACAGAACTCACTTGTTCCTGCTGTCATAAGATTTTTAAATGACTCAGTGATTTCAAATGTGATTTATCCGTATTGTTTTATATTGTATTGTTGTTTGCACTTAATGTTTGTTAGCAATGACTGTTGGTTTGTACTTTATGTACTTCTGCTGGCTGCACAAAAATTTGCCATTTGGAGGATATTAAAGATTTCTTGAACTTAAACCACCCAAACATTCAATCTATAATGATTAACTTCTGAAGTCCTTTATTTTTGCTCAAGTGTACAGAGACTCTCAAGTTAATGAAAATCAACAATGGAGGTTATTTTTAACCATGCCATCTGCATCGACCATTAAATACCAATGCTGGTAGGTCTGTCTACTCTATTCCGGGGGGGGGGGTGTGTAAATTTAGTGTGTGCTATGTAGTGTGCTACCTAAGGTATGTAACCTACGTAGGAACATACATTGGTCGCAATGAAAATGCTGATCTGTTAGCAGGCCAAATAGGCTAATCATAAGTACTTATCTGTCCAACTGAAAACAGTCAAACTCCAGATGGACTTTGGTTTTAAAACAACTTTGCTCCGCTCTGTGTTTCACCTCACTATATTTATGCTTCTTAGCTGCTGTGGCCACAGTTATGGTATCTTCTACTACGTGGTCACCACATATTTATAGAGTCACATGTGCTGCCAGTGGCCGGGGGGGGGGCACACCCTTTATACTAACCCTACCCTAACCCTAACCCACCACCAGAAGTTTGCCAACCAAAAACGTCCAAACACAGCAAAACAACAAGAAAATGAGAAATACAGGCAGAGAGCAGTGTCTATGTAGAAAAAGACATCACCATACACTTCTAGTGGGTCATCAAAGGTAATGGGGGGAGAAAACTCTTTTGTGAGTCTATACATTGTTTTTAAGAAAATGCTGCATATTATACCTTTAAAATATGCAAGGCACCAAATATTCTTCTTAACATAAAAATTGTGTATTAGAGCCCCATTTTGTCAATATTTTGTCTTTGTCTATTTTTTACTAAATCAATGGTAAAAAATCATTTTAATACACTTGTAGTAGGGCTAATTGCATCTATGTGTCAGTTACTCTGTGGAAAGCATTAGGTAAAAGGCAAGGTAAGTTATTTTTAGAAAATACTTAGTTCATCAAATGATCCATCTGTCTTTTACCATCTGTCATGGGCTAAAATCAACCTATTAGATCTCACCATATGATGTAGTAAGAGAACAGAACTAGATGAGCCAGTATGCAAGTCAAACTCTTGCTGAGGCAAAATGTAAGAACAGTGAAAACACATTTTCAGTCGAAAATTCTTCATTGCCATTTTTTGCTTCCTAGAGGAAAACTTTCTGGTTCTGATTTAACTGATGCTGTAGCAACAGCTAAGCTAATCTCTTTTGAACCATTGTTATTTTTTTGTAAATGTCACACCTACCCAACCCCATTGCGATCCATAGTTACTCAGAAGACCCTGACTGATCTGAAATGACGTAGTTGGGACACAAGCGTATAGCTTGAAGTCTGGCAAGACGGATTTGTGAGATCGAGGCCGCTATTGTACACCTGGCGCAAACGCAGTGCACCAGTGGCACAGGTGTCTTTGCTATCGTAAACCCGGCGCAAATGTCATTTTTGCCAAAAGTGTATGCTAGCAAACCCACTTGCGCCGGGTCTGTGTGCCGAAGGGAGGGAGGTCGGAGAATGAAGGCGGAATGGAGGCGTGTCCTGGCATGTTTCCTACCCAGCGCATTGAGGTCAGATGCACCAGGAGTTTAAACCTAAAGCAACATTTGATCAGAAAAACAAGGATTAAATAATAATTATCTATAACATGAACCCTGAGCAAAGAGTTCTGTCTCCTGACCGCTGAATCACCTTTCTTTGTTTGGATTCAATATCAACAAGAAAAACAATCCATCAACCATTAATTACCACATGTATTCTATTCACAAAATGAATTGAACTTTTAAGTGTGTGCCTGCGTGCATGCATGCGTGCGTGCCTGTGTATGTGTGCGTTTGCCTGTGCAGGCAAAAATATATTGTAGAAATAGATATGACAAAATATGGAAATGTTTGTTTTCTAAATTATTTGACTTAAAGGGGAATTAGCTGAGAGCTGTCTGACACATTACATTTATTGAGTGTTGTCCCTGTCCAGCCGAATGAATGAATGAATGAATGAATGAATGAATGAATGAATGAATGAATAAATAAATCCTCGTAGTTCAGCCATTTGCGCTGGTTGTACGATACCAATACGCCTGCACCACTGGCACACGGCGGAACGAGTCTTGAAAGGGAATGAGAGCGGATTCTCTGATTGGTTCATGCATTTTTGGCCAGAGAAACACCCATGAAACACCTATGAATTGATGAGATGATTCTACACAGCTGATTGGACTACCGGCTGTGCGCCAGTGGTTCATTGGGCGAAGAAGAGCAGGATTCCTCTGCTGCTCCTGGAAAAAGGTGGCAAAGGTTGACCTGGAAACTCCCCTGAATAAATTTTAAACTTTCCCTGCCCAATGTGCCACTAGCGCATGGCGAAAAGTGAATGGGCCGAATGATTAAATAGCTTCCCTGAAAAGTAAGCTGGCTTCAGCCTCATATTCAACAAAACAATATATTTAACAGAACAATATGAGTTTTCAATCTAAATACTCTGCAAGAATGTCAGTCTATGTTTTCTAAATCTGCTTTATAAGATTTTTAAAACAAGCTTTACCTTTAAACTGCCATGATGACCAGACAATGTGCACTTTACAGAAAAATGTCAACTGAAAGGGAAAGTTTTAACGCTAAGTAATCCCTGATTTTCTCTGTAAACACACCAAATATCAAACTGGTAACACTGTTCAATAAAAGATTATTATATGGTGTGAGCTGTCTTACAACTATCTCATCAAGCTCAGTGTGTGTTGCAATGAGAGCCTGATATTTCTATGGTGACAAATTGATAGTTCTGATGTAATGACATATATCCCTACTGTGTTTTTTCATGAAGAAATATATAAATAATATTTTGAATGGCCACTTTCAATTCAATTCAATTTCAATTTATTTTATTTATATAGCACCATATCATAATAAAGTAATCTCAAGGTACTTTACAGAGTCCCAACAGTCCCCCATGAGCAAGCACGTGGCGACAATGGCAAGGAAAAACCCCCTTCCAACAGGAGGAAACCTCGAGCAGAACCAGGCTCTGGGTGGGCGGCCATCTGCCTCGACTGGTTGGGTTAAGAAAGAGAGAGAGAGAGAGAGAGAGAGAAAGAGAGAGAGGAAGAGAGAGGGAAAGAGGAAGAGTGAGAAGGAGAGAACATAGAATAATAAATAACAAGTAACAAATGGTAATATGAATCAGCAGGTATAGAAGCAGACTCCCAGTGACACCAAGACAGCCCATGACGAGGGACACTCAGCCACAGAGACCAAGAAACCCAAAGGGATGACGCACTACATATACACACAGAGGAGACACACACATGCACATCACACCATTTGCACTCACAGGACAAGACAGTAGAGGGTTAGTGGGTGAAAGGAAGATTTAAAGATTTCAAAGTAAGTAAACAATCTATAATCTCATCAGCTTTCAAAACCTTATTCTGATATTTTACTGTTAGACACACAAAATATAACATAAAATACATCAAACTATAACAACTCATCATGTTAATTACAAATTAAGATTTATTTATACAAAAACCTAGAGGTAAGGTTATTTTATCAAACATTATGTGCACTGCAAGGCCAAAACAGTTCCTGGGCCAGCCCAAGGAATGATGGGATAGTGAGGGAAATAATGGCTCTTTGAAAGGAGCCAGCTCTTATAGCTCTGCTCTAGGCAGTGTTGGGAAAGTTTAAACTTAACAAGAGCTAGCTCATAGTTCAGTACACATATATTAAAATGAACTAGTTCAAGTTCATAGTTGATAATTCTGAATTTTGAACTATGTTCACGGTCCCCAAAATGAATAAGTTAAAAGTTCTTTTTTAATGTGCTGCTCCAAGCTATCATATTGCAATAGAAAACTCTTCTTATCCATCCATCCCCAGCCCCCGATCATTGCCACAGCCCATTATAGAATTATAAGAAAGCAATTATTTTAAAAGTTTCACTACTGAAACAATGCGTCAGTAGTTTCCTATTATGCAGAAAGTAAAAGCAAGAGGTGAAGCAGTGGCATACTGTAGATGTAATGGTTATTTTATTTATCCTGCATGAACCAAATTATAATGTAGCATATTGTGGTATTCAGCTGCTCAAAACAATACCATACCACCTTTTAGCAAAACTGATACTTGATGAATAACAGCGTTCTAATAAGAGCCCTGTATCTCTGGTGCAACTGTTAGACTGTGTGTACATGTGTCTGTGTGCTGTCCAGTGCTTTACCTTCACTCCATGTGAGCTCTGCTATCACTCCCACTGGGCATTATGGGCATGCCTAACATTTGCTTGCTTTCGTGGTGAGAAACAGAACAAGAGCCATCGCTGCTAATTTTTCAGGTACTAATCTTGCCCCATATGCACATACAGAGCGGCGACCTCTGTTGATATGGAGGTGTATTTTGTAGTTTGCATTCAGTCTTATTTAGTGCATCACTGTAGTGTGTAGGCTAATATTCCTAGGTTTGAGCAGTATTGCATACAAAAGTCATACCTGGGTAGATGTTCATCATGTTTAAATATATACTTTTTTAAAGTGCAAGTCACTTAAATAAATAGTACTTTTAACAAATAATAACAAACAGCTCAAATGTAGTGTACTTGTCCCCTGTTGTCCCATTTTTAAGCCCATTATTTTTGTCATCGTCAGGATTGATTATTTCATTACTTTGCCAGGTAGCGTTGAGTATCGATATGGAGATATTTTGGGTAGGTACAGTATAGACATTATAATTTTGGTATCGTGACAACACTACTTGTGAACAAAGTTTACTATCCCAAGAGCACCATTAACTACCACAAGAGTGAACGTCCCTCGCATTAATGCTCAGGCAGCTTGCTCTAAAACTGGTCCTCATACTGTGAGGAAGGTTTAAGGTACTGTTGTCAAGTCAAGTCAAGTCTAATCTATTTATGCAGCACATTTGGCGGGCATAGATTCAATGTGCTTTAAATTCAATTTGTTAAGACTCAACAACTGAAAGCAATTCCCACATGAGCAAGCACTTGGTGACAGTGGCAAGGAAAAACTTCCTTTTAACAGGCAGAAACCTTGGTACAGATCCAGGCTCAGAGGTGGGCGGCCATCTGATGGGACCAGCTAGGTTAAGAGGGTTGTCACTGTCTTGTGACCAGAGATAGCCCACTATAAAACTCTGACAGTGTCACAAGTTTGGAATGATCATCTCACATTGTGACTGCTGCCTGCAACCTACCTCACTTTATCAACCACAGGAAATGCAGTATGAAATGACATACTAATCCATGTGACACTGGCACTAAGACCAAACAAACAGTCCGCAAGCAGACATTTGGCACACTGCGTTAAGACAGCCTCTCTCTCATAAGACATTGCCCAACTTAAGTCATCCCAACAGTCATCACATTAATTTTGTTTGTTACGTTATATGTAGTGTGTTTTGTTGGGAAATGACGTGTCATATCAGTGGGGAGGATAACGTGGGTTCACTTTCACATTAACCATTACTTTTGTTTCCCAATACTCCACTTCCACTCATTTCTTCCCTCTTTTCCAACACCAACCTTAATTTTCTTCCCCTGGTTGCAACTGGTTGCAACTGGTTGCAACTCAAACAAACTGCTCACAGTAGGAAGTGGGCATATCCTACATGCAAGCCAGAAACGGCAGACTCAGACTATCTGTTGTTGCGCTTATTTTTGCCATGTGATATTGAATAAATATTAGCAACATTTATGGTTGTTATCGACCTAAATTTTATCCCGATCCTGTTTTATAGCCCATTGTGCAGATGTTGTTGTTCTGATTAAGTGCAGATCTGTAACCTCACTCACTCTCCGATTCACTCTCTCTGGAGACGCAGTGGAATACTGAAAAAATTTAAAAAATCCATGAAGGGCTTGCAAGCGCAACTCGGATATCTTTGTTCTTCCAATAGAGCCTTGACTAGAATCTGGACCCTAACCCAAACCTGGTCGCAAATGTCACAACACTATGGTGAGAGGTGTTAAAGAGAAGTGTTGTGCACATTACTCAAACCAGGGGTGCTGCTTCATCTGCTCCAAGGTGGCGCGCTCCCTTGGATCTTCAGCCACACACATTTCAAAAAAGGTGTAGCAGTCTGAGAGGAGAGGGGACAGAGGGCAAAGAAAAGATGAGGGTAGAAGTAATTTGTTGTGACATGGCATGAAAAAGCTTTGCACACTATTAGTATTACTGCTAGAACTCAAGTGCTGTATTGGCACTAGCATTGTCTTACCGTCAGACACGTCCAACACCCTTAGGTCTTGGAAGAATGTCCTTCTGGTGCAGAGGAAACTGGAGGTAGTAAACTGTCCGTTTCCTCCAGTTCGTAAAGCAGTGCACCCAGTTGCCAGACTGTGGTGGGACCAGCCTCATATTTCCTTTCTAAGAAATACTCTGGAGGAGCGTATTCAGCAGTTCCTACAATACACAAACAGACAAAGGCAGATACAATAGATGATGAGGAATGTCACCACTTGATTTATCACTTGAGAGATCCACAGTTGGACAAAGAGTAGGAGCAGAAACTAGATGTCATACCAGAGAATTCACTGTAGGGGCCATTTTCTAATAAGCAGCCACAACCAAAGTCGATGACCCGCACTCTAGGGACATCAGAGCCAGTTTTGATGAGGATATTTTCCAATTTGATTTCCCGATGGAAAACTCCCTGTGAGTGCATTTCAATGGCTGCCTCCACCAGCTGCTTCATGATGCTCTGTGACAGAGATAAACAGAGAAACAGATGAGTCAGAATTGAGCATTGACTGTATAAAACACCAGACAAACCCTCCGTGACGTCACCCATTGGTTTCTGCCTGAGCAAAAGTGAAGCCTCAGAAATCTGGGCGCCGCCATTTGCCAGCGCCTGACTCTGCTAAGAGCCCACCTAAACGACAAAAAAACAAATATGGGAAAAGAGGTGGGGGTCGAAGGAGGGACACCACACCCACTCAGCTAACAGCCCCCGGCTATACGTCAACAGGCTGTCAGTCAATGAGGCCACGCCCTAATTTAAATCCAAAAAAGCCAAACTTTAAGCTTAAATATAAAATAAACAAATGAGTTAGAAAAAAATTCACCCCCCTCAGAGTTTTCATGAGATGATAGAG
>JAPZDY010000002.1:5637242-5649308 GCA_029783645.1 Ctenochaetus hawaiiensis
GTTTTTTTCCTTGTGGACAACAAGAATAGTCATTATTAATTTAAATAAAAACATAATTTGATGCAAAAGGCACAAAAATTTAAGTGTTAACTTTTAAAAAGATTCATTAGAACCTTTTAAAGTACTTTTTTAGTTTTCAAGAATTGAATTCAACAAGTATTTTAAAGGTAGGAAGACGCCACACCTTGAAGTTTTTAGTTGTACACTAATTACTCTTACGTCAGTAAGCAAAAACTGCCAACAGTTGCATCATCTCAAGTGTCTTGGCCAAAAAGTTGCACTTGCACACAAAGCACATACTGCAGCTAAAGGCAAACCAGCACAAACTGCGAGAACCAGCACGTGGAGGCAGTCATTCATCCCTGAAAATGGAATACAAAGAACTATGAATGCAGATATATAAACTATTGTAATGACAAAGAAGCTTTTGCTTATCATTTTCAGACCATTATTGCCCATAATTTGATGACTTAACAAAAACTGCTTCTAATAAAGAATATGGCTGACGAATAACTTCCAAATGACAGCGGCACTGTCAGCCCTTTGTCTTTTGTTTTTCTGAAGAACAAAGAGAGAGGAGAAAAGGAGAAAGATAAGAGGAAACTACACTTGGGTGGATTCATGGATACTACAGCGACCGGCTTTCGAAAACCTGAGTCAAGAGCTGAGATAAATGAAATCTCAGATTTTAAAAACTTTGCTCAGCTCTTTTCTGTTCAGTTAAAATAACTTATCAGTCCAGTCATTTGGAGGCAAAACACCAACTACTGGGACTGTATTTTAGTGTTCATCTCCCCTGTGCACTCCAGTTCAACATGCTGAATCAGCTGAAGAGCCAGGTTGTGAGTTAACTAAGCTGCCACTTAAAACTGAAGTGTTTCCACATTCTCAGCTGAAGAAGTACAGATCTCATTTAGATTCTTAAGTTTTCCATCAGTAACAATTCATGAAAGCTTTCCTTAAATAGATTTTATACAACAACTCGATTTGCATTTGATAGAATGATATCAAACACCATCCTTGTGTTAAGCAGGATAATACAGATGCCTGATCTGCATTATCAGGTACTTTTGTCACTTTACTGGCTAACTCCACCCACGTCAAACCTACACACCACAGCATGCATAATAAGCGCAGCCATTATCAGCTCTCAGAAACCCACACTGTCACACTGAATGTGCCAATGTAATGTGATTATGCACACATGAAGACAGCCACTCACGATCAAAACTCCCTCCCTGTACTCTCCTCCTCACAGACACTTGCATACAGATGTGCACAGACAGAGAATGGCCAGTGGCTGGGAGGCAGCTTGGCCCTCTATTCCTGTCTCCATCCCTCTCCAGCCTCCTCTCAACACCAGCCTGATCAATCCTTTTTATAGATTTATCATTTTCATTTATCTTCCACAATGTGATTTTCTCCCATTTCAGCTCTTACAACAAATACCTCTGGATACCTCCTCTCCTCTGCTGCCAAAACCTCCCCATTCCTGCCCTCTTAGAAAACACAGCAGCATCACTTGTGATTAACTTCTGCAATAAATCCCTGCTTGGTAACAGCTAATTGTGAATATACGGTGGAACACGCAATCTGTATTTTTGTAAATGTATGTACTGAGAGCAAAACACTAACCTAAGTATGCTGTCAGGGTAGATTACAGGACGATGGGAATGCGTGCGTGAAATCTGACGCAGCTGCCCAGGGCTGCTGAACGGGAGGAGGAGGAGGCCGAGGAGCGTGGGAGATAAAGAGGATGCAAGTGAGAGAGAGAGAGAGAGAGAGAGAGAGAGAGATAAAAGAACGAGACAGTGAAAATCAACAGACCCAGACACAGGCTGACCTTTGGCCTTGTGTACCTGGCGATGATCAGCAGTCTCTCCTGCTCAGTCCATCCTGTCATCTCTTGCTGACATCAACATGCTGTATTGTGCTGCTTCTCTTGCTCTGTCTCTGAGAGTTACAACCCTTTTGCTTTTCTCTTTTTTATTTTGACATTCTCACACCCGCAGCAGGTATCTGTGTATCTGCTGCTGTTTGAACAGTTTGAACAGATAAAATATACATCCATAAAATAACTGTTTCCTGTCCGTCTTGTCAGATCTAGGTTGCAATCTTTACTTTTTAACACATTTCGGAATATTTGTTATTAATGTGACTATGTATTTTGTTTGTAATTTTTTTCTTTTAAATTAAAATTTTTAACAGTTTTAAAATCCAGTATGTATGGGGCTATGTCTGCATGGATGATAGCCTACGTACATTTTGCTTGAGGGGAATGGTTATAATGGCATTTCCAAAAACAAAGTGTAGCACTAGCACAAAGTCAAAAAAGTCATTAAGTCAGCTAGCAGACTCAATCGATTACACAATATAGCTAGAGTTTGCAAGCGTTCGCTAACATTAGCCACGATAAGCTACCAGACCAAGGCAGGTTTCATTAAACTAAGCAATGAAGGACTTAATTGTTTGGTAAGGAAAAATTTCCATTTGTAAAAGAATGAATATTCAGTCTTTCAACAGTTTGAAATTCTTTCTAAAACTTCTGTGACTTTGGTTTAGACTAACACACACCCATCTGCTTGGCACCAAACAGCTGATGGACAACATTAGCAACTAGCTAGTGAACATACTGCCACATTTAGCAGCTACAGAATCAGATAATTCCTTCAGGAGCTTAAGGCCAAAGAAAAATAATAACAAAAATTTAAAATAATAATATTTCAGTGTGTTTACATCACATTTTCTGATGCCCCTAATGGCCAAAAAACATGTATCCTTTGTATTGACTAACACTTCAATTAAACAATGCAAAAACACATTCTCTTGTTTTTCTCTACAGACACTACTGTAATCAAGTAGAGAACTAAGAAGTTCCACCAACCCAGTTCATTAAGGTTTTCGTTAAAGACACTATGTTTAATGAAAGTACTGTAATATAAACTGTTTACAGTGATGACTTCTGGTGAGAACTAACCTGACATGCCAGATGGTTTGGTACACACAACCATCTGGGAAGTCATGAAAACTGTTTGCAAAAAGGCAGGCACTTTCAAAATAAAACTTGGCAAGTGATTGGATGAACCACCGGTTTATCACAGTCTGTCACAGGCCAAACTCCAACCAATCAAATCAATGGACCACAGTCAGTAGACAGAGAGCGCATCCAAGGAGCCAGTCAGTAAATCAAATATTTCCAAAATCAGCTGGAGTAGTTAAGGCATCTTTTTCATTTAGAAAAACCTTCAAGTTCTTTGTTTTTCTTTGAATGAAAAAATACTCTGCAGTTCGGACATAACTGATGCTATAGCAGCATCCATGCTAAACATGGCTGTAGCTGCCAGTAGCTGATTGGTTCAAACCACTGCAGTCGCAAGCTAGTGCATAACTTAAAGCCTGGAAAATGGATTTTCAGCTTGTGAGATCTCATGAGATCATGAAAGTGTGATTTTGTGATCTTTTTCAAGTCCAGCCACCTTGCAGGGTAAGGTGAGGACAAGCTCCTGATTTTATAAACAACACAGAGAGCATCACAAATAAAACACCATGCACCTCCATTTAATTGTGAAGACAGATATCTCAAAGCATGGGCACATATTAGACTGTCTGCATGGCAAGATACCGTTTGAGGTAACATGATGTAATGCCCTGTCACCAGTGGCTGCAGCAGGAAAAGAAGGAAAAGATTCGAGCCATAATTTAAAAAAGCTAAACATGTGCAGTGCAAGCTATTGAACACAAACATAAACATACAAACGGAGCCATGGTTAAGAGACAAGGCTGCTGATACTGAATGAGGAGGGAATATAAATGTGTCTATTGTAGATTTCAAACATGATAACTGGTGGAAGACGTCACCTGGTTGAAAAATGTAGCCAGCATGATACAAAAATAACAATGAACTCCTCAATTTCCACTGAGCACAAAGTTGCATAGTGTAAACCAGACGGCGACAGGGAGACCTGTATCCATGGTGACATGGTGATTGCTGACCAGTCAAGCAGCAGCGCCTTCACACATGTGGCTTTTTTAACACATTCATAATAGCACTTCTTTACAGACAATCCTCTAACACTATAATTCAAACTATAAAGATCCGTCTTGCCCTCAGTTTGACTGATAAGGTGTGATGCCTTTGTTCTTCCCGTCTTTTGTTCCACCGCTGAGTCAAATAGGCGTTAATCACAGAGCAAAGACTCAGTCAGCACTGCAGCACTGGCAGCTCTGAGGCATTGGATGCACATTACACTGTGAGTGCAGCCTACAGAGGACCAGATGACACCATATTGAAGGGTTTAAAAATTTACCATGTTGTGTATTCATTTACATGCTCCCAAAGTCAGTGAGAGGTCACAGACTGTCAGCCATTCTTATTTCGTATCAGCACAACGCTTTTATCCAAAGTGTCTGATCTCTTGTTTGAGCAAATGATTTAATCAACTGCTAATTCATTTGAATTCACATTTTGTCAGCAGATGTTTCACAGTACGTGTTCAAGGTAAAACCTCTGCTAATTGCCTGCACAGGTTTGTTTGATTGTTAGGTGAATCTACATGAAGTGCAGTAGGACAGAAAACAGCTGCTGAACTACTCATTATTGGTTAAAAAATTTTAAGCATGTTACATTTGAGGCTGATGATTAATGTCACAGCAGATGTTGACTTTCAGGCTTTGTTCTGTTGTTGTACTGCTTATACATAAGATGCTTTCCATTAGAGGTAGGTACTAGTCTTCCCAGGGTCCATAAATAAACATGTGGGATATTAAACACAGCAAAAATAAAGTAAAAGAAGCAATGCAAATACAAATAAATTGTACAGATGATTACAAAGTTATATTAGATCACATTCCCTAAAATGCACAATATTGCACTTACAACTTCTTAAATCTGAACAGGTTAAGTAAAGAATAGTTTCAGTGAATTTATTTAAGGTTTGAGAAGACGTTACATATTTGAAATGACTAAAATAATCTGAGTGATGTGCTGGTGTTTCTGGCTGGTTTAAGAGGAACTCTACTATTCCTTGTAAAATATTTTTCCTGATAAAAAGCAGATAATTAACATGACATTTGGTTCCAGGTAGTTTGCTATGAACTTAGAGGCTATCATATTTTCTCTTACTGGCTGTGGGAAAAAACTAAAGAGCAAGGTGGGCTAAAACCAATGACTATATGAACAAAATCTTAATATCTTTAGGACACTTTGTACCAATGATTGTGCCTCTCATAGTTTTCTTTACACGTCATGAGTGCAAGAATGATGAAAAAAATGGTTTGTACCATTCAGTTTCTTTGATTTGTTCCCATGCAACCTGATGTAGTCAAAGGTGAAGCTGTGGATTGTAATTAAACCATTGTGGCATCACTGATCTGGGGCCAGAAAGAGAGAATGTTTGTGAGTTTCAACCATCAGAGAGCAGTTTGGCATTAGTTTTCCCTCCCTTGTACCCTTTGAAACCTGGGACTTGACCTCTCGCTTTGGGCTGTGACTTCACATAACACCATCAGCTGCCGGGAGGTTAACCGTGCTTTAACAGCAGGCGTGATGCTGTTAAGTGCATATGGCGTATTTTAATGTCATGTCTTGTAAGTTACCGTGACGGTCTTGATGCGACCGCTGCCCCTGGTGCAGGTCCAGCCGGATCGGTTGAACAGGAGGCTGCAGACCTCCCCCTCCAGGCAGGGAGCCATCTCACACCACTGACGGCTCCGCACGATTCGTGCTGCGAGGGCAAAAGACAAGAGGGCAGAAGAGTTAAATTAGACAGATTCACAGACCCAGAGAGAGACTTCAAAATGTCAGCCTTTTTTTTTCACTGGAACAAACAACTGAACTGTCCTTTTTTTATGCTCACCAGACAGAAAAGCTACTTCATATGTTGACGTCTCTACAAGCCTGTAGTATTTTAATGAGGTTTTTGTTGAACCACCATGTCTGAATTGCCTGTGGTAGTAACCTTTACAGACCAGCTGGCTGTCCATAAATTACTTGCTTGCTAAAGCTAGCCTCCACTGCAGCTGCATAGAGAGATCGCTTGTTCCTTTTGACACTTGGTTCTGCTATATTCCTGCTAAAAGGGTTACAGGTAAAAGTTTCTAGGCGAAAAGTCGTTTGTACCATTTTACAACATAATATTGTCGGATTTCCTCTCTTGAAGCTACACCGGGCAATTCAATTTTCCTCACTCAATGGAATATATACTGGAGTTCCCCTGATAAATCTTCAAGTGGTTCAATTCTACTTGACTTTTCACAGTCAGGGTCAGACATCGTTTACAGTATATCACAAGAATCTTGGGCATCTCTTTACACAGCAGAGGGGATTAGATCTGCAGCACATAACATGAAAAACAGTAGCAAAGATTCACTGTTGTTTAGATTCAGTGCTGGTGGCTTGTCTACAAAAACTCTGCAGCTGAACGAGGAGATCATAAACATCTGCAAAATCACAGTATTGCTTTATTTAGGACTCCACTGAATTTGTGAAGCTATAATTATTGTATGAAATGGTCCATTTTCTTTCAAAACTAAGATGATCATGTTTTTAGAGCTAAGCTAAAAACAAGTTATTGTATTCTGGTGCACAAAATAACAGTCTGATTAATTCAAGGGTTCCTTTTGAAGAATTTAAATGTCTGTAGAGAGTCGGTGCCTGATTTTGGGGCACTATGTACTTTTTCTTAATTAAATAGAGACAACAGAGAGATGACAGAAAATAACGGGAGACAGAGAGGAATAGAAAACTTAAGATAACAAAGGTCCCTGATCACATGCAAAACAGGAGTGTTGTCCACATCAGTGTTGACTTTTATAATGTTTTTATTTGAGGTTTGGAGGTAAACCTGTATTAAGTCAAAGGGGAAAAACACTTATTTGTGCTACATGTCAGCTGGGATTGGCTCCAGCCCCCCAGGACCCTCAAGGATAAGCAAGTATAACTTATAAGACAAAAGGTTGTTCACGTTTTATATAGTTGTACAGCTACATAGGGCAAAATAAACTGTGACCAGGCCGTGGTCTAAGCAAAATGCAATTTTGAAATGCTTATTTATGTTTTGACTTCAGAAAGAGACAGTTGGTGGGTTTGTTTATGATACATGCCTACAATATTGTTCAATCTTCTGTTCTGTTAATTAATTTGCACAAATCGATGGCAAGAATTAGTACTATTTCAATATAGATTAGAGGGAGTGGATCATAGATTGGAAAGGTAATAAAAAGCCAACAAGCTTCAGTCTTAAAGTTATTTGTCTGCTGGAGACATCAGGCTGTCAGAGTGAAAGCCAGCGATGCTCTCATTCTCCCTCTGCAGTCTGTCTGCATGACATTGAATTAGCATTCGCCTGTAGTCGACGCCGATAAGCACTGATTGTTCTTTACACAGCGTGCTAAAGCAACACTGAAAGGTTATCAGCTCTCTGCGGACCTGGCCGGGGCCCGGCTACCCACGAGGCCCCTGGGGCAGCACATTGTGGAACGAGGTAACACGGTCGACAAATTGAAAGAGAGGAACTACAATTCGTTGAATGTCCACAGGAGAGCTGAGGGCAGAACAGAGAGGGAGAGCAAGGAGGTGTGGAAAGGGAGGCCCTGTGACATTTTGCTGAGAGGTATTCCTGGTCCAGGCCTTGTTAACAGTCTGAAATTGGTCTTTGGAGTCAGACTCTGACGGCTGCACTGCAATAAAGCTCTGTCATTTGGTGATGTTTATCAAGCGGGCTGAACAGCACCCTTATGCATGTAGACACACACACAAAATCCCTGCTCTGTGGATATAAAGCCATTCTCCCTCAGCAAATAATAGATATTGTTGACATACGTGAGGAAGACCCATGTTTTTTCTTTACCCAGGTAGTGTAGTCGGGCTCCTGGGAGACACAGCAGGAGAACAAAACAATCCAGAAACCTGTCATCTCATTGAACCCAACAAGCCTGAAAAAATATTAAAGCCTTGTAACTCCAATCTGAGACGCAATGGTCATTTCGGCTTCACCCCCCGAGCAGAGACTCCTCAGTGAGCGAGGGAAAATCTGAAGTGACCTTCCTCCCGACACAGCAACATGCCGTGGTGAATTTTCATTTTCACAGCCATCCGTCAGGCCCAACAAAGCGTAGATTTATCAGTCAGTTGCAGATGTAGTTTTGAGTACATTACGGGGCCAGCAAAACTCAATTTCCAGGGCACGGAATAAAAGCTGAGCTGGCAAAGCAGCAGGACTGCTGACTAACCGTGGAGTGCATCAGCCCGGCCAGCCCAGAGTCGCGGAGGTTGGCTAAAATAAATGCATTTTTCAGCTGCTGCCACAGTATCCAGGCACTTGATAGCTTGCCCTTGTTCCTTTTTCAATGCCATCCATGACAGTGTGACTTGATCTATGATGACTTGATGAATTTCCTGGTGCCGTAAGCCGCGGGGCCGTCGCACGGCGTTGGTTGGGATCAGAGTGTCACTGTGATAACTTCATCAACAACGACATCATGAATAACACAAGCAGCAAACAAAACACGGCCCCGCAGTTTGGTTTCAGTCTGTCTCTATCCATCAAACCTATCTGTCCAAAATGCTGGCACACGCAACTGTAGACACATTAAAAAGCTTATATTGCACAACCACCCACACACACATCCGCAGCATCCACAGCAGACTTTAAGCTCCTGAGCTGAAGCTGTCTGAAATATCCGTCTGCTGTCATGTTTCATTTTTAAGCATCTTTTACATGCTGCTGTTATAATAAACCTGGCTTGTTGGATCACTCAACTGGGGCAAATGGCTGAGATTCATGGTGTCTATCGTGGCGTTACTGTTTTATTATGATAGGTATCAGTTTTTGTGTTGTGTTTGAACATGTTTCCGTGTTAGTAATGGTGGCAGCAGCACCAGCAGCATAGGTGAAACATCTGGCTGGGATGCTTGAAAAAGAGACAGAGGGAGAAAGATAGAGAGGCCGTCTGTCTGGCTGACACCTGGGAGGCCCGTCCTGTTTCCGTCATAACGTCCACAGCCCCCACCTGGGGACCGCGAACGTCAGGCCAAGCTTGTCAGCTGCCAGGGTCCCTGCTGGGGTACAGCCCTGGACCTCCAACTACAATCACATGTAAGACCATCTGTCCCCCTGCGCACAGTGCCAAGCCCTGCCCTGCCCAGCACAACACGGCTCTGCCAGACGAGACTCCAAGCAGGGCAGGAGGCACAACAGCGAGTCCTGAACCAGACACACTCCTATTCTGATGAAATTCTGCCTCTGCAGAAGTAATAAATAACATCAAATTTTTAGGGAAGCTGCAGGCAGCTCATTTAAAATGGATTTAGATGAGGTACAAGAAACAAAAAGACACAGTTTTAGTGACAGTTTCTCAAAATGCTGAAAGAAAAAACAACAGCAGTGGGTTCATTGGTTGGAAAGAAAACATTAAGGGAAGCATGAATCACCACAATAATAAACTGTGCATCTCTTCAGCTGATTTGATTTAAGAAAAAGATTAGCCAACTAGCATAGCTGGGCATTAAAAACACTGTAACAGGTTTTACAGGCTTTCTGGCTGATATCAATGAAGCTTCGATCATGGATCAATGTGCAGTGGCCAGATTTTCATCCCTCTGTCCTCTGCACAGCTCAACCTGCTACAACAGGCCTGATGGTCTTTCAGTTCTAATTATGACAACAGAAAAATCCAACATTAAAGACTGTCTAAACGCAGCCAAGCTACAAATGACTGCACTTCATAATAAACTGTGTGTTTTGTTGAGCAAGCTGTTGCTGTGAATTACTGAGGGGTTTTTTTTATGCTACATTTTTTTGGGCTTCTTTTCAAAGTGGCTTTGCTTTCAGCTTGTAATTCTGGTGATGTTTGAGTTTGGATGTAAGATCACAAATGGTTGCAGGGAATCAATATATTTCATTGCTTTGGCATCAAATCAAGAAGTTACCCAGATATAGTTAAACCCATTTGGCAGCATCTTGGCGCTGTAACAATCTCGGCTCTTTCTGTAACGTTGAATCTGTGGGTGTCATTCAGTCACACAGTTATAAGCGCTGCCAGTAATGACTTCTCGCAAGATAATTCATTTTCCTGCTGACTTACAAATGTTGCTTTGGGAAAAACACCACTTTGACTGTTGTCACATTTGCTGCCAGAGGTATTGATTTTTCTCCTATTTCAAACTAATTTGTCTCTTTGCAGCATTTCGGGGACTTGTTGTTGTTGACATGGACAGAAAGTTTAGGCTGCATTGATTGGAAAATTTAGAGATGTTTTTGTAGAGTTTGGCTGCTGAACTATTTGCGATGTACAAAGAGCACACTCTAATTTCCCAAACAAAATACAGCATTCAAAGCCCATTTCAAATTTTAATTGCTCAATTTATTCTAAAGTTTTATTATTTTACTCACTTGGCTCTTTTGGTATTTTTCACTTTTTTATTAAATATTTTAGCAAAGCTTTCCATTTGTGTTTACTGATGTCTGGGATCTTTTGCTTAAGTTTTTTTTACTTGCCTCCAATGTAAATAGGTTCTCCACTGTCAGTACACTCAAACTTTGTATATTTTACAAATTAAACACCAGGGATTATGTAGTTTGAACAGCTGGAAGGATTTAATGGTGGAACATCTGGACAGAGAGTTAATTGTCATTGGCGGGAGCGTTACACAACAAAGGCTGTCAAAAGGGAAAAATGAGAAGTATTGTAGATAATTAGGGAATGAAAACAGTAATTCTCTTCAAGAAGGAAACTAAAAATATTATTTTAAGTTATATTGTAGAGCATATCAAATTGGAAGCTGATCAAAAAAAGCCAATATGATAAAATTATACTCTAATTTAAATATATAAACCTGTTTTAAATGAATGCCTATTTCTCCTTACCGTTGAGGAAAATAACAAGCACAACAAATCTCTTCAATTGTGTGTTTGCACTAAAAACCTGATGAAGTCATTTCTTCTCCCTAATCTCCTTTGAAGATGACTTTTGGCTTATTTAGTGTCAATAATCATTTCCCTGAGTGTGAGAGCAGCAGCCTGCAGTCAGCACATAAACTGTCCCTCTGCAGCCTGCGGACTCTTATCATGGTGGCCATCAAGCTCCATACGATTACAGTGTGCTGTGGTGGCATGGCAACAACGGGCCGAGCAGAGAGAGGAGAGGGAGCGGGAGGGAGTCATGGAGCAGATTAGAGTGAGAGAAGGGAGACGAGCAAGGAAAAAGCACATAATCCTCCTGTGTACAGTGTGCAGACTAAACATTCACAACAGTGACACACAGCAGCACAAAAAGAGGGCAAAAAAGCTTGAAATACGTCCTGAAAAAGATGAACAAAAGAAGTTAGTGTGTAAGAAAACACACTGCACTTGTCGCACAGACAGAACCAATTTAGGGAATTAAAACAAATAAGGAATAACAGAGTAAACAAGTCGTATTGCAGAAACCGTGCAGCTGCCATCTGGGCCAATCAGCCGATAAATTCTTAGGTAGCTCACATATAATAAACTCTATTCACTGCGGGGCCTAGATAAGCTCGTTGGTATGTCATTATGGAGTGGTGAATACTAGCAGGATGGCAAGAGAGATAAAAATATTTGTCCTATTGTCTCCTTTCGGCAACCAGCTGCAGACTGTTGCAAATTTGATAATGTCCCAAAGGATATATCCGTAAGCATTAGAATTAAAATCCAAGAGCTTTAGCTGGTGATTATAAGTGTGCAGACGAGTTTCTATAGTCTGAAAACATGGGAAAACATCAAACAGAGTATTGCACTTGATTATTTGATTAGTGTGAAAGGCAGCATTAGTAGCATTCTGTTCACTGAAAATAAAGATGGTGATCATGTGACTGATCTCGGTTCCTTACAGCTGGGAAAGGGATTGGAAATGGTGGAAAATTCACCGGTGGTCTCTGAAATAAGTTAAAAATGTAAGTATCACTGTGTGCACAAAGGGCATGTGACTGCTGTAGTTTGGTTGTCATCAACTACTTCCAATAAGAAGCCAATTAGTTTTTTAAGTGTGGAAGGTATATCATATGTTTTGCACCAAATATTATTTGTTTAATTGTAATATTTAACATTT
>JAPZDY010000002.1:5653895-5676597 GCA_029783645.1 Ctenochaetus hawaiiensis
GGTGGGAGAGCTTATATCATTCTGTTACTACCAGAAATAAATATCTGATCGGAGCCACAGTGGTTATTTTGTGTCAGAGGCAAAGCTTAAGACAATCCCATGCTTCTGTTTTTGCTAACCTCAAAGGACCAGTCTGACATTTGGGGAAATACCCCAGTTTTCTTTCTTGCCAAAAATTAGAAGAAAAGGCTGATACAACTCTAAAAGCTGAATGGTATAGTTGAAGCTATTTCAAGCAGCGTCTTAGTTTCATGTAAAAACTGGAAACAGGTGGAGACAGCTAGCCATACTTGGTGTAGCGCTATGAGAATCTGCCTGCAAGCTCATCTAAAGGTCACTAATTTACTTTATATTGTATTTCTTTTAGTTTGGAATAAACATAAACACATACGTTAAAACAATCACAAAATTCACAATCTCTATGAGGGTGTCTGTGCCAGAATATGGTTGTATTATGATATCTAGCAGTGCATATGGATTTGGACAGAAAAGAGCACGTAGTATGCAGTATGCAAACTGTTTTCATCGTATCACTAAAAAATCCCCTTTTATCTATATTTGAGAATCAGCTGTAGATTTTGAATATTGGCAGTTTTAACAAATTTACTAGCAAATCAAAAAAGTACTGGAATGTTTTCAGACGTGAGAGGCTACATAAGTGCCTGCGGAGGATCGACCAGACGAGACTGAGTGAATTTTGGGTGAGGGGTGAGGCTTTTTCTCAGAACATTTATTAAAAACATCAGCTGTGGCTCAAACCATCTCAACTGCTTTTCAGCATCCTTCAAAACAAATACAACATATGCATCTGTGAAAATTTTAATCACCAGTTCTGCCTGCTTCAGGGAGAAATGACACAAAAACATGGCCCACTTTGAAACCTTTATGCTTCAACAGAAGTAACACAGTTTATTGCTCCCGCATTCAAATAACAAGACAAACACCCCAAAGTGCAAAAGGGCTGATAAAGCTCAAACAATCAATTGTCCAACTGAGCACACATCAAGAAGAGCAAACATATGTGTCTTCAGTCTAAACAGGATGAAGCAGCTCCCACAGATTTATCAGTGGTAAGTGTGTGAGGATACGACGCAGCAGCACAGCAGAATCCAACACTCAGTAAAAAATAAAAGACCAGTTCACAACATTCGGTCTCAACCAACGGAAAAACACATTAAAGGCAAAACTCAATGCTAAAATTAATCTGTTATGGTCATAAAGTCTGACAGCGGCTGCCTGTAACCTCCCCTGTGCTCACAAATGCAAAATCCACCATCTTCATCTACAAGCATTTTCTTGTTTTCTTGTTTTCCTGTTCTCCTCCAGGACCACTGTAACGCTTCTGCTGTTCGGCCGGATGTTCCGGATGTCCCGGACGTCTCAAAAAACACCGCCTGCTCCATGTCAGTTTATAGTTTAATTTCCCTCCTTAAATGTTTTAATTCAACAAAAGTGTGTCCCTGTCACGACACTTTGTGTCACTAATGTACATGACTTAAAAAAAAACTAACTCATAATTAATGTAGGCTGCTCACTGCAGGCCCTGCTGCAGCGTCAGAGCAGTGTGCGAGTCTCAGGGCACAACAAAAGAGTGTTTAACAGCAGTCAGATCTGTTTAATGTTTTAATGGGCAATAATCAAACCTCTGCCCTAGTCTTATTTTTGGGACAAACAGAACAAGATTAAGAACTCCAGGAAATCTGCTTGTAATGTAGGACTGTCCTGAATTTTTCTGTCTTGCCCTGCAGTCACACAGATTGCTGCAGCCAACACTGCAGACAACCTCAGCAAACGCAACAGAGCAAAGTCAGGCCCTAAAATGATATTTTTAATATGTGTATTGCTGATTTTCTGTCATCACACTACATTTTTAGGTATTTTATTTAAATTGTGTAGCCATTTCCAAGGATGAAATGTTCACAATACAAACGAAGGCAGTGGTTTACTTTTAAAAAAAGATACATTTGTTCTTCCAAAGCAACAGTAATGCTGCAGGACAAACTCTGGCTCGTTACATCTGCAGTGAAGAACTGACACAAAACATTGTTGAATCTGGTTTCTTACAAATTTCAGAAGGGCAGCACGCTTCACATTCATATATTTGGACTTGCTGGTTCAGCAGTGGTCACTGGCTTCCCCATTTAAACCTAAACTTAACTAAAATTTGTAAAATCTGTTGTCTGGTAAACCAGACAGGTCACTCAACTCACCATCTACACATGCTGGCCTCGCCCTGGTGGTCCCGGCGATCTGGCCTCTCCGGCAGGCGCAGCGGGCCGTCTGCCTGGCGATGGTCCTTCTGGGAACGCTGCTATCTCTGTTGAGCATCACTATCTCGCAGGTTCCAACCGCCAACTGACCTGTCAGACACAGCGACGAGGAACAAAGTTCAGCACATCAGCATAATGAGACTATAATGAACATTACTGAAGAGAATTGGATGCTTAAAAGTACAAACAACAGGCAGTCCGAACACACTGCTTTTTTTGTTCTGAACACTGCTTTTTTTTTTATCTGAACACGCTGCTTTTTTTGGTCTGCGTGGCACTGAGCAGTTTAACAGTCTCATTTCAAGTCTAAGATAAAAAACATGAGAAACTGACTTCAGTGCTTTAAAAGCAGCAGTCTACAATGTTTCTTCAGATGTAATACAGTATGTCTGGCTGTTCTGGTGGTAAAAGTGTCTTTACAGTGACTTGTGCACAACAGAGATTCCCCATAAAAACTGTTAAAAGGACCATTTCTATTTGGCCAGTCATAACAGGAAGTTTACAAGCCCATATGTCTTCAGCTTGAAGATATAAAGTAGCTAAAAGAAAAAAAACATTATTCTGATTGGTTTGCTTTTGTTATAGCATTACTAATCAAAGTATTTTTATGAATGAAAGCATAGACAAGCTCAGTAAATTACATAGTAATCAGCCCGTTGCTTTATCAGAGATCAACACTACCTGAACAGTAAGGAAACAGCATAGGTTTATTTAAATGCCTACATCAGCCTGTACTTCTGTATGCCTGGAAAGATTTTCAGCATGAATAGAGACATTATATGTCAGAATCACAGGTGGCAAAGGTGGCAGTAACACCGTCTAGAGAAGAGATGGTGGTAGATGGTTAGGTCAAGAAATACTGTGGCTTACACAAAGAGAGACTGCTGTTCATTTCCTACCAACAGTCAGTGTCATGTTTACAAGTGGACCATGACTATGATCATGACCAAGTTTAGCATTAATCTAATCCAAGCTTAGATCAGGCTCATGCTGATCCCTCCCATTAGGACCTACACCACCAGATCTGCCATGTACAGTCCCAACCTTTTTATTAATTGCTGATTTAATATGATGACTGACAGAGGAGCGTTATCAGTCCATATTTGAAAAGTCTCATATCACGTTTTGCCTCACAAAACTTAGATATAGTTGTCAACTGAGCATTGCTAATCAAATATGAATCAAGAGTCTGTAGGCTGCCATTTTTTCCTCCTGAATATCCAAGCAGAGCCTCAGCTTGCATATGTTGCTCCCTGTTTAATTGCTCTGATTCGTTTATCCAATTGCGCCTTTAGGCGTTTTAATCACATCCGTGATAACGCCCCCTGAAAATCAAAAATGCTCTGAGAGGAACCAGAACAATTCTCAAATGCGATTTGGTCTTGGATGCCAGGCTTGTTAGTTTGGCAAGGCAAAGACAACAGACATTCTGTTGTGTAGTTATGAGGACTTGTTGAAAATATCCTGTGTGATATTTTGTTCTCAGAGTGGTGTGAGAGGAAAGCTCAAGGGGTGTTGAAAAGACATGTCATCGTCTGGGAAGCATCGATGTGCATGAAAAACTGGCACTTTAACTTCTAACTCAGTTTGCAGGATGGGAATTGCATTATGAGCCTCTCCAAGGTGACATAGCACTCTCCTGCTTTGCAATTGTCTGTAGTGTCTGTGTGTGTATGTGCATGTGTGTGAGTGCATGTGAGTGTGCTAGTGTTTGAGGCAGCGGGTAAAAGGAAAAATATTTGCTCCAGGGCTAATCACAATTATGTAATGCTGCAGAGCAGTTGTCTTGATACTCTGATGTTGGTACAGTGTTACACACACAGACGGACGGATAAAAGGACCAAACAACTTCACATCCTTGGACCCGCCCGCTGACAAGCCAAACCAACTATTTCTGCAGCACGGCTCCAGGAATGGCAAAGTCAGCCACTTGGTCTCCTGCTTTGGTGTAGATTGAAATATCTCAACAACTATTGGATGGCTTACCAAGAAAAAATTCATATGCGGTGTCAAGGTGATACATTCTGATGATCCATGGTGATGCACGATGATGTTTTTTTTTTTTTTAATCACTACTTTGAGGTTTACATTTGTAGTTTGGAGTAAAATGACTGAACAACTGTTGGTTTGATTGCCATGAGAATATACTCAAGTACCAGTGAGGATATTTTGTGGGTGATTCCCTGTCATTTAATGTCACCATCACATCCATTTTCAACTTTGTCCAGTGTTTTGTTTCAATGAATGTCATTCCCATCAGCTTCAGTTGTGCTTTGTTTACTGCTTTTTAGCAGTTGTTAGCATGCTAACCCGCTAAACTAAAATAGGGAACATTCTAAACAATACACATGCTTAGTAACGGTAACTTAGCCATTCTGTCGTTATGAGCATGTCAGCATACTGATGTTAGCATTATGCTCAAAGCTTTGGGAGCTGCAGTCTTGTAGCACATTCAATTATGATATCTGGACAATTTCATATTATATCAGTGTTTCCCTTATATTCTTTCTGCACCCCAGCAAAGTTATGAGAGCTGCTGCTAAGATTTCACACAATCATGAATATTCTCTGTTTCAGAAGGCTTAGCCACATTACACACACACACAACGTGGAGCAGAGGTTCGTATTGTTATAATTTCTATACTCAACCTTTTTTATTATAAGGTAAGTTTTTAACTACTGTACGTTGTTTTTAGCAGGATATATAGTAGGATGCCTAACAATATACAGCAGAGAGATTTCCAATGAAACCAGCTTTTTGGTTAACATGGTTGCATTTACACATGAGAAACACATTTATAATTGCAGTGTCATTATGTTGCTCTTTCCTAGTTTTGTATTCACAACATTTTATTTATGTTTATTGGAAGCCGAAACCTGGACTGTCATCTTACTTCTGAATTCCCAAACACAGTGTTTGAGATCAGTAAGTCCATTATTTTAAAATATCATTTTCACATTTGTCTCTGGGGAAACCAAAGTATATTTTAAAATACTGTTTTCTAAATTTAAAGCACCTGTCAATGAAACATGGACCACTGGCTGACATCATGTGTGACTCGGTTGACGTGGCTCTGGCTGACAATCACTGTCTACAAAAGACCAATTTTTAGACCAGGTTAGGCTCTACTGAAACAGCAAATAGACAGAATGTCTTACGGTGACGGTTACCTTGCTTAAAAAAAATCTCTGTGGTGTGAGAGTGCTATTCTTACTCCTCTAACCATGCACAGAGAATTACCTCAGGGTTCTCAAGGCATTACAAATTGATGGATGACTCCCTGGCCAGGGACCTGTGGTTGAGCAGGTTTTTTGAGTTTGTTGGAATGTGATTTCTAAATTAATTACATAAAATGGAGAAACCTGCAATTCACAAGGGCACCTCAGCTGCAAATGGAATACTCTTAAATGTTCTTCATCATCCAGAGTTTTTTCATGTCAGGGGAGTTGAACGAGTCATTAAAACACTTTTAAAACTTTTACGTGGCGAATTGCATGTGAAATGATTTCAATCTGAATCATGTTCATTTGAAATATTGAGGGAGTTTAGATGAATTTATGTAAGATTTTGTATCCTGCAGTCAGAGCCACTTGGCTTTAAAACATCCAGGACACCGGTTTCAAATTAATGTCGAGGTGGAGAGATGAGCTTTGTACCCAGAATTGCAGATGTAGCTCATGCATGATGATGCATGATGATCCTTCCTAATGAGTCAAATTGAAAAGCTGGCAAACAAAAGAAGAGCTGTAACAATGATGTTTGCAATGTTTAGATTTATTAAATGAACCTGCGTGGCCTTTTGTAGCTGACATTTCGATTAAACACTTACTATGAGGCTGCAGTTTTGTTTGGGTAAATTATTTGGAAACTCGAGGGAACACATTTAATTGTTTTTTATTTAGGCCTTCCCTGTGTGTTTTTAGAGGAATTATTAACTTTTAATGGTCTTGTTTCTGATAGATAAACAATCTTTAATCACAGTAAATTGCTTAAGGGCATCTGCTGCTTTCACAAACACATTTGAAAGAATAAATGTTTATATATATATATATATATATATATATATATAGATGACACATTTTCCAGCTCACCTTTGTCATTTGAAATCAATGGGAGGTTTGTTACAGGCTAAAATAAAAACTTAAAAACTCATCTATATATTGCTGAACTGCAGCTAAATAATTCAATGTCTGACTAAATTAATTCTGACTCACCTTGAACTCAGCACATTTCTCAATAACTGCAATATAAGTGCGAAGTTAAATACCTACATTGCAACTTATCGGGTCCATGGTTGAACAGCAAGGCTCAGAAAAGGTTAGGGAAACTCACTTCACCTTTGTAATGATCTGGAAAGAGTAACACAGTTTCTTGCCTCTTGCTTCTTTAGTGAATGGAGAGCTGCCAGTGAACGCCATTTAGGCTGACACTGAAATAAAATCAGCTCAGTGAAGGTAGATTAGAGAAGAGTCCGCGCTGTAAGGTCAATCCCTGGCATTCAGCAAGCATCACTCCTTCACACTGCTGTTTTCAGTTCCTCCCAACACCCTCAAAGGTTCATTAAGTGAGACACTGACTGCTCTGCAGCATAAAATAGCTGTAATAATGGCAAAGGTTGAAAGGGTTGTTGATCAACACAAATGACTCATAAAATTACCTCAGCAGGTGCTTAGACTTTCAAGTTTCAGCAGCTACTAAGTTTCAGAGCAAGACATCATTAAAATATTCAAGTTCATGATTCCTAATCATAATAGTGACCATTTGGCCTGTCTTTTAGTAAAAAAAACTTACAAGAGGGCCTCAGGGAAAAACATTAACTTTGGCATCAATGACCCCGATCAGCCACCAAGCACTGACAATCTAAAATGACCTTTAAATGCCCGTCAGCTACAATGTAGGTTAAAGCCTGATATATCACACATACGTTAGTTTGTGGTTATTTATTAAACACAAATATGAGCCTGGACAAGAAATGCAATTGACAGATAGAATGACATCAGTTTTGTCATCATAAAAGCAATTAAGAGTATTAAAATAAAAAAATATTCTTCCTTCAATATCCTTATCATTTTAGCTGCAATCGTACTTCATAGGGTTGCATCTTATAGCTCAAAGCTTCAAAGCCTTGTTCATTAAATTGACATTTAAATTCTAAATCAACATTTGTTTGCCTCGACTGTCATACATATCACTGGGTTTAGTGTGCTGAAGGGTTGGATAGGTGGAGCAGAGGGGATGGTCAGTTTTGGTTTTAAACATTTTGGATTAAATTATCATCCTCACCTTAACCTTCAAATGATCCAGCAGTCAAATTTGTGAAAGTAAAAGCTTTGATGTCAAAAAGTGACATATTGCCTTGTTCCAGTACTTCAGATGTGGATATTATTTGACAAATCAATGGATCAAATGATCATAAATCAAGTGACACCCTGTTAGGCCCTGTTGCCTGCTTTAATCTGGACTTAAACCAGAAGAAAAAACCCTTTTTTTATTTCAAAAGCTTAATAAACTTTCCTCCTACTCCCTTGCCTCTAAACTGTAGTTTCTAGGCCTTTCTTCCCAGGCTTAAGACTTTTGCCAGGACAAATCTGCATCTCAGCGAGCAGATTAGTGGATGGCTGTTGGTCTCAGTGGCAGCTACACTTTGTGAAACAGGCTGATAGGATTGGTGTGTTTTTACATAAAACAATTACCTTGTCAAGTCTTGTGAGTCATAAAAAGCACAATCTCTCCAAAGAGCTGCTATGCACATTTCATAGCATCAGCCATTGCTGTCCACCCTCCCCCATCCGCCACCCACCACTCAGCCCACCCTCCGCTCTCTTTTTTGCTGAGGCCAGTCACTGTAGACTTGGTGGGTGCTTGGAGGATGGAGGTGCCATCACATATCAGTGCTCTCTGCCATGTTTCAACACTGAACAGATGAATGGGCTTCATGCAGTAAGCCTGAAGGAGGAGGATTGTGAGGCTGTGGGGGGGGGGGCTAAAGAGGGGAGTCGTGTTGTGTGTGGGTGGGGTGAGGGCGGAGAGGACTTTGTAAAGTGCCTTAAGCCGCACAGCAAGAGTTCCATCACAAACGCAGGAGTAAATTCATGTGACAGGGGTTTCCTGTCACTCAGCGGCATGAAGACACTTGGCCTCGTCTCTATTTCACATGATGAAATGCGCATACGGCAAAGAGCGCGCCGAACGCCGTCCAGGCTCTGGATTGTGTCACAAACGACATCTTAGAGGGCAACGGGAAGCTGATACGGAGCACAGAGACCGGCTCTCAGCGCTGACTGGCAGCCTGATGACCTTATCACTGAATCACAACACTTTACAAGTGCAAAGTGGCAGCGTGTACACACACACAGGGGCTCAGACACACACACACACACAGCTTAGAGCAGAGACGTGAGCCTGTGCTCTACATATCAGCGCTTTGATCAGGCACACTGCAGATCAACAGTGTACAGGAGCACAAATATCTTAATATCTCCACCTGAAAACGGCTGCCAGGAGTCCACGCTCGCTTTCATAGCGTTCCCTTGATTCAGGGTGCATCATTGCAGGATTGAGAACTGGTGGGCGTGATGAAGTTACACAACTCTGCATACATTACACTGGCAGATGCTGGAAATATATAGAGAATAAAGAAAAGCACTACTTATCTTTCCTTTAACATCTAGCAATCCATTCCAGCTATTTACTGGTCCCTTTTTAGACGCTTGTACTTTCTTTATGTACTTAATGTACTTAATCTACTCATTCTGTTTAATTAAGACTGTGCGGATACATCAGTAATAAGTCCTCGCTGATAAAATACTTTTTATCTGATTTAGCTGACAAACAAATGAGACGCAGCCCTGCACTGCTCTCATACATGTGACACCAGATTGAGCGCCGCTATGCTTCTCCTCTGGGAACTCGCCATAAAATTATATGACAGGCTGCACTGAATGAACTATGACAAGGATTCCATTTCCATATTAAAACAATCCTCCTTTATAGATTGTAATTACTTGCAGGCTGCTAAAGATGGAAGTGCGGCCTTACAATTCTTTACTGCAAAGAGTGCCTCTGCAAACCATAGTTTCGAACCATCTTTATTAAAAATTCCACTTCTTGTAAAGCCAGTGCAGTTAATTATTCATGACAATATGTATTGTGTTTGGTATTATCCCTCATAAAGACATAGCTATAGCGCAGAGCCGTGCTGGCTTGGTTTAAACTTCCTGGCATTGAATCTAACCGGTTTTCCCGGAGAGAGCCAATCAGACTCTAATCACTACACTGGCATACAATAATAAGTCTGAGTGATTATCTTCATTCCATTGTATGTGCCTGTCGTGATAGAAGTGCTGTTCTCAAGGATGAAATTGTGTCTGCCAACAAAGTGCCAGTTTAGAGAGCATGACAATCATATTAACATGCATCAATTCAGATATGAATTCAGCTGATCTTTTATGGAAGATTTAAAACACTGAATGAGATGTCATAAATATTAATGGTGCAGGTAATCAGTCAAAATTGATTTGTAGTGGCTGTTAACAAATTTTAATATGTAATGAGCTCAGTGTATCCTCACATCACCACAGCCCTCATATTCATGCTGCTGAGATTTATGCTTTACTATGTGAAGGCCTTATGCTTAGTGCTGCAACCAATGATTACAATCATTACCAATTATGGAGTAATTGAACTATTCAGTTTAGTTATAGTGCCTTCAAATAAGCACTATATAAGGTGGAGCTGGATAGGATACACATTGCTGCCAATGAATGTGATGCCTAGCAGACAGTTAGCGGCTTCTGTCACTTAAGCCTTAGCATAAATTAAATGAGTGAGTTACGTAAATATTCCCCCCACGTACAGCTGTCAAGCATGGAGAAATTAACTATGGAGGCCCAAACCCTTTCTTGTATCAAGCTGTAGACATGTTTATATCTGCTGTTACGTTGGGCATTTCAATGCTAGGCTCTATGGGATTGACTCACTTTGGGAGCCGGCCTCAAGTGGCCATTTGATGAACTGCAGTTTATGACATTTCCGTGTTGACTTATTTTTCAGAACTGGAGTTGGGTGCCTTTGTAAAACCATACAACAAATTGACGACATTGCATCTGATCCAAATGTCAAATGGTACAAAAAATAAGGCTCAAGTGATTTAAGAGGACGGGGTACATTCAGCAGTTTTCTCCTCAGTATGAACAGAATTCACAAGAGGTTCAAATGCTTTACAGGAGGCGTGCACAGCCAGTCTTCCTGTCTGCATGGGAGAACAGCATTTGATATGAGGAAATTGTGAATAAAGTGATATAACTAAAAATGAAATTAGTATTCTGTTCCCAATATGATGTAATTTGCATGATTGATTCACGAAGAGGATCTACAACTTTGTGCAATTCACCGTCAAGGTGAACATTCTCTGTTCTAACACCTTACTGAAAATAATCACCCTCGATAAAAAGCTTTCTCTTCCCTTCTATCTAAGTCATAGACAGCTTTGCTTTAGTAAACATCAGACATTTTTTAACATAACCTTCATGTGACACATTTCATCTTTATTTCTGGCCGAACGGAGCTCTGCAAGGACAACAGTGTTGACAATAATTTAACGACTGACACCAACACACTTGTTATGTTTTCAGCTGCTGATGTCCTGCAGCAGGATGTGTGAGAGTCTTATTTGAACATTGGGGATATTTTGATGCCTCCGCAGATGTGACAGCCGTGGTCGGAGACATTATGTTATCAGGTTGTCTATCCGTCTGATCCATTTTGGTGAACACAATATCTCAGGAACACCTTAAGGGAATTTCTTCGAATTCGGCACCAACTTCCACTTGGACTTAAGGACTAAACTAATTATATTTTGGTGGCCGAATGTGAAAGGTTTTCCCAAATCTCTCAAAATGTGTTTGTGGCCATAACTCAAGAATTCATACATTAATTATATGAAAAAAATCCACACAAATGTCTAATAGGATAAAATGATGATACTTTGTATTCAAAGGGTCGACTTCATTATGACGTCATAATGTTAAGAAAAGAAAAACTTTTCTTGTCATTATTCAGTTCCATAACCTAGAAACATAAAGAGAAAATGTAACATTATTTTTATGTTTGATCAGATACCTAATTAATGACAATAATCTTGAGTTTCCACATTAAAACTACACTAACTGCATCTTCTGTGCGACATACGTAAGTTCACCTGGGTTAGCCGCCATTATCTTTGACATAATGCTCCTTTCACAGTGTTAAATTGGCTAAAAAGGAGGCTAATCAACTCAATCTTGCAAATTAAAAGCTAATCTAAATGATTTTATCTGGATTTAATCTCCTCTGCTGCTCTGATTTCGATTGCGGCACTAAGATTTAATCTTCCCTTCATGTCCGTCCTGATCTCTCAGCTCCGTCTGTTATTAACATCTCAGGACGACATCAAACAGCAATCGTATTCGACTGAGCATATGCTTGTCAAAGCAGCCACAGCCAAGTGCATCTCATTACCTTAACACCATTTGACACGTGGGGCGCAGTAGGTGGCATGTAATAGGACACCAGGTGAGGGAGGCAGATGTTTGACTGACCCCTTGCTATACACTTCTTGACACTGCTATGATCTTCTGCTGCTAAACAAGTGGGGCAGCGGAGCAGTGGAGCAAAACACGTGTTTTATATTAATGTGCTTGGTTTGAAGGGAATACCGATGCTTGATTTCACCTGCTATTTGAATGCTCTACAGCAGTCTGATCAATATTTATGCAAGTGAACAGCTCTCTGCTGAAGTCAGAGGCCCTGTAATGGTACCTATGTAATTTAATCTGAAGCTGACAGAAATGAATCAGGAACGGTGGTTAAAGTAAGTAGCAGGGGGGAGCAGCTGGGGTGACTTCTAGAGATGAGGGCTATGTTATGTTATTATGAAGCTCATTTATCTGCAAGCAGTAAAAAAAAAAAAAGCCCTGTGTTGGCCCACAGTCAGTGAACCTTTTATTGTTCTGAGGAGCAGTTCCAGCTCTCATATCCTGACGACAATACAGGTTGGAGTTTCTGCTCTTAAAAGCTCTTCAAATTCACAAATGTGTGTACCTGGATTGTATTCAAACGTGGGGATTTTTTTTAAAGCTTTACCGAGTGAGATTTCTGTGCAATCACGAGCACCCAGTGGGGCTGCAGGGAAAGAGAGAAAAGCACTGCACCCCCACCAACCGTAACACGGGAGATGTGCTCTATTTGCCCAAATTTAATTTTCGTGTCAGGTGTGTGCACTGCTCCACCCACAGGGAATGACAAATTGAAACTTCTCGTAGCAGCGGTAGGATGGAGCTCCCTTGGGAGAAAGACGGATTTACAGTGTTAGATTGTTTCCTTTCTCAATGGAAAGCAGGAGAGGCTGTATAGTTTACTAACACCACTTTCCAGGACTTCCAGGTCTTTGCAGCTATTTTTTTTTAAGTTACCACTCTAACATTCAGAGCTGCCATTGTGTGACATTGCCAAGGGCTGCTTTAAAATAGAAAATATTCCCCTTCTAAACTGTACATCCCCTGTCAGGACTGACACTGTGAGTTAGGTCCAGTCTGAAACATGTCACATGCACCGTACACATGAATGAGGTGGCTTATGATAGATTTCTGTTGCAATGGTGCAGCACAGTCTGGGCTGCAGAGATATTACAATGTAGAGTACACTCAGACAATTGGTTGTGGATGAATACAGGCTCGAGGCATAAAGAGTGAATGTGCAATATGCCTTGAAAAAAGAAAACAGTAGCTCTGCTGAATGTAATGCAGAGAGGACTGTAAAGCCACGGTGACTCACTTCAAATCTCACTCAGATAGCCCTTCAGGATGCCCTCCTTCTTGAACGCAAACGCAGACAAAATGGTGAGCATTAGACGATTTTTATGACCTCGCAAGTACTGTACAGTGCTGCAAGACTGCATGAACTGCGGCTTGAATATTCAAGCACATTCAGCTCAGAAAAAAATCATGATTATGGCGTCTGGCAGAAAATAGAACAGGACACAAGACTGAAGAAATATAACTCAAATCATTTACACCGCTCTCTTCGATCTGCCAATGATGGAGCAGTTTCAAGCCCAGAGCCTTCCGCAGAGAAAATAACAATGCAGAAATACACCGAGCGGTGCACTACACTCAACCACAGGGGAGGTCAAAGCTGACGGCTAGAAAGAATTCATATTCAGGGAGCTATGAAATATGAGCTTTGTGTGCTGCCAAATTGATTTAGCTGTAAAAATTCTTTTCATTTTGTTCCATAAAGATGCTCATACTTTTACAGCTCCGCCGCCTATAGAAGCAGGCCTCGATGATTTGCTTAGAATTTACAACCAAGGTCATAATCAAAGCGGGTCTCCCTTTGAATGCTTAATGCCGCCTTGAAGAAGACTGGAATGGAAATCATCTTTTTCACTTCAAAAAGTCGGTAATTCGCTGCTACTCTGATTAGTTTAATGCTCGGATGGATGGGCCCTGCTCCCTGAGTTAAAAGAGAGTACCAGCCAAAGATTTTTAAATTCATCATTCTAGCGCCCCAAGAAGACCTGCTAACCCCCACACGGAGGCTGATTTGTTAAAGATGGAAAAAATAACCCTGATAGTATCCGGAATAATTTAGTAGGATAAAAATCAGTCTGGTTCGCAAATGACATTGGGGTTGGACACATCAGACACATTGCACAGTCCACAGCACAAAGAGTGGACTGACTGTGAGAGTGTGTCATCAATGGAGCTCTGTACTGATTGTAAAGACACAGTCAGTCACTTGAAAATTTAGTGACACAGCCTGTAGACGTATCTCATAAAATGTGTGCTGTCATTCCCATCGACAGCTTGTACTGCAGAGCAGGATGACAGGACAGATTGTTGTTTCTGCTCCTCAGCTTCAGGACACTGTTATTTGTGTTCACAAGCACTGACTGAATTATTCCAACAAATCAAAGCAACACTTTAGTTATGACGTGTCGCATGTGCTGCAAAGAGCAGCATTGCTGTCTGTTGGACTTATATGACAGCGAGTTAAGGATACAGCTCTGACCAACACAAGCCATCTGGTCATTCAATTTAACTTTTTTTTTGCTTATTTTTCTGCTTCCTCCACTGTAAATAAAATCTGGTTGCTGATTAGAAAGTGATGTCCCACATTTGTACATTATTTACAGAAAGCAGACAAACGTTTATCTATAGTTTGTCTATAGTTTGAATTAGATGTGAAACTTAAGAGCACAAACCACCATAAAATTAAAGCTGCATTTATTTATTTTAGACCACTTGGGGGCAGCATAACACGCTGAAAACTTAACTACTAACATGCTACCTGTTTAAAAACTTGTAACATACAGACTAGCAAGTGATTGTCTTGTTACACATTCAGTGGACAGAGCCATGTTAACATGGATTTGCAGTTGTTACTCTGGTAATTTGATGAACTTTAAATCCAGTATCTCCATTAACTTACTTTGAAGCCACTAAATGTTCAGCTAGTTGCTAACTTTGTCTATCTATAATTTGGTTTTGGGCAGGTGAGTGTTATCAGAGCTTTTCTACAAAAAAAAAAACCCAGCTGCATGATGCTGTTTGAAACAAGACTGTTGAGAGAAAAGTTTGTGGGTTTGGAAACTAAAAACACAAGCTAAGAGAAGCGAAAAACCTTGGCTGAACTGAAGGAAACTGCAGAGGGGATTGATAAATCACTGTGGGTTTGTCTCTACAATCCTTTCAGAGAGAAATCTGAACCAGTGTTGATACAAAAAAACATTCATTAGTGAAGCTTTAAACTTCTTCCAACAGGAAATCAGAAAAAAGTTATAATACAATACAAACTGTTTGATTGACAGGTTAAAGTGCGGTGCAGAAACACAGCGATGAGCTCGTGTCTCAGCATCAAAAGAGCTCAGAGATACTGAGGATTTTCACTTGTGAAATGCACAATGGCCTCATTTGATCACATTTTAGAGGGAGGACTTTTCATGCTCTAACTTTAAAGTAAAATTTATTCTTGGCATTAGCAAACCTTGAGCTGAGTTGGAGCAAAAGTCTGTCCACCTTTAACTTACAAATGAGTATAAAATGCGGCTAAAAAAGCTCCACCCTCCCTCCTCCTCACACACATACACCAAAACAAAGGGAGGAGTTGCCACCACGTTCTGAGTGCACCACTGAACCGGAATGTGGTCCAGTGAGGAAATCCAGACATTTCCAAATTTATCGTTGAATAAACCGGCAATGCTGAAAGCAGCTGACAGGCCATTCATCCTGGCGGGCGCTGGCCCAATGGCGTGCACATATAGGGCTGCTGCGCTTTGATTTCCTGTCCTGGCCGCCATGACAGATGAGTTACAGAGAGGGTGGAGGCGACGCAGCCTCTCACCACCACAAGGCTTCACCTCTCTGCCCACCAGTTCAACCACAGCCGTCGCTGCTGCCAGGACCCTCAGGGGCCATGCAAGTGGAAGTGAAGAGAGCTGGTCATAGAGTCATGACATCTTTGACACCATCAGCGGTTAGCAGTCACACATACTGATAAATATGCAGTAAACTAAGTCTTATACTAAGCTAATGGAATGACAAAGAGCAGCTGTGGTGAGAAATACTTTTACAGCAGCACCGACTGGTCAAAGCAGCTAGTTTCAAAGGAGGGTTTTAGTAGGATTTGAAGATTACAAGTAAGGATTAAAAAAAACACTACGTGCTCCATTCTTAAAATTCAGCTCAGAGCTGGAAAGGGGAGTGAGCGACACACAGAGAATGTCAAAGCTCAAATCATAGAGATCTAACTATCAGTCTAATCTCGGCAGAATCTATTTACTCTAAAAATATCAAGGGTAGTAAAGTTCACGAGAGATTGATAGAACAATTTTGTACAATAACACACTAATGAGATCATTTTCTAATAAAAAGGAGTCAATAATAAATGGCTGAGGGGAAGGAAAGGGTTGCTGTAACTCCTCGGATAATGTGCTGAGGACTGAAAGACAGCTCAGAGATGGCAATAAGAGGCTGGGGAAAGCCGATTTTTTGGAGAAAAACACTGCAAATTAGAGGCAAAGGGAGCACATTTCAGTGCACAGGCAGTTCATTTTTCACATCAGTGTCTACTTTTGTTCCCGGCAAGCTGCCAAAGACATTGATGTAGGCACTATCCCTCCTCCACAGTGGTAATTATGCTGCTGGCCGATGCCTGATTAAAAGATCTAATCTCTAAACTCACTGTTCAACATCTCCCAACAAGTACCAGTGCTTTAAGCCTGTTCTCTGTGTCTTCGTTGGCACTGCTATCCAAAATTTTTTTGTCACAGACAGCAGCCAATGAAGTGCAGAGAAAACATCCTTTTGCTTTCTAGTCTGTGTCAGGGTGAAGGTGTAATTGCACCAGCAGATGTATTATTGAAGAGGAAAGCATGGCTTGGATGGATATGGCCTTAACCTGAGTGAAATTATGAAGCTCTGAAGTCAGGCAGGCCTTTTACTGCCTGCACCAGGAAACTAAAACAAGCAATCTGAGAGGCTTTTTCACCTTTCGGCTTCACTAAATTATCATTACAAAAAGCATCAGAATCATGGAAAATTGTAAGATTAGTTTAGCAACAAGGGTCCAGCTTTTTCAAACACTACTTAACTTGGTTTAAAGTTTAAAAATGTCCTGTAACAAAAACAATGTTAAAAAAATATGGAGGCCACAATAAACTACAAGCTCCTAGTAATATTATTATGCCACTGGACAAAATCCAATTGTTCACCATCACACATCCACTACAGGAGTATTATTACATTGATACAAAACGAGATTACAAACACACCATAAAGTGCAGCAAGGTCACCATGGATTGACTAGTGATGAGCAAAGACACATTAGGCTTACAAGTCCCTGCAGGGATGTTTTATTGGATATTATAAGGATTTTTCCACAGGATCACAGGATCTGACCGCACCATGTGCAGCTGCATCCCAATAAGAAGCCCTCAGAGACAACGGTGCTGCTGACAAAGTGATAAATAGCTTGAAGTGTCCTTACCCTCTCTGAGCAGATGGGAGTAGATGAGCCAGAGGAGCAGCAGGCAGCAGAGTGACGCACCTCCACCTGCGGAGAGCGTCTTCACTCCAGACTGCATCCTACACCTTCAGCCGTTTTTAGATTATCCAAACTTTGAACGCTCGTGCCGCTCAGATGTCAAGCAGATCAGCGGATGAGTGGCTAATCCAGTGGCGACTCCACAGCCTGTCGTCGGCATCCATTTTGAGGTTATAATAGGAGGACTGATAGTAATCCCCCCCTTGCTTTTCAAATTCCCTCGGTGAGCCGCATATCCATCCAGGCAGTCAGCGCGCGCGCACAAACACGCACACACACACAGACAGAGGGTACAATGTCACCAGATCTGGCCAAGTTTCCGCAGCTGTGTGTGTGTGTTTTTTTTTTGGGGGGGGCAGCAGTAACGAAGTCCCCCGCAGTTTTGATCCTCGCGGATATGCTGATGATGCTCGGAGTAAATTCAGCCGCTCAACATCCTCTGAACGCCGCTGTCACCAGTTCTGTCCTCCTCTGCGCTCCGCACTGTTGTTTTTATTATTATTATTCCCAACCAACTTCTGCACCGAGCCCGACTGTGTGACTCTACGGAGGAACGCGCAAGTTAACCCAGGCGGACATGACAAACATACCAATCAGCAGGGAAACTTGTCCAAAGACGTATCACTAAAACGTCCAAAAAAAAACCTCCAGCGTTTTCCAAAAAGAGAAACACAGCTAAAAGCGCAAATGCGTCATACTGTGGCCACATATGCACATGGCAGCAAAGCCACGTCAAAACAAGAGCGGCGGGTGTCACGCAGCGCACCCGCCGGCGGACAAAACGCACTTGGAGCGCGTCAATACGGGCGGTGCGGCGAAGTTGGACACACTTGTCACCTGTGTGAGCTCCTTGGTGGGAGCTCTGGCAAAATTGTCAGTGATTGATGCCTTGCCTTGCACCTCGCGCTCGAGGAAAAAAAGCTCCCCCTCCCCTCAAAGTCAAGTGTTGGTTACAGATGAGAGTGTTAACGCAGCCTTATTCTGTCTCAGTGGGCTCCATTTGCATGCAGGCGACGCCGAAGAAGAGCATTTTCCCTCTTTGGTCCATGAGAGGAAACGCTGCTGCTGCTGCACCCTCAGTTGCCTTGAGTTACGGTGTTCCCATCTGCTCTCTCTCCCTCTCTCCCTCCCTCTCTCTACCTCTCTCTCTCTCTCTCTCTCTCTCTCTCTCTCACACACACACACACACACACTCTTCTCCTCGCACAGCGTCCTAATTTTTTTTCGCAAAGTGAGAAAAAAAACTTTGAGCTCCCACGTTATAAATCTCAAACTGTGGACGATGTGAATGCGAATGATGCTTATTTCTTCACAGAGAGATGTCCCATCTCAGCCCACAGGGGGACATCAAGCAGCTCCAGCTTCCTCCACACTCTGACATGCTACTTTCTCCATGTCTTTATGCCCCTCTTTCATAGGTGTAAAGCGCCCTTGAGGACCACATTGTCTGAGGACTACACTTAACATTTTGGCACACTGGCATTCTGGGAAAGTGCGAGAGTTCTGTTCGCTCAGAGGACTGGCAGTGGAGCATTGTGGAGTGCCTCAGGGCTCTTTTAAGCAGAACTCACATTGTTATATATTGTCCAATATTACATCAAGTCTCAAGTGTGCACACATACAGTATTGGGCACATGCTTCCCTGTGTGTGTGTGTGTGTGCGTGTGTGTGAGATAGAGTTCTGCAGATGCCAGTCCATCTTCTAAAAGAGCAGCATTTAAGACTCCCTTGCCACTCGCGGATCATTACTATAACTCACCCCCCCCACATACACACACACACATCCACCAAATTCCATGACCAGTGAATGTTCACTTTATTAGCAGATGGAGAAGTCCCCCCTGTGTGCTGCTGTGCTATCAGCCTTTCACTGAATGGCTTTTATGATGACGTATTGGCCCTGGCCAAGGCCTGTCACATCATCACTGTAACATGCTGTATGAAAAATTACTGGGACTCACACTGAGCAGACCACATGTTTGTTGAAGGGATACTTTGCTGGTTTCCCACCTCACTGTCACATCAGGGCTTCACGTCTTTAACCTGCTGATGTTTTCTGCATCACTGTAACCAGAGGCAGCCTGCTTCAAACAGGGGAAGAAATACAGGGAGCGTTTTTTTGTTTTCTTCACCCGTCTACAGCTCAGCTCAGCCGGTTCAGAGTTAAGAATCACGTTTCAGTCTGTCAGAGTGACGTCCCAGCAGGGGTTGCAGTGTAATTAATCATCATAAATCACTGCAACTGACAGCATTGTAAAAGTTCTACCAGCTAATTTTCACCCATGGAATTTATTTTCATGTTTACCGTAAAATACAGACTTATTTTTTAATTGCATTTGGACGTGCATGGATTGTAATAATAGCAATGTCTCTGAAACAGCACAGTGTGTTTTAGGGGAGCTGTGCTCAACAAAACATTGTAAAATTGTGATTTATTCATGATGGATGCTTGTGCTTGTTTTTTTTTTAACTTTCTCCTTCATGTGATTCACTAAATATAATAATGCTACTGTGTTATTTGACTGCCATCATCTATCAAAAAATGATGTCAAAGATGGTGAGGTATCTGTTTTTTCTTTTTTTTCTTTTTTTTTCTTTTACAATTTTAAGGTGTTTAACTCGAGCTCTTCTATTAAACATTACTTCATACAACAACTCATTTATGTGGCAATTTAAGTTCAAATTATACCAATTATTTAACTGTAGTTTTTTGGGGGGTTTTCTTGCTGCAAATGCTTCAGCATTTCTACTTAAAACTGCTATAATCAAAATGTTAATATTTAAATAGTTTGTGATGGCCCCCACACTGGCTAATTACAGAATGGGGCATTACAGCAAACAGTTAGCAACTAATCAAACATAGCTGAACATGGAGCAACTAAAAAACAGATTGTTTTTTCACAATAGGGTATTGTTATTTGACTTTACAAATGTTGGTTTATGTGCTGTGCTCTTTCATTAAAACTCTATGCTGCTCACCATTATGACTGGCTGCCTAACAGTTATTCCAGCAGTCAACATGAAGCTGGACAGACTAAATTACACAAATAAATATTGACTTGCTTGTTCAGTGTTGGAGTTGCAGAGCTGCTTACTAACTCATATTATGCTATTGTGTCAGTCTGCTTGTGTGCAGGAGCATTTTCACACAGTGATACTTATTGTAAGACACTTTGTCATGTCATAGCAGGTAAAACAATAAAATGAATGATGGCTGAATTCCATTTAGCACCTGTGCAAAAGGCCTTTTGTAAAGGTTTGTGTGTAATCCTGCTGGGCCTGCAGCTCTGACATCTGGCAAAATGACATTTGCAGTACCTTTATATTTTGGAGAACAGAATTTAATATACAACTATATAAAATGCACGCAGATGTAGAAATTTAATAACAACTTGGTGAAGCCAAGTTTTTCTGATTTCACTGCTGAGGAAAAAACACAAAGAGCTGGAACCAAAGCCTGCAGTTTGCTGGTGTTGGTGCAGATGGAGCTCTTGTGTGACAACAGGTGACTGAAAACTTTCAAAATTACAGTTACCAAATGTTTCTGTAACAGATTACATGTACATGTGTTCATTTGTCTGAAGCGGGACATAGATGAAGAGCAACCAAGGCTTATCGAGGAAAAGCCTTGAAGTGTTGTGACTCTCAGTTACACCTGACACAAGGGCCACAAGGTTGCTGCCCATGAAGCAGCAAATAACTGCAACGTCGGTGACTTCTTTTGAAAAAGAGAGAGAACGAGAAGGAGGACACAGAGAGAGTTAAAGTAAAATGATGATGTTCATTGTTCTCAGTTCTTAACCACATAAACCAAAGCCTTTGTTCAGCTGTTGTGTATTACAGACCATGAAATGCTTTGTGTGTTGCCACATTTGGAAGGTAAGCAGAAGCACTTGCTGTTACAGGCAGAGCTGATATGTGCTTCTGTGTGTCTGCAGCTCAGTCTTATATAAAAGGAATCTAGAGAGAGAGGTCAAGGTGCAGGTTAACCAGGAAACAGTAGCCACATCTGGAGAGCTTCAGTGTTTTGCTCAGGGACACTTCAGTAACACAATAGTTTAAACCCCAAACTGAGAGCTTTGAATAAAAATGCAAAATACAAATCTTGTTCATATTTTAACCATCCACAAGCTGCCTGTTCACACTGCAGCTAATTTAGTGTTTCGTTAATTACTCACAAGTTTTCACATGAACATGGTTTTATTGAACAGGTGGAGAATTTGTTACAGTTAATTTGCAACATTTGTCAAACTAGTGGGGGGAGAAAAGCGAATTAGGACACCACAAATTTATGAGGATACGCATTAGATATGCATGCATTAGTGTGATTTGTTGGCTTAGGTCAAACCAAGGAAGGACATAGCCATGTGCACCCACAATTCCTTGTTTTCCAGTCACCAGCCGTTAACAGGTTTGGCTTTCATGCTGGAGAGGAGCAAAGCCTCAGAGCATCTGTTCAAAGTGCCCTTCTTTGTGTAAAATGTTCAAACCGTTGGCGGATACTGTCACTACTGTACATACTGTGTAGTTATCAGCAGAAATGAAAACACTTAAAGTTGTGATTTTATTTTCACACCAGGAAGTTAAAGTAGTACTCGACATAAAAAAAAACATCTTTGGAGTAACAAACGTTCACCTCCAGTATGAGCTTGAAAAGAAGCTGTGAAAAGAGCTTCATCTGTGGAGGATGTCAGCCGAAACATCTGAGCCATCTCCCTGCAGCATTACAGTACCTTCCTCTGAACTGTGCTTCAGTCTTCTCACCAAGTTCAGAAATATTCAAACACTACTGCAAAACTCGCTATCACAATTAGAGATTTTTTAGCCTTAACCAAGAAAATATTATATTTTTTAGTCTTTTTTCCCACTTTTAGTTTTCCATCCTCAGCAATGGTGTTCTACCTTGCAATTAAGGCCCTTATTAATTGCACCCACCCAATATTCCGTTGTGTTTTTTTTTTTTTTTTTTGCGTCACAAATTCTGAGCTCAGTTTAATCCTCTCAAATTCAAATAATGAACTTTTATGCATTTTGGAGAGAAAACTGCAACATTGTCACATAATAAAAGAAGTCACTTCTTCACTCAAATCTGACTCATCTGTTTCTCTGTTTATCTCTGTCACAGAGCATTATGAAGCAGCTGTTGGAGGCAGCCATTAAAATGCACTCACAGGGAGTTTTCCATCAAGACATCATAGTACAAAATATCTAGATTAATATCCATAACAACAATAATAATAATATGGAATTCTCAAGTGATGACTTTCATTTAAACGTTACATCTCATCCTTTGCGTCTGCCTCTGTCTGTCTGTGCATTGTAGGAACTGCTGCATACACTCCTCCAG